>OX467287.1:17929454-18529454 GCA_950108345.1 Malthinus flaveolus | reverse complement strand
CCAATGTTGGTACCAACGTTCGAGCCCACTCGACATTATCCGATTTTATCGGTACACATGTTGGACGAGCGTCGTTAGTCCCAACATTTACCATTTACTGCTAAAACTTCAAGCCACTTTTGTCAAATTTCTGTTCTAAAGTTTAGTCTCTTGAGAGTTGTTGAGCAAAAAGGCCATTTTTTACATTGGGCTAAAGTTTCCCTCTATGGCAGTAATTTTGAATTGCTTTTGAGGTTTAATAGGAAAATGTGGGCCCAAAATTATTGTAGTTTGTACTGCTTTTAGGACGCATAGCCTCAAAAGAGGTGCCAGAGGTGTGCAAAAAATAACTTTTTATGAAAAATATATACCATTTACCCAGTTTTTCCGTCCGGTTGTTGAGTACTCATGTTGGTTATTCTTCATTGTTTCATTCAGTGTTGCGGCCACCCTGTCATGGCGAATCCTGCTTAGAAATTTCCGGTTTAGAAATCTTATACGCGGGGGCCACTTCAGCCCTGCCAATTTTTAGCTTCACCGACACATTCGTGGATATGAACAATGAGTAGATGAGCACCCCACTTATAAAGTGGACGTTAGCCACGCGAGTGTAGTACCATTTGAGGTGTCCGAGATTTCTCTAAAGATAGGGATTGTTCGCGACGAACTGCCGAATTCTGCACAGCTGGGCAGTCTGTCAGATAATATAAAAATGGATTGTAAATGCGAGAAAACTTTCGGAAGAGTCCTGCAGAGGTTGCTTTCAATACTGTAAATGTGCATTGGAAGCGACTTCCTAGAGTTTTCTCGCACTTACAATCAAATTTTACGTTTCTCAAGTTTTTCTGTCTGCCCATCTGTGTCTAACAATCCACAGCTTTAAACGTTTCAAATTTACCCTATGTATAGCCCTGTTTTTTTTGAGCAGTGCTTTTTTAATTGCTTATAACCGATTACGACATCTGAAGTGTATTTTTGATAACAGAAATTTGAATTAATTTATAGTCTGATTGTCTGATACTATTTAGATCTTATACTTTCAGTTTGATATTTTTAATAAAAAAATTATTTAGAGGTAGGTATACGGCTAATTTTTTGTAAAGACAGTCAGTGCGTCTTTTGTGTAAAATTTCATAAACTTTATCATTTTTATGATGAATCATTAGATAATTTCATTTTGTTGGTATATTGCGGACGAATTGTAAAAATTTTTGAGGGTCTTAAGAGCTCTAATTTACCAGTAGCGATCTTTTGTCACTTTTTGAATAATATTAATTTACCTACAATTATTCATCTAACCATACAGATCTGTTTGAATAAGTAACTGGGTATTTGGAGCTTAATTTTAATGTTTTTATTTTTTCAAAAAATATGTCGCGTGAGAGCAAACCCATTGTAGTTACTTGAAGAGCGTTATTTAGTTGCCAGCACATCACGTTTTTGTGTCTAATTTGGATACTTTTTTGAAAGGTAAACTTAAGTAAATTGCACAATGAAAGCTAAATAATAATTTTTCCAATTTTTATTTAAACCGCGTTGGAAATGGGTATAACAAAAGTGTAAAAAATATTTATTTTCGATCTATTTGTGTTATACAATAAGGGAATTTTCGACGCACGGTTAATCGAAAGTTGTATTACTTTTTTGTATCACTTTAAATCGTTCTGTTGTCAAAAAGAAAACCATCAGTCAAATACCAATAGAGAAATTTTTTTTTTCATGCGGAAGTGTTTCGTTCAAGATCGACCTTTTCGTTATATAACATTTTGATCTTCCTTTTTTCGCGTCGAAACCGTTTCAAGGAGAGCGTGAAAATTCGAACTCGTGTCCCGGTAGAATCGAAGAACGAGATTTTCAGGTTGGCAATTCCCGCATTATCTACAAGCGCGTCTCGACCTTCCAAAAGTGTTGTAAAATTTGGGATGGCCAACTTTTAAGGACGTCGATGACTGTAAAAGGGTGGATTTTCTTAACGACCGGTATATGTCGCGAAAGTTGAAGTTGGGCGCGTGTCGTGCAAGTTGTAATTGTGCGTGCCTCGAAATACCGACTTTTGATTGCCCATAATACCGCTGTTAGAACTCGAAGACGGAAGGAAATGGAAGAGAATAATTCAAGCAATTCGTTTATTGCTTCTCGTAAACAGAGTGAATAATTAAAGTAACCCCTCTTTTTTATTTACTTTCATTCTTCGTCTTATGTGACTAATTTTCAAGCGTTATAATAGGCTGTTCCTTTCTGTTTCAGATTGACCCCAAAGTAGCGTTTCCAAGAAGAGCACATCCAAAGGTAAGTCCTTTCGAACTTTTTTTGGGGGGGAACAAGAAACATTAATTATTAATAATGGATGCGGGGGGCGAGCTTTCAGAAACAAAACTTCGAATTAAAAAATTGCGCCCCGTTTTTAGTTGTAACCCAATTAAAAATTTGCTTTACGAATGTTTGTAATTGTTAGTGAATTTTTAATTATAATTGTTAACTTGCTCTAAATTTTGTACAGTCGACTATGTAAGTTAATTTGAAACTTAATTTTCGTGTCCATCAACGTTAAACAGTTTTAATCCGTTGTTGGCGCTATTTACAAACTTCTGGATTCTTATGTATTAGTAAATGAGCACGCTAAGCGTTAGAAACTTTTCTGACAGTTACAAAGTTCTTTTTACTGACCTAAATTTTCTGAATTGCAGTAGTAGTAGCATTGTAAGTATTACAGTCACTTTGTTCCCCTCGTTAACTATTTACACAACCCTCTTTTCACCCCGTCAACTTGGATCGCTTTCAAATATTAATTCCTCAATTACCGGTTTTATTCAGCGTCGCTTCGTCAACTGAAAGAGCTTGGTCAGGGCTGCTTTGTTAGTTAAGAACATGGAATAATTACTTGTTAAAGGCTGATGGTTTTCGCGTGAGGCAGGCACAACTTTACCCAATGAAAAGCTAAAATCTAAGAGACAAGGCTTTTCCTTTTATACGTTTCGTGTCTTTTCATCGTTTATGGTATATGGTGACTTTAAAATTATTAACTGGCAAACTTTTACAACTACTTTAAGATTGCTACTACCAACTTTGTTGTTGTTTTTAAAAAGAAAATTCAAAATTTTTTTTAAACTGCATAATTTAGCTTGATTTTTGTAATCGTAACATGCTTTTGCGTCGTTAAAAAGAGATCAAATTTTACATTATTCTCATGACGAGTACCAAAACTTTTATTATTTAAAAAAATATTATGTACATTATCTCCGGCATAGTTCTGCCTTCAATTTCATTCAAAATAAGTTTCTCCTTTAGCACAAAAATTACACTTTTATTACCGGAAAACTTCCCGAGTTGATGCAACTCATACCCAGTCACTCAAAATTAACTCACGCCCCTTTATAGTTTCTTGCAGTGATTTAAAATGCCCTAAAGAGCTTTTTTGCATCTTCTGGGGGTTCCTTAGCACTTATTACACGTGTCACCTGAGGCCTTCCTCATTGTCGCTTTCTCGAAGAAGGCCACACACCTCGGATGGATCCGATATGTCTATTGGGGTATTCCCCGTTATTCATGAACTAAGGTATGCATTGGAGCATCGAAGCTTTTCTTGAATACTGTTTTGTTCCGAAGTTATTTAAGTTTTCATTCCTCTCGTTTCTTTAGCTTTTCTTCAATGTAGGTGCATACCGACGATGTATAGATAACAGGGGTGCAGCTTAGGCTTAACAAATTCACTCGCTTATTCGCTTATTCACTCTCACTTCTTCGTTCGTACTCCAGGCCATCCCACCCAGTAATTCAACTCTAGAGTCTCTTATCACGGCCTTTCTTGGAGTTGCTGACGCTGAATCATTTCAGAGCAACCCCATATTTATTTATTACTGCCTTTCTAGCGTCTGGAAGCGAGCGGGCACTCTCTTTTAGTGCACCATCGTGGTAAACTTGGTCAGTTTCAGTTCGTAACGGATGATTCGGAAGCGATGGTTCTGCTCTCCACTCTGACATTGCTACTGCGGGCAGAAGCTTGTTTCTGCTGAGGTTGGACTCGCAGTGGCTTACGGCTTAGCTAGGTAGTGGCCTGCTTCATTTAACTTTGATATACTAAGCTAGTAGGTGCGAAGGGGGATATGTGGGTCTTAGTATTTATCCAACGATACAATGTCAATTTGTCTTCTCTCTTGAGCGTTGCTCGTCCTACCTCCAGTAGCTCAATAAATGATGAGCGACTAGAAAAAAGTTTGTTTTAGTGGCCCACGACTAAAAATAAGAGAAACAAGAATTTTATAAATGTCACTAAGCTTTTTTGAAGCGATAAAAGGCTCTTTAAAGTTGAAGGGTTCTGGAAGAGCACTCGAACGAATTGTTGAAACCTAAGACTACCCGACTATTGTCCGCGATCAAAATTTTTGTTATTCGAAACTAATCCCGTCGTTTTAAAAAGTTTCTTATTAAGGAAAACCAATATCTTAAATCCCATTACTAGCGTAATAATTTTTAAGAAATAAAAATAAAGTTTCGACTTTTTTAACGTTTTCATCTGATACTGGCGTTTTAAATACCTTTCTCGGGGCTTTTTTAGGAATAAAAATGCTTTAATAATAATGATATTTTAAAAATGCAGCTAGAAATTTCCCCCTCTTGTCTAATTTCCTTATTGAATTTCGTGATAGATTTATTTATAAAGGTTTTGATTGGATTTATTTCTCGCTTGGCTGCACGAATCTATAGTAGTTTCCTCTCGAATTTTTTTTTAAATACAAAAATAAAAATTAAAAAATTATATGGAAAAATGTCGAAAGCTTCCAACACTTGGTTATATTAAAGATTAGTCACACTGCAAGGCGTTTTAAAAATTATATGCGGATTAAGCTGACGACAGTTTCCTTTTGGAGATGAATTTTTCTTTTTTAAATAGAATTAATCGATCGAATTTGTGCGAGCGGGTACTCGAAGTAAAGAGGGTACGATAGGGAGGACGAAGAAAGAGAAGAAGAAAAAAAAAGTTGCACACTCTGCACGAAATGTAGTTGCCGAAGAGACAAAAGTTATTTGGCGTGGTAGCGTTTTAAGCAAGCGAGGGGTGTAATGAGAAAAGCAAGGGCTCGTCAGTGCGCCAGCCGTGCCGAGACTGCCATTTAATGAGCATGAAATCCAAATGGTAATTTGATTTGGACTTAATTAACGCGGTACTCTACGAAAGTAGGTTGTTACTGAAAAGACCTTATTCCGTATGTATATAAGGGGTTTACTAGGGCAACTTGACGTACGTGGTGGAAAATTTAACGTTTTTTTGCTTCCAAAATTGATATACTGATTGGATATGGAAGTAATTTGTTGTTATATCGATATTGCATGAGTAGGCTAAAGCGAAATTGCTCGAGCTTAATATAAAAAGTTAAAACAAGGACCATCGTTTTCAACTTGACGTTGTCTAAATCCCCGATGATACTATAAGCTCGATCGATTGAGTGCTTAAAATGTTAATAACTAGTCGTGATTGGAAGCTTTTACGTGTAATATTTTTTCGATTCAATTTGTTTATTCAAGAATATATACAGAGTCATGAATATAAAAGTTATACCTTCGCTTTTTTTTCTTCTCTTTATATTTCTGTCTCAAATTTTAGTGTCGAAAGTGTTCTCAATCTCGTTTACTTTACTTGACCTTTTCCATAAAATTCAATAAGAAAACTCCTCGCTACATACATACCCATACATGAAAAGAAAGATAAGTTTTTCGTGAAAAACCATATTTGTTGGTTAAAATTTTTATTACGCAATAAAAATCCTTTGAACGCGACTAATCGTAAGGATAAAAAAAATTTAATAACTTTTTCGTAAATATTTCAATTTTTGGATTACTACCCTCCACCGCATCCTCATACTCTACCCAAACGGAAACTTTTGTAATTATTTACCCAAAAATGGAATGACAAAAATTTTAAATGTTGACAAAATTGAAAGCTTCTTCGTTCGATGGTGACAAAAACCAAATATTTGCACCTATACACGCGTAATAAACAGAAGGGGGTTTAAAAAAGTCTTTTTTCGTCTTCAGGGGTTCCTCTAGACGTAATTCAAAAATTTTAATACACCGACAACTTTGGCACAAGTTTGGCAAGATTTAACCGCGTAAAGTTACGCATTTCTAAATGGAAGTTTTGGGGGACAGTTTCAATAGGCTATAAATACTGTTTTGAACTTCGATGACGACCCAAAATGTTTATTAAAAGTTAAAACCTGCTCGCTCTTCTCTCACAAGACTCTTAGTTATGAATTGGAACCAGAAGCATACATTAAACCAATATTCAAACTGTAACTACTCTTCAGTGGCTTCCCTTTAGATTTTTCAACGTTATTACTGAAAGCGTTAAGTTTGGATTAGTTTCTAGATTGTCCGTCGGCGCGCTCGAAGCTATGAGCAGACTGTTGCATCAACTAAACAGCATACAGTTCTTTTTGTATTGGCATTTTATGGAAAAACTATTGTCCGCACATAATAGTCCAGTCAATGGGGGATTTTGCCCTACAAATGGTGGTGTAGTTCTGATTTTTGAATATGTTATTGCGTTAGGGGCCCTGATAATAAATCCAAGTTTTCGACCTTGAGGGGGGTCTGCGCGATTCGCCATCTCGGATTAAAGGTACGAAAAATTGGTTTTTCCGATTTAACTTCTTAAGGGTTGATCTCACGACAAAACTGTCAAATCCAACTTTGGAGAGGACAAAGTGCCCCACAATATTTGCTCCATTCATTTTCTTCCTATCTGTTACGGTTTCTGAGCTATAAGCTGGAGAAAATCTCTATTTTTAGAAAAAAAGAATTTTTCTGGTAAACTTCGCTTGGAGACTTTTTTACCGTTCATTTGAGAGAAAATTCTTTGGAACAAAAGTTGTAGGATTTTAAATAGCCTTAAAACTGAGTGTATCACTGATATTTTAGCTCAACCAGATCCAAAGTTACAGCAGTTGTATGATAACCTATAAATGTCGAAAAATGAGTCATGAGTGTTCGCCGCTCGAAGTTTTTGTTACGGTAGTAAGTTTTGGTTTGTCGGTACTCTTTTGCCTATAACTCCAAAAATATTTCTCCAACCCGTAGTTTCTTCTTTTCATCTGAAAGCTGGTTAAATATCCCATCAGACTGCATATATAAGGTTTAAATCAAGCCCTACAAAATAAAAATCCTAGCACGTTAAAAACCGTGTACTGTTGTGGGATCCAAGTTTTCTTGGCACATTTTTCCCAATAAATCCGAAACTATTTGTCCGATCTAAAGTTTATTTTTTTCATCTAAAAGCTGCTTAAATTTACTATCAGCCCTGTATATGAAATTTTGATTAAATACCGTAAAATACTCACACCAGCACGCTAAATGTGTACGTTTTTTCAAAATATGACGATTTCCACATGTTCAGTGGGCTAGTGTGGGTATTTTATAGGATTTAATCAAAATTTCATATAAAGGATCTGATAGTAAATTTAACCAGCTTGGAGATGGAAAAAAGAAATTGTGGATCGGACAAAAATTTTTGGAGTTATGGCCAAAAGAGTACTGACAAACCTGGTTTCATGGAGAAGTGCGACTTACCGCAATCTTTGAACGCGTGTGGTTGCCAAACCCCTGAACTGATTTTAATGTTATACGAGGTCGACCCCCCCCCCTAATCCCCTCTTCTCAAACACTAACTTCCTATAATAATTGTCAACATATGAGACTGGCTGTTGGCAATATAAGCGAGAAAACTTGCTCAACATCTCCCCCCCCCCCTATAACTATTTTAAAGTGAATAAATGTTGAAATGTGAGATAAATTGTTATGGGTTGATATGGGGAGAGAGGGGGGGGACTGTAACAAAAACTTCGAGCTGCGAACACTCATGACTCATTTTTCGACATTTATAGGTTATCATAAAACTGCTCTAACTTTGGATCTGGTTGAGCTAAAATATCAGTGATATACTCAGTTTTAAAGCAATTTAAAATCCTACAACTTTTGTTCTAAAGAATTTTCTCTCAAATGAACGGTAAAAAAGTCTCTAAGCGAAGTTTACCAGAAAAATTCATTTTTTTCTAAAAATATAGATTTTCTCTAGCTTATAGCTCAGAAACCGTACCAGATAGGAAGAAAATGAATGGAACAAATATTGTAGGGCATTTTGTCCTTTCCAAAGTTGAATTGGACAGTTTTGTTGTGGGATCAACCCTTAAGAAGTTAAATAGAAAAAACCAATTTTTCGTACCTTTAATCTAAGATGGCGCATTGCGCGGACCTCCCTCAAGGTCGAAAACTTGGATTTATTATCAGGGCCCCTAACTCAATAACATATTCAAAAATCAGAACTACACCACCTTTTGTAGGGCAATGGGCAAAAATTTATTACGGCATTTTGTCCGTAAAAATGCCCAAATTTTAAAATGGCACCGACCAGTTGACTCTAAATTTCAAATTTTTTGAGTAAATCACCAATACTTGGGAGCTTCTTGAAATTTATTTTGCCTATATGAAGCGAACACTACAATTTGGAACGTAACTACGGTCTATTTCGTTTTACCTTCACCTACATTTTAAGCAATTTTTGTCTCTTATCAGGTTACAACCCTGGACATGTCATTCACGTAATTTTAACAAAATTGCTGAAGCTAATAGTGGCCTTTTTTTAAAAAAAATGTGTATTTAGTTCCTTTTAAATTGTACGCGAATTGTTCGTTTGGAAAATTTTTAATTTTTTCCCTAATCATTTAGGCGGACAGTTGACAAAGGCAGAAAAATTCGTTTTCAGCTTTTTCAGACGTCTCAAAGACACCTCGAGTGAATAATTATTAAAATTGTGAATTTTTAGAAATTTAATAAAGACGAACAAGCATTTTTGTTTGCAGAGAATATATTGAACAATTAAAAAAGCCTTCGGCTTTCGGATTGTTGCCCTCTCCTTAACGGGGGAAGCATCTTTTTACGTTTGCTCCCCATTTACGCTTGGAGTATTACGACTTTATTTTGAATATTGCCACTTTTGATTGCTTTCTTTATGTTGTTTCGGTTTTGAAATTTACTTTATTTTTACCCGTTCTCATAATCGACGACATTTTAGTCTTCCTTTGTTGGAAGAAAAAACTTTTTCTTGTTCGAGTCGCCAATATTTGAGGTAGATGTTATTACGGATGTCGCTACATTTATATCGAAAACTTTTATGAAGTTTATTAAGTTGCTGTAAGAGAGTAAGTTTTTTATAGTCGTGATAAATCACCTGTTTACAAGTAAAAGCAAAAGATTTCTTTCAACATCTAGTATATTTCTAAAAAATATATTTTTTGGGGATTAATTTGAATATAATTTGGATTTATTTTCCCTACGAGTTGATTAAGAGAGGGGGTTTTTGCGCGCGTACACGAAAAATATGTTTTCGGCGTTTGTTTTTTGCGAATAAATCATTAACGAAAATGTCCAAAAAAATTGGATTTTCTAATCAAAAATTCGATCAAGACCATTCTTCTTTCTTTATCGTTTATATTGCGACGTCCAAAAGTTATCTAAGACCACAATACTTTATTTCCTAGTCATTTGCTACACAAATAAAATTCATCAATCATGCAAAAAGCATAAACATGAGTAAAGCAATTGTAATTCTTCAGTCTGATGATTTTTCCCTACCAAGTATAACTAATAATAAGAATGCAGTGAAAGGACAAACGTGGCATTTACAAGCAACATGAATTGTTTCTAAAAGATTCGAGCTTCGCTGAACTTCATATTTAGATTTAGGAAGTACACGTAAAGGGCGTGGTTTGATACATTTCATCACGAATTCTAGTCAATAGTTTACCTCTTCCGGAACTTCCGGTTCAAATAGTTTTTACGTTTCTGTAAATGATGTGTTTTCATTGCGTTCAATGTCGCTTTTTTCCCTTTTATCATTAGTTATATATTAGTCTATAATTATTCTAATAGTTAACCGTATTTTTACATAAGCATTTTAAATTATTACTTTGCGTGCGTTGCAATGAATGTATGGGTGGGTATCGTTCTTGTGTTTGTGTATTTTCATAAAACTTATTGCTTTTGCTCGATATGACCTCAAATGCCCGATAAATTAATTCTCTCTGTAACACCACCATACCATCCGAATCGTCCTTATGTGGAAATTCCACTACCCAACTAAATGAAAATTTCGTATCTTCCTTCGTTAAAATCAAAAAACAGGCAAGAAAAGTTCAAAAACTACTTTTTTAAACTTACGGTTTGTCGATGCGAGTGTTCCTGCGCGATAAATAATTGAAAAGGGCATTTAAATAGGAAATGAAAATCTCGAGTCCTCGTTTCTTTTTATCTTTTTAGTTAGTTATTTACATACACGAGAAGATCCCCATGAATTTGGTATTAAGCTCTCTAGGTGGGTCATTTCGCGTCAACTTGAAAGCTCTTTCGAGGCGACCCCTTTCGATTTGGCCAAGACTCGCTCAATTCGCGTCAGTTATTATGTAGATACTAGATCATCTTTACGAAATGTTTCGAGTTTTGAGCGAACAATTTAGTTTAGCAATTCAACTTCGAGGCTACAGAAATAAGCGACCGTTACTAAAAGTAAATCAAATTAAAACAAATTTTAAAAGCTTCAAAAAGCAACCCCTTAACAGAAGATTTTCCTACTCCAACTCCGTAGTTGTAAAACGAACCTTCATTAAACTTTTATTAAACTTCGATCTTTTAAACGAAAAATTGTCATCATTTTTCATAATAATTTATGAAATCATGTGTTCCACGACCCGACATCCAAAAACGAAGCCAAACTTCAAAGCTTAAAAAAAATCACGTGAGTCGTTTAAAGGAAAATTACAATTTTTAAGCGAGCACATCATGCACGAAAAATTTTAATCTCTTTTCCATAATCAGTTTTTAGTTGAAAAACTACATGTCGTAGAAGTCCCCACGATTGTAAATGCTTTTACCGAAAAAATTGCTCGCTTTCGTTTTTTATATAAAAAATCGTTCTCGTAACAATCGAAACTATCAAAAGAGAATAATTTTTTCCGTTTACTAACCTACATTTTTAACATATAAAATATGTAAACATTTTTAAATTCTTTTGTAAGTGACTAAATTTATTAAGTAAGTTGAAGTGTGTATCAGGAAAGATTCAGACAGTTGGTTTTAGTAATATTATGGTAATAATAAGTCTTTGGAAATTTGCCAAATTTGAGTAGAATAAGAAGTTGGGCTTTTTATAAGGAAAATGCATTTAATTGTTGAAGAGAGTTAAAATGTTGGCGTTTTGTAGCCAAAAGATGATTTTGTCGTTGGTACTTTAAATTAATTGAGTTGACCTACATCACGGTAATCGTTTTTCTTAATTTTGATTTATTTGTGCGTTTTTGTATCTTGCGCGAGATATTTTCTCTTTTTCACTTTTAAAATCTACATGTTGAGGGCTTAGAGAGTGAAAAACTCCGAAATGTCGATCCGCGGTGACATCTACGTTATATTGCTTCCGCTATTCTCCAAGGATCAGGTTATCGTTATGCCATACTATTGACGAATGTTATATCACTTTTTAAATCAAACTTGGAATACAAAATTCAACCCCATAGTGCTTTTGACGACTGTTGGAAATGTTGGCGAAAATTTTTCATTTTTACCCCTCTTCTCGTACAATATGAAATAATAAAACATCTCGTGATTGAAATATATCCTATATTTATGTACTTTTTCAAAGAGTAAGCGGCAAAAAAGTAACAAAAACAAAACTGATATAGAAGGCAAACTTTTTCAAACTATTAATTTTCAAAACTGATTTATTTAACATGTCTTAGATACACCAGAAAGATATAAAAGATGATAAATTAAGGTCAACCTGGAGCAGTAATTTTACATCGATTTTTCTTTTTAGAAGAAAATTGCAATTTTTAAACTCACCGATCGTAACAAATTAAATTTATTCTTACAACTTTAAACTTGGGAAGATATATGTTTTTCTAAAGCATGCATGTGCGAAAAAAAGAGAGCCGATTTTTGGAATATCCAACGTCTTTGTTTTGTCGTTTTAAATAACGTATCTGAATAACAAACTTCGTTTTTCTTAAATATCTCACTTCCTGTTTGTTGAATAATAGAAATAGTTATTATGAAAATTGTAGTTTAGAAAATTATCTACAAAAAAGGTTCTATGCCAATTTTGTCTGTGAACAAGCTGTCTCATGTTAAGGCTTAAGTAAAAGTAATGAGCTAACCTACTAACCACCTCGTAAAATACAGGTTGATGCCTTGTAAGATTGGTTTGCTCGACCACTGACATTACGCGTACTTTTTTAGAAAAGTACTTCTATACAGAAGTAAACTACTTTAATTTTCTCCAAATTATATTTCTTAAGTGTTAAGAAATACTTAAAAAAACTTAAAACTTAAAGAAAAAATTTAAAACGAGCGGCTTAGGCGCTACAGCGCGTTAAAGTTTGAAGAAATACCAAATAGCTCTTTTTTGAGTTTTTCGCTTATAACTTGAAAACTAACCACTTTTTGAGAAAAGCACTTTTACACAAAAATAAACTACAATAAATTTCCTACAAATTATATCTTTTAAGCTTTTTTCTCCAGAGAAGCGGTTTAGGCGCTAGAGCAGGTTAAAGTTTGTCGAAAATTCAAAATAGACCAAAAAGCAGTTTTTTTAGTTTTTCGCTTATATCTTGAAAACTGCACCCTTATTGAAAAAAGCATTTTAATACAAAAATAAGCTACATTAAATTTTCTACAACTTATATCTCTTAAGCTTATTTCTTCAGACGAGAGGTTTAAGTGCTACACCCGTTAAAATTTACCAAAAACTTCAAAATGGACCAAAAATCTGTTTTTTTTTAGTTTTTCGCTTGTAACTTAAATTGCACCCTTACTGAAAAAAGCACTTTAATACAAAAATAAGCTACATTAAATTTTCTACAACTTATATCTCTTAAACTTATTTCTTCAGACGAGAGGTTTAAGTGCTACACGCGTTAAAATTTACTAAAAACTCCAAAATGGACCAAAAAGCTGTTTTTTTAGTTTTTCGCTTGTAACTTAAAAGCTGCACCCTTATTGAAAAAAGCATTTTCATACATAAATAAGCTACATTAAATTTTCTTCAACTTATATCTCTTCAGCTTATTTCTTCAGATGAGCGGTTTAAGCGTTACAGCCCGTTAAAGTTTGCCGAAAATTCCAAAATAGACCAAAAAACTGTTTTTTAGTTTTTCGCTTATAACTATAACTTATAAATATATTATATTATATTATATTAACTTGAAAACTGCAACCTTATGAAAAAAGCATTTTAATTCATAAACAAGCTACATTAAATTTTCTACAACTTATATCTTTTAAGCTTATTTCTTCAGATGAGCGGTTTAAGCGTTACAGCCCGTTAAAGATTGGCGAAAATTCCTAAATAGACCAAAACGCTGTTTTTTAGTTTTTCGCTTATAACTTAGAAACTGTCCACTTTTTGAGAAAAGCACTTTTACACAAAAATAAACTACAATAAATTTCCTACAAATTATATCTTTTAAGCTTTTTTCTTCAGAGAAGCGGTTTAGGCGCTAGAGCAGGTTAAAGTTTGTCGAAAATTCAAAATAGACCAAAAAGCAGTTTTTTTAGTTTTTCGCTTGTAACTTAAATTGCACCCTTACTGAAAAAAGCACTTTAATACAAAAATAAGCTACATTAAATTTTCTACAACTTATATCTCTTAAGGTTATTTCTTCAGACGAGAGGTTTAAGTGCTACACGCGTTAAAATTTACTAAAAACTCCAAAATGGACCAAAAAGCTGTTTTTTTAGTTTTTTGCTTGTAACTTAAAAACTGCACCCTTATTGAAAAAAGCATTTTAATACATAAATAAGCTACATTATTTTTTCTTCAACTTATATCTCTTAAGCTTATTTCTTCAGATGAGCGGTTTAAGCGTTACAGCCCGTTAAGGTTTGCCGAAAATTCCAAAATAAACCAAAAAGCTGTTTTTTTAGTTTTTCGTCTATAACTTGAAAACTGACCACTTTTTGAAAAAAGCACGTCCACAAGAAAATAAACTAGGTTTAATTTTCTCCAGATTATATTTCTTAAGTTTTTTTTTAACGAGCGGTTTAGGCGCTAGAGCGTGTTCAAGTTTACCGAAAATTCCAAAATAGATCAAAAAACTGTTTTTTAGTTTTTCGCCTATAACTTGAAAACTGTCCACTCTTGGAGTAAAGCACTTCGTATAAAAATAAGCTACATTAATATTTCTATAATTTATACTTCCTAAGTTTTTGCCTTCAGGAGAGCGATTTAGACGCTAGAGCGCGTTAAAGTTTGATGAAAATTCCAAAATAGTCCAAAAAGCTGTTTTTTTAGTTTTTCGCTTATAATTTCAAAACTGACCATTTTGTGAGAAAAGCACTTAGATACAAAAATAGACTACATTAAAGTTTCTACAAATTACGTTTCTTATGTTTTTTGCGTCAGATGCACGGTTTAAGTTATAAGCGCTAGAGCGCGTTGAAGATTAGTATGTGTCTAACGTAGTACCGATTAGGCTAAGATGAACACTCTCATTTTTCCAATATCCTCAACTTAGAAAAATTCAATTAGTTTAAATTTAATTATTTTAATTACCTACTTATGTAATTAATTAATTTTTCACCGCTACTAACTACTATTTGACTGGACTTCTTTCTTCGTTCATGGCATGTTAAGGAGCTTTAGGATGGGGATAAATATTAATTAACGCAGTAATTCGGAGTAATTGTGAAAATTGTTCAAGTTTTAATGTTAACATTTTACACCTCACTTTTTAGTTGAGCACACGACGAGCTTTAAAGAATCACAAATTACTTCTTTACGCAGTGCCTAAAATACAGACGATGGCTGTGAACGCTGTTTCAAGTATCAAAGTTTGGAGCTTATTGTCTCTCATCAGCTGGGACCAATTACTAAATTTCAATATTCTTGTTTTGTATTTGCTTATTGTACCAAGTTTCTAGTAGAAAAGCAATTTACATGTAAATTGTTTCAATCGCATTTAGTCGCCCTAATTGTTTCAATCTACGTTTCGATAAAAAAAAATTATTTTTTTATACGAAATCATTTCTAAATTAGTTATAGAAAAGTTTCTTTTGAATCGTAGTTTATGTAACGTCGTTGAAAGTTGTAAGGGAACTGAATGGATAAGTTCAGTTTGAATCGCGAAGTTGTTTGTTTAATTAAACAGTAATTACTATTCCGCAACGAATGCACACTGATTCCTCATGATGAAATGCCTCGTTTCTCTGCGTTTATTTATAAGAGTCGTACTTAAAGTATTTTGGATGGTGCCTCGTGTAGATCCTAAAACGAGACTTTTAGATAACTGAATCAAGAGAATTGCCCTATTCATCTTTTTAAATACACGCGTTTTATCCGAGATCCCGGAATATCTCGCGTTGTTGCCTCCGGTATCTTCATTTTCGCTGACCGACCAGCTGTTCTCTTGCTTTATTGTGTTCCGTAATCAGCACAGGCGGTGTTTTATTAGCGGTAGTAATTCGTGCGCGGCTGTGCCTCGTATAAGAACACTGATATATGGTATATGGCGTTTATCGACTTCATTGTATATGTTTATAATACAATTTAGAGAAAAGTTTCCAAGAAAGTTTAATCGATAATAATTTTCTAGTCGATTTAGACCAAGTTATTGTTTTATTTCGTAAGTTAATTATTATTAATAATCGAGTAGGTAAAATAGCGCGTTGTTCGAGTACGATAATACCGCAATTTGGTTATGAAATAAGGAGATTTATTTACGAGCCAATAGCTATGTTGAATAAGACTTGGCGTTTTCATCAGCGTTAGTGTTCCTTACACATACGAGTGCGAAGAAGTAGTAAATACGCCTCTATCGCTTTCGCCATATATCCGAGCTAAGCCGCTCTTCGAGCATCCGCAGATAGAATTAGGTAATATATGGGTGCGAGGTGGTTGGTCTATCCCTTTCTGCAAACTCGAGAAATCCGGGCTGCTATAAGCTTCTACTTTGCGTACAAAACAGAAAACTCGAAGAAATAGAGTTAGAAGTAAACATCCGAAGCATGCGGGTTACTACTTAATTACGTTATTTCGAGCTTAATTGTGTAAAATTGCAACTTGTTGAAATTGTGAAAATTTTTTTCACGAAAGAAAACTCATAATTTACTTCCTCTCTCGACTGCGAAAACAAACCCGAACTTTTACAAACATCGTCAGGAATTTGTGTAATTTTTACCCAATTAGCACTTAAATGTTTTTCGGCTTAGGCTCACAGTTTCTAACAATTTCCTAACAAACTTTATAATTTAGGGTAAATAGATTAGAGTAACTTATAATAAAACTTCAGTAATTTATCACTCCAACATTTACTAATCATATGTAATTAATGTTTCGAATTTAATTGCCTTTGTAGGAAATGTAACTTATTTCTCGATTTATTACATTATTAGAATAGTCAAAATATTTATTTATGTACGGTATATATAAAATCCGCCATCTACTACCCCAATTGTATAATCCGATTAATGTTTGAAGCAAAATAAGGCTATCATTTTCGCAGTCGCTTTTCGAGTTTTAGAGGAAGCTTTCCGAATCTAATACCTAACTTTCTTGCATCCGATGATTATCTCTCTTAAGCTATAAAAAACCATCTCAGAATATACAATTTAGCTTTGAATTTTGATATCTTTTAGTTTTTTTTTAAACGAGATTTATTCAATAAATTTCTCAAGATTTATTTATTATCCGTCTCGATCGAAAACTAAAAAATTGCGACAACAATGGTCGGAATAGATTCGGCATACCCAATTGAACGTTTCCACGAAAGGAAATTCGCCAGGAGCTGTTGAAATAATTCGTGAGGTTTACGCGAATCGCTCGAAAATTGAAAAATAAGCCAGATACGGCAAAATTGCGTAAAAGCTTTTTAGTAGAGCGGAAAATTTTCTATAAAAAAGTATAGTACGATCCTATTGTAATATGTAGCGGTTAGATGTGAGAGTCGTCCTAAATACGCGCCTCGAAGTGCTCGGCTCGCGCGGAAAGACTTCTCAGTTTGAAGTCGGAAATTTTTATAAACGGCAGTCGTAAGAAGCTGAACGAATACCACCTTGCTCGCGAACGCGTAAATATTATTATTTAAAAAAAATCTTAAATTACTCCAAAGTCTTAAATCCTCTACAAGTCGTTTAAACACAAAAGCTCGAAAAGCTTTTTATTCGAAGAATTTTTGATCGCCCTAAGAAGCTTTTAATTTATTGTTTAAATTAGGTGCGCTTTTTAATTAAAGTTTTCTTTTTTAGAAAAATGATTTTTTGTCTTCGAGAGGGAATTTTTGTTAAAAAACATATTTGCCACGTCTACGAACGCGTATAGTAAAAAAACTTTGCGATATCAATAAATTCTCGAGGTTAGATATGTGAGCTTTAAGAAGTCCAAAAAAGTGCCATTTTTTACAACTGCCGCGTAGATCAAAAATTTTGTTTTAAAATTCAACCCTTAAAAGTTTACGTTATGTGTGCTTTATTGAAGTAAGTTAGGGTGTTATCGAGTAGAAAGAATATAAAGATGCCGTAAGAGGAAAGGGAGAAAAAGCGTTCACTTTCATCAATGAGAACTTGTTACAGCTTCGAATAGTAATTTGAACTTAGTTCGCCGGTTATAATAAAAATAAATTTGTAGGGGAAATATGAGGCTTATTGAAAATTTTAGTTTAACTTTTCTATAAATTATTTGGCACGACCCGAATATATTAAAGTTGTTGTAGAAACAAAATGAAATACCTGTGCGTTTAGGGATACAGAACGAACGATAAATTTAGAACAAAGTCACGGGAAAATAAAGGAAGAAGAAAACAGAAGATGCCAACGAATTTAAATGATAATCTCGAGCGAGCAATTAATCCAAATTTTAACCTTGCCGTTGCGTGGTGGAGATTCGGCTATCCCTTAAAAAAGTAAATCTCTCTTCGCTTTCGAAAACAAACCCTTAGAAAAACAACACCAACAAATCTCTTACTCCACCATTTCGGATAATCCAATTTATTCTAAGTGAAATATAAATGTCTGCAAGATGTCACCCCGTTTTCGATGCAAAAAGAAAATAAAAATAAATACACCGCCGAACCTAAAACTACGCCAAAATGAACAAGTGAAAACAAAAGCTCAAGGTTAAGCGAAATTCTTCGCGTATATGTATGCAGGTCACGTTCTAGATCTAGTGGATGCTGGAAAAAAGAAAGAAGTATAAACCTCGATGTTCCACTACCTGATCTAAAGGATTACAAGGGTTCTTATAGAATATAGAACTACTTAAATAATAAAATTTGGAGCACCTATACAAAATTTTATCTTTCTCGAGGAGCAAAAAATAATTTTTTGCGCTCGGATAACTTATTAAGAAAGTAATTAGATTAAAAAATTCTTCACCGAACAATTTAATGGTGTTACCGAGTTAAAAATTATAAATGCGTTCAATTAGAATAAGCAGCAAAAACGTTCGACCATAAATTTGATTTAGAAGTTTTTTCCACATTTTTTAATACAAAGCCTAAACGCCGTTAACTTTCTAAATTTAAAATTAATATGAGTTAGGGAAACTGAATAATCCTCGGATATAAAGGGTTATAAAGGATTTTAAATTGGATCGATATTTAGGTAAAATTTATAATTGTTAACGAAAACTTATTTACGTGAATTAATTTGTTGGTAAAAATAGGGGATGCTTTTTCTCAAACTTCTCAATTTCCAGTATCTGGATTTGACTAATCGTAGTTTTGCTTCTCGATTTTTAACACGAACGCAATCCGAGTCGATGAGAGGTGATTGGGTTGCATACCTTTTAATTTAGTCAAATAGAAAGTATTTTGGTGTGGTGAATCTTAATTTCAACTTTACCACCCCGTAAAAGTGATACGTTTGGAAAAAGTTGCGAAAACCTTGTGCGGGACTGTTCTCTAACACTCCACGCAAAACTTCAACTCGCTCTAAACTCAACCTAAACCGTACGTCTGGCGTAAAAAACCTGTGAAACATAAATTGTAGGGCATTTATTGTATTGTATTTTTGTATGGAAACAGTTCTCTCTATAAATGCGTAGCTTCCGAGTTATAACCTAACATAACATAACATAATCTAACCTAACCTAACTTTGGTCTTTTTGGAATTTTTGGAAAACTACGCGGTCTAGCGCCTAAACCGATCGTCTGCGAAAAAAACTTAACAAATATAATTTGTAGAAAATTTAATGTAGTTTATTTTTGCAAAGAAATGATTTTTTCAAAAAATGGGCAGTTTTCAAGTTATAAGTGAAAAACTAAAAAAACAACTTTTTGATTTTGAACTATTGTGGAATTTTTCGTCAAACTTTAAGTGCTTAAACCCATCGTATGAGGAAGAAAACTTAAGAAATATGATTTGTAGAATATTTTATGAAGTTTATTTTTGCATAGAAATTATTTTCATTAAAGGTGGGCAGTTTTCAAGTTATAGGCGAAAAACTTAAAAATAGCATTTTGGTCTATGTTAGAATTTTCATTAAATTTAAACACGTTTTAGCGCCTAAACCGATCGTCTGAGGAAAAAATCTTAAGAAACATACTTTGTAGAAAATTTAGCAGTTTATTTTTGCATTAAAGTGATTTTCTCAAAAAGTGGGCAGTTTTCAAGTTATAAGCGAAAAACTAAAAGAACAGCTTTGTGGTCTATTTTGGAATTCTTGTCAAACTTTAACGCGCTCTAGCGCCTAAACCGCCTCTGTTAAAACAATCTTGAAAGGTATAATTTGCAGAACACTTTATGTAGTTTATTTTTGTATCAAAATGCTTTTCTCAAAAAGTGGGCAGTTTTCAAGTTATAAGGAAAAACCTAAAAACACAACTTTTCGGTCAATTTTGGAATTTTCGTCAAACTTTAACGCGCTCTAGCGCTTAAACCGATGGCCTGAGGAAAAAACTTAAAAATATAATTTCTTCGTAATTTATTGTAGTTTATTTTTGATTAAAAGTAATTTTTTCATCAAATGGGCAATTTTCAAGTTATAAGTGAAAAACTAAAAAAACAATTTTTGAACTATTTTGGAATTTTTCGTCAAACTTTAAGTGCCTTTACCGCTTAAACCCATTGTATGAGGAAGAAAACTTAAGAAATATGATTTGTAGAATATTTTATGAAGTTTATTTTTGCATAGAAATTATTTTCATTAAAGGTGGGCAGTTTTCAAGTTATAGGCGAAAAACTTAAAAATAGCATTTTGGTCTATGTTAGAATTTTCATTAAATTTAAACACGTTTTAGCGCCTAAACCGATCGTCTGAGGAAAAAATCTTAAGAAACATACTTTGTAGAAAATTTAGCAGTTTATTTTTCCATTAACGTGATTTTCTCAAAAAGTGGGCAGTTTTCAAGTTATAAGCGAAAAACTAAAAGAACAGCTTTGTGGTCTATTTTGGAATTCTTGTCAAACTTTAACGCGCTCTAGCGCCTAAACCGCCTCTGTTAAAACAATCTTGAAAGGTATAATTTGCAGAACACTTTATGTAGTTTATTTTTGTATCAAAATGCTTTTCTCAAAAAGTGGGCAGTTTTCAAGTTATAAGGAAAAACCTAAAAACACAACTTTTCGGTCAATTTTGGAATTTTCGTCAAACTTTAACGCGCTCTAGCGCTTAAACCGATGGCCTGAGGAAAAAACTTAAAAATATAATTTCTTCGTAATTTATTGTAGTTTATTTTTGATTAAAAGTAATTTTTTCATCAAATGGGCAATTTTCAAGTTATAAGTGAAAAACTAAAAAAACAATTTTTGAACTATTTTGGAATTTTTCGTCAAACTTTAAGTGCCTTTACCGCTTAAACCCATTGTATGAGGAAGAAAACTTAAGAAATATGATTTGTAGAATATTTTATGAAGTTTATTTTTGCATAGAAATTATTTTCATTAAAGGTGGGCAGTTTTCAAGTTATAGGCGAAAAACTTAAAAATAGCATTTTGGTCTATGTTAGAATTTTCATTAAATTTAAACACGTTTTAGCGCCTAAACCGATCGTCTGAGGAAAAAATCTTAAGAAACATACTTTGTAGAAAATTTAGCAGTTTATTTTTGCATTAAAGTGATTTTCTCAAAAAGTGGGCAGTTTTCAAGTTATAAGCGAAAAACTAAAAGAACAGCTTTGTGGTCTATTTTGGAATTCTTGTCAAACTTTAACGCGCTCTAGCGCCTAAACCGCCTCTGTTAAAACAATCTTGAAAGGTATAATTTGCAGAACACTTTATGTAGTTTATTTTTGTATCAAAATGCTTTTCTCAAAAAGTGGGCAGTTTTCAAGTTATAAGGAAAAACCTAAAAACACAACTTTTCGGTCAATTTTGGAATTTTCGTCAAACTTTAACGCGCTCTAGCGCTTAAACCGATGGCCTGAGGAAAAAACTTAAAAATATAATTTCTTCGTAATTTATTGTAGTTTATTTTTGATTAAAAGTAATTTTTTCATCAAATGGGCAATTTTCAAGTTATAAGTGAAAAACTAAAAAAACAATTTTTGAACTATTTTGGAATTTTTCGTCAAACTTTAAGTGCCTTTACCGCTTAAACCCATTGTATGAGGAAGAAAACTTAAGAAATATGATTTGTAGAATATTTTATGAAGTTTATTTTTGCATAGAAATTATTTTCATTAAAGGTGGGCAGTTTTCAAGTTATAGGCGAAAAACTTAAAAATAGCATTTTGGTCTATGTTAGAATTTTCATTAAATTTAAACACGTTTTAGCGCCTAAACCGATCGTCTGAGGAAAAAATCTTAAGAAACATACTTTGTAGAAAATTTAGCAGTTTATTTTTGCATTAAAGTGATTTTCTCAAAAAGTGGGCAGTTTTCAAGTTATAAGCGAAAAACTAAAAGAACAGCTTTGTGGTCTATTTTGGAATTCTTGTCAAACTTTAACGCGCTCTAGCGCCTAAACCGCCTCTGTTAAAACAATCTTGAAAGGTATAATTTGCAGAACACTTTATGTAGTTTATTTTTGTATCAAAATGCTTTTCTCAAAAAGTGGGCAGTTTTCAAGTTATAAGGAAAAACCTAAAAACACAACTTTTCGGTCAATTTTGGAATTTTCGTCAAACTTTAACGCGCTCTAGCGCTTAAACCGATGGCCTGAGGAAAAAACTTAAAAATATAATTTCTTCGTAATTTATTGTAGTTTATTTTTGATTAAAAGTAATTTTTTCATCAAATGGGCAATTTTCAAGTTATAAGTGAAAAACTAAAAAAACAATTTTTGAACTATTTTGGAATTTTTCGTCAAACTTTAAGTGCCTTTACCGCTTAAACCCATTGTATGAGGAAGAAAACTTAAGAAATATGATTTGTAGAATATTTTATGAAGTTTATTTTTGCATAGAAATTATTTTCATTAAAGGTGGGCAGTTTTCAAGTTATAGGCGAAAAACTTAAAAATAGCATTTTGGTCTATGTTAGAATTTTCATTAAATTTAAACACGTTTTAGCGCCTAAACCGATCGTCTGAGGAAAAAATCTTAAGAAACATACTTTGTAGAAAATTTAGCAGTTTATTTTTGCATTAAAGTGATTTTCTCAAAAAGTGGGCAGTTTTCAAGTTATAAGCGAAAAACTAAAAGAACAGCTTTGTGGTCTATTTTGGAATTCTTGTCAAACTTTAACGCGCTCTAGCGCCTAAACCGCCTCTGTTAAAACAATCTTGAAAGGTATAATTTGCAGAACACTTTATGTAGTTTATTTTTGTATCAAAATGCTTTTCTCAAAAAGTGGGCAGTTTTCAAGTTATAAGGAAAAACCTAAAAACACAACTTTTCGGTCAATTTTGGAATTTTCGTCAAACTTTAAAGCACTCTAGCGCCTAAACCGGTCGTCTAAGGAAAAAACATAAGAAATATAATATGTAGAAAATTGAATGTAGTTTATTTAAGCATAGAAATGATTGCAAAGTTGAAATTCGGATTCAGCATCCCAAAGTTGACTCATTCAAGTCCAAGTATGCCTCTTTAGTTTGCTCTGTGTATTCTTCAGTTTCGAGCTTCGAAAGTCACGATTTAGTCCAGCTTCATTCCCGTATATATTAGGCTGATTTGGTGTTCTGGTCAGCTATTATTTGTATTTTCATTTTCGCGAAGGCTGTGATTACACCTTTGGCACTGTTACGCCGTTCTTTGATTTCTTCGTCCATTTTTTATTCTCAGTGCTTTAGTTCTTGCTCATTTATTTAAGTTTAACTTATTAAAACTAAACCGAACTTTTGGTTTTACTGTTAGGCCCCCGAAGCCCGGTTTATGCGAATAAATACTCATCCGCGAGTTACCATTGTACGAAAAATCAATGGAAGCTATTTGGACGAGTGAAAATATTGACAGAACATAATTATAAAGTTGTGAAGTTATTAGTAGGAATAACATGACATTAGAAGAGAGTCAAGTCGGTGCAAGTAGTTCGTTTCCGTCAACGTATTATACAGAGAAAACACACGCCAAATTTCAATTAAGGCCGCCTCGATCGAGTTCAAGTTGTGTTCATGGAACAAAACAACTACACTAAGCTATTACATAAATCTTGTACTAAAATAATGTTACAAAATTTAATCCTGCGTGGTGTACGCATTTTGCGTTTGTAAAATTAGAGGCAAAAGTTGAGACAAACGTAAACGATAATTTTATTAACGGTGGTGCGCGCATTGTTATTCCAACAAGAAAACGGCCTACTAAAATTAGCATTAACTAGAAGTCGTGGAAAGGCTCTACCAAAAGACCTTTCCTAACATCTATTTTGCATATTAAGAAATTTAACGTGTTGTTTAAATTAAGCCTTTTTTAGAATTCTAACAACGACCCCCTTTTTTTCGCTCCAAATAAACGAAATTCCGTTACAAATGATTATTTTTTAGTATTTTACACAAAACAACAATACGAAAATTGGGGTTGGTGCTAAATACAGTGAGAAATAAAATTTGCCGACGGCTCGTATCACTTGGAAAGTGGTAAAGGAATGAAATTTGAGTTTTTGCAGACAATCGAAAAGGTTTGTGTTGTTTGGGTGTTAAAGCCTATTAGTCGGACTGTAAAATTTCCGTATCGATTTTTGGCGATGGAGTATACATAGAAGCGTCTCGTGATTTCGTGGACATAGAACTACCGCAGTCTGTTTGGTCACAATAAGCACTTTCCTCGTGAGGAAACTCAGAATTAGGATGAACGCAACCAATACTTAGACCGAAGTTCTTCATCGTTCTGATGAGCTCGAGTTTGAAGAGGTACGGAAAACATATTTTCCCTGAGTCCCTCCGGGAGTAAATAAATATTTTTTCAGACGTCCCCCCACGAAAAGTTTTTGTAAGGGTCGGATATTGCTTTTTCAAACACCTGACGAATTTAGTTTCCGACAAACAAAAGTTGTTTTTGTGTAGGTACTCTATTTTCGGAATTTAAGTATTTCTATTAATTCCTACGAAAGTATAATCGATGATAATTAGGGAAAATCCAGTAGTAGTAAGTTGCGCTTTTCTTCGAAAAGCTCTGAAATAATGAAGCTCCAACTCGCCCGGTGACCTAGTAGTGGATGAGCGCCCATTAAAATTTTTCGTAAACTAGGTACTTCAAATCGCCAATTTTCGCCCTGACATTTTAGCTTTTCTCTCCCCAACTTTTTTTTAAAACTCGGAGGAGTGTATTAAAATTTAAAATGTCTAATATTTCTAAATGGAGAAAAAACGAGAACAATGTCCCTTCTTGAGAACGTTGAAGCGTAATACTTAAAAGAGGGGTGCTTGCATGACATCGTGTCGTTTTATTATTTAGAAATTGCTTATCACGATTATACTTATAATTAGGATCTTGTTTTATACATGTCTTCATTGTTTTTGAGTTGTATTGTTTAACCCCCCTCTTTGACATCGCATTTACGCATTTTGTGCGAGTAAGCAAAAGAAGCGACGCGCGGGGACGTTATTATTTTTATTATTAGGCGAGGCGTATATTACGGTGCATGCATTTTTGAAGTATTGCTCTCCTGATACGAGTTAAAAGCTGGCTCCGTGGTATTATGAACCCGTCGCGATGTGCATTAGGGTTAAAAATGTTTCTGACAAAAGGAGCTTTAGCGTGTTGAATTTGGATTCATATATTCTACTCGAAACGGTTTAGCGAGTATTGCCGCAATTTTTCTCGGACCTTTTTACGTTTTAAAATTTTCGTGTTAAAAACCACTTAAGATATTGCATTACCTTACTAACGTGTAATTGATATAACCGTAATTTTTTTTTGTTTAAATAATGAAGGGTTAGGAGTTAGGATAGGAAGTAATTACGGGTGTAAAATTAAATTTTTTACGTGATCGCATCCTGTCGAGTTTTAGTTTTGTAAGTGAATTGGCTTTATTATTTATTTACCAAAATAACATTGGAATGGGTATCGAATGTGTTCCGATTGCCATAAATAAACTTTCTATTTGTACAAACAATAGTTTATCGTTTATTTTCCAACTTAGGCCGGAAGATCCGGTTACTCGTTCACAATGTTAGGATCGGTCGCTATTTAGCCTATACGCTCTTTACCGTTTTGCGGTACCTAATGTAAGTTTGTAGCGAAGCTCGGCGCGTAAAGCGCTTCTTTTTAAGTTTTAAGGACGTTAACGAAGTGGGAGAGGACGAAAGGCGAGCGCTCGGCGGTCGAGTGGCGAGAAGTCTCCCCTTTATTTAAGATTGGAAGTGTCGTCGTGATTTGGAGGGTAAAAATGACAAAATTTGAAATGTCTGTCTAAACAAAATACGAGATCCGTGAAGTACGAAGTAGGCCTAGGGCGCGGGGACTTAGCGTCGCGGCGCCATCGCCACCGAACGGCCAATCGGTCGTCATGACTACGGTCTGAGCAGATCGCGCCACGAGCAGTCAGTTCCCGCCATTCCGTGTTACACCGCGCACATACTTGGTCACGTGTAAGGAACGCGCGTGCGACGATCCTGTTCCTGATCCAGAAGGTCCTGTCACCCGGGCAAGAGCTAGAGACGCCCGCGCTTAGCTTCAATATCTATCTACCAACTTCGACGTAAGTCCATGAACTTGATGCCGTTTGCTTGCCCTGATGCATGCTTGTGTTCTCTACCCGTTTCCAAATTCGAAAACCCTCGTAAGTACCGCACTTTTCGTCTTCTTTAAAATGCACGTTGCCTGTTTCGTTTCGCTTGTTCCGGTTTCGTTTTCTATTGTCCTTCGTTTACTTCGAGTTTGTTTACTCGATTGATACACGCGCTTGCAAAGATATGTTTTATTTGATCAAGTATGCTCGCCGTAGCGCGAAGATTTATTTCTTACTCCGACAAAGTAAAAAAACGTCCTCGAATCTCTCCACGTTTTCCATTTTCAAAGGCCAACTTCCTTTCGCAAATCGACGGCAAAATTATGTCGTTTATTCGACAAAAAGTCACCAATTATCGACCAAACAAACGTCCGTAAAAGAGTTATTTGGGTTTTAATAATTCCGGTCGGAGCTTGCCGCAACTTTTTAAAAGGCTTAAATTTTCACTAATTTTTGTTTGCACTTGTGGCGTTAATTTGTTTATTTATTAAAATAAAACTAAATATTTACCTAAACTTAATTCTGTTTAGTTAATAAAATTTTTAATGGCATGTTTATATAAAAGCTACTCCAATAATCTCTCTCTCGGTTGTCGATATAAACTTTTTAAGTCTTATTAATGTTTCTTTAAGGGAAGAGCAAAAAAAGTCGGGAAAAATTATGTTTTCAACCCTAAAAATGTTTAAAATACCTCGCGAGATTATTGTCTTAACTCGATAAAAAAATTTTTTTAAAACGTAATCGGTGCTTCCCTCCAAGCTACGATTTTGCGATTGTGTATTCGCTCCGAAATTTCTCGAGTGTCTCGGCAATTTGAAAAATTGCTTTATTTATTCTAGTTTCATGAAATAGGTTTTCTTGTAATATTTTATGGACGAAATATAAAAGTTTTATATATATATTTCCTATTCGTGAATAGCAAAGTGGTCTATAAATAGGTAGAGTCGATCGTTGCGTTGCACGAGTAGTCCTTATCGAATTTTTATGTATTTTCGAGCACTTGCACATCCTCTCTCCTCGATTCGATTTATTAATTCTTGGGTTTATAAATAAATAGGGGATTATTATTAGCCGGCGCTTTAAGGACGACCGGACCGCCGGATTAAATCGATCCCCCGGCATCGACGCCCCCCAATCGATGGGTCTTTTATTGGCGAAACTTCTTAAACTTTAATGCCATCGGCTATAGGTCACAAAACGGTGTATTCCTATTTGTTATTTGGTGGGTTTTTCTAGACTTTTATATGTTTTTGTGCTTGTTTTTCTCTAGTATCAGAGTTGTTTGCATCCTTCGTCGGCGGCACGTGTACAACTACGTGATCTAGTTATATTTTATTGCATGCGGCCTATTTTCTTCCTTTCTTTCCGATTTTTATGTAACCTCGCTTTTACTTCAAATTGATTTTATAATAAAAATACGATAACGTTATCCTTTTACGAAGCGCTTGTTAATTAGGAGGAGAAAAAATAAAAGTTTTTGTCCGACACTTTGGGGGAAGTTTGCAACCGAACGACAAGTATAAGAGATAGAAGTTGAGAGTCGAGTTTATCTTGCACAAGATTGTTCCAAGTTGGACTAGTTCGAGCGTTAGTAAACACCCCGCCGAGCGGCTTACTATCCCTAGTTAGAGATTAAGTCTTCGGTCCCCTTCGGGTCATCCCTAAATCTTCCCGCTTTGGACTTTCTCTAAAATAGAATAGTTTCTCCATATCCTACGTGTTTACGTTTGTTTAAAACTAAGCCGCACGTTATAACGAGTGGAGCTCTCGGATTATTTCGACGACATTTTAAGGGCATCTCGACGTCGACTAAAGAGTAGTTGTCGAGAGGGAAAAAAAAGATGATATCAAATTTTGCGTAGGTCGAAATAACGCGGAGGAGCTCTTAAGTGGTTCGAAGTCGCAGGAGAGAACCTTTTTTTTTCAGAAGCACTCAATTTGAAGCTTTTGAATATCGACGAATCCATTATTTAGATTTTAGTTTCTTTGTTTCGACTCGAAACGATTAAATGTAAGTTGGGCGAGAGAATTTAAAAAGCGTACTATAACCCGTTTCTATTGTTTGCATTTGCTAAAAGCTGCGTTAGGGTAAACATGTTTTCAAAACCTGTCGAAAGCGAATTTTTGAGATAATATGTATGTTGGGCCGTTATCAAGATTCCGTTTTGTTGAGAATCGCCTAGGCTCGTAACCCTTTTGTTTGAATATTCGATGTGTGGGATATAAATTGTGACCGAGTTCGATTTAAACTACACGTTGCCACGTTTAAAATTTTAGATCCTTTTTGCACGATCGACTCTCCCGTAGGCCGCTATAGAAATACGTAATTATGGGACAGACCCGACATCGTGTGCCACCGCGATCCAAGATATTGTTTGCTGCCTCGGCTTTGTGATGAATAGTTCAGCTGGTCCCCAAGCTCTCTCTCGGTTAACTCGGAATGGAATATTGAATCAGTTTTACGTACGGCTTGCCTCTCGTGTGCCCCTTTCCAAACTGACACGGTGCTTTTAAAATTTTAATTTAACCGTTATATTTTATAAATAAATACTGTTTCTGTTATTGTTTTTTCTTTAAAATAAATAAGGGTGAGTTTTTTAAAACCTATTTTGTCTTAATGGAGTGTTTTTTAAATCTTTCGTTGGCTTCCTTTTAAGAAAAAAATGTCTGCTTTTATTAACGTTTTATTTTATTTTGAGGAAACTGAAAAGATAAACGTTTGACATGGAAATTCTTAAGTTGAAAAACTTTTCTGTTTTATAGAGTTTCGCGCGTATTGAGGTAAAAGTTTTAAATATATTTCATGCAATACTACAATGGAAGTAAAAAGCTTTTATTTTATGCAAAGAATGTTTAATGTAAGCGAGAAGCGAGTAGTGACCTGATATAATTGAAAGTGTTCTAATGCGAAGAAGATTTTTCCCCTCTTTCACCGACACCGTTCGCTTTTTAAATTTTCCATTTCTAACAAAAAAAATTAAAATTATAAAACCGTAAAGAGCAATAGCGAAACGATAAGCAAGTAGTAGCTAATCTCACTTTGCATCGAATCTAACACAACAAAAGTCTGTCTCGACGTTTGTTTGCCAATTGTTCAGTCTGTTTGTTCATAATAAGTTCTGATTGTATAGTGTCTACCTCCTTCTTAAGATGCTTTCTATATGTCTAATCCAGTGGTTCCCAACCTTAGAAACTCCACCGCCCGGCACAAACGTTAAAAGCCCTCCCTGATGTTTTTGGTCGACTCTTTTCTAATATGCGAAGTTGCAGTAGCTGATTTGTACTTGTTCGAAGCTAAATTTCGAAGTTTGGTGACCTGAAACGCAAAATAAAATAAGCGAGCAGAGGCATTTCAACGAATAGAGATCTCAAACGGCTCTGGAGGCGTTTGCTAAGTTCGCCGAAGGAACAAGAAGATGTGGTCGCAAAAGCAAAAATATTAGGGCAGTGTACTGTCATGCCTCATACGTCAATACGTTTCTAATTTATTTCGTCACTTCCACGGAATCAAGCACTTAACTACTGGTGGGAGACCTGGTCCCTCTGAAAATCCGTCTGGTCTCCGGACTGGCCACCCCACTAATACAGCACCATAATGATTACAATACTCGCGATGACTACGATTGGTTTATTACGATGTAACTTCTCGCTTCATATGACGCAACGCCGTCATAGCTCCTTGCACCTATATCCTAAAGACAGTAAGAGAAGCAGAACTCAATGTAGACTCTCTCAATGCTGCAAAACTGAGCATCAGCTTGAAATTGCATAGTCCGCAGTCGCTACATGCAAGGTCCTCTTGGACACCTATAGTGCCAATAGTATGAAGAATTTTGAGATGAGGTTCTATCTCTGTGGGAGGCAGCTCTGCCCGTGTGTCGCTTTATACTATAGCGAGCTCTAATCCGGCAAATTGGTAGGGAAGCAGTAACTATTATTTATCAATGGCCTCCTCACCTCTAAATGTTTTTTGGGAAGGGTTCAACCCCCCTTGATCTCGCTCTCCTTGACTACGGCATTGATATGACGTAATACGGTTAAACTGCGTTGCTATGAAAACTAATGATGTTACAATCTACTGGCTCAAGTATACTTTTGTGGCCCACCCAGTTTTCGGTCAGCCTCCCGGTGGTCCCCCTAAAAAATGAACGGAATATCTGAAACGGGCAGTGACTTTAACTTGCTGGAACCTAAGAAAGCGAAGATAAATTCCACTCCGATATAGTTACTTGGACTCCTAGCTTAGAGAAGCTGATCTAAACTTTCAATAGCGCTAGTGTAGCGTGTAACGTTTTATACTACACTTGGGCAGACGTGTTATGATTTGGAGCTCTAGTCACTCTGTTTTGTTGAACATTTCGAACCTTTAAAAAGGTTTTTAGCTGTTTTTTCAGAATAGACAGTAGACAGCGGAAAGGTGCAGACAGGGCAATTGAAACGGGCATTTACATATGGCGACTTTTATGGATCTTTTGGCCATTTCATTCCTGAAGCCTAAAGATATGCACAATGTACAGTTGTACCGCTTTGATGTTTATTGTGATACTTCCGCCATAGCCATTTTTTAGGCAAGCGCTTTCTGAACCCAGTCCAACTCATTGTACATATATCTTTCCCCTTTTAGCGTGGGGACTTCTTGACCTAGCCTCTATGAAAAGAAGGCCATTTTCCGCAAACCAATTTTTGTACTGTGGTAGCCCTTGTTTACATGCGTTTTTAATGGAACGCCCCTGTAGCTATAGTTTCCAATTTTTTCTGAAAGTGCTACCTGTCGCAGAAGCTCCAGTTATTATTAAAATGAATATATCGTGAGCAATCTCCAATTGCAAACCGGAATTATTCTTACAATAAATTCCAAAGACTTTTAAGTACGTCAATTATGCAAAACGTCTAAAAGTTATACGAATTTTAATAATAAATTTGAGGTCTCGAATAGCAATGGCAACAAGTAAAAGAAATTTAAGTTGGAAAAAGAGTTGGCAAGTCGACACTTTTGTGTTCTTTATTGTCATTTTTAGTGCGAGGGTCACACAGATACAATTTTAATGTGTGAACGAGCTCGCCTCTTCTGGCCGAATTATTTATAATTAACACCAAATCATTCTAAAAATACAATCGGGGAATAATTTAAGGGTCGCAAAAACAAAAATAAATACCAGCCTAATAAAAAGCTCCTTGGTTAAGAAGACTTTGGAAAAAGTTCGATAAAACACCAAATTGGATTGAAAGTCGTCTCGATTCCCTTTTAATATATCATATTAATGTTAAATCGACTCCTTTTCGAGAAACTTTTTTTCTCTCTTAAATCAATTCGAACTTTTGAGGTACAATCGCGTCGCGATTCGATTAATACGTATAGTTAAAATAACGAGATTAACTACATCACTGTGACTTGTATTTTTTCGAAAGTACCCCCATTAAATGAAATTAAAGCCAATGAATCGCAATTTTAGACCAAAGTCTTACCGTAATTAACTCCAGCTTTATGAGCTCACTTTAATCCACGTTAAGCTTAATTTTTGTTCCTCAAAGCTCACTTAATATGAGCAATGGTTAAACCTCCACTGGTTCAGTTTGATTACGTTTAATCTGTTTCATTCTTTTATTTAAGCGAAGTTTGAACTTTAATATTAGTTTGGGCGAATTAAACCGAATTAAAGCTTAAAGCTCGATCAAATGTTAACTAGATCATTTGTATCATTAATTTGTTTTTATTGATCATTGTCATTAACAAAAGGTTTGCGGTTTTAAGAGACTTTTGTGTTTAATCCGAGATCGAAGTTAATCGGTTGATATTTTTGTCGTAAAAAATGCTTTAGCTCCAAGTAATTTTTTGAGGTAAAAAATTTTTATTGCGTTGAAACGACACGCTCGCGTAAAATTTATTTAAATAAGTCTTTTCGGCGTATATAAAGTTTATTTTAAACACATGGAAACAATAACTGGCACAAATTTACACTTTGTTAACTAACATGAAGTTAATACGCAGAGAAATATCTGCGATAACACGTATAAAAGCCAAGATAATCTCGGCGGAGGGTGTAAATATCTCACCTGTTTTAGTTCCGTTGAATTTTGGGGACGAGAAATATTCTCTCAAACAGGATACGTACTGGATGCGATAAGGATAAAAACCTGTGATGGCGTATACGACTGACAAGGACGAATACGTTTTGTTTGGAAATAAGGGATAAAGATGGATATAGCCGCAGCTATCAGGTTCACAGTTCATTAGCGGGCTTTGCTGCCGCTGATCGGTTTTCACGTTAAATCTGCGAAACATTTCATTGCAAGCTTCTATCATTATCTTGCATATTCTACAGAGAATTGTCAGTTTGGATCGCCCTTTAATATATAAAAATCGCCACTTTGTTTTTATTCGGTGATGAAGTTTTTTTTAGGTCAAACTTTGAATATATTACGGCCCAGAGATGCCTTTAAGTACCTCGTTTACTTAAATTTTAATTCGAACAGGTGCGTTTTAACTACTTAAGATTTTTTATGGACGCATATTAAATCCACGAAATATATATTTCTCTTAACGATATTTAAATATAGCCCGCCTAGGGCTCTAGCTGCGGGATAACGTTAACATCGAGCTTTTACATAATTGTTGTGTTATGGAAATTTTTTATTGATTTGTTTTATTAAGAATTTACGATAAATCTTTAAATCTATTTTTGAATATTACGTGCAAATTTTACAAACTTTTGAATAACTCAACAATTTTTAAGGATTTTATCCTCGATATTTGCAGAAAATTTTAAAGCCGACGCGTTTCACATTTCGTTCAATTCTGCGACTTCTCTAATTATGTAAATTTTTCAATTCTATCTCTGCCCCAACCCCCACGCTCATTTTATCTACACTTACTCGGTACCAAACCTGAGGTTTTGCTCCAGCTCACATTTGAGTCTAAATGGCCCAGTAAGTTCACTTTGCCCGAGACTGTTGGGCCACCTCCAATATCTTAATTCAGTTAAGTCATCTAGTAGTTCTTTTCACACCACCGACTATTGAGCTACTGTCCTGACTTCTGATGTTAGTGAATCTATGAAGTGTTAACTAGTGTCGCCCAATAGCAGAGCGGGATTAAGCACTTCTCTATGACTCCAGAAATTCAATAACCTACCACCTGCTACTAGTCTATTAATATTAAGAATAAAAAGAGCGTCTTACATTGGAGCTTGTGGTTTTTTAAAAATTTTTCATTAATGGAAAGAGCCCCGGTATTAACTCGTAGACATCTTGATGAAGTTCATTGTAAGATCTCAACTTACCAGTATCTACAATTGTTTTTGCAACTTACGATTAATCGACAAAACTTTTTACGACCCTATTGTCGCACTTTACATAAGAAAACTTTGGGCAACCTCCGTAAGTAATAATTCAGTGGGGAAACTGAGCCTAAAACAGTTGACGCTCGTAATCCATCAGATTTTTCCCTTCCAAAAAAAAAACGTAAAGACGAATCATTCTACCCTCGCTTAAAATATACGTTTAGTAGATATTTGGGTGTCCATTTTGAAAATTGAATGACTTTTCGTGCATCTTTTACTACGTAATGGTTTTGGGCGAGCGTATTTTTGTCGGCATGTCGACTTTTCGAGAACTCATTTAAAAGAAGTTATTTAAAAAGTTTGGTAACGCGGTAAAGTTTGTTTTTGTGATATTTTTCCCCAGTGTGAACTTGTGGCCTAAATAATAACTGTTTTTGTAATTGAAGGTTACAATTTTCAGGTGTAATATCCATCCGGCACTCCGACACACATCACTTATAAAATATTAACTCTAATTTCGTGATTATGAAATTGCATAGGGTGGAACTTAAACCCCAATAAACTGACCTAGATACATAAATGTTTGGATGTTGGCTTTGCAGCTTGTCGAATTATTTATTAGGGTAGGTAATGGAGCGAGAATGTTCCAGGTAAGGGGGTATTCAGTTACAAAAAGGTTAGACAATTTACAATGCTGCCAATATAAATATAATCGATTTCGTTTCAACATAATGCAGTTTTTTTTCCTTATGAAAGAATCATACGACTCTCTTGTGAAATATTTCAGAGTCTGGAATTTTTTATCAAATTTGGGTTGCGTTGGAGTTAAATTGTGATCGATGGGCGAAGAAGGAATATTGTGAAAAATTTATTTTTGTCGAAATGCTCTAAAGCTCGAGGTAAATATTTATTTCTAAAGATTTAAATTATAAAGGCATTATTCGAAATGCAAGTTTTTCGTGAGTTGCTTTTCTATCGAGGGAAAAGTTTTTGACCTAGTGAACTTTTTCAAAATCGTCGTCGGATCGAACCTATTTATAATTTTTCCTATAAATTAAACCAATTATGGCCATTGTTGTGTTGTCGGGGCGTTCGTTTGTTGTTCGATTATAAAATAAAATTACAATTTAAAGTTAAAACATATTTGTTCATTGAAATCGCAAATTGGAAAAGTTTTTGTTAACCAATTAATTCTTTTTTTTGTCTAATTTGTTGTACATTACATAATGTTGAAAATTGTTAATTTAAATGGGCGACATATAACTTCTATAATTATTAATTCATTGATTTCTAGATTGTTTATAAATTCCCAGAGGCTGTTCACCCACTCGGTCAGAGTTGGGTATAAAGTTTGATTCCCAATATAGGTACCCACATACAAAATTTGCTTGGGGGAAATTGGGGCAAATTGACACAAAAAGACTAAATTGGCAGTTTCTAAGATGCGAATATATCTTTCTTTTGCAAAGACTGTGTTTATTTTAGATTTATTTGTTTACAACTTGTAAGGTTGGGACTTCATTATTTTAAAGTAAATTTAAAACTTTTTTTCTTCAGTCTACAGAGTGGCCGTTTAGGGCGACAAAGTTTCGTAAATATTTTATTATAAAAGACAGTGAGTAATGTTAAACGTTAAAAGTTGTAAATACTTGGCGGTTCTGCTAAGTGTCGTCAGAAATTAGTTTTTCGCCAAAACGTTCGTGAAATGGAGTGTTTACATACCCACAGGTAGACTCACTGAGAGGAATTTTCTTTTTCGAAATTGATATGTTTGAACGTCTTAAACCAAATTTCCAAAAAAAGTTATAAAATTATTTTCGAAAGCGGAGCTTTCTTTAATTTACCCCTGTACTTTTTTTATAAACAATTACAGTTTACACAAGCGAGCAAGAATTAAAAGAGCCCCTTTAGTGCTATAGTCAACATTCTACACGATCGTATTCACATCTTGGATAAGAATTAGTCTTCAATCTTCTAATTTTCCTCAATTAGTTATTCTGACAGGGTACAGCATTCCTACCTTAGCCCTTAGCCTGCTCGAGGGCCAATACCTCTAAAAAATTGGTTCTTGTAGCTCCGCTCCACAGTTAAAAAGTATATGATGGTCAGCGGTTTGGGCGAAAATCATTTATGACAAAAAGGACTTCGATATTAAAATCTCTGGTTTTTTAGACTGGGGGTAACTCCTCATTACTTATGAGAAACTTCTAACAAAAGCCTCGGCTAAGTGACGACAATTCAGCACAGAGAAGAACCACTCAGAGCATGGTTAGACGATGCACAAACACAAGGTGTAGAAAGGCGAGCTCTCCATACAAAGGAGAGAGCTGTCTGTCCTTTATGATTAGAAACATTTTCAACTATCACTTGTTTTTTTCTGATCAAAATAAATTTTTTTCTTCTCCAAAAAACGGAAATATCACACTTACAACTTTTTGGTAATGAAAATTAAGCAAATTTAACCCTTTCCAAGTCGAAATCGGTATAGGAAAGGATAAAATTTAAAATTCAAGTTATAGCTTACGCGTCTCTGTACACTGTACAGCTTCAATTTGTCTCGTCTTGTCCAAAGGTATAATTAAAGATTTTACTTGAGCAACAGCGCAGTACGTCCTCTTCTCTTGCGAAGTTTAATTATAGGGTCGGTGGTCTATTTTACAGAAGCAAATTTGGTTAAATTGGCAAAGATTTGGTTGAGGGCCGCTGCGCGACACGTTCGCCCTGAAATATTGTGATTCGTTCATACAATGTACAAGACATAAGATGTTGCCAAAGTTTTATATCCTTCCATGACAGCCAGGTCTCTATATTGATCGGGGGGGGGGGGGGGTTATCTGACCTAAGAAGTGTGTGTAACGACTAACGACTATCCAAAACGCCAGAGCTGCGTATAATAAGTTTAATGAAGCTTTCTACTCTTTCCACTCTTTGAGAGCGACCTAAAACGAATTTTGCTCATTAGGGGAGGTTCTTTCTTTGATTGTTTGTACCTCAAGTGTGTCGCTAACTTTAGATGTGTATAGATCTAACCTAACTGACCTAAAGTCAAGTGCTAGGCTGCTCACCAGCAATAGTTGACTAGAAGTTGCATTTTGCGAATGCATAATGCATAATAATGCCCGTGAGGCGCCATTTGTTTGCGGATACTCTAAACGCCATGTAAACCCTCTTAGCAAGGGATGAGATTGTAAAATGATTGAAGCTTTATAAAAATAAGCCTTTCGGTGATAAACCGATCTAATCGATGATAAATGGACGGCGCAATATTAAGAATTGTTTCATGAACTTTTCAGTTTTCTGAAAATTGTTATTTGTGACCACATATATCAATGAAATATAATATTCGGCTATAGAATGGGATAAGTGTAAATAAATTGCGAAACGTGTAAGGGCCGAGTCGTCGGAGGCGACCAGGGGCGGCGATATTTCTATAATAAAACCATTCTACGACCATCCGAAACGGAAGAGCTTTACTAGCGATTGAAGCTTTCCACTCTTTAAAAGCGACTTAGAATGTTGTTTGCTCATTAGGGGAGGTCTCTTGACCCCTTCTTTGATTGTTGGTACTTCAAGTGTGTCGCTAGCCTTAGATGCGAAGAGATCTAACCTAACTGACCTAAAGGCAAGTGTGCTGCTTCCCAGCAGTAGTTTCTACAAGTTGCACCTTGCGAATGATTTTTGGCTCAACCTACATAATGCCCGTGAGGCACTATTTGTTGCGGATATTCTAATCGCCATATGAACCCTCTTAACAAGGGATGAGATTGTAAAATGATCGAAGCTTCTTAAAATTAAGCCTTTTGGTGATCAACCGTCGACCTTTTTAATAGATGATAAATGAACGGCAAATATTGAGAATTGTTTCATGAACTCTTAAGAGTTTCCTGAAAATTGTTATTTGTGATCATCTGATCATATATCAATGAAACGCAATATTCGGCTAGAAAGTGGAATAGGTGTTAAGTAAATTACAAAACGTTTAAGAGCCGAGTCGCCGAAGGCGACACCTAGAGTGGCGATATTTTTATAATAAACCCATTCTACGACCATCCGAAACGGAAGAGCTTTACTAGCGATTGAAGCTTTCCACTCTTTCTACTCTTTGAAAGCGACTTAGTACAAAGTTTGCTCATTGGGGGGGGGGGCACTTCTTTGATTGTTTGTACCGCAAGTGTGTCGCTAGCCTTAGATACGTAGAGATCTGACTGAACTGACCTCAAGTCAAGTGTCAAGCTGCTCCCCAGCAATACTTGACTGCAAGTTGCGTCTTACGAATGACTTTTGGCTGAACCTACATAATGCCCGTGAGGCACCATTTGTTGTGGATACTCTAAACGCCATGTAAACCCTCTTAACAAGGGATGAGATTGTAAAATGATCGAAGCTTCTTAAAATTAAGCCTTTCGGTGATGAACCTTTCTAATAGATAATAATTAAACGGTGCAATGTTTTGAGAATTGTTTCGTAAACTTTTCAGTTTCCTGAAAATTGTTATTTGTGACCACATATATCAATGAAATGTAATATTCGTCTGTAATGTGGGATAAGTGTTAAATAAATTGTGAAACGTTTAAGGGCCGAGTCGCCGAAGGCGACCAGAGGCGGCGCTATTTTTATAAAATAAAACCACTCCATTATTAAGTTTGGATTAAAGTCCATCAACTACTTAATTTTATCAACAAGTTTGTTTTACGACGAGTTTGTTAAAATTGATATTAGGGATAAAAAAGGGTTAAGAGCTAACAAGAATCGTCGGGTCAAGTGATTGAAAAATTGAACCGATGCTAAAATCGTCGAAATATCCTGCTGAAAACGCAAAAAAAGAGCTAATAAAATTTTTTTTTACGAATAACCTCCCATTGAAAATTGAATCTCGTGAAAATTTTTTTGGGGTATTTGGAGTCTAAATTTGAACAAACGCAAGTGTCGAGGTTAGGCGCGTTGAAAAGTTTTAAAATAATTGAACGTAAATTTATTTGGAAATAAAGACCATTTGTAAAGTGTTTATAATTTTGTCTACATATTAAGTTTTACTTGCGTTGTTAAGCGTGCCCGTTACTCATTTATCACAACAAATGTCAGAGCTATACGGTAGTATATGAACTTATTAATTAATTTTAAACAAATTGCCGCTTTGGCATATTCGGCTGAAGCTTTGCGAGTACAAAGTGTATAATTTATGAGTTTTGAACGTACGGCGGGCGGCATGAATAGAACATGTCAGTTGATCGAATTCCAGAGTGAGGTACACTTCCCTACCTTTTTAAAAGCTGACCAACTACCCGTGACGCGAATGACCTACAAACATGGAAGCTTTTTCTATACACCGATGACCACAATATTAATTTTCCATTTATATTACTTCGAACGAGAAATTGGATAAAAAATGTTTATATTTTTGGGGAAGATTACGAACTGCCTTCTTTACCGAAATCCTCCCGTTTTGTTATATTATACGGCAATTCTTGGAGATTTGAGTAATTTACCATTAAAGCTGATTAAATTTTTCATCTGCTGCTCCGCAGCAAATATTTCGATACAAATGAAGTGCATTATCTAAGTAGCTGGGAGAATCAGTTTTGGTGGAATTCTATTAGCGAAATCTCATTCAATTTGAGGCCGCTTTTCGTCCTGTGACGTATACCTACCTACCATTTGGGTAAATCACATTTTTACGTCTTCCACCGTTCCGTCTCCGTTTCGTTCTCTTTTATTTTTTTTAAAACGACTAGTTTAAAAAATGGGATTATTTTGCATATAGTGTGAAATTACTTTTGTACATATACCAAGTACTACTTCTTATTGCGAGTGCTAGATTTTCGTAATACTACCTTTTGCTTAATGAATATTGCTTCCGGATCCGAGCTGAGCTTTTCTCTCAGATCGCAAAGCTCTCGAGAGTTGTGAAACCGACGCCTACTAAGTGTATGCAAGGCACACGCTATTATACAGTGACAGCGACTGGTGTTAGCTCGGGGCTACATGCATTAAACTTGAAAGCGACGCATATATTATTTCTTTACTTGTAACGCTTTCAATTTAAAAATTTTAACACTCCACGTTTTAGTTTCTATAGTCGACGCTTAAAAAAATAAACTTTTTTTAAAGAAAATTAAATAAACGCGCTTACTCATGCGTCCGTCTAAGCCGCACTAACGGCTCTTTGTTTCCGGGTAAACTTCGAGCGCCCCAATATCCTTTTGTTATTACGAGAACGACGAGGCGACGCTGGTCCACAATAGCGCCTCAGGCCTCATTAAAGAAATACGCAACATTGAAATTGTGTAGTGAAATGAGAAGAAATCCACCGAAGTAACTGCCTTTTATTCATTAAACCGAGTCCTCCGCTTATACCCTACGAATCTACGAATATTAAAATATCCACCCCGATTTATAAATTTTCGGTTTACGTACCCAAAAAAAATTTGTTTTTTAATTTAATTAATTTAAAGTTTTATAACTTTTTAAACATGTAATTGTTGTTCATTTAAATTCTTTATAGCGTCTTTTGTTTACCTTTAATTAAATCTCTTAAGTGGAGCTTTTTTTTTCAAAAAAAAAGTTTCCTTTTCTTCCACTATTAAAGGAAATTTCTCTCTAACGAATTATTGTTTTTTTCCTCTTCGGTAAAATTAACAACTTCAACGTTTTAATTTTAATAATAAAACAAATAATTATTTATTTAAGAGACACGATGTAATTAATGGATTTCTTTGTTTAATTAAATAATTTGTTTTCGTATAAAAAGACTCTTTAATTTTTCATTTCGTTTACAAAAGGGTGTGTATTTTGCTAAATTTCAAATTAAATTTTTTATAGGATTATGGATACCACTTTAGCTAGTGCGGAGAAATTTCGTTTACAAAAAATATTTATCAATTTTTTGCGCTCAAGTTTTTCCCTCTATTACCCTTTTGAGTGTATTTTAGGGATATATTTATACCTAACGTGTTAGTTGGCTTACAGGCACCTTTTTGCTTTTTGTTCTATGCGCCATGGGCTCGTCCGAAGTGTACAAAGACTATAGTGAAATTACTCTCTAAAATGGCCGGTTCGATCGACACAGACGGATTTACGTTCTCTCTGAAGTTTCTCCAATTATTTATTTTACCGATTTGACTAGAGCTCGTATTAGGCACTTTGCAAAGACGTTTTTTCGAAACGGACGATCTAAAACATTGTACTTTGCTATGCCGTTTTTGTTTTTACCAACTATTCTTCAAATATGAACTAAATACCACCGAATCCAGATTCATCAATAAAGCAACAGTTCAAGCAACTGTGACCACTACGAGACCTGGGCCCATTTCTTCTGACAAAAATTCTTTTGACTGTTGGCAAAAATTAGATCTTGGGTATGATCCGTAGATTAGAGAACAAGGGTGTTGGAGAAAGCTTTCTACGGACTAGCTAGCTAGGCTCAGTCGATTGTTTTAGGCCATGAATCTTAGAATACCTTCTATCTGTTGTGATAAGTTGTGATAATTCTTGCGTAATTATTAATTTCAAAGTGCAACCCTAACCTAATCTAACCTAACCTGATCTAACCCAACCTAACCTTTTTTTTTGTTTAACGGATGTGGAAATTTTCAGAAACGCATCTCTAAAAAAGCGTCCGACTCACCAAAACCCCACTGCGGCGTAATTGGGCATCCGCGTAAGCATTACTTCCAATTCACCACGTCAGAGCTTATCGCTCCGTCTATGCCGTTCCGGACTTGTTCTGTTGCACTTCTTAGTGCGCTCTCTAACTATCTTCTGATTTCGTTGCTTCGATTGGCGGCTTCGTACGTCCTAAGCTCGGAGAGCTTAATGCTCAGGGTTTCAGGGATCCGCTTCTCTTTGCTGCTCTCGTTCGATCTTCTCCTTTTCCGTCATGAGTGGCGTAGTCCATTCCTCTTTTCCTCTGAGCATTAATTCAATGATGTTATCGACGCTCAGAGTTTGTCGCAGTGGTCGCATTGGGGAGTGGCGAGTTTCCCGATACGGTGCATTTATACTGGTTAAAGCAACCGTGACCTGTGAGGAGCTGTGCTGAGGTCAACTCCCCGTGCTTTCTCTCTACCTACGGTTGTATGTTGGGTATAAGAGCCCTCGTCCATTGTCCCTTATTGGAGTCCGTTCAGCGGTGCTACTGTGGGTTGATGGATTTTCACAGCGCTTGGTGGCCTTTTCCTTGGCGAACAAGTCGATAGGTAGCAGGGATGCTACTACAAGCGAAGTAGTCTTATATGCGCATGTTATTCGTAGAGACATTTTCCGCTGAACTCTAAGCATCCTGGTTCTATTGCGGTCTTGTACCAGTGCGTCACTCCAGCCTGGAGCTGCGTAAAGCATGAACGATTGCGTGACCGTACTCAGCAGTCTTCGTTTAGTCGTCTTAGGCCCCTTCATGTCCCCCCATTGTCGTGGAAGTCGCTCTGGCGCTGGTCTCGCAAATGTGCTCGTCGTAGTTGAGATGTGTATCAACTATCACGCCGAGCACCTTGACGGAGTTTTTAAGTTGGATTTCAGCTCCGCCAAGTTGAAGTCGGATTTGCGGGCATCGTCTCCTTCCGCAAACCATTACTGCTTCCGACTTTTTCGGAACCAGAGTTAAGGTAACCTAACCTAACCTAGACTAGCCTAACCTCACCTACTCTAGTATAAAAAAAAAGCTGGAAATAGCGTTGATGGGGGTTGATAATTCCCAGATGTATGAGCTTGCTTGCAAAAAGCGCCCCTTTACACGACACACGTGGGGAGATTGAGATATGGCTGATGTGCCAGTAATGGAAGAGGAGTTTAGAGCGTTTCGTTTAAGCAAAAAAAATGAATTTGATCTCTAATTTTCTTCCATGAAATAACAATTTCCTATCGATGCCCCCTGCCGTCCATTTTTAATATTTTTGGGGAAAACTCGTCTTGTTTATTTACTGATTTAGCTGCATAAAAATGATCGATGAAACTAATAAAACCGTTTTTTTTCAGATGGTAACCAGGACGAAAAAAATATTTGTAGGCGGTCTATCAGCGCCCACAACCCTCGAAGATGTCAAGAGTTATTTCGAGCAGTTTGGTCCGGTGAGTTATCTTGAAAAAAATAATATTTTTTTATTTGAATCGAAATTAGGGAGAGTCGCATTTTCTCCTCTAATTTTTAGGGAAAAAGATTTGGTAATATATAATGATAAACGATATTTGTCTGTTTTTATATAACGTATAAATCGAGTTGGAGAATTTCATTTCATAAATATCTTTTTATCTTTAACGACCCATATAAAAACGGATCTATAATATTCTCTAGGCAAAGAAGTTAAAGATAGTTGAGTCACCCCTATTGAAAATTCGTAATTCCATCAATCAGAAATGGAATCGGAATTACTAAGTTGAATTTTTTCAACTTCATAATTCTTTTTCACAGTTTCACTTTATTAAATTTTCTTTCAATTTGTTCGAGAACTGAAAGATCATTTTTAAAATTGTTTTTATTACTTTTCCTATTCGATGTTGAAGAACACAATCCAAGTTGTGGGATTAAACATAATTGGAAAGGATTTGTACGAGTTGATGTGAAAAACTTTTTTTTCTCTACATGTTCCATGTTGTAGGTACATAAAAATTTATATAAAGTAAATAAATGCACCACTAATTTAAACAACGGGCTTTTCGAAAAGTGCGCTTTTATTATCCGATTGTGTTAATTTTTATTTTTTTAATAATAAAAACCGCCGCCGGATTAATATTTTAGTTTTGATACACACGGAAGTTGGTTTTGTTTTAAATTATCGTTTAAATTATTACAATAGAGCATTGCGTTCGATAGTTAATTTTAATTATTTTATTGTTTAATATTTATGGCGAATTTATAAAACAATATTAATGAATTCGTAAATATTACACGAGATGAAGGATATTAAAATTATTGTTGACCACATACCGGGCGTATTGCAGAAAATTTTTCTTGTGGAGTAATAGTAACGATCTTTTGTCTTCTTTAAGTGGCAAGAAGTCAATAACTATAGTTGCCATTCAGAACTCGGGGCCTTTAGGACACTCGAAGTGTTGATTTCGTTTGTTTTTGGCCGTTTGGTAACCGATATAGAACAACAGAGACGATTTGAACATTTTACGAGGACAATATGCAACTATCAACGCCATGAATCTACAGAATTAGCTTATATACCAATTATTTTTCCGAAACTCCAAATTTTCATTGGCTCATTGGCACCAGGATGATAATTTTTCTTGGTGGTGGTTAGCTTTCGAGAAGCAATGAACCCTCTCCCGAGAGAGAGAAACTTTATTATTTGTTTACAAAATCGAGATTTCTTTCGATTGTTCTGCAAATCTTACAAGTGTCAAATTTGGCTTGTGCGTTCGCGACTTCCCCGCTTTTTATCTGAAAAGCGAATCGCTCTAAGTGCGAAACAATTTGTAACATGAATGAATTTAATAAAAAGTAAATAATGATTTTGCGTGGAGGCCAAACATATAGCAATATATACCGACGTCTTTATGATGAAAAAGCATAAAAACGCCAATTTACATAAATTATATTTCCCCATCCGATGAGTTAGCATCTACTTTAAACAACGTGTTTTATGTATGCAGTTAATTATTTAAAAACAGCTTTCGTGTTACTGGCGTGTTGAGCAAAAAGCTTGTTTGTTTTTATGTTTAACTACACATTACACCTACTGAGAGCAGATTGCTCGATCCCCGGAGAAAAAGAATAATTTCACTCGCGATTTACCAAAACGTTATACTTGTCGTATAGTTTCGTAATTTGCATTTAGGTATCGGCGTTTAAAAACGTTTTATTTTGTATCTAAATACTCCCAAGTTTTGGAGGGTTTATCATTCGCCAGATTTTGAAATTTGATCCGAGAGGACGAGTTCAGGTGTAATTCGAAGCAGATGGCGTTCCTGCTTACGGGCAATTTGCATGGTTCGTAAGCGTCGTCTTTTGAACTCGATCCTCTTCTAGTGCCAAAACCCAAATTGGAATCATTACCGAAATACTCACGATATAAACCTTAAACGACCTTAATAGTTTGACATTCGGCCAAAACGAGAAAAATAGTAGAAATAAATTTTAGTTGTAGCCGAGGCAAAGATTGCTCGTTTAACTTAATTTATTGTACTCGAGATTAGGCGAGTAAAATCTCATAAACGAGGACTATAATGAGAATGGCCCTAGAACATGAATGGAATTTCTAAACAAGCTACTAAGAACTTAAAGTTGGGATTTTCGTATCAACATGGAAATTTATTAACTTTTAGTTAACAATAATTCAAGTTTCGTCTAAACCCGAGTTGGTAATTTTTAGTTTTCGCGGTTGGCAGCATTCAATTACTTCCAAATAGTTGCTTTGGGTTATAATTTCTAGTGCGTTAATGGGACTTTCTCAAATATTCCTTCTCTCTAGAGTGAAGTCATTAAAGTGATTTAGCGCGCGGGAAAACTCTACAACTTCTACATCGTTATTGCTTTTCTTCCCAACGGTTGGCTTCAAAGAGATAAACAACGTTTTATTGACAGTGTCGCCACAATAACATTTCAGAGTAAAAATGACCGCAACTTTTACCACTACGGCAAACTTATATTCTTAATATATCCACCCTTATATGTTTACATACTTTTATAATTATCCCCCCCTATTTTCGTTTCTGAAAGAAACTTTTCACAAACAAATAAAATTGGATAATCACCTAAAATTGTTTTTAAAGGTAAATGTAACAATCGAGTCAATGAATATTTTACTCGAACCTCAATTACTCTTTCCTTCAAGTTGTTTTTAGCTCAATTGTTTAGTTAACCTATTTTTGACCCGAGTTTCACAAAAAAATAAATTTTCCAAAGTGGACTCGTTCGAAACGGAATTGTGGCGAAATTAAATGAAATTTGTTAAAGTCGTTACAACTAAATGCTATTTATTTAAAATTAACTTTATATATAAGAAGAAAAAGAGCAATTCTTTTAAGTAAATCTAAACGACGTTACTTCGAGGGGATTATCAATTTTCGCTCGCGCTCGCAGTTTTCTAATTTCCAAATTAAATTTCAACCAAACGAGTTTTTTTATTGTGAACTAAATACTTGACATACGTTATCAGCTTTCCCAAGATAGCTTCAGCTTCGGTTTGAGAGTTTTTAATTTTTCCACAATTCGGCGCACTAACGGCGGACGGTTTCAGGATTGGGCTCGAGACCCACTGTCCTATAGAACCCGCCGTAATGGTCACGTAACCAGCCGTAATGGTCTAAAATCCACTCTTGTGGATTACGGAAGCGTCTGAAATGCCTAATTCTCGACTCTTCGCGACAACACAATTATTTAATAAATTTACGTAGCTTCTTTTTGCAAAAAACGCAGATTGAAACGAATTACAAATCTCGGGCCCTAAGTTGGAAATTCATAAACTGCATGATTAGATAATTATTTCGTCAATAAAACGGAAATTTGTACAAAGCGTTCCGGCGTATATTTGAGAAACTTTCGAATCAGCTAAGAAAATTTCTTTGATCTTCAATTAAGCTCTCTTCTTTCGAATCAAATAAATTCAGTTGAAATTCAGCTCGGCAATTTTATAAAATAATAATAAATAAAAAAAAAAGAAAATAAGAAATCAAATTATTTATAATTAACAATTAGACGTCGGGACGCTAGTGTTAAAATAAAATGAGGCATATAAAAGTAAATTATTTACACGTATTTAATGACACCGAAGAAATCTAATTACCTTGCAACAATAAAACACGATGTATAGAGAGGGAAAAGTTGTTCTAAGAGAAAACAGAAAAACTAGTGATACGTTGAGGTAATCAATTATAGGAGTAACTTGCGGTGCAGACATGTTAGTCGTAATTCAGGCGAGAGAAGGCAAAAGCAAGCAAACCTCTTGCGAGATTGCGATTTTGTAAACTCGCATACCTACCCAATGCTAAGCTATTTCACTACATAAATTGAACTCAAAGTTGGCAAATATCATAAAAGTTAAAGTGAAAACCCCTATAATGTAAATTATTCCAACTTTAAAAATACGTCATTTTGCTTTTCCGCGTTTCACGAAAGTGGGAAATGTGTGCCGGAAAGTTTCGATTTTTTCAAAAAAATAATTTGTCTATCAATCCGCTTGTCTGTGCGCCCTATTAACTGTTATTATATGGCAACATTGATTTAACAAAAATGTATTGGAGGTATCTGTTCATCTTTTTTGCCCACACGCCTGTTTACACGCTCGTCAGTCTGTCGGTCCGCACGTTGCTCGTTTAAGTACGTTTTTTTATTAAGAAGGTTTTTCACAAATTTTTTGTTGCTCACTACCTACCATTTTCTTCCTAAAGGCTCTATATAATTTAAAGAGAATTTTCAGTTTTCCTCGATCTTTAGTAGCGTTTCGAATTAAAACTCTTTTGTGTTCTAAATTGACAGCATTGTATATTTAATACGCCGAGTTTTTGATTGTTTGCCTTAATTTACACTTTTCACTCATTAAAATTGCCGCCTCAGGAGTTGCTGTTTGGCGCAATTCGCAGCAATTTCTCTTCTCCGAGTATAATCGGTAAAGAAAATTCATAGTCTGAGTGTGGAAATATCAAAAGACAATTCTCTTTTATTGCCTTTTCTTATAGTATCGGAGCACGTGCAAAAATAGTTGGAATTGTCAAATAAATTTGGAAAAAAAAATTGAAAAAATAAAATAAAAACGCGCCCTCGAGTGGTGGCAATTTTAACGAGACAATACTTTCGTAAAAAATACGTCTTTATGTTAAGAGTATGTCGTCTATTTAATATAATAAAACTTTGGTTTCAAAAGACTACGATATCGATATCTGCGAAATCGAAATGGTATATCGCCAATTTAGTTTGGAAGCTTCGGGTTAAAATGCAGGAATGCCAATATTACGGCACTAACATACGACACGACTTGCTTCAGGGTATTTACTACTTACTAAATCGCTCAAACATACATCTCCATTAAACTTATTCTTGTCAAACGCAAACTCCGTTTATATCTTTCAATGTAATCGAGAACAAGAAAATCGACTATAAGAACTTGATCGCAATAAAGCTTAAATGGGGAGAAAAAAGGCACCACCGAACTAAATTCACTCGTAGAAAATAATTGAAATTATTAATTATTTTTTTGTGCGCGCTCCCGATTAAAATTAACCCACCAATATTTTTAGGACGAAAGCTCCACTAATTAACGATTTCTCGATTATTTTAAGAAATTTCCGCCACTTTTTTTTTCTCCAAAAAATTGGATATCGTAACCTACTGTATCGATATGTTTAAACAATTTACTGACCATTCAATTGCTTATAAATTACTCTCATCGAAGTACTTTTTTTGCCCGAAATAATATGGTATACTGCATACTTGTTTAACTGAAATGTTAGTTATTTACCTACAATTTTCGTATTTATTCGTTTTACATTGTTATAAAATTTGCTTTAAACGACTCGAAGTTATAGATCAATAATTGTTTAATTTTAGGAGATGCGTGCTTAGTACAAGTAGGGAAGTTTGCAGAGATTATTATTCTAATAGACCTTGGAAATCAAAACTGTACTACGGCTCCATATTGAAAGATTTTCTGTCTGCCCGCCTCTTTCTGTGCGCCTCTCTGTCTGTCCTCCAGCGACTGTCTCAATCTCTGTATGTCGGTCTTTACTTGGTCCTAAGTATTAATAGTCTTCGTGTTTCTCAACTTATCGTGTCACTTGAGCCTCTTTGAACGATTTAGAGACACCTTCACTAGGGCTAGCTTTGTCTATGAATGTTTTTTGACGCGCCTCTGGCGCCTCTACTGTATTATAGGCGATTGCGGATATGTTCCAACCCTCAATTGGTCAGCTAGGCAAAAAAGTGGCGAAGAAAATCCTTGATCAAGAAAAGCCCATCATCGACAGCTTTATATGAAAGAAAAGTTAGTCAGCTAGGGACACCTACTTGGTTTGGCTTTGTCTGTGACTGTTTTTTGACGCGCCTCCGGCGCCTCTGATGAGTTGTAGGCGATTGATTGTGGATATGTTCCAACCCTCAATAGGCCAGTTACGCAATAAAGTGGCGAAGAAAATTCCCGATTAAGAGAAGCCCATCCTCGACAGCCTTATTTGAAAGAAAGTTTTGTCAGCTTAGGGGCACCTCTACTTGGTCTAGCTTTGTACGTGATTGTTTGGACGCGCCTCCGGCGCTTCTACTGTATTATGGGAGATTGTTGATACGTTCCAACCTGTAATAGGTCAGCTACACAAAAAAGTGGCGAAGAAAATCCCAGATCAAGAGAAGCCCATCATCGATAGCCTTATTTGAAAGAAAATTTTGTCAGCTTAGGGACACTTCCACTTGGTCTAGCTTTGTATGTGATTTTTTTAACGCGCCTCCGGCGCTACTATAGTATTGTGGGCAATTATGGATATGTTCCAATCCTCAATAGGTCAGCTAGGCAAAAAAGTGGCGAAGAAAATCCTTGATCAAGAAAAGCACATCATCGACAGCTTTATATGAAAGAAAAGTTCGTCAGCTTGGGGACAACTACTTGGTCTAGCTTTGTCTGTGACTGTTTTTGACGCGCCTCCGGCGCCTCTGCTGCTACTGATTGTGGATATGTTCCAACCCTCGATAGGTCAGTAACGCAATAAAGTGGCGAAGAAAATTCGCGATCAAGAGAAGCCCATCTTCGACAGCCTTATTTGAAAGAAAATTTTGTCGGCTTAGGGGTACCTCCACTTGGTCTAGCTTTGTATGTGATTTTTTGGACGCGCCTCCGGCGCTTCTACTGTATTATGGGAGATAATTGATATGTTCCAATCGTCAATAGGTCAGCTACACAAAAAAGTGTCGAAGAAAATTCCTGATCAGGAGAAGCCCATCATCGACAGCCTTATTTGAAAGAGAATTTCGTCAGTTTAGGGGCGCCTCCACTTGGTCTAGCTTTGTGTGTGATTTTTTGACGCACCTCCGGCGCTTCTACTGTATTATGAACGATTATGGATATGTTCCAACCCCCAATAGGTCAGCTAGACAAAAAAGTGGCAAAGAAAATCCTTCATCAAGAGAAGCCCATCATCGACAGCTTTACAAGTATATGAATGAAAAGTTCGTCAGCTTAGGGACACCTACTTGGTCTAGCTTTGTCTGTGCATGTTTTTGACGCGCCTCCGGCGCTTCTACTGTATTATGAGCGATTATGAATATGTTCCAACTCTCAATGAGCCAGCTACGTAAAAAAGTGACAAAGAAAATCCACCCAGAGAAGCCCATCATCGACACCGTTATACGAATAAAAAGTTCGCCAGCTTAGGGACACCTCTACTTGGTCTAGCTTTGTCTGTAACTGTTTTTTCACCGCTACTGTATTATAGGCGATCGTGGACATGTTCCAACCTCCAATAGGCCAGCTACGCAAAAAATGGCGAAGAAAATCCCCGATCAGGAGAAGCCCATCATCGACAGCGTTATTCGAATAAAAAGTTCGCCAGCTTAGGGACACCTCCACTTGATCTAGCTTTGTCTGTAACTGTTTTTTCACCGCTACTGTATTATAGGCGATCGCGGTCTTGTTCCAACCCCCAATAGGCCAGCTACGCAAAAAGTGGTGAAGAAAATCCCCGATCAGGAGAAGCCCATCATCGACAGCGTAATTCGAAGAAAAAGTTCGCCAGCTTAGGGACACCTCCACTTGATCTAGCTTTGTATGTAACTGTTTTTTCACTGCTACTGTATTATAGGCGATTGCGGTGATGTTCCAACCCCCAATAGGCCAGCTACGCAAAACGTGGTGAAGAAAATCTCCGATCAGGAGAAGCTCATCATCACAGCCTTATTTGAAAGAAAAGTTCGTCAGCAGCTTAATACCAATTAAATGAAAATCAAGTTGCTAAATTAATTTGAAATAAATCCGCCCCTTGCGAGCGTTCCGATGTCGCGTAAATTAAGTGCAAGGAAAAGAATTACACGGCTTGATGAATTTTTTCAAGTTGTCTCGAAAAAAAAAAATTTTATGAAGAGTGCTCGAATTTGTTTTACAACAGACACTTGTGTTAATTATAATTTTGGTTTGTGTAAAATTTATAAGAATTATTAGAAGGGAAGACGTGACTGTTTTAAATTTACATGAAGCAAAACTTTTTTGTTATTTTTGTCACGTCAGAGGCAAAAAAATAATTGGGTGTATTAAGCTTATACAGCAAATATTGGAAAGTTAAGTATCTTTTGCATAAAAGTAAAGAGTCACGGCTTTATTTCTTGGGTCTTGCAGTGTCACGCGTTGCATGAAGTGAAGAGTCCTTATAGCTTTTCACATCTTTTATAAGTGTCCTTAAAGTTGTCTGCGTACCGTGACGAGGTCAACCACAATACACTTTTGCCTATATCGTATCTTACACTCTCTGTACCTTTACGAGCCCACTTCGGAATTTGCTGTTTTGTTTCCAGCGTTTTAATTACGTTCCTGAATACACGGAAATTCCTTCAATAATAATAACAGAAGCCTTACAAAGCCTCTTCTAGTGACGCTAACAATAACGTTTTGTTGACGGGCGAGGTTATTAAAATGACAAACGCAAACTCCCACACTAAAATCGTAGCAATAGTTGTGGTTTTCGAGAGTCGAAATAACAATGAAAATAAACTCGACGACAATCGAAAGCTTCAAAAAGCCATTTTTCCATTTTCCCCTAAAGCTCGGAAATTGTCAAAATTACTATGCATCGAAAAATTTTTTAATTGCCCTCCGTTATTGGTTCGGTAAATCGGCGCTTCTTTTTTTTCTCTCAATTAATCGACTAATTCGCAACCTTCGCTGATTGACTCGCGTATTTGCAATAAACGACGTCGCGTATTTCAGAAAAGCTCTCAATTTGATTGGTTTTAAAATATTCAATTTTCGTGTAGTGATGTAAAACCAAAAACGTGTTTAATGCCCTAAATTGCATATTAAATTACTTACGATGACATAAAATGTTTACACATTGCCGATAGTTAAAATATAACGCTAATAAGCAATTAGGTGGGCACTAACTACTAATTTTTATTTAGAAGCGACGGCTAACTATAAATAGACGCTTAAAAGCGTAACAGGCGAATAAAGCGCGTCTATATTTATTCCCAAAATCGGTAAGGTGAGGTAATTTCAAACACTTTTTTTTGATCTACAAGCAACGAGCTCGACGTTAAGTTACCGAAAAGTTATAAAATACGCTCTTATAGGAAACTCGTTTTGGGCTTCTGGTATATGATATTACCACAAAGTAATAACTAAATTAAGAACGGCTATGAGCATAAATAAGCGCTCTTGTGGTGTTACTGGCGCATTAATGAGCCAAAATCGAGTCTGGTGAGGTTCGATACCGAACCTATTAATTTTATAACCGAATAAAAATAGTATTACATCGTACACAATGTTTAATTCTGTTGGGAAAACACGTAATTATTGACCTGTGCAATCCAATTGGATACCTAATTAACTGTTATAGTGTCATCATGTCAGATGATTCTGGAAATTACAATACCGCAATCATATAATTATCTCTGACTAACATTTTCAACTTTAATGTTATAGAATTTGTCGTTTTGTTGTATCTAATTATTGCAAAATGGCACAAATTACGTTTATCGAACATCAAAGTGCTTAAAAGTTGTTTTATGGAGACCCGCAAATAAAGTTAAATGGCTCTCGAATGGAATTTTTGGAGGACGCCCTTTACAAAAACTTTAGGTACCTCAAACACTTTACATTTTGATTTTATATCATGGAGCCAAGTGGGTTATCGTCAGTAAGGCTACGTTAGTAGATAAGACAAGTTTTCTCACCAATTTATCCACAAGTAGAGCAAGAGTAGTATGGGTTTTTTACACATTCAGACAGACGGGCAGGCCGACAAGTTTGCAAGCACCAAGGCACGCGCAAAACTTCTTTAAGGCAAGCTCGTACTCGAATGAATACCAATACTTTGCATCCATTTTCTGATGTAACGAATGCGAAAATTTAATGAGCATTAGAAGCACTTCTTTAGCATCGTAGGGGCCTGGTTAATTATGATTATTCGGCGTAAAACGCGCCCTCTGTCGACTTATTATTTTGAGGAAACTTTCTGAAGCGCGTCTTCTCAAGTATGTAGGTACTTTAAACTGCACCAAACCCTCGTGTGCTGCATCGTTTTACCCTTGTAAAGTAAATAAAAATTATTTTTGTAAATTCGGTATAAATTAGCAGAGGGAATTACGTGGTTATTATTATTTTTTGTTACAAACAAAAAGTCAAAACTGCTTAGTAATTTTTTGGCTTCATGTAAAAGAAGCTTTAGAGCTTTTTAATTACTTTTTCACGAACTTCCTACTTGATGCAATTAACCGAATTTTTCCCGGAAGATAAAGTTTGCAATTAAAAAAAAAAGAGAGATGCCTCTTGCTTCCTTTTCATTAAGTTTTATTTTTTTCTCGTACTTATTGTAAAGAGCACAAACGGTCATTTTATTTATTTGTTTTTTGAGAGGAACACAAATTTTTTTTTTCGTGGAGAAGTTTTATTTTGGCCGAGAAAAGCTTTTAAAAAGCTTTTTTTCTTACTTTTTGAAAAGTTGTAAGGTTCGAAGTTCTCTCGCGAATTCCCAGGACGAGTCTTAAACAATCACCGGCTTTCCTTATCTCATTCCTGTGGTGGTGTATAATCTTATAAAGCTTTTTATTGATTCCAAAATTTCCATTCTAAATTAAGTCGGCGAGAAAATTAAATAATTCGAAAATTTCTTTACGATTGTATTTAGGAGCTAATTGAATGTAAATTTAAGGAAAAAATTGCTACTAAGCCTAAAGGAAACTCAACATCAACAAAGATAATTGTAAGTAATTTACAAAGTTTTAGTTTGGAAAGGAAACGTAATTAATCTGTAAGTTACTTATAGTAAAAGATCGTTATCGGTTTCTGTATTTACGGAGAAATGTTTCGACGTGAACATTTCGTTTACGATTAGTCGAAGTTGGGTATGTATGAGGTCGAACAAACACAACCCCTCGAAGAGAAGAGAAACTCACGCACCAAATAGAAATAAGTGATTAGTTCCCGTAGTTGGAAAAGAAAAACTTTTGGCGCAATTTTAATGTGCATTTGCATTACTCGCTATGCGTTCATCAATTTTCTTTCTTAATTGTTATTAATTATAGTACCCGCTATCCGTTCTTGTACGTAATTATATGGAGTTGATAAATTATTACGTAAATTTCGAAACGTGATGTTAATTAGTAGCCGTTCAATATGACGTTTATTTCGACTCGAAAAAAAGGACGATATTAATCGTCCGATCTAATTCGATAAAGAATAAAACCACCATTCGAGACGACCATTTATTTTTCAATTTGATCCCGCAACTGTCGGTCTACGTTTATACCTAAAGGGTCGACTACGTCGAAAGCAGCTCCGTCACATCAGAAATTGGATTAAGTCCTTAGCTTAGGCGGATTGTCTTTGTTCCTTGATTGTCCTATTTTTCTGTAACTAACAAGTTTTGCCACGGCCCCCCAACTACGGTATGGAGAATCGTGAAATTCGTCTTTCACACTCGTTGCGGTCTATACGAATCAGCATTCGGATAATAGGGATTCTACCCGCTATTAAATAAAATGATTGCATCCCTCTGTCTCTGCTACTTCTTATCTCGACTATTTTTTTTTATTTTACGCCATAAGAAAATATTCTTACTCTTTTTACAACGAGAAGGATTTAAAATTTTTCCAAATAAAAATTAACGCAATTTATAATTTTGTTTACTTAATGTCGAGTAGTATACTTACGTCAATTTAATTAAATACGGCGAGATGGGTAGATAAAGTAGATATACGGCAAAGGTTGGTTTTAGACCTTCTACGATATCCGGGCGTGGATCACCCTGACATAGGACTTAGTTCGGGCTTTTAGAATTTCGCTAAATCCGGCGATCTACTGCTCTCCATCACAGCAGGTTTAACTCCCAACCGGACATAGAATGCGTAGAGAAACAATTGCCTTTGCGGCATTTGTTTTTATACCTTTTACTAACTTAAATTATTTATTACTTCAAATTGGAATATAATATTCATTTCCTCTGCTTAAAATGTTCATTTTATCTTCGAAAAATATTTTTTTTGCTAGTAGAGACTCTTGTATACGAAGTGCTTCTTTAAAAGTGGTAGTAGGTTTCAGAAGGGGTTTTACAGACGGCGACAGACATACAGAAGCTTCATAAAAGGACGTTGAGAATTTTTTCTATGGTAGTGAAGAGGGTAGGTACGGTCATACTACCATGAAGACAGCTAACACACACCGATGTACTAATTGTGGCCGGGGCTTCCCCGTAAATACGACAAATTTAAATTTTTAAGAGTCGATGCGTATAATGGAAATTTAAAAAAAACATGAAAGAATAAATACGCGTAGAAGCTTTATAAAATTTTTTCCCTTTATATAAGTTGGCCATGGAGAAAATAATTAAACTGTTCGAAACAAGAGATTCTTTATCTTAATTCGTTGTGTCAAAGAGAACAGTTACCTAACGACAAGGAAAAAGCCATGATTATTTAAAGATAAAAGTAATTTTTTTTCTTCCTTCAATTTTCTGTATGTTGGTCCTTTTGACACATTTTTCGATAAGAGAGACCGTTCGAAATTCGCCCCTAAAAATAGAAAAGTGTTGTTTAAAACAGCTTTATACGTTTGGAAAGCCGAGATGATCTCCCACAAACAATCCATAATTCAACTTGCTAATGATGTAGCTGCCTGGACCAGTCGGACCTGCACGAGATAGATGAGTAAAACGGAACAAAAATAAATGACAGTGTGTTAGAGCGCGGCTCTTCGCGACTCCAGCAGTGATTTGTTGAATTACTGATGAGGAGACGCCTTCATTAACTCGTAATGATACTCCGATTTATATTGTGGGGGATTTCTTACGTAGGAGAGGATATTATGCACTTTACGATTCAATTTTCTTTTGTTTTTCTTTTTCTCGAGATTTATTATCAAATAATTGAATTATTAAATTAAAAGATAAATTTTCTTACTCTTCTCCAGTTTAAGCATCGATTTTCTTTTAGAAACGTTTCGACTTGTGGTTAATTTAAAGGACTTTACGAGAAGGTTAATTATTCTTTAGGGGGGTTGTTTGCGATTATTCGAAATTTAATTTTTTAATCGAGTTGGAGAAGGATTTTGGTCGTCCTTTCGTTATGTTGGGGAAATTTTCCTAAGTGCTATTTGTAAGTAATTGGTTTGTCTGAACTAATATTAGTGCGTAATAAGCCGCCGCGAGAATATAATACCGATCGCATAACTTACCCCTATATAGTAGAGGCAATGAATACAAACTACTTAACGATAGTCCTGGAATAACTGGAGGCGATTAAACAGCAATATCTAGTAACATACGGCACCATTACCGCAATCCTCCAACTCAGACGTGCATTTGTGGTAAATCTGCTTTGTTTTACAAAATTTCAGGTAATATTTACCCTTCATTAGTATTTCTAAGGGGGTTACCTTATTTCAATATTTGTTTGCTGGAAATATTATCTCTTTTTCTTTCCGGTTATGTTTTACTTTCTTCTTTTACATCGTTTTGTGAGATGTTGCCGGTTTATATTTAAATATTAAGATCTGCACTCCAGGGGGAAATTACATGCTGAAGTTGCACGAATTATTATCTGAAGACAAATAATTGGATATATCCGACAAAATTTAATTTCCAGTTTTAGGGAAATTACCAAATACTAACATCTCGAAATTTCTATTATTTAAAATTTTCTCGATGGCGCTTACGAATTTCAATTTCTTTTTATCTTTTTTTTTGTTCCTTAAATTTGTTTCGCTCCTTGAGAAACGTATTTATGATTATTGGATTTCATAAAAATATAATTTCCGTCAACTAAAACAAATTTTTATACGGACAGTCTCCAGTCCCAGGTGTCTCCGACTAATAAACTTTAACAAAAATCACCCCCTCCACTCCTCATCTTTAGAAATTTCCATTGTAAGAAATAGACTACTGTCAGAATAAGCTTACTCATCATTAACTCGAGGAGAATTTGGGGTTTTTTTAAAATTTCGTGGGCCCTTACTGGACCAACAAGGACATTTTGATAAAAAACCTTTTTTATTGACCGCTTACAACACTCAAAACTAAAATTGTTTCTTTGGGTGAATTTTTAAAAAGATCTAATTCGGCGGTAAATTATTTTCCTTAAATTTCAAACGAAAAAAGTTCAAAGCAACACAATTTGCTTCTTATTCGTTTAAGTTTATCGAATAGAATCCTTTTTATAGTATACAAGTGTATAAAAAGTATCAAAAAGAAAAAAAATCCTATCTTGACTCCTTTTTTTTTCTCTTCCACTAAAATCAAATTTATTAATAAGTTCTTTAGTAGCACTTTAAGAGGAGATTGAATTATTTTTATTTTTGAATAAATAAAAACATTTTAAAGGTTAAAAGCTTTGACAAAAATATATATTTTAAGAATTTATGTTTTTTTACTTGTTGAAGTTTGTCCTTTAATTTTTAATTCAATCAAAATTATACCCAGAGAGCTTTTTTAATTTTATCGGATTATTTTTAATCGAGTGCCGAGCTGCCGAGCTCGAGACGCAAGTGTTTGGATTGAGGAATAGAATACTGAATGCCGTCGGTGTAGCTCAGTAGCTCGGAAAGCCCTAAAGCTAAAATAAAATTATTACCTATGCAGCTCTCGTTATTGTGAGAAGGATTTTTATCTATTCCTACCCTATAAGGGTGGGTGTCTTATACGCCTTACGAGAACACGGCTAATCTTGCGTCTTGCACTAGTTTTTACCACTTTATCGAACCTTCCAGACTCGGACTAGCTTCTTATCATCTTATCCTATTAAATCTCTTATTAGTTTGCCAATTTGACCTGCATGACTGTCTTCTTAGGATTAGAATTTCCATGCATTAACGGCGCGATGAAAAACTCTTGTTAAAGTTTTAGAACCCGATGTTGGATAAGCCCGATAGTCGATATTGATTTTATTAGGTCCTCTTCGTGTAGTAGAGCACAGAATGATGGGCAGTTCAAAAACGCGTAATTAAACTACAATTGCTACTCCAGGAACGGAAGATTCAGGAAAAACACCTCCTCCAAGAGACGCATCTCCCAGTTCTACGGGTCTACAGGGCGAGTCTTGGCGTTTCGTGACCTTTGCGATTAGTCTTTTGAGTCGTTTTTAAGCCATTTTTACACTTGCAGACCTCTTGTTTGCATTTTTCGAAATCTGTTACTTCTAAAGGTCTCATCTACCAACACTCATGAACTTCCTATTGGAATGGGTCTTTTCGGACTGTTGAAAATTTCAGATTTCATTTAAGAGCTGTATTTAAGGACTTTGGAGCCGTTCAGCTTCTTGGAGTGTATTTTTGCTTCTTTTGGGACATCCAAACTGTCATTAAATAATGTCAACGGGGCTCTATTGTTCTTCCAGATGTCCGTTTATTCCCGGATATTTGTTCTCAGCCTCGATTTTATTGCAGCGCTTGAGCGTCTACTGGGGGCTCAGTTCGCCTCTCCGTATTTCTCTCAAATTCTCCGCTAACACTCTTGTACTTTATTGAGTCTACTAGATCAGTGATTAATCTTTCTCTTCCATTATTCATTCCTGACATTTTTGGGCTTTCTGGTTGTTTTGGAATGTCTTTGAGATTGTCAGACTTTCAGGCGATAAAATGCCGTGTCTGACTCTTCTCAATTGTCTCAGAGTTCAATGCCTTTTGGACGTTACGAAATTATCCGATTTTTTGACATACCTTGCAGCATTTCTGATTTTAGGATTCTAGATTCTTTTGAATCTATACTGGACCTCCATCAGTTGCTCTTTCCAGGAGTTCCTTTTCAACCGTTTCAGATTTAGTTTCGACTCACTTTCTTCAAGTAGATTAGGTAGATCTCCTACGGACTACTGGACTTCCCGTGCTTTCCCGAACTGAAAGAGGCCTTTTCGGACTGTTTACAATCTTAGAAATTTTTTAAGGGCTGTCTTTAAGGACTTTCAAGCTGTTGGGGTGTACTGTTTCTCCTTTTGGGGCATCCAAACTGTCATTAAATAATGTCAACAAATTCTTCCAGAAGCCCGACTTTTTAAAATATCCACTCTGGCTCAATTTCGGTACTTTTTCTGAAATCTGGAAGCCTTACAAGACTACTGGATGTTCAATTCGTCTCTCCCAACTTATCTCAGATTCTTTGCTAGCTCTCTTGTACTTTTTTGACTCTACTAGTTCTCTGATGAATCTTTCTCTTCCGTTATTAATTTGACATTTTTTAGCTTTCCTAGTTGTTACGGAATTTCTTCGCGATTGTCAGACTTTCAGGTGATAATATGCCGTATCTGGCTCTTCTCAATTCTCTCAGAATTCAATGTCTTTTGGATGTTACGAAATTATCGGATTTTTTTTTCTAGTTTAGGATTCTAAATCCTTTTGAGTTTATACTGGATCTTCATCAGTTGCCCTTTCCAGGATTTCCTTTTAACCGTCTCCGATTTAGACCCGATCCACTTTCTTCAAAAGGATTCGGTAGATGTCTTACGGTTCACCGGCCTTCTCGAACTTTCTCGAATTTCTTAATTTTTTTAAATATTGTCAGACTTGACCGAATTTGAAGAAATTGCCAGATTAGTTTATTAGGGTGTCTTCTGCGATGAAACTTTCCGCTAGAGCCCTCGAAGCCCGATTTGAACAAAAGCGCCACTTCAAACGTCATTATTGACGTGGACGAGCTTTTCCGGCTACGTTGTCGTCTGCCATTCAAAAATTTAAAAATTAATAATTATCAATGATATATTTTTTGTGTGTGTGTGGCGTGGCGTGTATGTTTTTCCGTATGAATAATTAGTGTGTTTGTAAATTTTTAAAACATACTTGTTAGAAGTGACCTTAATGTAATTTTTATGTTCGTGTGTAATTATTTGTAAATTTTACAAAGTAAAATTTTTTTATTTAGATTAATCGGTGAATTTTAATAAAATTAAGTAAAATCGACGAGGGAAGCAAAGTATAAATTTGGGGCGAACTTGACGTATAAAAAGTAAGTGTTTGGTAATGAAATTAATTAAAGATGTTAAGATTTTGAATTTTTTATATTACTTTTCGGTTATGATATAAAATAATAATACATCATCAAGTTTCCTTTTATATCCTTTTGCGTGGAATTGTAAATGACAGACGGCGTCTCCGAACATAAATCGCTGTAACCCTCTACTTTTTCTTATGTCAGATTAAAGACCCGTGTGGATAATTATGAAACGCAATAAAGTGAAGCACAGTCTTTTCTTCACCTTAGAAGCAATTTAAGGTCGTCGTAAAAGTTGTAGATTACACAAAACTAAGTTGGTGCAATGGACGGAAGCGGGTGTAAGTGACGTGTAACGTCGTCTACGTCGGCGGAACAAGTCGCAACACTTCCGTTTAAGCTTAATTTAGGACCTCACCTTTACCGCTTTTGTCTTTGCTCCACAACAATTTACCCAGGTACATAAATTGTACTCTTTAAAACCAATTTTAACAATTTAAATATCAATTTCCCTTTATTTTCTTCTATTTTCTTCAAAAAATTCGTTTTATTTTTCGGCTTACCTACTTCATAATGCACCAGGTGTATTACGTTCTGCAGGTGTAACAGCGTATCGATTCTACTCGATGTAAACTTCTGACCAAAAATCAAATAAAAGTGAACCATTTATATTTATTACGATTATAAAATACCTTAAAAAACTCCAATATCAAAAACGAACGAGTGCCACTTGTACGTTAAGTAAGTATATAGAAATCTGTTGTTTTAAGGGATATTATGTTCGGCACATAGCTTTTCATTCTTGCAATTCCCAAAATTTATTGGATCTGAAATGGTCTATATAACATCGATAATGTTCAAATATATTTTATCCTATCTTCGACAACTCTACTTAAATCATCGAAAAGCTTAAATATAACCAACAAATTGATTTTGTATTACTTAAGTATTTTTTTTTACTTTCTACTCACCAATTTCCAACTTTTATAACCCTAAAACAAGTTAAGAAGGCGGTGCGTTCAGAGAGAACAATTTTAATTACGGTAGCCACTCAATTAATTAATGGAAAAATCAGCGTCGTCAATCTTGTCTTCTTTCAATCACTTTTTTCTGCGAGACGTCCTCGTGTACGCTCTCATACAAGTAGGACATTTACTTAGTTTGTAGGCATTTGACAAGGCACGAAACAAAATTTGTTGTGCTTGTTTTGCTGTTCACTTAAACCGCTTGTATAGCGAAAAGTAGTCCAGATACGGTAAAATTGCACGGGTCATTTTTTATAGGCCGGAAAATTTCCTACAAAAAAGTCACAGACGAACCTGCTCTAATATTAATAGTTTAGGCGTTGAGAGGCGTCGAAACTGGGCCTCTGGCGCCGACGTGCAGAAGTGAAAAGAATTATGTGAAAATTTTGAAAAAATTCCGACAGTATCGGTTATTTACGATTATTTCTAATTCTTAATTTAAAAAAAAAAATTTCTAGTGTGTACTATTGATCGCAAAAAAAATGAAACTTGTAACTTATGTGTCTTTCAATAACAATTTTAACGCAGACTCTCTTGAACGAAAACTAAGTATTTGATGAAGATTATACGACGACATCGTGAGAATTACAACGTCAGTTTATTTTGTTGATTGAGGGTGGACGTAGTTAATACCCCTCGTATTATAAGACAAATTCGTTCATTATGTGTGTAGGGAAAGTGTCCGAATTGCATTTTAAATACCATCGTACTCTACCTATTCAAAACCTAACCCTTGTTTATGTGACGTTTTATGAGTGAAAATAATTTTGCGAAATTTGAAATAAACTAAGCAAGAATTATTACCTTTTATAATTTTATTGTTACAAATTCAATTTACGAGTCATTAATTCGACGGAACTTACGAAATATAAAAGCCATTAGCAAATTTTATTTGAGTTGATTTTGTTAATTTTCGTCTCTAAGATTGAAGTCGAGATGATTATTTTTTTCGGCCTTCTTTTCTATCTCTCTCTCTCTACAATGTTGCGAAGTTTGCGTAAAATGCTATTCATTTTTGATTGACCGATTTGTGCGGTATTAATTTGGGTTAGTAACCGCGTTACATTTGCGGTTAGTTTGCATGTTGAATTTGCTGCGTTAGTACTTTGTGATGTTTATCGAGTGGTTGTTTGAAGTGTTTCAGTTTGTGCACATTTTTCACAAATTTTGCACTTCCAAATTTCCGACCGCCAATAAAATTTTACGCGGATGTCCGTTAGTCTGTGCGTCTCCCTGTCCGTCTTTTTATCTTTACCTCCCGTGTGGCTAGTCTTCGACTATTTTTTGCTTATTTCGCGAAGCGAAATAAAAAAAAAATTAGGAAAAGAGCTTAGTAAAGCATGAAATTTTCCAAAATAGTCTTTCAGGGCAAATATCTAATTTATAATAGTTTAGGCACCCGTTTGAAGCTAATGGAAGAAAAAACTAAAATTCTGAAAAGACTTCTCTACCTGAACTAAAAATTAAATATAAAATATGTGCTCTCGATGATTTTTTTGAGAAAACTTCGCCCTCTACCAAAAACTCGTTTTAGTTTTACGAAGTCCCGATTACTCTTTTTCCATTTCCTATTACGCTTCACCCATCACTAATTTTCACCTTTTTGATTTTAAATGCCACGTTCAAATTGCAAAAGTTGGAAATATTTTTTTGTCTCTTAATGGAAGATTATGCAGCATTTAATAAAGGTTCGTAAGATATAAAAGGGGTTGATTATTCTTGTCTAATTGAAATACTCGACATTGTTTATTTGTTGTTGAAGGGAGCAACGTGCAAACAAATATACAATACGAAAGGAAATAATCACGAATTTCAATTCACTGCGTAAATAACTTTTGCGTTGATTCACTCCCAGGCGATTTTCGATTGAACGAGTTTCATATTATTGCTAATTTAATTCTGTTTAATTCCGAAGTTGGCGTTGATATTTTACCCTATTTTAGAAACGACGACACTATAAGTTCGCCGCCGTTATCAGAAACGTGACAAATAATTGCGAAAATTACTTTTCCTTGTCTTTCATCTTCACTACCTTCTATCTCGTTAATTTTTCAATCGTTATCTAAAGTACCTGCCGCTTGCGGAGTGGATCAAAAATAATGAATAGAGAAGACGATTGCCTACAGTTTGATTAAAGGGTTTAACGTTTGTTATTCCTTGACGTTTTTGTTTCGTCGCAATTAGAGTTTAAGAGAAAAATAAATGTTTACGATTTCTTTAAAGTTTAACAAAAAGGGAGAGGTTCGTTGCTTGTGGCACCGATTGTTGTTCTTACCACTTGGAAATCTTGTTTTTTAAACTTTTATCTACTGAAAAATTGACTGGAAAATTGTTTACGAGATTGTCAAAGAATTGCTTCCAGCAATACAAATATTTTTAAAATGATGAAATTTAACTTTCTTTTAACACTAAAGAGGATATCTCGTTTTAAAAACATTTAAATTTACGAAGCATCTGTTTGCAATTTGAGATGAGCCGATCAGGCTCAAACTCAAGGCTTGAGGCTTAAACTCAAGAGCCGTGTAGAACCAAGAAAATCTCTAAAATTTCCATTTCGGCGTTCTTTTATTTATTTCCCAAGTCCTCCCCGCCCCTCTCCATTTTTCGTCAAATTCTTTTCAGTTGGTCAGTTACAGCTTTCTGAATGTGGTCCAAAGTTTCCAAATGGCGATTTTTCGGGTAGATCTTCAATTTATAAAAGGAAAAAGATCACACAGACTCGAATGACACATCATGGACCAAATACATATTTCTGGGTTTCTTTTTGTTTGCGTACGACGTTTTTTGAAACCATCGCTGCAGATACTTTTCTCCTAATCAACTTCAATATCAGTCAGCAGTCTGTGACCTTGCGAGGGTTTTCACGCTTCCCACATTTTCGCCTTGGATGTGGAAGGTCTTCCAGAGCGTGTCTTACTTTCAACGGTGCCACGGTTCTCTAAAGAGGTATTTTGCCACCTGAAAACTTGTTCTCTTGCCATGCTTTGAGCTCTGATCCAACTAATTTTCCGTCTGAAAATATCTCTAGCTAGTTAATATCTAGTCTTGGATGTGGAAGGTCTTCCAGAGCGTGTCTTACTCTCAACGATGCCACGGTTCTCTGAAGAGGTATTTTGCCACCTGAAACTTGTTCTCTTGCCATGCTTTGAGCTCTGATCCTACTACTTTTCCGTCTGGAAATATCTCTAGTTCGTAATCTCTAGTCTTAGATGTGGAAGGTCTTCCAGAGCGAGTCTTACTTTCAACGGTGCCACTGTTCTCTGAAAAGGTATTGTGCCACCTGAAAACTTGCTCTCTTGCTACGCTATGAGCGCTGATCCAACTAATTTTTCGTCTGAAAATATCTCTAGCTACTTAATATCTAGTCTTGGATGTGGAAGGTCTTCCATAGCGTGTCTTACTCTCAACGATGCCACGATTCTCTGAAGAGGTATTTTGCCACCTGAAAACTTGTTCTCTTGCCATGCTTTGAGCTTTGATCTAACTAACTTTCCGTCTGGAAATATCTCTAGCTACGTAATATCTAGTCTTGGATGTGGAAGGTCTTCCAGGGCATGTCTTACTTTCAACGGTGCCGCGGTTCTTTGAAGAGGTATTTTGCCACCTAAAAACTTGTTCTCTTGCCATGCTTTGAGCTCTGATCCAACTAATTTTCCGTCTGAAAATATCTCTAGCTACTTAATATCTAGTCTTGGATGTGGAAGGTCTTCCATAGCGTGTCTTACTCTCAACGATGCCACGATTCTCTGAAGAGGTATTTTGCCACCTGAAAACTTGTTCTCTTGCCATGCTTTGAGCTCTGATCTAATTAACTTTCCGTCTGGAAATATCTCTAGCTACTTAATATCTAGTCTTGGATGTGGATGTCTTACTTTCAACGGTGCCGCGGTTCTTTGAAGAGGTATTTTGCCACCTAAAAACTTGTTCTCTTGCCATGCTTTGAGCTCTGATCCAACTAATTTTCCGTCTGAAAATATCTCTAGCTACTTAATATCTAGTCTTGGATGTGGAAGGTCTTCCAGAGCGTGTCTTACTTTAAACGGTGCCGCGGTTCTTTGAAGAGATATTTTGCCACCTGAAAACTTGTTCTCTTGCCATGCTTTGAGCTCTGATCCAACTAATTTTCCGTCTGGAAATATCTCTAGCTAGTTAATATCTAGTCTTGGATGTGGAAGGTCTTCCATAGCGTGTCTTACTCTCAACGATGCCACGATTCTCTGAAGAGGTATTTTGCCACCTGAAAACTTGTTCTCTGAAAGAGCTGCTGTAGCTCACTTGACTCATTGATTTTCCCACACCTCACACTCTCGATGCAAGCCTGTATATGAACTCGTGTTTAATGAGGTAAATAAATAAACGTAAAGAGGGAATTTTAATCTGCACAAAATCGTTTGTGTACGATTTTAAGCTATACTAGCCCAGCAAGTTGAATTTTGAGCGAAAGACTAAAAAAATTTTAACTACCAAAGTGTCGGTATAGTAAACAGACCTCGGCAAAAGCTTTTCAAATATTATTGTAATAATTAAAAAGTTTTTGTTTGTAAAAATTTTGATTTTCATCAATTTTATTATCTTTAGCATTAAATACGTGCTCATTTTACTACAATTAGCTTACACGAGTGGCCTAAAAGCGTGCGTTGGCTCTTTTTGATTTGTTTTCTGCATCAGATTTAAATGTCGGATTTTCTCTTGTAATTTAATTAATTTGCTCTAAGAATCGATGGAAATTATGCTAAAATATCGTACTAAATGTTAAAACGTATGGATTTAATTTACATGGCTAAACCTCAAAATAAATGAGATCAACCACTAAAACAGTATTAATTCCGTTCAATTTATTATACCTTCAAAATAAACGATTTTCCACTAGTTCGCGTAATTTTAATAATATCGAAGTTACCGCCGCAATTCATTTGTTTCGCCTAAAAAAAAGTTCGTATGTTCCGCACATTTACATAAATTTAAGATCCGTCCCTCTTGTGAAACCAAGAACTTAAAAGAGAAAAAAAAAGAACCGGTTGCTTTTACTAAGCTTTGGAGGTCTATATCTTCCGTACTTTTTAACATTCGTCTCTAGTATGTCTTATGCCTTTTTTATCATCCCCCTTTTCTGTCTTTTGAAGAGCGTAAAGTCAATGCTCAAAGCGGCAGCATCGTTTTAAAGAAATAATATTTTCCTTTTCCGCGCTTGGCATCACAGTAGACGCGGCAGGAAACAGCTTCAGCTTTGCTTCGCCGACTTGATAAAATATTTTAATCAGCGTCTTCATATTTTTAAATTTTTATTTCGTTGATAACGTCAAAGCTTTATGAGTTCCGCCTTTTTTTTCCGAGGTGAAATATTTTAGTAAATGTTTAGTTTTTGATCCGAATTAAGAAGAGGTGGGGGGCGGCATCGTTTACTAAAACTCTACCGATGGATAAATAGCAGACGACACATAATGAGCTCTTCGCACATTTATCATCCAATGAAACTCCATCAAAGCTGACGTGTCCGGAAAAGCGCCATTACCGAACGTGTCTTTTTCATTGTTAAGGGAATTGAGTGCTTGCTTCGTAGTGCCAGTCGATACTTTATTTACCTATTTTTGATTGGATTTATAAATAAAATGTAAAATGAATAAATAAACGTCTTGGGGGTGCTTTTTACGTTTGTTTGTTGGTTTACGCTTTATACGCGAGGAGAAACTTTTCTTCTTCACACACTTGTTTATAATAACTTTGCATGTTCTAATTTTACATTTGCTTATGATACTCGCGGGGATATCTCGAATCTCTCCACACAACCATTCATGTGAAACAGTTTCAGAATACCTAAAGTTTTTTATGTTTAAAAAATTTAAACGTTTTTTATGGAACTTTTTTTTCAATTTCAATAACGGATTTAAGATTCTTATCTTTTGATTTATTTTTTAATATAAAACCCTTTTGGTTTTAATTTTTTTGCAAGGAAATTAAATTTTATTGAATCAGATTTCGAAATTTATATTAAATTTTTTTTAAATTACACAAAAAATGGGCACGAAAACGGCGAAATTTTCAGTTACAGAGTGTCGATTTAAATCGTGACGAGAATTTTATTCAAATGAACACCGAACCATTTCTATTTTTGGCGAAACCGTTTAAGAACTATCTATAGATGTCCGTTTAACGTAGATGCTCCGTGCTCCCATAGGCGAGTTCCAAGAGAAAAAAAGTAGAAAATTTTAAAAGGACGAGTCATCTTCTTTTTTCGGAAAAATTTTGAATAAGTTCAAAACTAACCTGTAAATGTCCGTAAAAATATACAGGGAGTCTATCAAATACACTTACAAACTCAGATACATTGGTTCAATAAATTCATTGCAGAATTTCGGAGCATTTTAGAGACACTCTCTAGAGAAGAATATTAACAGTGATCTCTCTAAATATCTAGGTACCACCGAGCCCCTACCCAAAACCTAAAAAACAATTTACATTCCGTAATTCACCAAGATATCTGCATGTATGTGTTGACATTTACTGCACCTTGAATTTGAATAGACTATAGTTAGCATTTCCAGTGAAATCGGCAGGGAAGCTTTGGTTAGGTTAGGTTAGGTTCTGGAGAAGTCGGAGGCGGTTATGGTTAGCGGAAGAAGATCTTGCCCGCAAATCTATCTTCGACTCGATAGAGTCGAAATCCAACTCAAGAGATGGTAAAGATCCTCGGTGTACGCATCGGCACACACCTGAACTACGCCGAGCACATCAGGGACACCACGGCGAGGGCAGCAACCACTACCGCGCAGTGTTGGGTCGGATAATGCTCAACGTGGGAGAGAAAGTCTAGATAAAGCTGCTGAGTACGGTAGCGCAATCCATCTTGGTTTACGCATCCCTGGTCTGACGGGCGGTCTAGAGAAACAGGGGCCGAGTCGTGGGAGTACAGGGAAAGATGGCGCTTAGAGTTATCTGCGCCTACAGGACAGTCTTACTAGAAGCAGCACATGCCATCGTGGCTATGCCACCTCTCCAACTGGTGGCAGCCTAACGAACATTGATAACCCCTTCTTGAATGGAAACGCTCCTATGTGGAGGCACAGAAAGGTCAGTGGACCAGGACTTTTATACCTGAACTTCAGCTGTGGGTACAGAGAAAAACGGGGAGCTGGCATACCTCCTGACACAACTCTTCACTGAAGCTTTAATCACTGTAAACGCCGGATATAGAAGCTACCCAACCTCCGATACGAGCACTGCGACGAGGACGACACCGCACCTCTTCTTCCACTGTCTTCTATCAGAAAGACAGGATAGTCGCCTGCCTTGCGGTAGGAGAAGAACTGACGCCCGGCAACCTCGTTCCCGCAATGCTGCGGTCAGAGGAGACATGGAGGGCAGTTGCCACAAACATCCTCAGGGCCAAGGAAGAGATAGAAAGGGAGCAACAGCGGAATGCTGAGCCAAGAATCTCTCGGCACTAAGTACTCCGAGCGGAGAGGAGGCGGGCGCTAATTGCGGTTAGCTGCTGCTCTCGTGGCTTAAATCAAAAGAAGGTAGAACCGCACAGGAAAATACAGCGGTAGAGGATATTCCGAGGAGAGCTCAACTCTGGCGGTGGTGTGCGTTGAAATGTGGAAACGGCATCCCGCTTTTTTTAAAAATAAGGTTAGGTTAGGGTTGATTTGGTTTGGTTTGGTTAGGTTAGGTTAGGTTAGGTTAAGTTAGGGTAAGTCTTTTGAAGCTTCGGAAGGACTTTTTTCAGGCCTGGCTCACTACATTTTGTAACTTACTGCTTATCAATCTTATCAGGCATTTTGCGATTAAGTTACTTTCTTCTAGAGTTGTCATTGTTTGTAGTTTGTAGCTCCCAAATTCGTTTTCCACTTCATATAAATATAAAAATCTTCTTGAATTAATCCTCTTAGCTCTTAGTGCGGAAACGCTCCTTCCTCGTCTTGTTTTTGAGGTGACAACTCGTTTCTGATAATTTTAAATTGGCAGTAATTTTTAAACTGTTTATTTTAACAAGATTCCGTACTATTAAAGAGCGTATTACGATTTTTGATTGATGTGTTTGATCTTGAGTGGACTTTAAAAATAAATATAAAGCCGCCGGAGTAATCGATCAATTTATTTACTTACACGAGCGAATCGGAAGGTTTTTTTTTATTAGTTTTAAAATAATAACTTGGTACAATAACGCAATTTGTGTATAAAGGTATTTGTTTCGAGTTTAGAAGCTTAAATATGTTAAAAAGCATCTCGTGTAGTTGTTGCTCGGGTGGACTCGAAGCAGAGAGGTAAAAACAAACATCCTTTGTACAAGTTTTAATACATGTAATGCACCTGTATACAAAAGCAGCGAGATGTAAACTGCATCCTGCTTAGTGGGCGGAAGATATTATGATATTGAAAAAGCGCCGTTCTCTAAAAGTTCCGTCAATATCGAAGTACGACGCGCAACGAAACGAGAGCTCTTCGCGAGAGCGTAATTAAAGCTCACAAATAAGAAAAAGTACTCGTGTGAGAAACTTGTTAGAAAAGTTACGTTGTCAAATTGATATCAACTTTAGATATAAATCATTTAGTTAAGTTTCAATTTGGAAAGCCATCTGCATTCAAGTTTTGATAGTAACGTCTTTTCCGTTCTATAATTACCACCTGGCAGCACTTCCTCGGGGAAATTTTAATTAATGTGGGTGCAAGACTAAAATGTTGGGGCCAAAAGATTTTACCTTGCGGATTTTCGAAACTTTTACTAAAGAAACTTTAATTATCGTCGAATTGATGGGGTGAGACTACTCTCTCGCTGCTCTTATATATGAGTAACGTTTTGTCGGAGTTACGTCGATATCTTAATTCTTTTCAACGACGAAATAAAGTGACGCCGCTTGTATTTATTTTGTTCTTTTATTGATGCTTTAATACCGTGAAGGGGAAAGTTTCTTTTTGAATTTCTAGATGTACCACCAAAATACGGAAACGGCCGTATTGATTGAAACTTTCCACTTATCATTATGACAGAAACTTATGGGAAGTAGAGTCTCTTTTATATATAACCCGAAATACCTTCACCAACTTCTCCCTATTTTATCTTAATGCACAATCAACATTTTACATTTTAGGATTTTTCCTTTTTATTATCGTATTTTTTGCTTTAATTTAAAGAATTTCAAAATATAACTTATTTTGGTTATTAAGTTAACTCGACTTTATCAAATTTACTTTATTAACTAAATTAGTTGAAATTTATCTTGGTGGACTTTTTGCTCTAAAAACGCACCAAAACTTTAACCAACATTTTTTCTCTCGTATTTTCCCTCTTTTTTTTAACGTTTCTTATACCGTATAACTCGGGAAGTTGTTAATGAGCAAAACAGTTTCGACATTTTCCTACTTTATTTTTCTCATTTCATCAATCACCGACACCCTATTAATAACAATATTTGGAAAAATTGTTACATTCGTACCACGTTACAGAACATTATTTATTTTATTAGTTACTGATTTCCTTTTTTTTCCTCTTTCTTTTATACGGCCGAATTTTCTCTTGTTTAAAAATTTTTTCAGACCATTCAGAAGGACGCACGAGATTAATTTTTATGTAAAGTAATTCGTCCAGACTGAATCTACTTTTTACGCACTTTTTCCTCTTCTTACGACGTCAAAAACACCGAACTCGGAAAACCTCTTTTTTTGTAAATCTATATTATTTGGGGTTTTCCAATAAAACAATCGGGCAGTTTCTTTCAAATCATCTTTTAACAATTTTTTGTGCTAACTTTTCATCTTATTCCGACTCGGGTCCATTTTGAAATTCACCACCGCACTACGTCTCGACTCTTTCGTTTTTTTATATTCGCCATTACTTGGATAAACTCAAAATGTATATGCGCCAATACTGAATTTAAATTCATCCCTATATGCAGAAGCACGTTAGTGCTTCGAGGTGTTCTAATTTTATTTTCTAAATTAACGTCGATTTGGGTACAAACCACATTTGGATTACCGCCGAGCTCAGTATCATTAATCTATGGGCTACTTACGTTTAGAAATTAATGTTTCGGTAAAATTGTCTATGCCATTAGGTGGAAAATAATAGTTATTTGTGCGCCAAAGGCGCACAGCGACACGTTGTGGCTCGAGTGAGAAAGTGCAAAATTGCTCTACCTAGATGCTCTAGAGTCGTTTAGAAAAAAAAAACTTTAAATGAGCCCACTTTTAATAGTTTAATCCGGCTCATGAAGCCAAAACGGTGCTGTCCCGTACGGGCCTCACATGTGTCATCTCGTACGCTCTACGTATTCTACCGAAATACTTTTCTGAACTTGCCACTCTTTATCGCAAAACTAAGTATTAGAGATACAGATTATAATTCTCGAGTTTTGAGCGTAATTATAGTGGCTTTTGATTCATTAAATGTCGAGAAATTCAACTGTCGCAAATTTCACTTTTAATCAAATTAAACATATTGTGTAATAAGTTTTAATGTTGGGAAGTTATTTAAAGTAATTAGAACTAAATTTGTCACTTCGGTATAATACCGAAATGTGCTCTAAGTTTCGTGTTAACAATTTACCAATATTGTTACTATTAATTGGCAAACAAACAATGAGTAGCTTGCAACACGCCTATGGCTCTTGCCAGAACTAGCCTACTAAATCGAGTCTATTAATTCAGAGACACTTGTTCGCAATTAGCGGTATAATTACATGTCAGCCACAGGGGGTTTCGCCACTAACTTAGTGTACATCACGCCTAAATGCGAGTTCGTCAGACCGAAAGTAACATCAAACAATGTTTGCAAAAAAAAAAACTTTTGAATTTCCAAACGGGTCTTTAATTTCGTCGCTCGTAACTCGCAAATACATATAAAAGTAAACACAAACGATTTCCATCCATAACTCGAATGGAAAACCGGTCGTAAAATGATTATTACCTAATTTGGATGCACTTTTTCAACTCGTAAAGATCGAAAGGAGCTGTAAACGCGCGAAGTTAAATATTTAAAAAGTGTAATTTTATATAGTGCTTTGACTGTAAAGTAATTGTGTTTAAAATGTGAAAAACCACATGGGAAACTGAGCACCAAAAATTTCTGTTTGTCGAAAGATGTCACGTAGCGTGGACAGATGCACGTCTAAAATGTTATTCACTGTGTCACTGCTTTTATACACGTAACAGTGAAACCTGGGAAAAGATTTTTATCCGGCGTTTTTAGTTTTTTTTTTCATCCCCCTCCGCTCAGGCGTAATAGTAAACTGTTAGTTGAAAACTTTTTGCTGCAATGTAAATCCTCTCCAATTACTTTTTAGCATTGTGTTGGTTTTGCATTTTTACGTTTTTTTCTGGGCGCGGAATTGCGCATTTTTAAAAATTTAATTTTCTTAATTGCTCCGTTTTATTTATATTTTTTTCCTAGACGAAAATTATTGCAGCTCGCAAGTATAAATTTATAAAAAGTTATACAAATAAGATTTGCGAGGAGTTGTTATAGTGTAGTGGCATATTGTTCGATGAAAATCCCAAGGGTGTTCGCATTAGCATCCGGACTTTGGAGGTCTGAGTTGTGGGACTTCCTCCGGAATCTCTCGTAACCTACAGCTTTAATATAAGCATTAAACAAGCAATTTCTAATTTCGTTTCACAATAAAATTTTAAAAGAAGCTCTTTTTAACCGACGATCTATTTTAAATCGTTTTATTTTTTATTTTGAGCAAAAATTGTGGCTGCTTAAATACTCGCTTGTTAATGAAATTTTCAACGTTACCAAAGCCCTCGTTATAAAGGTGCGACTTTTATATTGTCGACGGGACGTTTAAATATGCAATAATATAACTCTTTCAGAAGTATTATGCTCAAGTTTGGAGTTGAAATATTATTCTAGAAATCCATCTGGTAAAAGCCGTATCAATCAGATACATTTTTACGTACATAAATTATTAACGCCGCTCTTTATGGGACTTAAAAATGATCCTCGTTGAAAGTGAACCTTTCCCATTTTTTTTACTGAATATTATGGCTTCTAGAGTGCGAATTAATCCTCGCTTTGATGGCTTATGTATGTCGTTAAAACGGAGTACTATTCAGTAAGAGCTTATAGGTGCTCTGGGTTCAGAATCTCTCATTCGTCCTTCGCCTAAGCATAGCCACGTTATTTACCCCCATCTCATCAGGTTTACGATGGTTCGATACTTTTCAAGTACTCTATGGTTGTTGATGTCGCGCAATAAATTTTTCCAACCAAAACACCAAAACTTGTAGTTTTTGTCCGCTCATTGATACTTTGACGAAATTACTTTCAATGGTTTTTGACTTTCAGCTTGTTCCCAGGGGCCACTTGATGTTTTCACCTTTGCATTTTAAAAAGAAATGTGACTAACAAGGGGCCCCGATTGTTAATTGTTAATGTCACTCTGAGGTCGAGGTGGTTGGGCCCTTGGTGGCGGAAAAGGGAACTGAAATGGGATAAGGACGCTGTGTGAAGTTATAGGCGATGGCTAATGATCTTTCACGCTGGAGTAACATTCGAGCTTGTTCGGAATCTTTCAGCCCAACTTGACTTTAGTGCCCTCAACCGCTTTTACGAGACATTTAAAAAGGCATTTCGGAATTTTTTATTGTTCCATCGGGATTTACCATGATGGGGTCGCTTAGTGGTGCTTATCGTCGATTGACCTGTAGAGGTTGTAATAGGCGTTTCCGCCTGTTTAGTTTGAGCAGGCAGGATTTCCTTACGTCATTTGCTGACATCGCAGGTCCCTGCTCTGACGCCAATTGCAGCTTAGTTAATATACAAAATTTTGGGACACACCGTTGCGGTGTGAGGTTTTAGGTGATAGTTAATTATCGTGTACGCCGGAGTAACATTTGAGTTTGTTCGGTGGTCGAGCCGAATCTTTCATCTCAACTTGACTTTAGTGTCCAAAACCGCTTTTACGAGGGACAGCTCAACTTGAAGCGTGGCCGTGGATTGGGAAGATAGCATCTCGGGCATTGTTAGTCTTCTATAAGGATTTACTATTATGTAATAGGTATTTGCGGCGTCTGTTTAGTTTGAGCAGTTAGGGTGTTCTTCCGTCATTTGCTGACCTTGCAGGTCCCTGCTCTGACGCCAATTGCAGCTTAATTCATATACCTAGAAACGTTTGGGACACACCGTCGCGGTGTGAGGTTCTAGGCTATAGTTAATGATCGTCCGCGTCGGAGTAACATTCGAGCTTGTTTGGCGGTTGAACCGAATCTTCCCCAAGCATTTCAGTTAAACTTGAAATTGGTGTCCACAACCGCGTTTACGAGAACCAGCTCGGCTTGAAGCGTGGTCGTTGATCGAGATGACGGCATCTCGGAATTTGTTAGTAGTCCGTGACGATTTACCATTATGGGGTCGCTTACCTTCGATTGTAAGTTAGGACGATTTGGCCTGCAGTGGTTGTAATAGGCATTTCCGCTTGTTTAGTGTGAAGAGAATCTTCTTGCGCCATTTAGTGACATCGCAGGTCCCTGCTCTGGCGCCAATTGCATCTTAATTTGTATACGACATTTGGGGTTTGCAAACTACCAATTAGACTACCGAAAATAACGCACGCCTGCTTTTTGTGCGGCTCTGATTCAGTAATTGGAATCCATTTTTCGTAACCAACGTCCGGAGACAAAAAATGAATTCATATTAATGGAATAAATAAAAAGAGAATAATGGTGGTTGACACAAGACGCAATTTTTTGGCCGCGTTTGATTGTTAATTGGTGGTTGGTTTTATCAATTTGCGCATTGTTTCTTCGGTTAACCGTTGTTGACTTTAGAAATCATCTTTGATTGTCAACCCTTTTCGGTCTTTTAATTCTGGTTAATTTTTTATTTATTTTTTTGTCGAGCCACCACGTTGCCCAACATCGTCGTTTGTCGTCTTGTAGTATTTATGAAAGTTTGGAAAACGTTTTTTATTTTTTTCCTACTCAAATACGCGTCCAACAAAAAATATTTTTTCAGGCGGCGTGGAAATTGAGGTGTGTTTTGTTGTGATAATAATTATTCAATAGTATTTTATGTGAAATTTGTACCGAGTGAATAGGTTTTTCCCTTTAGCGAGTGAAACAATTTTTATTTATTCCGCAGCCGTCATTAGTAATTCATATTTTCATATACAACGAACATAATAAAATTCGAGTTATTTTGTAATGTCGTCTCAAGGCATTTTTATACAAATGCTATGCATTTTTTATTTGACCTACAGTTGTAAAATCCGTTAAAGCTTTATTCCTTTATTATTTTACTTAAATTTTTAATATCTTCAAAATGCGAGACAAGTTTTTTCGGGGAATAGTAAAAAAAATATTAAATTGAACGAACCGTTCATCATTTAATCAAAAAACTCAGTGGCACATGCCACCCGCATATTATTTAGATATTGCTAGGGTTGCTTCTAGAATGACAGGTTGGAAGTGAGGGTTTATCAAATATTCATCCCCCTTCGCAATTTAATATGGATTTTCAACTTCTGTGTTGACCTGGATTTCTAGTTTACACATGCAAAAATGAATCTTCATTACTTAACTAACGGGGCAGGTCAAAGTGCTTATCTCCATTCGATTCCTGTCGTACAAAGAGTTTAACTCGATTTGCATTTCAAATTGGAAAACTTACACATAATTCTTTTCTTTGATTTTGAAAAAGTCGGCGGGCGCTTTTTTACTTTTAGATTGCAGTACTCGAAATGAAACAGATAAAGGAGTAATCGGACATGTTGGTGTCTGCACAAAGCTGCCGAGATGTTTTAATCATGAGCTTTATAAAGTTGTCGTTTCGAATCTCCTCTTTTAATTGAATTTCGACTTAATCGTTACGTTAAATATTCGTTTGTTAAGCTCGAGTAATGCGTTTTATGCAAATATGGCTTTTTATTTGCTTCATATTTATTTTGCGCTTCACAATTTTTATTAAATGAAATTGTTCGAGTCGACAAATTAGTTATTTATCGAGTTTGCGGTTTTATACTTATAAATTTGGACAACGTCTTTTTTTCCCTCGTTCTTTTCTAAAGGAAAAGTTTTCCAGAAAAGCTAATGTTTTTAAGTTACAAATCGCAGTTATATCGACTCGAGAACTTCCAAGTAATTTTCTTCGTATTATGGCCATTATATGGCCGAAGTATATATGCGATCCGCCAAACGTTTCCACAACGACAAAGTTGAAAGTACGGTCGTGGAAAAGTGTTAAGAAGTAGAAATTTCTAAAGTTTCTTCTGAATTACCTGCCACTGGTGTTGAGTCTGATAATTTATCAAAGACCCGACTAAGATACGCAACTGGAGGCTAACTCGACTGGAAAATAGTCTAACACGGAGATGCATACAAAGTTGAAATTTTAACTTTAACCTATTCCGCTCAACTTTATGCACTTTACAACTTTCTTTATTTAATAATTTATTTTGTACTCCCTCTCTATTGCCGAATTTTCATAAATTGACTTTTTTAATTCCTCACAAATCTTATTTTAACGAATTAAACGTCTAAACGAGAAACTTGTAAAGCTCGGGAAGATGAACAATTTTTTTTCTTCGAAAAAAAATTTTTATAAAGCTGATAATATATGTTTTTGCTCTTGTTCAGTCCATCCGGGGACACACTGTAATTTTGCCGCTTACAAAAAAATTAATGAGCACCTAGGAGGCTCGAAACTTACTTTGATTGGCCGCACAAAGTAGGGCAAGCCGTTCCAAATTAATTTTTTCGAAAATATCCGTTTAAGGACGTTTTAAGACAAAAAAAAATGCATTTGGAGAAATAACTTCTGTCTGTAAGTCTGTGTCTGTAAACACTCAATACACGTACGCTTTGAGCAACACTTGAAAGTTCTGAGAACGATTTCTATTTTCTTTATCCAATATTGTGAAACACTGCCCTAAATCGTCAGTTTTCTATTGCTAACTGGGCCAGTGGTTCTGCAAATATTAAAAAAAAGGATCTCTAATAGCGTACTATAGAAATACCCATCTACTAGGCCTTGTCAAGAAATAGAACACGCGTAAAAATACTGGAGTATACTGTAGTTCAACAGTGCGAATCGATACGATCTCGAGATTTTCACGGTTGTTCCTATTCTTGACGAGATGTACCTTCAGGATGCGAGTCGATTACGTCAAAGACGGTTCGAGCCTCTCTTTTTTGCTTAAGGGGTAGAGTGGCCGCTTTGTTTTTTGTTGGCGAGTGCATAGATTTTGTTTTTAGGTATTAGGATAGGCTCTCGGACCAACTTTGGTTACGCCTCTACTATGCTCGTATACGAAGCAACGAAATCAATCTTACTTTCCACAAAGAATCCCCCTTGGCGTTTTCCAGATTTTCTCTTAACGTACATTATGCGTAAAAGAGAGAAAATTCTCGAAACTACCCCTTTTTGTTAATTACAGTCTAGTCTAGATGTCTAGAAGCTAGAATGCTCACCCCTATTTACCATTTTGGAATTCCCACACCGCTATGTTATAGAACTCTCGACTAATTAATTGATAGTCAATCTTCTACGCTAATTAAAGAAATATAATTAAATCCGAAGGACCTATTTATTAAAAAAGTGTTCATTAATATATTTTTTAATTCACACTTAGTGTACGCCTCAATTAAATGGAGCCTTATCTATAACATAAATTATGCACACACGCAATCTTTGATATCCGGAAATTAATTTTACAGCTGTTAATTTTAGCGTTGAAGTACTTAACACGCAAATTACAATTAGGAAATATGTTTTTCTTGTTTATTTTATAAACGAACGCATGAAAAATGATTGCGTAAAACTTAAAAATCCGTGATAAATGCCCTGGAGAGAATTTAAAATATAAATGTGAAATTTTAATGAGTACAAATGTAAGGGATTATTATTTGGGAAAATTCAATTTAAATAATATTTTCGGTATATCTTTTTTATTTGTGCGTGTAATTTTCAACTCTCACTCTTTAATCTTAAATTTATTGGTTTTTCACTCTTTTCCACACACTTTTTTGTTGCGCTATTGTTATCCTTCCATTTTCATTATTCCATTGTTTGTTTGGGGCGAAAGAATGGTATTATGCAATTTATTTTAAATAAACTAAATGATGGAAACACAATTAAAATTCTCTATTTGTTTTTTTTATTTTCTTCACTTCCAAAACTTTTAAAGAAAACGCGCATAGAGAAAAATATCCAAAGACTTATTCTAGTTGGTTTTCTTTTAATCGAGCTTCAGGACAAATTATTTGTCCTAAATAAACAAGGATTTATTTTTATTTGGAAGCAATAAATAAACGTGTTGAATTTTTGTGGGGGCACATCTTTTTTAGCTCCGCGAGATGAAAGTTTGAATGTGGTCATTTGTAATCTTTCAATGCTTGACCAATATTTACTGCATCTATCATGTAAATTAGCCTTAAACTTATAATTATTAATCCTACACATTTTAGAAACGACACGTTATAAGGATGAATAATGGCGAAATCTAGATTAATATCTTAGGTTTTTTAGTTTTGTTTGGCTAGTATCGTGCATAGAAAGCGGATTTACATGCATTAAAGCGCTAGGTGACTAAAGAGTGATTTGCTTCTCAAATTTCCTCTAGTGGGGGCAATGTGGAAAACTTTTGGTTACCCTAAAATAAATTCGGAAACAAATTTTTCAATTCTACCCCTCAGTGCATGAGAGCTTTTAACACTACGATTTATAATCCAATTTCCTTTACAAATGACGCAGCGTAAAAAAGTAGGCGTTCCGATCTGGAAAATGATAGTTATTGAAGCTCGTTGACAACAGTTCCAATTACACGTTGAAAGAGTAATAATTGAAGAAATTGACGTATTCCATTGATTTTATTAGCATGTGACTTGAATATTTGAGAACCCTACTTAAATATAATTTGTGACCATATTTTTGTTGTGTACTTTTGTTGTGCAGAGGGTGGAGTAGCCGGTTAAACTTTATCGTTTAAAAAATTTGGCAAGTTTTTGCACTGCATTTTCAGCTCGACTTCTTCTGAAAGTGTTTCAGAGACATGGAAAATACTTGCAAATAACTTTCTTCTTTATGCCTACACCTTTTTCATGTAGTTTCAGTTGCAATCGACGATATACCCTATAGTATAAACCAAATAAGATGGCTCATGACTCATCGAGTTACGATACATGACGTCCTCCTCCACATTGTAGCGTCTAGAAGTTTTCCTAATATAATCTTTCTTTTAGAAGCTTTCAGAGTGATTACTCTTACTGTCCACGACATGCACATGCTCTGAAGTCATATGGGTAGCAAGATGTATAGGATGAGTCATATGCGCCATCTTAAATGAACTGAACCATAAATATCTATACTCCTCTTTGACATTGTAACATTGTCTCTACTTCCTCCGACTGTCACTGCTTGCCTCTACCTGTCTCTGACAGTCTATGCCGGCATTTATCTGTCTCGGCCTGTATCAGGCAGCCTCTCACTGTCTTTGAATGTCTCTAACTATCTCTTCTAGATTCTACTTGTCTTTGCCTTGCTCTGCCCCTCTTGCCTTAGTCTGTTTCTGACTGCCCCCGGCTGTCTCTATCTGCCTCTGGCTGTCTCTGACTGCTTCTGGTAGCCTCTGACTGTCTCTGCCTCTGAGTCTGAATGCCTGATATTATTGTATATACCTGCCTCCGGCGGCCTTTGCCTTACTATGCTTGCCTCTGGCTGCATGTGACTACTTCCGACTTCCCCTGACTGACTCTGCCTGCCCCTGACTGTCTCTGCCTGTCTCTTACTGTCTCTGGTTGCTTCTACTTGTATCTCCTTGCCTCCGGCTGCCTCTACCTTGCTTTTCCTGCTTCTGACTACCTCTGTATGCTTCTGACTGTCTCTGCCAACTACTACCTGCTTCTGCCTTTCTCTGCTTGCTTCTGACTGCCTACGGCTAGCTGTGACTGCCTGCGGCGGTCTCCAACTGTCTCTGCCGACTTCTACCTATATCTGCTTGCCTCTGACTGCTTCTGTCAACTTCTCCCTACCTTTACCTTGCTCTACCTTTCTATGAATGCCTACGGTTGCCTCTGACTGCTTGCGGTTGTGTCTGACTGCCTACTGTTGTCCTAACTGCCTTCGTCTGTCTGTGACTGTTGCCTGTCTGCCTCTACTACTTATATCTGCTTGCCTCCACAACTGCCTCTACTTCCCACTGCGTTTCTCTGGCTGTCTCTAACTGTCTCTAACTGCCTCTGGCTGTCTTTGACTAAGTCCAGCTTTTTCTGACTACTTCCGCCTGCCTGCGGATGCCACTGCCTGCATCTGCTACCTCTGCTTCTAATTGCCTTTTGCTGCCTTTTTCTGCCTCCGATTGCTTTTACCTGTTTCTGCCCGTCTCCGACAGCCTTTACAATGTACAGGGTACTGTCCCACTCGTCCCTACTTCCACACTCTCGGGCCTCTTTTACGTAACTGACAGCTTGTTCTGCGCCAAGAGCTTCATGTTCTTCGCCGACTCAACCCTCTCACTTATTTTCTAGTTCCATGAGTAGCTCACTCATCCTTTTTGAATTACTTCTTCGGAACAGCATAGTACGTAGAGTAGAATATCAAATTAAACTCTTTTATAACAAAATATTATTGCCCATATTTTCAATTCAATTCGAGGATTATTAGTTCGTTATTTGAATAATTTTGATTGTGTTTACGTTTTCTCATATTTCATGCAACAACTTGGTTAATTTTATTTCATTTCAATTGGTAACCCAGTCAAAGGCTTAATTAGAGTATCTAATCAAATTAGAACCTAACCTCGAGTAACTTTCAAGTCACGTTTTGTGGTTTAACATAATTAAACCTTGACAGAATTACTTATATTAATACGAGCTGTTACTGATTCCGAGTTTGGTGGAGAATTTTCTTTAATAATTCAATTCGGTGGCTTTTGTTCTGTGCGGTTGATTTAGTTATTAATTGTGGTTTTTGAGTTGCGTTATATGATCACTTTTAACCTCGAGTTTGTAAGTGAAGCTTAATGCGGCCCTAATTTAAATGAAACCTTTAAAAAAGAGTGGTTTTTAGCTCGAATTAACGGAACATTTCGAACTCGATGGGGGAAACCTTTCTATAATCTTATCCAAAGCAAAGTGTAAATCTTGCGGGTTGGAGAAATAGTACGGCTAGGTGAATCCGATACCACATTTACATTCGAGCCAAGTCCGCCATAATTCAATAGGGTGGCCGAGACCAAACGGCGACCCCGCATGCAGTATCACCCACGTGCTAAATCGACTCTAAACATCGCAGCGTGGCCGTAACCACTACCATACATTGCTTCGCAACCCTCGACCCCTTGGTCGTCCCTAAAACAGGCATTGTTTTGCCGGTCGTGATTAATATTTTCAAACATGACGGCTTTTGTAAATGGAGCTACAAAGAACATAAAGAGCCGGATTACTATACAATTTAATTCATTGCGCCTTTAAAAGGCATTATACAAATAAATTATTGCATGTTTTTATTATACTCGTACGAGTTACTATTAGTTCCATAATGCGCGTAAATTATTTAAATAGAGGTAAAAATTAAGAACAAAAATCCGCAGGGTTGTGCTGCTCGAAGATTGGCCTTTTTAAAAATGCGTACAGTGTGTGTCCGGATAGGCCGAACAAGCGGAAAAAATACGAAGGTTTTAGCTCGATTAGAAACCGCAATTACACTAGGATAACTTGTCCTGTTCGGTCCGTCCGAGGACACGCTGTATATTTGAAAAATGACAAAAATGTCCACAAAAGCAATTTTCCCAGACCCATTTATCCGCACAATGGTGGTCGACTTACTAAAATTTAAATTACAAGACCCTTTCTGCACTTGTGTACACATTAGTTGAACTTTCGGGGGCACTAATTTGAAAGCTTACCTAAGCAATATGACGTAGGACGAAGCTTAATTAAAATCCATAATTTTATTCTTATCTGTTTAATCGATTAAGAGCTTTACGGTATAATGTTCGTTATTATTTTATTTTACAAATTTTAGCACGAGCTCTAGAATTCTATTAATTAATAATACAAGAATATGCGGTTTTGTTAAATTCGTTAATAAATTGTTGAATTTTAATGGTTTTCGTATTGTGTTTTTATAATGACTTTTGATTTTGATTGTGGCAAAGTTTACTGAATCGTGTTTTCGGAATAATTTAATTACGATTAGAGCTTAATTTGTACGTAAAAGGAGGGGTTAGGGGCGGAATTGCTTAGCCAATTTATATAATTTCATAGTAATAAGCAAAATATTTGGCGTACAAATTAATTGGCAAATCATCAGTCTGTGAACGAGCCGAAGAGATGGCGAAGCTCAACAATTGTTCAAAACGACTCTTCTCCGCATCTACGCGAGCTTTTGGGGGCCGTAGCTCGCTCTGGGAGCACTTTTGAAAAACTTTTGTAGAGGGAAATTTGTCTTATTTTCACTAGAGGAATCTACCGTTAAAATCTTTATGCCACTTCTCCCTTACACGGGGTATAAAAAATAAAAATACGCGTAAACCGAGAGGATGTAATCCGTTTCTGCGTGTAGTTTAAACGTCTAAAGAGGATTCCGGTGCTCCAGGTGGAGCTTTTGATATATACGTTGAAAAACTTGTGCGTTGGGTACGATAACCGCTTCGATTGTAAAAAAACGTGCGCAAAATAAATTTGTATGCCACAACACGATGTGCAACGTCTGAGAAAAAAATATATTTTAAACGTCAGCAATAAGACGACACTTGTAAACCTTCAGGTGTTGAGGATCGTGTTTTCCTTTGCGTACAAATAAATTGCAGCTCCGTCTAAAGGTGGTGCTCGTTGCGAAATAATTCACTTGTAAAACTCTAGATAAGGCGTTTCAATTTATTCGAGTACAATTTTAATTAAGCTCGCGTGTTGGAGAGGAATTCTTTTAAAATTGAAACATTTTGAGTTAATTTCAAAAGTCGAAAAGTTTTGTTTTGTTGGGTGGCGACCGTTCGATCGGCGTAGTAAAAGTAACAATTAAAACCGCCTCAATAAAGCGAGTCAAAAATGCTAGCGATTTGTTTTCTCACGGTTCAAGAATTTCGAATAAAAGTTTTAATAGTTTCTTTATCTGTGCAAGAGGTAGCGTTTCTCAAAGGTGCCGTTAAGCCGCCGTACTGATGCACGTCTTCGTGCGAGTATCTATAGAATGGCTCCCCAGAAACCTAACCGACCTTTGTGATATCGATAGCAGTGGCTAGCTACTACATCGGCCACTGGGAGTCGGATCAATTATATGGAGACGTATAATATTACTGACCGATATCGTGTTCGCCCGTCCGAGCGGAATATTGTTTGCATAAGCATTTCTACGAAGTCGAGCTCCAATAAACCCACATAAGATATTGATAATGTAATATCCAAGATAGATTTAATTTAAAATAGAATAGGTCCCTGTCGACTTAAAATTGAAATTCTCCGATGGAAAGTTACTCTTGCCGGAAAGATCGTCTGCTTTTAACATCTGCGCTTTTCTTGTCCTCTTCTCGCTCTTCGACGTGTATCTGTGCTTGTCAGCTTCAGAAACTTTAAAGGGGGAAAAACAAAATCTATTGTGCTAATTTTATCAAAAAGCTCGTCCTTTATGCCTCTTCTAATCAACTTGTAGTCTAATTGTGTCGAATTCGAAGCAAACCTTTTTTAACCGGATCGAGTTTCTGACAGTTGAGCTCGTGAAAATCGGTTTTTTCGGGAAGGAAAAAATAACGAAATTTGAATGAGCGATAAGATTCGCACTATTTTAACGTAGATAAGCCGCAACATCGATTTTTACCGTAGGAAATAATATTTTATTACGACGAAAGTAGTTTTTCCTGTAGATTTTATCTATTTGTGATTTGTTTTAAATCGTTATTTTATTATAAGTGCTCAGGAGGGGCTAAAATCGCGGCGAAGTTTAAGTTTAATTCGTTTTAATATCAATAATTTTGTAAACATAGGTCAAAACAACGTAGTACCAGATGTTACGCCCAGGTTGTTTCAGTATAAGAAAACTCGGCTCGGCAATTTAAACTTTTTGAGGTTTTTTTTTAAAAGCTGAAATTCAATATCGCTCGCTCGTGAGTTTTAAAAATTTAAAACAAAGTAAAGAAGCGCTTTGGTTTGTTATAAAATAATTAAGTTAATCATGTGGTTTTTGTTCGGTGTGTTGGTAGACGAATTTAGAAATTAAAATCCCCGGTCGACTCTCTGGAATTGAAGAGATAAAAAGCGCGAGCGGTGGTCGCTATCAGATTTCTCTAATTCTCCCGAGACGAAATCAAGTACGTCTTGTAAACTTTGTTATCGAGGGAAATCATGTAATTGTTGCACTTTTTCCTATTTTAATATGTAGCGAATTTTATTAAGTGCACTTTAAGCCGAATGCGCCGGAAAAATGGCGAGCGCGATATGTTTAGGTCTCGGAAAAACTTAGAATAATTGTAAAACTATGCACCGTTGGGAGCACTGAAGTATAATTTCAACATTTCAGCGTTACTCCGAGGTGATATATTATCAAATTCCAGTTCATTCTTGAAAATAAAGTTTGGTTTATGGCATGCAAATGAGATAGATTTATATGCGGAAGGAGATCAAGTTATCTGAAGATCTGCGGAATATAATATAGCAGTAAGGTATTCGTAATCGTTTTTAGATAACTCTTTCGCTCTCTACTTTTACGAAGGCCGATTTTTGAAGTCGTAAACATGGCATGTTTCTCCATGAATTATATTCCCGAGCAAGTCGACGCAATATGTTCTCTCTCCCAAAGACCCGAACACACGTTTATTTAGTTATAACTCGAAAGTAATTTAACATGCAACCAAATTTAGACTATGACAAAGTGGCGTTTTACTCGAAAATGCGTGATCTTATCGTTCATATAAATGTGAAGAGGGGAGAGGGGAAACTAAGTTCAAATATTATAACTTCTTACGAACAGGAAGATTCGATTTGCTTCGTTATCTCGTTGAAATTTAAAGATTTGTCAACAGAATTTGGAAAACAGAATATTTTAAAATAACACGACTCGAGTTTAGATGATTTGTTTTGCACATACACAAACTTTCCTTAAAACTGAATTCAATATTTACAATTTAAATTTTTAAAACAATTCAAATTTATGCAAAAATCTTAAAACAAAATATTGGATACAAAGGAAAATAAGATGTTTTTCCGAGACCAAATTTAATTTTACGTCAATTATTAAATTTAAAAATATACCAATTTGTCAAATTGAAAAATCAACACACTTTTTTTTATTATTAATTTTTTAATCAAATTTTCTCAAAATTCGTTTATTTGCATTTCGTAAAATAATTAGATTTGTAATCAAAAGAAGTCGTCTCTTTTAAGATACTGAAAGCTTTTATTTTTTAATTTTTGTACATGAAAAGAAACCTCTCTTTTTTCTTTTTTTCCTAAACGAATTTCCTCGCATGATCTACGGATATTGATCCAGTCGGGATCTTGAAATTTCTAGGCATGCGTAGAGTGACACTGGACCACGACGGTTCTTCGGCTCTCTTTTTGGTCATTTTGGCCCATAAACCCTCCTCTTTAAAATTCGCGCACCTATATCCAGAGAAAACGAGAAAAAGAGAGGTTTTGAGTAGTGAGTACACATAAGATATATGTTTGAAACATTTCTTCTCCTTCGTTGCACATCCTTATACAGTTGATACTGATACAATATACATATTTATCTATTGTTATGTCCTATGTGGGGCATTTTTGAAAGTCTTGACTAAAAGACTCCAGTCTTAACCTAACCTAACCTTTTTTTTTATATGGAGGTTGGGAAATTCTTTTATAGAACTGTAACGTGGATAGGATCTAGTTCCCTTCAACTGTAGTAGAGGATTGGATGTTCCGACCTGTTAAAACCATTTTCTTCTCTCTTTCTCTAGTGTGCGTTTTTTCCTGGAAACACCACTAGGTCTACCATCAGGATGCCAGACAGAAGATTAGTTAGATTCTTGCCGGCTGTTTAGACACAACGTTCTTTGTTGTCCACTTCTTCTTGGAGGAGTATCGTGCCAAGCTTGCTGGTTAGCTGGCATAGCTTTAATTCTAGGGTTAGCTTCTTTGTGGACCATCTATTAAGGCATATAAACAAGGCGTGGCTAGCTGTATCCTCTTGGTCGCAGTAATTATTACATTTAGGCGTCTCTATTTTAGAAATTATATGGAGGTACTCGTTGAATGTCCCGTGGCTTGTCAGGAATTGTGTGACTCAGGAATTGTGTGACAAAGTAATTTAGCTGGCCGTGCTTTTCAGCTGTCCACTTCTCTATGTTTGGGGTCAGTTTATGGGTTCACCTTCCTCTCTGTGAAATGTCCCATCTAGCTTCTCTTTTGTTTATCGTTTCTTCTCTACTGCTGCTGTTTCCTTCGGTGGCTAGGAGATCTAGTGGCAATATACCCGCCAATATACTCTCTGTGTTCTCGCTATTCTGTCCCTGTATCGGTTAATCCGCATTGCAGGTGACCACACTGGACAGAGTACGCTATAACCTTACTTTTCGCGGCCTTGGGACTGTGGGTATTCGGCATAATCGCTCCCAGGGCTGTGAATACCCTGACTGCCTTATCGCATGCCTCTTGGATATGAGCTCCAAATATGAGGTGTTTTTCTAAGTGGACTCTGAGGTATTTCACATTTTCGGGCAGTTTTAGTTTCGTGCCGTTTATCTAATGTCGATTTCTGATTCTTTTTTCTTTTTGTTAGTGAACAGGATGCCAGTGGTTTTGCCAGGGGTAATTTACAGGTTATTCTCTGTAACATACCTCTCAAAGTAGTGGACGGTCTCGTATGCTTCAGTGTTAATCTCGTACACGTTCTTTCCCGTTATATAAACAGCTAGATCGTCTGCGTAGCAGACTATTTCGGTACCTTCCGCTTTTTGGACGTCCATGATGTCATTATAGAGCAGGTTCCACTGGGTCAGAGCCCGAACGGAACCCTGCGGGATCCTGCCCGCAACCTAACCTAACCTAACCTAATTCCAGTTTTGACTGGGGTCTCTACTAAGATCACAACTCCAAGTTTTGAGGAAGTTATTGGGGTTATTTTAAGCTCGTGGGCCACCTAAGAAAGGAGAGAATTTGGTAAACACCTCTCGATTCCCCAAGTAGTGGATTCTCTGTTTGTGGTTTGGTAGAGTAGGCGTTTGAGGCGGACATGGGTAGACTCCTATAACACCACCAGTGTTAACAGAAGTAAAGTGATTACAAGCAACCAACGATTAGGCCTAGGCACTTTAACTACGGGGAGCTGGGTGACGTGTTCTTCCTAAAATCCGTCTGGTTCCGGACTGGACTGGTAACCCCTCTACAAAACTATAATGATTTCAATATTCGATGGCGAAGATTTATCAGAATAAAATTTTGAGTTTGGTTTATTACGATGTAACTTGAGGTATCTACAATTAACTCATAACTCCTCGCTATGATATGACGCAAAGCCGTAGGCTATTTGCACTTAGTCTGGTCTTTTTAAAGACAGTAAGAGAAGCAGAAATCTCTCAATGCAGCAAAACTGTGCAGTTTCTACATGCAGGGCCCCTTTTGATTTCTACAGTGCCTATTGTATGGAGGATTTTGAAACGAGATTTTCTCTATGGATCCATCATTGAGGGAAAATATTCAGGATGCATCTCTGTCTGTGTGTCGCTTCGTAGTACAGTGAGCACTAATCCGGCAAATTGATAGGGAAGCAGTAACAATTTTTTAATGCTTTATCGATGATGTTCTCCTGACTTTTGAGAATTTTTGGAAAGGGTTCAAACCCTATTGATTTTGCCTTCCTCAAGTACGGCCTTGATATGACATAATAAGGTTAAACCGCGCCTCTGTGAAAACTCGATACGATGTTTCAAATCTACTGACATAAGTATATTTTTTTGGCCCGCCCAGTTTTCGGCAAGCCCTCCCGATGCCCCATCCCCCCATTAAAAATGATCTAGTTACAGGGACTGGTTAGGCCCCAAATTCTCCACTGTTGGTCGAGAGAACCCAAAGATGTTTGTAGTCTTCATTATTAATATTCACCTTCTTGTCCATTGTTCCCGAAACTAGGACTATTTAAGGGTTGAAAAGTAGCGCGACTGTCTCTGGAACAAAATTTGGAGAATTGGAATTGGAATAAGTCTTATCAAAGTGTCTATTTAGTATTTAATTAACTGTGGCCTGAGATTATTATCCTCGATTATACTATTAGAAAATTAGTTATTCCATCATCGACCTAATTTCCCCCCTACACGTACATATAATAAAGATTATTGGCTTAACTCAATTATTTGACGTATATAATAAAGTTGTAAATATGTACGAAGTATCAACACAATCGCATTTCTAAATTAATTCATTTGTATGAATTAATTACAACTGGCTGGCGCTACGTACGTACCGTACGTACGTGTGTGCGTCCGTCCCATGACAGTCCGCAATGAAAAACTCGTGTGTACATATGTATCACATTGTTTTGTCACGTGTACGTTATACCACACAATTTGTAAAAGTAAATGCTAGCTGATGATGCAATTGTAGTTGCTGAAATGACATATTCCTAATTCCCGCAGGCGGTCATTATTTATGTATCAGCCTGTAGATGTTAATTATTAAACGAAAAGTATAATACACGTCACAGTAAATTATTATGATGGGTTAATTATATATACTGCCACTGTACAAACTTGCTAGAACACGCAATTATATTAAATTATTGCTATCGAATTTGATTAACTAAAATTGAATTTAAGTACTTACTAGTAGGCGAATTATCTTTTTATTTATTTTATTTTTTGTTGCAGATCGAAGATGCCATGCTTATGTTCGACAAACAAACAAATCGACATAGAGGTGAGTTTTTGAATATTTTACGTAGGTACTAAGGGTTGAGGTTAAGGAGCTAAAGGGGATTTTGCTCGAATACTTACCTAAAGGAAATTTCCCTTTTCAGCACCTGAAAATGAGTATGAAAGTTGATATTTTTACGAAACGCCCCATCTCTAAATTAATATTTCTTCGTTTTTAATTAAATTTGGGGTGGTTAGAATGTAAAAATAATGTATAAGAGACTTATTAAATTTTTGGTGTCTAAAAAGCCTCGGGTAAAGATTTTCTTTTAGTTTAAATATAATTTTTCCGTTTAGTTTAAATATTAAATTTTGTTTGTTCAATATGAAAAATGTATATAACATTTTGGTTTTTCTCGAAATTGCCGTCTATTTTGAATAGGGTAGCTTTTTAACTTTTATTATCATTCGTCATGCATTTTGAAAGCAAAGTATTTTGAGTAAAACTGTTTACTCGAGGAAAAATAAACTATTTCCTGTTATTGTACTGTAACACGAGTCTGTATTCCTGAAATATTTTAAAGTTTACATTTTATCTCTCTTTAAATGTCGGAAAAGCACGTCACATTGTCAAATAGTTTTAGATAAAAATGCATCTATACCATATCTCGTAATTGAAACGATGGTGGAAAAATTTTTAAAAGTTACGATGTTTGTCAGATCCCACATCTAAATGCACTACGCCGTTACGTATAAATTGAGAAAAATAGCCAAGTTCGTAAGCAAAAGCTTGCAAAAAGTTTCTTTCTCTTTTAACGGACCCTCCAAAACATTACATTAACGGGAATCAGTTCACCTTATACTCGCCCCCTTTCATTCTCCATCTCCATCCACGAAAAAAACTAACTCCACTTTCGCAAAGTTTCGAGTAAATTGCAGATTGTATTTATTTGTTTTCCTGTTTCCAATTGCTGTTACTTCATAAAGAAACTGTTGATTTAAACTCGCAATCCTCGAAAAGTTTTCGCCTTAAAATGCAATTTTAGCCTTGTTTATTGATTTTTATGTTTACAAATCTTTTGATTTATTTTGTTTACACCTAAGTTTATATCTAATTTATTATTTTAGAATACACGCTTAGTTTTATTTGTGGCTTTGGTCGTCCAAAATGATCTAATACTTACTCCAATCTGTTTGTTTTTGCTTCTCAAAACTTCTATCATTTAAATCCAATTATTTGATAGATGGAAATTGATGGAAAACTTATTTTAACTTTTCGCGAGATTGTAAACAGCAACTAAGTTGGCTTCGAACTTCTGTGCTTGCGAAGTTTGCTTGGACGACCTGAAGAGTGACCTAAGTGCCATAAGCTTATTAGTTTTTCAAAATGTTTATGTTTCTATAGCCTAGCGGTCCCATTTTTGGCATCTTACGGGCCCCCGTTAGTATGCACCGATAGGCACCTTTAAGTCGCGCGAGTGGGGTCCTAGAAGCTGTTTAGACGCCCTAGTGGTAGGGTGGTAGGCGGGAGCCTCCTCAATCCTCAACAGACTGAAACCTAATTCAAACTATATATGCACTCGAACTGAAATATTAATGAAGGAGAACTAAAATAAAAAAAACAAGAAATAAATTTATAATGACAGGCGTACAAAGGACGTTTCATCATAAATGCGCCGTTGAGGCTTCTGGATAACTTAATCCGGCTACTAATGGCTATACGTATTAAGATTCGAATCTATTACTATAAATTAATTAATAGGTATGGGTAGACGCGAAGTGACTGTTTTCAAATTAACAATCAGTTGAAAATTATGTGTCGATTAAATTTGAAAATATGTGTGGAATACGTAAACGTTTTCATTTTGAGATGGATTAGTTTCCAATTTGCTCATTATCTCTTTAAATACTAAAAGTGTAATCCTGTAGTAAATAATTCAAAAAATAATATACAAGCGAGAAAGATGTATTAGAAACATAAGGCACAATTTAACGCGGATGAATGAAAAGGATAAGTAGAACAGCAGGGGATAAAAGAGGATCAACCCGAGTGGTCAGAGTTACTCCTCTTACCCTCTACTATTTCAATCTCCAATTCCGTACAAAAAGATATATAGCCGGATTACTAGTAGGTGGTTGGCGCAATTTTTTATTTTTACCAATTTCACCTTTTAATACAACCTTTAACTCTGCGAAAAAAAAGGATCCCTAAAGAATATGAGCGACAAAAAGATAAATGCTCCCTTGTTATTATTATGTAATCAAAACGGTAATATTGGACAAACGGGCGGTCCTCTGGGAATTTGGTAGGTTTAACCCGTTTAGGCACATATTATGTAAAGTAGCATCCACTTACCTACGTAAAACCAGAAATGTAATTATTCTACTATCGTTGATCCCTTCGGACTTGTTTTACATTTACAGACTGAAACATTTAGTGGATTTATGGACCTATTTCTGTTGTATGTAATCTTTACTTATATACGAAATTTTGCTAAGGTCGAGTTGTGTAGGGAAAATAAATTTAATTTAATTAATGTGGGGTAAATTCGATTGGATTTCGAGTCAAAAATTTTCGTATTGGGCGTTAATTATGTGACGTATCTGAAAATGTCTGGGAAAAACTTGAATCCGATATAAAGTTCACGCATGGAAAATATAAATCACCCGACCCTGTTGGCATATTAATCAACGATATCGGATATAATATTCCTGATAACAAACGTTTGTTGATTAAACTTCTATGTTAAACCTACCCCGTATTTTTTTCATTACACAGCAGTTTCCTTTAAACTTGTAGCTATTAATTTTCCGTTTACAATTTGAATTATTAAGGTCCAGGAAATTTACTTTTACCTTTTCTTTTCTTAATTATTTGTTGTTAAATTAGTTTTAAATAGGGTGTAATTATTTTTCCAAATGCCCACGTTTAAAATGGGTAATTAATTTTTATTTGTTTTTCCCCCATTTTTTTTAATCGGCTTAATTACCAAAATAAACTCCTGAAATTCAATATTTTTATTTACACGTGTGTGTTGATGAAAATAAAAAAAAATGCGCTTTTTTTCTACCATCAGAGGCCGAATTGTTAAGTTTCCAGATTATTTTCGACGTATTTAAGGAGGTCGTTTAAAATTAATTAATTTAAGGGAAAATAATTTCGAGTGTGCCAGAGAATTTTGATAAAATTTCCTCCAGATTTCGAGACTTTAATGTTTTTCATTAATTTTCTCAAATTTAATTATTTTAATTACCAAAAAGTACAAGGGCGTCTTGTGTAAACTAATGACACGCCCTGTATATTCAGCTTTATCTCTGTATTTGTTTGTTTGCCTTACTACCTGTGTTTGTCCGTGTTTGCGTGTGTAAATACCATAATTCATAACCAATTTGATTTACAGACTTCAAATTTGATTTAAATGTTACGAAAGACAAGGAAGGGAGTTGAAAAGTGCTGCTGTTGATTTTTGTGCGCTTCTTATTATCGTAAAAGTCACGTCCATTTTTAGATCGAATTCACATAATAGACGATTTTCTTTTGCGGAAAAGCAATAGAAAGATCGCGATTAGAAAGGCTTATAGATGTTGAATTTGTCTGCCTGTCTGCATGTCTGTCTTCCGGTCTGTCTGTTCGTCCGTCTGTTTCTCTGCCAGTTCGTCCATCTGTACATGATGGTTAAGTCAAATACCCGCTCTCTTGGCACACCATGATGGTAAACCTATTTTAGGGTAACGGATGATCAGGAAGCTATTCAGTGAGTAGTATGGGGAAGGACCCACTTCTCGGACCTGGTTGTTGCTTCTGCTCCCTTAGTCTGGTGAGATTGAAGTCGGGGTGGATTACGGTTTATCTAGGGAGTAATATACTCCATCACTCTACGCTCCGGTACCCCGATATGGCTGGAGACGGGTACGGGATGAAGAATAGATGGAACCTGGTTCCAATTTAATTCTAAACGTTGTCTACCTGTGTGCCAGTCGTTTGTCTGTCATCATGTGCCAGTAGCCCTAGAACTTCTACCTCTAATGTCTGTCATCTGTCTGACCATTTATTTATTCTTTGGTTCTGAGGCTGGCCCTCAGTAGTTCCTTGCATCGTGACCTATCGGATCTATTGTGTGCCTCGGATGTGGTCTTTCTTTATATGAGTTCTGGCTTTTGATAAAGTTAAAAATTTTCTCTATTGATAATTTGTTCATTTCTCTTTGGAGCATCTTCTCCTTTCCAAGAATGTTGTGACGACTGCTTGTGAAAGCCTCGCAATGTAGCAGAAGCCGAATTGGAGTTTTTTCTTCTTCCGCAAATCCTGTGTATGGTGGGTATTTTTTTAGTCCCATCGTAAACAGGTACTTTTTAGGCTGGCAATTCACCTCTACTCATTCTGAATATTCTGAGTAGAAAGCGGGTTCTTTTGTCAGAGGGTTTGTCTAGGAAGACTTTAGAATGCCCAGAAGTTTCTGGTTACATGGGTCTTATTTAACCAGACTGCCTGCTTTCTCGTTCCCTGGTATGTCGGCATGAGCTGGCCCACATACCAGGTTGACAAAATTATCTTCTCTAGCTCGTTAGTCTACGGATGCAGTCCGTTAGTAGTTCGGACCCCACCTCATTGGCATTCAGCGCTTTAAGGGCTACTTGGCTGCCAGATGCTACAAAGATTCTTTAGTTTTGATAAACTTGATCTAACAGTATTTGCGCACTTGCTAAAGTGGCGTAAATAGCTGCTTAGAAGACGGCTGCGTGCTCCCCGGGGCTTAACCTTACCGTTTGCCTCAAGTTGGCGTTCCCCATGATTCCCCATTTTAGAGCCGTATGTGTAGAACACAAGTCCATTCATTTAGACTGCTTTGCATTTTCCCATTCTCCCCTTACCGAAATGTTAATTCCGTAGGTCTTTTCTCTGGTTATTCTGTCTGACACCATTCTAAGTTTGGGGTATTCTGCAATCTCTCTTAAGATTGAGGCTTGTTCTTGCACATTCCTTCCTGTGGAGGATGGAGGAGTGAGTTTTTTTTAAATGTAAGTCTCTCTTAGTCTTTTGGATTTGACTACCAAAGGTAAGGCTGGAATGTTCAGCAATGTTCCCATTGCTGCTGCTCGATTCTTACTCGATTATAATAGCTCTTGATGTTTTTGAGCTGTTGATTTTTGTTTGTGTCGTCACGAAAAAACGTCATAAAGAGGTGTGAGACATTTACTTGAGGTGAATATTTAAATTCTAAACGTCCAAACATAATAAGGACGTTTAAGGACATCGTAGTACAAAATCTTATGGTTTTCTTATAAAAAATTGGTAGAAATGTCTTAATGTCATAAAAAGCAGTACTTGATATAAATATATTATGGTAGTAATAAGAGTTAAAACGTAATTGCGAAGAAAGGATTAAGATATAACGAAAGGACTTTAAATATATTCTTCGTGCATTGTTTGGTAAATCGCCAAATTGCAGCCTCAAGCTTAACCAGTTATTGCTTGTTGCTGTACGTTAAGTTTATAATTATTCTTCTCTTATTTAGACGCGTTGCGGCTACTGTTTCACTGAGTATCAAGCCCAGAGAACTACCCTAAATTAAGGTATAAACTAAACTGGCAGCACGGAAGCGGTGCCAACTCTATTACACAGAATTGTAATTGCGACCGTGAAGTATAATAACTGTACGTGAATACATACATATTACAACAAGAGCATGTACTGTTGTATTGTAATTCTATTGCAAAAGCTACCCCGTTATTTCGTCTAAAATGTAGGATAACATTGGATGACAATCTTTTGTATTTTAACTTATTTGTTTGTACTCTCAAAATTGCATACGTTACCAAGTATTTGTTTGCCTTTGCTATTCATTATTGCGACAAAATTCGTTACATACCAGAGATAGTATTATCTAAATTACATAATACTCGCGTATGCCTACGTTTTGTCGTTGGCTCCTTCCAAATTCGCCAATAAAATTTCAGTTCGCTTTATAGATTAATAATATGAATAAATAATGGAGATATTTAGTTCCCTATTCGTAATATAACGCTTCTGGAATACAAGAAGACTGAAGTAATTACAGTGTGAAAGGTGAAGGTTCGAGGGATAATTAATGAGGGTAATGTGGTTGGTACAGGTTTAGTAAATAATTTACGTCCGTACCACAATCTAATTTTTAATTTTAATTGAAACTCGTAATAGCAGTAGGCTTAGGAAAGTTATTTTTTTGTTATAACCACACACAAGCTACTGAGTTAATTAAAATAATATATGAACGACGGTCTCGTATCAAAGGCCTTCGGAATTATTTAAGAATTGCCTTACGCACTCGAGAGTATTAGAGGCCTTAAAAAGCTCATTATATCACACTTTTGAACTTACCAAGGGCTAGAGATATATTTTCTGAGACGGCAAATAGGATTATAGGGAAATTTTAGTCGGCCGATTGCGACCTAGAGAGCAGGAAACTGAACAATGAGCAGCAGGATCTGTTTACGAAAACTGAGAGGCGCATACGACTCAGTTCAGGAGTAACAGGACAGTAACTGGAGTCTAACCTATGGGAACTAGTTAAAAAAAGATGAAGATGATGGGGAAGGTGCTACTTGTTAGGAGGGTTGTTAAATTCGGCTGGTAAAAATGAAGAGAAGGCATATTTCAGGGCTCAAGGCAAAGACATTAATTTTGATATAAGTTTACATTAGATTTTTAATCTCAAAATTGAAAATTACGCAAAATAATCCTAATGTGAACGTTATTGGGCAAGTTTCCAAAAAAAAAATTGGACAATTTTGATTTATGGGCGAAAAAATAATTTTAAATATTCAATTAGGGGTATCTTGTTTTATTTCTAGTTTTATATACGTGACCTAGAAAAAGTTAGACATTTTCAACTTGTGGGGTTTAGTCGACGAAGGAAAGGCAAAAAAATGCGGTAATAACGTGCTCAAGCCGAGTACGTCATATAATATCGAGTTAGCACAAAATTGCTACTACTTATTCGGTAATGGTTGAGCTATTCGAAATAAATTGGTTCAAATTAACGGATGGCTTTTGAGAGGGTAGCTTAACACGATGCGACTGTGAGCCCCCCCTCCTATGTGACGTTACATGCATGGACTATTGACCACTCTATTCAATTTGTTTGTACTATGATTATTGACGGCTTCGATTTCTTTGGGGAATAAAAGCGTGTGGTGTGTGGTTCATCTTGTTACGATATTATCTTACAGATACTTTAAAACGAACCTGACATTTATTTCTCGAACAACAAGACAGATTATAAAAGTACACCAAGAAAACTAGTAAATCAAATAAATGGCTTAAGCGAAAAGCCTAATTGCGACGTTTTTTCAACTTTTATTACGTTTTGTTGTCTTCTAAAAATTTTGATCCAGGATTATGTTGTTAATCTCGCTCGAGTATTTTTACCAAAGTCGATTACTTCGTAATTTTTTTGTTTTATAACTAAATTATGTATGAACAATTTAGTTGCGTTTTTACATGAAATTAAAAAATTTTTTACACAAAAAAAATAAAATTTTATGTCCTTTTTATGAGACTTTTGGAAATTTCTAAATTATTCCTTTTTTTATGATGGAAAACCCTCGAGGTTATCGTTCCTTAAGCTTATTATAAGAAGTAAATCAATACAAATGTTAACTTTTTCTTTATTGGGTATATCGATATAAATGTTATTTTTATTTATGTATTTTATTATTTGATTTTTCTTTATATTATGGAAAATTAATTTGCCTTCAAAATAAACAAACAACATTAATCCAAAGTTTAAGTAGCATAAAATTGATTTTTAATAAAGATTTCTATATGTCCTTTCGAATTTTCCCCAAAATGATTTCTTGTGGATTTCCAAACGAATGTCTTATTTTATTACCAACTCACATTTTTTACAACGTAAATTATATGGACTTAAAATAAATTTTGCCAAACTTCAACTGGTCCTCGCATAACATACCCACTTACCCACTACACCGAGTCCTTCGAATCGAGAAATACTGACGATTAATAAAACGTCCGATTACTCGGTCATATTATCCAACCCTACTTGTGAAACATATTTTAGAAAACTAAGTACTACTTGGGCTCTCTGCTCAGCATCATGATAATATTAAGAAAGAAGCAAAAAGAGATTAAGATTAATTAAGATTAAGGTTTAAGCGCGATCGAACACGGAAACCTCTGCATCAGATTCCACATCCTGTTGGTTCGTGGCGAATTAACGGATTAAACGAATCTGGATATAGTTACAGTTGGGGGCGGGGCGCTTTTGGAAATGACGAAAACAATTATCTTTTGACATCATCAGATCTAAAGTGTGATCTAACCTAACCTGCGGAATGGATACCACCAAAAGCAAGTTGTGAGAAGTTTTAGGCGTTATGATCCCGTTGGTTCGTGGCGAATTATCTGATTCAACCTACAGTAGTGGACGTTCTTGGAAACGACGAGAGCAATTATTGCGTGAAGAATTATCTTCTGACAGCATCTAAAGTGTCATCTAACCTAACCTGCTAAACTGAAGCCTCTGCATCAGATTGCAGATTCTGTTGGTTCGTGGCGAATTATCTGATTCAACAAATCTGAATATAGTTACAGTAGGTAGTAGACGTTTTTGGAAACTACGAGAACAATTATTGGGTAAAGAATTATCTTCTGACAGCATCTAAAGTGTGATCTAACCCAACCTGCGGAACTGAAACCTCTACATCAGATTCCACTGAAACCAAGTTGTGAGTACTTTAAAGCGTTAAAACAGAGATGGGTAAGCCAAAAGAGATAAAGAACTGAACTGAAGATACCGTTGGTTCGTGGCGAATTATCTGATTCAACAGATCTAGATATAGTTATAGTAGTGGACGTTTTTGGAAACGCCGAGAACAATTATTGGGTGAAGAATTATCGTCTGACAGCATCTAAAGTGTAATCTAACCTAACCTGCGGAACGGAAACTCTGCAGATATTATCGAAACCAAGTTATGCGTACTTTTGTGCGTTAAAACAGAGATATGTACGCCGAAACCGATAAAAAACTGAATGGAAGATCCTGTTGCTTTGTGTCGAATTATCTGATCCAACAAACCGCATTTTCAAAGAAATCAGACATAGTTACCGAAGTGGGCGTTTTTGGAAACGACGAGAACAACTATTGGGTAAAGAATTATCTTCTGACAGCATCTAAAGTGTAATCTAACCTAACCTGCGGAACGGAAACTCTGCAGATATTATCGAAACCAAGTTATGCGTACTTTTGTGCGTTAAAACAGAGATATGTACGCCGAAACCGATAAAAAACTGAATGGAAGATCCTGTTGCTTTGTGTCGAATTATCTGATCCAACAAACCGCATTTTCAAAGAAATCAGACATAGTTACCGAAGTGGGCGTTTTTGGAAACGACGAGAACAACTATTGGGTAAAGAATTATCTTCTGACAGCATCTAAAGTGTAATCTAACCTAACCTGCGGAACGGAAACTCTGCAGATATTATCGAAACCAAGTTATGCGTACTTTTGTGCGTTAAAACAGAGATATGTACGCCGAAACCGATAAAAAACTGAATGGAAGATCCTGTTGCTTTGTGTCGAATTATCTGATCCAACAAACCGCATTTTCAAAGAAATCAGACATAGTTACCGAAGTGGGCGTTTTTGGAAACGACGAGAACAACTATTGGGTAAAGAATTATCTTCTGACAGCATCTAAAGTGTAATCTAACCTAACCTGCGGAACGGAAACTCTGCAGATATTATCGAAACCAAGTTATGCGTACTTTTGTGCGTTAAAACAGAGATATGTACGCCGAAACCGATAAAAAACTGAATGGAAGATCCTGTTGCTTTGTGTCGAATTATCTGATCCAACAAACCGCATTTTCAAAGAAATCAGACATAGTTACCGAAGTGGGCGTTTTTGGAAACGACGAGAACAACTATTGGGTAAAGAATTATCTTCTGACAGCATCTAAAGTGTAATCTAACCTAACCTGCGGAACGGAAACTCTGCAGATATTATCGAAACCAAGTTATGCGTACTTTTGTGCGTTAAAACAGAGATATGTACGCCGAAACCGATAAAAAACTGAATGGAAGATCCTGTTGCTTTGTGTCGAATTATCTGATCCAACAAACCGCATTTTCAAAGAAATCAGACATAGTTACCGAAGTGGGCGTTTTTGGAAACGACGAGAACAACTATTGGGTAAAGAATTATCTTCTGACAGCATCTAAAGTGTAATCTAACCTAACCTGCGGAACGGAAACTCTGCAGATATTATCGAAACCAAGTTATGCGTACTTTTGTGCGTTAAAACAGAGATATGTACGCCGAAACCGATAAAAAACTGAATGGAAGATCCTGTTGCTTTGTGTCGAATTATCTGATCCAACAAACCGCATTTTCAAAGAAATCAGACATAGTTACCGAAGTGGGCGTTTTTGGAAACGACGAGAACAACTATTGGGTAAAGAATTATCTTCTGACAGCATCTAACCTAACCTTTAGAGTGGCAACCATTGGACGCCTGTTAGCTTTGATCTCCTAAATTGAACAGCATTGATAATATTTTTTTTGACGGATGTAGATGGCTGACTCGTCAATCACGTCGGGGTCCCCACTTCTCGGGTTCTCGTTTGTACCTCGCTTCAAAAAGCACGAATCGCGCCTTGCGTGCCCTGTGCGTGTGCGATAGCTAAGACTACCAGGTTACCGGGCCAACTATCTAAAAATCTGAACTGTAAGCTGAAAGCCAAGGGTCACGATCGCTAGATACGCGAGCAAGAACCTCTATGAATAATAAAGAAGGGCAAGAACGATACTTAATTTGGAATTTCTCTTGAAGTTGCAGTCTTTAAAGCCGGAAGTTGCTAGTTTTAGTAGAATTATGGTCGACTTCAGGAGACACTCTGCCTTTAAATTGAGTACGCGGGTACTCAGGCCGTGTAAACCGGTAGAAATGTAGTGCTGACCGCAGTACCTTTCAACAGAACGATGTGCTCGTATTTTAGCGACCGTTCTAGCTGATATTACGGCAGTCTTTGAAACGCCTAACTTGCCTAAGTGAAGTTGTCACTCTTGTGACACTTGTAGACGAACTTTCAGTCAATTAAGACGCTAATTTTGTTGTCCTTTGCGAGTAGTTTCATGTCTTGATCGCTTTAGATGTTTATTGCTGAAATTCTCGCCTCATTTGAGTTTATAAAATTGTCGTTTTTTTTAATAACAAAAAAAAGAAAATTTGTCGCGAGCTCCTTTCTCCGTACGTATATTTATTTTATACAAGAAAGTTGGAAGTTGGAAGACGTCTTGATCCCTTTTGTTAAGTTAAAATGCCTCTTTTAGATGATTTAAGAAATACAAAAATTGGTTTCAAGTTTCATGTTTTATTTATTCCACATCTTGAATTGAATTTCCTTTCTTAAATTAGCCTAGTGGCATCGTAATTCTTGAATATTTTCAATTATTAAAGAGTCTCCACCTACCGCTACTGGGTTGTATTGATTCGCTTAAAATTCAAGTTGTTTTTTTGTGTGTGTGTATAGGGGGTAGTAGTAATTTATTTTGTTTTGTTGTGTACTTTTTTATTGTTTTCAAAAGGAAAGTAATTTATATACGTTGAAAGGGAATATTCTTTCTCCTTTTCAATGGTCTGAATTGAGCTCATTTTGGTACTTTAAGCGAGGATATATAGAGTAAGTTTGTAAAAGCTGTGCCTTATTCCGTAAAAAATTATCATAAACCCACAGTTGAGTTTACGCCATATTACACCTTCGTTCCTTTCGAGTGTAAATTATAACGGCATTTCTCTTCCTAACAAGCAAAATTCTATGCATTTATATTAGAATAACTGACACTATACATGTGTGTGCTCATTAATTCGTGTTTGTTGCCACATTTACCTCGCATCGCTTGATTTGCGGTTTGTTTTGTATACTATTTGGAGAAATAATTGCCTTCGCCGCTCGTAATCGTACAATTACCTATTTTGTTTTTATATTAATGAATTTGATAATACACCGCTCTTGCATGCACGAGCAATGATTTTGATTGGATTTTGTAATAGTAACAAACGGCATTAGCTTCGAGCATTTACATTAAATTGTTCGAATAGTTTCGTCTAATAATTACCAAAAAGCCCCACGTTTTCGATATAAAACTCCACAACTCGACTTTTTGAACTTCCAACTTCCGTTTATATTAATTGGTCTTGTTTCAACATAATTATGTATAGTGAGTGGGCAATCTCTTTAGGGTGCTTGTTTATTCCGACGTTTTGACAAGAGCATTTGGTTTGGGAATCCCCTAATATCCATAACATTCACACAACTATGCCAATTCGCATAGAATACAAATCCTCAATAGTCTTGCCGTCACGTTTAAATTAATTAATGTAGAATCTGCTTCGCTAGAATACCTGACTTGTAATAGGCCCTATGAACGCCACATTAGCCAAACTGCAGAGTTTGCATGAAATATATGCACTCTGTAACTAACTTTCATGATAAGTGCTCAGAAATTGTATTAATTATTTAACCCTAACGTAAACCTACATTAACGGCTTTTGTTTGTCGATTATACAATCGAGTTTGTGGAATACAACTTACGGCATCGGCTTTTACAAATTAAATTAACTTTCCCCGATTATTGCTAATTCGTATAATTCGCTAATTATGTACTTTATTAATATACACACACACTATTAATTTTACCTCTTAACTTGAGTTCTGAATTTTCGTTTTAATTCAGTAATCAGAGGTAATCACTAAAATGGTTTTTCCCCACAGTATCAATTTTAAGCAAAGCATTTCTCCACAGATGTTTGAAAAATATTTTTTTACATGCCTTACTTACAGTTCACTCTGTATCCTGTATCTACCTATTATTTACTATTACGTTAGTGCTATACCACAGCTTTACACACGAGGATTACCAAAATCCAAAATCTTTGAAGTTTAACAAAATGTTTGTGATTTGAAAGATGATAAATAAAACAAGGGGGATAAAGCTACTCTTTCATATCGAGGAAGGATATAAAACGAAACCTTCGAAAGAAAATTTCCTTTTTCCAGTGAAACGATTGACATCGCTGTGAGGGAGATATAAACTACCGTAGAGTAGTCATTTAAGTCGTTAATGAATACAAACGATATTACCATCGATTTTTATACATCTGCGAAAGGTAGAAGAAAAGTGTAATTACATTTTAAACAAAAGATAAATTTTTCTTATTTTCGATTATTTTCCAACTTTGTTCCGCATTGGTAAAAATTTTTCAATCTTGTCTTAAAGTTTTAAACCTCGCCAAAGAAACTTTTATAGATAGTTATTCAAAAACATCTCACGAAGAAAAACGTTATTTTAACTAAAAACTATGTCGAAAACAAAAAAAATTTATATTTCCCCCATTTCTTTCCCCCCTCTCACGCTCTCCTGTTACGTTATCTTAATAAAATTTTCTTTCCAAAGTTATGCAACCGATTACACTGCATTGATTTACGTCTCTTTTTTCTTTCAAACCATTTTCGTCTTATCTTATTGAATTGCATTTAAATATTTGCTTACGGATCGATGGATTTGAGTTAATTAGTTTTCGATGCTTTGGGGGAACGATTTGTGTGGTGTTGCTTTTAAGATTTCGTTAAATACTATACAGGGCTGTTCTCGTTCACGACCGTCTCTCCGCACGTCGAAAGATGCCGTATTAGGGTAACTCTCGCTTAGGTTATTTTTTGTCTTAGTAACTCGGGGCTTCATACGAGGATATATTGAAAAATTCTTATCCTACTATAGAACCAAACAAAATTTCAATGTCAAAATATTTTATTATTCAACATATTCTCCTCTTAATTGGATACATTTATTAGAGCGAACCTGCAACGTCTCTAGACCTTTCAAAAAAAATGTTTCTTCTTGCTCTGCAAACCAGACCTCCACAGCTTTTATTACCTCCTCGTTGGAAGAAAATTTACGACCTTTTAAACTTTTTTTCAGTTGAGGAAAGAGATGATAGTCGGACGGAGCCAAATCTGGAGAATAAGGGGGGTGTTCTAGTAATTCAAACCCTAGGTAAATCACGAATTTTTTGCATGGCAACATGAGATTTGTGTGCAGGGGCGTTGTCCTGTAAAAAAAACACCTTTGGATAGCTTTCCGCGTCTTTTCTCTTTAATTTTTTCCCGTAGAGTGGTCAGTAATGTCGAATAGTAATCTCCAGTTATTGTTCTACCCTTATCCAAAAAATCAATCATGATTACTCCATGGCAATCCCAAAAAACTGAAGCAAGAACTTTTCCAGCAGATTTTTGGACACGAAACTTGGGTCTTGGTCTTGGTCTTGGGTCTTGGGGAACCAGAGTGTCGCCATTCCATCGATTGTTGCTTTGTTTATGGATCGTAGAAATGTACCCAAGTCTCATCCATAGTAACAATTCGGTTTAAGAAGTCTACATCGTTTTCAAATCGAGCACAGATCGAACGCGATGCTACCCTTGCACGCTTTTGGTCAACATTCAAACATTTGGGGATCCATTTTGCAGAAATTTTTCTCATGTCCAAATTAACGTGAACTATATGATGAACGCGTTCGTACGAAATATTCAGTGCTTCAGATATCCGTTTTAGCCCAATTCGACGGCCTGATAAAATCATGTCATTAACTGCATCGATATTTTCGGGGACTGACACAGAAACTGGCCTTTCCGATCGGTCATCATCTTCAATTGAAAATTTACCTCTTTTGAAGCTTGCAGTCCAATTTTTCACGGTCGCATACGAAGGACATTGATCACCAAGGGTATTAACCATATCTTCGTAAATCTGCTTACCTCTTAACCCTTTTAAATACAGGTACTTGATGATGGCTCGATACTCCAATTTTTCGATTTTAACCATTTCGGTGGACATCTTTTTTCTTTTAATTTATTGCTTAACTCTGGTTTACTTTTTTGACGTCAAACTTTACACTGACACTTCTAATAAGTTATTGTTCGTTGCTATGGTAACGCAATATTTTGTTTATGCATGGAACTGGTCTAGGCTAACTAGATATCCTCGTATAACTTTTTCAATTTTTTCGTTTGCAGTTTAGCATTTCTTACCGTTTTAGCGACCCTATTAGGGCGCGAACTGTCTAAATTTACTGAAATGGCGCAAGTTGGTGTTTTTAAGAGAGTTATGACTTATGACAATTTAATGTCCCCAAGTGGCCAATTTTTGGTAAATAAGTAAATGGGCGCTTTTGTGGTTTTCTCGTTTAAAAATTAAAATCCTTATAAGGATATTAATTTCACAGAGGTAAAGCCGACCCCAGCTAATGATAGGATATTACGTTGTGTATAATATCAGGTGGACGGGAAGGTATTAAAGCGATTACCAACGGCGCTAATGTGTCGGCACTAGTAATTAAATCGGTGGCAATGAAAAGGGCGCAGGTTTGAATTTTAGCATCATAACTGCCGTAATATCTGTGAAATACTGCTTCTGGTCCACTAACAGTTCGGAACTCGTGTAGATATTCGAATACATTACACAATAGATAACAATAGGGCATTTAATTCGCCCATGTAACTCTCGAAACAGTTTCCTTTGTTCATTGTATTATATTTACGTATATATGAGATTTCGCTCTTTTTAGAAACGCAAAAACTTAACAATCTACCGAAACTGGACATATTTCTCTTTAAAAAAATCGTTCAAAAGCTCCCCAAGATACGACTTTCGCTTAGATTTCACTCGACGGCCACATAAGCGAATTCGAGCGATTTACCCAAAGTTTATTTCCGCCAACATCAAAAAAAATCTATATTTGCGCTTTTTTTATAATATTCCAATTGTTTTCCACAAATGGCCATTTTCATTTGATATATTTAAGAAGCTACACTTTCAAACCCCATTTTCACCCTATTCTCCCTTGCAGATTTCCACCGAAAGCAATTCAAACCCTTGTCGATATACCCTAAACATGAACACAAAGTTTCGAGTTTCTAACGCAAAGTGTTTGTAATTACCGGCTTGCATACAGACAGACGGGTAAAAAATTATTTTCTGCTATAAATTTAAATTGCCTCGAATTTTGGGCGAATTTTAACCAAATTTTAACTTCGTTCACTTTTCGTTGCGAGCGTTGCGGCAAATGTAATTTTTTTATCGGTCGGTTAATTGGTCGATTAGGGGGTCGGTGAGCGTTTGTCCGTCACTGATGAAAACGCTAACTATAAGCCCTATAGCGAACGAATTAGGTCTATTAATTTGAAACTTATCATACGTGTTCACTATGGAAAGCCAAAGGTTCGGTTTGTATTCGAGTTAAATCGCCCCACTACAACAAGGGGTGAATGATGGGGTTGAAAATTATCAAACGCCGATAAAATCGAAAACATCCCGAGATAGGTCACACATTCTAGTAGTACCTATTTGATATTTTCCTAATCAAAAAATTGAAAAAAGCTTATATTAGTTCACAACTGCGTTGTTCTTAGAGACAGACTCCCCAATTTTCTGGATTTCCTGCAAAATTTGTTATTATTGCTTTTTTTATTAATGAACCATCCTGGGAAAATTTGTATTTCGAAACTACCACCTCTTTTACCGAGTTACAGTCGGGTAAGCACCGATAGCAATACTTCGTAGGTGTTTTTAATTAGATTTTAGCTGGCTGTTTTGTAAAATTCTGATGATAAAATAATTTTGCGTGCAAACCCTAATGAACTATTATCGATTTTCCTTTAAAATTAAGAGACGTGGAAAACTCTTTAAAAAATCGAGATTTTATTAAAACTAATTAGTTTCGCTAATTTTAAATTAATGCCAAATTCGAACTAATTCGAACTAGCCGAAGTCAACCGATTGAAAAATTATTTATTTACGCGTTAATTAATTACTATTGTTAATAGCAATTATTCAAAAATTTTTCCGAGAATAATTTGAAATGCAATTCTTCTTATCAAGTGCTCGTTCGTTTAATTCGTTAATTCCTATTCATGTAATTAACAATACGACTGTGTAGTTTGTTCGCTTTTCAAAGCCAACTTTTTATTTGTGAGTTTAACAACTTTATACTTTTAATTAATTTAAATTGGTTAGAGATTAAAATGTTTTGTTAACTTTAAAAAAAATAAAAATGCGCCACTGGAGGTTTGTTCTTTTGCGGATAAAGTTTTTATGGCTTAAATAATCCGTTAGGAAAATTAAATGAAAATTACAAACGAACTAATGTACCTGCTAGTTTATTGGAAAATTAAGTGAGCAAATTGTAGTAAAACTGGCGAAAATCGCGCTATCAGCGAAGCTTTTTTAAATTGTGGTTAACCTCTGCGGCCTTATTCAGATTTTCCGGCGGCGAACTCTTTTTTTGGCTATGTAGGATGAAAAAGCATTAGAAATGAGGAAAAAACCGATCGTTTGCCTCTTCAAAGTGGCAGACATTAACTTGGAGGTGGCTCGAGAAAGGTGGATGTGGGCTCTTTTTCTCTATCGTTTTTTATGTATTTTGGAATGCTGAATCCGAATATCAACTTTGCTAACTCGGAAAGTGATGCATTCGGAGAAAATTACGAAAAAATGCTCTTTTTTTCAGTTTTTTTGTAATAATTTGAAAACTACGCCCTTTTTGAAAAAAATACTTTTGTGCAAAAATAAACTACATTAAATTTTCTACAAATTATATTTCTTAAGGTTTTTTGTTCAGATGATCGGTTTAGGCGCTAGAGCGCGTTAAAGTTTGAGAAAATTCCAAAATAAACCAAAAAGCGTTTTTTTTAGTTTTTCGCTTATATTTCGAAACCTACTTTATGATAAAAGTTGTTCTTATACAAAAATACAGTACATTCATTTTTCTACAAATTATATCTCTTAAGTTTGTTTCCTCAGGTAAACGATTTAGGAGCGAGCGCGTGTGAAAGTTAGAAAAACTTCCAAAATCGGCCAAAAAATTGTTTTATGGCCCATAACCCGAGAACTAAGCACTTTTGGAAAAAAGTCTCCCTACATAAAAATAAAGTACATAAAATTTCCTACAAATTTTGTCTCTGTCATTTTTTTCGCCAAGCAAACAGTTGAGGTGATAGATGGCGTTGAAGTTTAGGGTAAATTGGACGTTGCGTGCTCGGGGGAGGGGGGAAATGCCGATCTACTGAAATACAAAATTTTTGATTTTAACCGATGCAGGCTGAAAAAACATGGCAAAGCTGTACTAAACCCGACCGTGTGCCATCGTTAAGTGACTCCATCAACTCGACGGCTCGAGAAGGGTGGGTTTTTGTTCTGTTTCAGTTTTTCGCGTATACCTTCCAAATTACACACTTTTAGAGAAAAGTACCTCTATAGAAAAGTAAACTGCATCAAATTTTCTACAAAATATATCTAGAAGGTTTTTTCCACAGACGAGCGGTTTAGGCACTAGAGCGCGCTCAAGTTCGACGAAAATTCCCCCAAAACTGTTATTTTTTGTTTATCGTTTATAACTTCAAACTTCGCACTTTTAGTGTTCCTATACAAAAATACTTACTAAAGAGCTGTAATTTGTAGGAAATTTAATGTACCACTTTATTTTTGTGTATTAGGAACACTTTTCTCTCAAAGTGCTTAGTTTTCGAGTCGTGAGCGATAGAACAATTTTTTGGCAGATTTTGTGAGCTTTTAAACTTAAATGCGCGCTAGCGCCTAAATTATTCACGTGAGGACAAAAGCTCAGGAGATATAATTTGTAGAAAATTGAATGTACTTTAGTTTTGTACCGAACAACCTTTATCATAAAGTGCGTAGTTTTTGAGTTATAAGCGAAAAGCTGAAACAATAGCAAAAATCCACCCTTCTCGAGCCACTCTCAAGTTAATGCTGCCACTTTTAATAGGCAGACGGTCGGTTTTGTTACTTATAACTCATTTACAATGCTTTTTGATCCTGCATAGTTAACAATTTTGTGGTTTAGTAGTAGTACAAGTGTCGCCGATACCTCCCGGACTATTACAACTCACCTACTATTCGTACTTCTGTGAGCCTTTATGCAATTTTTTGAATTTAATCGCCCTTCAATAAACAGTGACAAAAAAGGCGTACGCAGACATGTTATGTTCGTAAAGTGAGAGACCAAATATTTGTTACGGTGTTTTCGAAAGAGGCATTTTCTCATAGAGAAAACCTCTTCATAATTTATCGAGGCTCCATCAGCTAGAAAAATCGCTAAATTGAACAAATTCCGAGACACGTGAAGCTCGAAACATTTGATTAAGTTTGAAGGCAATTACTCTTCTTCTCTTTTGAAATTTTCTATATTTTATATTTTTTTATAAATCCAATGACAACTGTCAGTTTAAAATGCTCGAAGTGACCAACCAACACCTGCTTTTCCAATAATTGAAGTTGACCATCGAATATAAATTCAAAATCCCAAAAGAATAAAAAGAGCTTTACAATTTATTTAAAAGGTTTCAAATCGAATTTTGTTTAATTAACTAAATTGCTCACATTTTACAAGTAATTATATTAAAATTAAGTAATTATTTAGGTTTTTTTTGCATTTTCGTCCAGATTGGAGTAAGTCCAAATTAATTTTTGGGACGTAAGTGGATTAGTGGCTTATTTGTGCAAATTACGTAAATGGTCGAAATTTAAATTTTATGTAGTTTCGTGAACGTAGGTATAACGTGCGTGATTCAATCCACATCCAAGATAGTCCGATTAATGGATACTAGCGATTTGCGAGAACGATTGCGTGATCCTGCATCACTTTGTTATTTCCTCGATAGAAAACGCTGTGCCCTAACTCTATCGGTATTTATCTTGCGTTAGTTTCCTGTATTAAAAATTTGAGAGTTTTTGATTTATGTTTTAACGGCCCCACGATTAACGACGACACACGAGCCCTCTCAATTTTAAATTTCTCGCTGCCATTATACTATTTTAAGGAGAAATGTAATCGTAATATTATTCTGTTAACTTTACCCAACTGTACCTGTTCGCTCTAAACCGTGGGTTTATAACCATTAAACTCTCTAAAACGTTAATGTAATTGTCGACTATACGAGAAGGAACTGCGCCGCCTTATTTTAATATAAAGATTTTTATTAACTCGCTAAGCACTAGAACGTTTACAAGTCGTCTCGTCGTATAACTCTCCAGATTGTTATACGGCGAGAAACTATTGTGATAATGACGGAATTGCCGTTGGAACCCATCTTTGTCTCTGCGAGCAAGCAATAAAATTGTAAAGTTTGCATCCACCTTGCATTGTTTGGGAATTATGCAAAGTGACACCTAATTATTACTGGAGCGTAAACAACGCTTTCGAACAGAATACAAAATGCGAATTTTGGTCACATAATTGCCGAACATAAATTTTGGATTCTAAAGTACACGTCCGCCCATAATTGCGTTTTTAAGCAGGACTGTATTTTTTCTTTTTAATTCAACCGACGTCGCTTTTATTGTTTTATTTTAAAATAACACCCTCGATTGGTGGAAATAAACGATTTCCTTTTTATAAAATTAAATTTTGGTTGCGAAGACGTGTTAAAGCGATATCTTCGCGCGGACGTCATTTTTGTGTAAATTTACAGTTTACACACGACGTTTTTACTTTTTTTTTGTTTTTTTGGGAGAGAGAAATATAAATTATGTGAAAGTTTAATGCTACTTGAAAATTATAAACCATACCGGTCCTGGCAGTTAAATCCCGTAAAGCGAAAGGGTGGCGTAAGCAGGGCAAGTACTACGAGGTTTATTACAGCGTGGAACACCTGCTGCGCTGTAAATTACATCAGGATCTAAATATTGCGTGAGTATGTGACTATCAATGTAAGTGAGTGCGGTATGTCTATCTATTGCACCACTCTTCGTGCCAACTTTGATATCTAATCGTGATTTACTCACTTAATTTTCCACCTTATGCCACACAAACTTTGATTAGCCTTATCCTAATTTGTTATACAATTTTTATTACTCTAATGGTCAATAACCTTCATTACTGACTCGACTCGGCAAGTTCGTACTTCTTTCCATGTTCCAAATAAAGATGACGATGATGGGGCAATCCACGTTTTTATGTGCCCTTAGCATGCTTTGAAATGCTAGAAATATTGGGCTGTTCAAAAAATATTGATCCACGAATGGAAAGGTTGTGGAGAAAGAAATGCTCAACTGACTCGGCGCTTCCGGAGACTCACGTGTTCCTTGGCGGTTTTCTTGCGATGAGGTTAATATGGCAACTAACAGCAATCTGAAGGGGTTGTTATGAAGCCAATACATAGCTATCCCTCGGCCACGTCTTTTATAAAAAATGAACTCCTAGACTATGGAGAGAGAAATTTGCAAATGGAAATATTAAAATTGCAAGAAAATGGATGTAAAATTCAATAAAGTCTGTGCTCATAGTTTGCGGTTACCTATAGTAACAAATTTAAATTTAAATGGAATTTTTTATTGGATTCGGAGTTTAGTTGATATAATTAACAATGTAAGTGGATTAAAATAGTTTTGAATTTGTATCTAAAGGGAATAGTATTTTATTCATTTTATCATTTACCTTCCTCGACTTAATTTCCATTTCATTCGCGTGCTTGGAATATGTTTCGAGCTTCATATCGACTTTAATAACAACTAGTTTGGAAATTATTTATTAGTTTATTACGAAATAACGAGTATTAAGTATTAAAGATTAATCCGGTAAAAATACACGAGTTTCACTCGAATTTTTTTTTTTGGTTTCCATTAAATAAAGATTTGCATAAAGTTCGTTTTTTGGAGGGAAAAGTTTTTAATGGTTTACCGTCCGTGGTCACGGATTTGTTGAATATATTTTACTGAAAATCAAAAGATCGACGGTATGCATGGTGCGGTGGTAAGCGGACAGCCGCATCCTCTTTTAGAGACAGATATACACGGAATCCGTTTCTAACTTTGTGAATGTTATTTAGGGCTTAAAGTCGGATTGTGCGGCCGGTGCGGCCCGCGCACAGTTATACTTGAAACTGCTTTGTAATCCACACATTTCTAACTCCCAACCCTATAAAGTAGTAGTTTAGGGATCGAGGAAAATTTTATACAAGGGAGTGGAAAATTCGCTTCTAAAATTGTTGGGATAAACGATTTATACTTTATGTTGCTAAAGTTGGCGCGATGGAATAAATTATGCGATGTGGAGCTGTGACTTTGGTGGTGAAATATTATTTAATGTGGAGTGCTATAACATTAAAATTCCTTCTCTCCGACCATAAAAGGCGTCTTTATTAAAACATTTTTAACTCTTTTCGATAACGCGAACTTACAAAAAACGCCACAAATAATTTTCCGTCGAAAATCATCAGTTTTCTTAAATCTAAAAGAAATTGCCTTCGAACGAGTTTCTGCAGAGGGCGGTTTGTCGTAAAAATACCCTTAAAGTATAAAATTTAATTTCGTACTTACTGCACAAAATTCTTGACCTTAACTATTTTGATTTATAGTTCCCTAAAATTTATTTTCGCATCAACGAAACGCTTCCCCTCCAGGACGTTTATTTGACCCTCTAATCCATCAATATTTTTAATTAATCAAATAAAGCTTTTTTAGGACCCCTTTGGTGTAGTTTAAAACTTTTTTTTTCTAAAAAAAAATCGCGTTTCAATCGAATTTGTTAGTCGGAAAATAAAATTACAAAGATCAAAACCCTAAAAAGCATTTAATTTAGTAACATTTCTAAAATTTTTCACAAACTTCAGTACGCCATTATGTAATTAAATTTAGGTTAAAGTGTTTGAAAAAAAGCTCAATCAGATTCAAAAGCTTACCAGATAAAAGACGCTCTCTTTTTGTTTCTAAAGCGCTTTTTCGAGCTCAAAAATTTTATCTACTGAATTTAGTAATTATTAAAAGAGATCTTTAGGGAATAGGTATTTTTTTAAAGCGATTTAAACGTATTTTTATTTACAAAAAATATTTCCGTACGCACTTTTAATAAGTCGACATACGTTCGTATGTTGTGTTCTTTATTTTCTACGGGGCGTTCAAGAGCGAGTGCACCCCCCCCCCCCACACTTGAAAGGGCTGCGCTAAAGTTAACTCGAGATCTGTAGCCCAGCAATTGCCTCATTGACTTAACTTAAATTTTCCCATGGAACCTCCTGCTGGTGTTCTCGGCGCGCTAAAGAATATTTTTGTTAAAGCCGAGCGAGTTTGTAATTAAAATTAAATTTTTTTCAAATTTGATTCGATTAGTAAATGAATTAAGTTTTGATGATGGTTAAGTAGAAGGAATATAAAGAGCATGACAGATAATTCACAAGTTTGTTTTGAATTGTCGTAAGCAAAACAAGAAGGCACTCGAGACCTGTCTATTTGAAAGGCACTTAAGAGTCTGAGTTGCAGAGATAAATTTCTCCCTTAAGGGGGACTCTTTTTGTATAATTTAAATAAATTATCTTTCAAAACTCGCGAATCAACGCAGTGTGGGTAAATTGTAATGTTTGAAGATATTTCAATGTCTATTTGTGGGGTAACAGGAAGGACCAAGCCCTAAAGAGCGTCTGTATGTGGCGTTAACTACGACGATAAATAACCGGAGGCCTCATCTTCGAGCAACTTTACAACAACTTCTCGACGCGCTGATATGTGAACATAAACAAGAGACACACAACTCACAATTGAATTAAACGATTATGTCGTTTAGTGCTGCTTCGTCTCTAGATTCTCGGCTCTTTCAAAAGATTTATTGGAACTTAAAGAAAGTTGGTAAGGAAGTACACGTAAATAAAGTTTGGAGTGGAGTTCGTAAGTAGCACAATTCTAAAGTAATTGCTATCGATTTTGCCGATAAATCAATCAAGTTATTATTAGATGAAACCCCCTTATAGTGGTACTTAAAAATATTAAATCGTAGAAAAAAATTGACAGTTAAGCCACACCCTACGGCTACACGGCTGTCAGAAGTCGTAATCTTACATTTCCTTTTTTCGCCCGACACGACGGAATAACGCAAAATCGGATAATAGCGTAACGTCGCTATTTCATTTATCGTAATTTCTGTTTCAAATTAACAAGGCAGAGAGAAGGGCCGCAGACAAGCAGGAAATGAAGATGGATGAGCGATGAAGTGAGCTAACGAGCAATGATAGAACGAGTCCGTCGCACGATCGTGGTGCGCCATATCATTCGCGACTCTCGGATTGATTCATTAGCACTACACTAATTAACGACTCACCTGTTTTCGACCATAATAGAATTTAACCCACTTTATTTCTCTACTTTCGTATCTCCGCGCGCTAGAGACATTTTTCAAACTTCATTCAATTTCCGAAAACAATTGGAAGATCTCTGGCGTTCTTAAGATAAGTTGGGGATACGTTGGGAATTTGAGGAAATGGAACTAAGTTTGCGTGTTTGTTTACCCTTCTCTAGTGGGAGTTTAGGGAACTAACCTGATATATAGCGCGTCATCACGTCGCCCGAAAAATTTCTTCACAACTTCCTTTTGTTTTCTCTAACCTATTTTTTTAACCTCTCGTAATTATTCGCGGGTGCTCTCTCCTAGTTCGGGTGAAGCGAATAAGGAAAATTAGGGGATAAAATAGTGAGTTTAAGGGAAACGAATCGATAGTCGCGCGATATTTGCAGTTTGATGATATATTCATGAGAATACGGGAACGCTGGTGGAATGCGAAACCTGTGTGTCGACAAACAAGTGATTGGAGTTGGGGGAATCAATGTTGTGGCGCCTCAGCGACGGCCAGGAACGTCTCCAGTAAGTTGGAGGTGCGATGAAACTTTGTTTCCCCCCATTTACCGTATACATTATTTTCTCACACAAATTACCTAAATGTTTGACCTAATTTTACTTTCTATCCCAAAACTTCTCGGCCTTTTTCTTCCGAATCAACTTAACCGTAACGTCATCAATATCAAAATTTGAGTGCTCGATAAATCTTTGTAACCGAACGAACGAGAATTTCTAATCTCGAAAGATTAAAGAAGTGAAAGTTTTTTGTTTTTTTATGTTAATGCAACTTCCTAATTTGTTTGTTTCTTAAGTTTCAATTTTGATTCTTCGTCAGGGAAAAGAAAAATGCGGCGAGCGTAATCGATCACCGTACTTTAAGTGTCCGATAGCGTTAAATTATGTCAATAATAAACCGTAAGTTTTAAAAAGAGGGATTGCGTTCGGGGCGTAAAGTCGCAACGCGAGGCAGTTTACAGGATGGATCATTTGGGTCTAGAAATGTCAGAGCGAGCGCGGAATTACACGGATCCCCATGGGCTCCTCCAAATGTCACCACTCAGCACCGACTTGTACATACAATAATGATATCCTCGGGGATTCGTAGAATGGACTATCCGGGCGCGCAACGTGGACTACCGAGGTTTACTATGCATGACTGTTGTATGCCATTTTGTAAAATAAATTAACGCGCCACAAACGTAAACTTTACTTATTAATTTAGATCGAAAATTTTAGAGCGGGCGTATAAATTGTATTGCGGACCACGTTTTACTTACGGAAAAGTAAATTTAAATCGATCGCCGTTTCGAAGAGTCAGAAACAAATACCTCGAGTCATAAATAACCCTGATTCATGGCGAATGTATCTATAGACAGTTCGCCCCCGCCTGACACTTGTTATTAATTAACAGAACATAGGACCCCACAACGTCCACAACTGTAACAAATGCATAACATGTTTTCCAATAGGTACAAACATCGCTCGATATTTCAATTGGTGTAACCGAATTTCGAATCTTTCCACCCTTACATAATTTCCGTAACATCTAAAAAACCGTATATCAAATAATACAATTATGTAAATGAGTTTCATAGCTTATAATCTGACACATTTAATGCAGATATCTCACGCCGCGCCTCGTGCTGATGTAGCGCCACTACGTGAGAACGAGTATCGCACTTTTATATTCGAGCAAGGCATTTTTATGGAAATTAAACTAATTTATTTGACGCGACTACAATTAAAAATGCCATTACGAAGAAAATTTTTTTAGCAATTCCCGACCCGAAAGAATTTGACTAGTCCGATGACCTACAAAATAAAAATTGAAACGAGCTGGATGGGCGCCTCGATGTACGATTTCGGGCTACATCGAATTTAATATTTCCGAGCCTACGTCAAAACTTACAACTCGAATCGAGGGTTTATAGCTTTAGACGTCAAGAGTAGTCCCCCTATTCAAGTACTTTGTGTACAATTTTGTTCCGACATAATTCCTTAAAGTAGTTAAGACAAAACGAGCAAATTGGTTAACGTTTTTGCTTTAATGTCGGCATAATCTTTCTTGGTGTTTGTATTCTGATTTAAGAGACGTTAATTTTTGCTTAATTTACCTACTTACAAAATGTCACTTTTATTTTTTCACCTTTTTTTCTTTTCAAATCGCTTTATATAACTTTTCAAGTTTATCGAACTTTCAACCCCTATAATAATTACTACGATGCCTACAGGAATAATTTTGACAGGAGCAGAATGTCTCTAGGGTTTGTTTCTTATAATACTTTTGTTGGAAAGTAGTTATTTTTTCGAGGTAAAGTCAAAAATAAAACGTAAACCAACGTCAGAGGAGGTCCACATAATTTTTTGGGGAAACATCTGGAAATTAATCCGAAAGCGCTATAGGGTCTCCGTTGCTGAACAACTCCAAGAAAGTTCCCAAAGCAAGGTCTTACTTGATCCTGTCTGTTCAAAATTGAGTCTTACAGACTAAGCGTGATTTACTTCTTAGGTAGATGTGGTGACCCCGACGTGATAAGCGAGTTAATAGTGCTTCCATCTGCACCCTGCAGTACTTTAGATGTTTGATTTTCGAGATAAAACAGAATATCAAACCGGTGGAACGCTCAACGTATTTTTGAAATTTAATAAAATATTACTGTAGCGACTCAGGACTTAAGTGACCACGCGTGCAATATGAGGTAGCTTAGTAGAGGTAGAGCACTTGGCGGTCATCAGCGAGACTCGGGTTTGCTCCACGAACGCGGTTCTTGGATAAATAGCGCAGCACGGTCGTCTACCATTCATAACCACCTAACGCGTTCCAAAATAGTGACTCCGACTTAATGAGTCAGCAATGCTTCCTACCAACTATCGTACACGCATATTTGCCGCCTTTCGTTACCTCAAGGGTGGTGGTTCCGATCTACGGTCGTAAGAACGAAAAAATCATGCTATCGAGACGAACGACATCGCTGGAAGGGCAGTACTGGTAGCGACTCGGGGATAACTTGAGCAAGGACCGAGGTAGCATGGTGGTAAAGCACTAAGCCTTTTCCCATTGGATAAATAGCGCATCACGGACTTCTACCATCCACAACCATCTAACACGTGCCTAACCACCAACCACCATCGCCATCATTTTATGTTTTGATAGTGATAATATATCGCCCAAGAAGTTTACTTGTTGAGCCTCTTCTAGTAAAAGCCTATGGTGCTGCATGTATCACTTTATTTTAAATTTGCAGCGTTTATTCTCTATCGTTGCTAAGTTGAGATTAAGGCGTCGTTTTCACTTGCGAAAAATGTCAGAGAGACTGCCAGATAGAGCTACAGACTACAGTTTAATGTAAACTCGACTGTAAGTGCCATAAAACTCGAGGAACTCTTGCAAGTCGCTTGCGATACTGTTTACACTCTTACAGTAAAACAAGAAAACGAGAGAGAAGAGAAAAGAGAGAGACAGAAAGTAGCTTAATGTTAACTGGACTGTACACTGTGGTTACGGTGGATGCGATAAAACCCGAGGAAGTCTTGCAGAAGTCGCTTACTTGCTCGCTTGTTTATACTCTTGCTTAGAGTAAAACGAGACCTAAAGGCATCTTTTTCACATGCGAGAAAACTTCTGCGAGAAATTGAAGAAAGAGAGAAACAGAAACTAGCTTAATGTAAACTGGACTTTATACTGTATGTGCGGTAAAACCGGAGGAAGTCTTGCAGAAGTCGCTTGCTTGCTCGCTTGGTTACACTCTTACTTACAGTAAAATGAGGCCTAAAGGCCTCTTCTTCACATGCGCAAAAACTTCTGCGAGAAATTGAAGAAAGAGAAAGACAGAAACTAGCTTAATGTAAACTGAACTTTATACTGTACGTGCGATAAAACCCGAGGAAGTCTTGTAGAAGTCGCTTGCTTGCTCGCTTGGTTACACTCTTGCTTACAGTAAAATGAGGCCTAAAGGCCTCTTCTTCACATGCGCAAAAACTTCTGCAAGAAATTGAAGAAAGAGTGAGACAGAAACTAGCTTAATGTAAACTGAACTTTATACTGTACGTGCGATAAAACCCGAGGAAGTCCTGCAGAAGTCGCTTGCTTGATCGCTTGGTTACACTCTTGCTTACAGTAAAATGAGGCCTAAAGGCTTCTTCTTCACATGCGAAAAAACTTCTGCGAGAAATTGAAGAAAGAGAGAGACAGAAACTAGCTTAATGTAAACTGGACTTTATACTGTACGTGCGATAAAACCCGAGGAAGTCTTGCAGAAGTAGCTTGCTTGCTCGCTTGCTTGATCGCTCGGTTACACTCTTGCTGACAGTAAAATGAGGTCTAAAGGCCTCTTCTTCACATGCGCAAAAACTTCTGCAAGAAATTTAAGAAAGAGTGAGACAGAAACTAGCTTAATGTAAACTGGACTTTATACTGTATGTGCGATAAAACCCGAGGAAGTCCTGCAGAAGTCGCTTGCTTGATCGCTTGGTTACACTCTTGCTTACAGTAAAATGAGGCCTAAAGGCCTCTTCTTCACATGCGAAAAAACTTCTGCGAGAAATTGAAGAAAGAGAGAGACAGAAACTAGCTTAATGTAAACTGGACTTCATACTGTACGTGCGATAAAACCCGAGGAAGTCTTGCAGAAGTCGCTTGCTTGCTCGCTTGCTTGATCGCTCGGTTACACTCTTGCTGACAGTAAAATGAGGCCTAAAGGCCTCTTCTTCACATGCGAAAAAACTTCTGCGAGAAATTGAAGAAAGAGAGAGACAGAAACTAGCTTAATGTAAACTGGACTTTATACTGTATGTGCGGTAAAACCGGAGGAAGTCTTGCAGAAGTCGCTTGCTTGCTCGCTTGGTTACACTCTTGCTTACAGTAAAATGAGGCCTAAAGGCCTCTTCTTCACCTACGAGAAAACTTCTGCGAGAAATTGCAGGAGATAGAGAAAGAAAGAGACAGAAACTACCTTAATGTAAACTGGACTGTCTGTAAGTGCGAAAAAACTCGAAGAAGTTTTGCAGAAGTCGTTACACTCTTGCCTACCCTAAAACGAGGCAGAGAGGTGAACCTCTTCTTCACATGCGAAAATTTGCAGAAAGAAACAGAGAGAGCAAGAAACTAGCTTAACGTAAATTGGACTGTAAGAATGAATAACTACCTAAGGTTTCTCTGACAGTCTCTCTGACATTTCCCGCGTGTGAAGTTTGTTGTATAATTCAAGTCTAACGTTAACGTTCACGTCGGGATCGCCAACTACCTGCTTCTATTACCTACGCTTATAATTAGATTCGATGCAGAAAAAATCGGCGTAATTTGTGCTTGTTGTGTCCCATGAACACATAGACGAACAAGAAACTATCAGGCGACGAAAAAGTGTTTAGCAATTTGTTCGGCGTGCACGTAACTTTAAGTTGAGGCGAAAAATTGAATTTCTGATGCTGGTAATTACTTTAAAGCGTAAAACTATTAAGTAAATTGAAGTAAACTAATTGGAATATAATAGTGAAAGAAATTAACACTTGTAAGGCGTATAATTTTGACAAGAGATTTAGGCTGGGTAAATTTAGTAAACCAATCAAGAGGATAATCCCGGGATACAAAAGCTAAGCTTTACATTTCTCTAATTCACCTTAATTTTGTAATTTGAGGTAATATTATGCTTTCTCTTATTCTAATGTGTATTCAATGTAACCGTAATTTAAATCGGGCGAAATTATTGGGTCGTTTAAATTTTGAGCGTAATTTTACGAGTTTTAAACGGCAAACTCGTAGCTGTATATCATCGTAGTGGGAGCATTATTGCGCTCGAGAAAGTCGATAGTATAAAACGTATGCACATATCGTTTAATCTCATTTAGTTCGGTACGATATGAGATACTGTGTATTAAAGCGCACCGGCTGTGACAAAAGACCGAGCCTTTGCTGAATCGACTGATTTTCTTCTTTTCGCGGTCTCGCCTGTCAGGGTTAGCGCTTGAGGATGAGTTATTGCCTATCTGTTGGACTGAAAGGAGGAAATGGGAAGGAAAAGCTCTACTACGTATAAGCGACCAATCTTACTGTGTAGGTCACACGTGGGTGTCGTAGGCTGAATTTTTTCTTAAAACGACGATCCGAATAATGATAATTGATAAGAAAAAAGTACGTCGTTCGCTAACTTTGTGGCATTGACTAATGTCGACGTGGCACCTGAAAGTCTGAGCTTCGAGGAGTTTTTACGTTTCTAAATCTGTTTTTGCCACTCCAACTTTCGTTTCAGAACTGTCTCCGCTTTTTCACATATACATAACCAACTACGAGTGAGTGTTTATCGTATAGTAAAGTTTATGACAAGCTCAACTTTCAAATACCCTTGTAAAAGTTTAACGATATGTTAATAGCTTTATATTCTTTCTATGGTTTCTCGCATAATAACCCAACTATTCGAAAGGGGCGGTTTTAACTTTTAAATCTTATTGTACGATTATAATGGTAGCAAAATTCGCCGTAGCGAAAGAGAAACGGCAAAACGAGAGAACCCTTAAAATTTATCTTTTAGTTTCATCAACCGACGTTCGACTCAAACTACTTTTTTTTTGTTTCAGGTTTCGGATTTGTCACATTTCAAAGCGAAGATGTTGTAGATAAAGTTTGTGAAATCCACTTCCACGAGATTAACAATAAAATGGTAAGTCACTTTATTATTTCTGCACAATACGGGAAAGTTACGGAAAACTACGATTTGATTTTTTAAAAACTCCGCCGCTCGAGATGTCGCTTCCATTTAGTCGCAAAGTGTCGCTCGTAACTTTTCGAGATGAGCGTTTTTACGCGTTAGCGTCGTGGTAGGTATCAGAAAGTAAGTGGTTTCGACAAAGGGTAGCGCATTTGTCCGGCACAATGGGGTATGCTAAGGACGCTTCCTATTAGGAAATGGATTAATAACCTCGCCACTTAAACTTTTCTTATATCACCGTCATTATCTAGAGAATGCTCAAGTTTGTAAGGCGGGACATTCCTCCTTAGGGATGTTTGTAAATTGCCCGCCAGAGTTTTAATCCCACTCGTTATTTTCAAACATTTGTTTTCTTTCCTCTTAACGAAATAAAATCTGCTTGTTAAACGAAATGCGTCCCAAATGTCTATCTTAATACGATTTTCCGGTCATTACTAATTGGAAATATACCAAACTATTTTTTATTTGTCCATCGAGTCGGAATTTCCATATATACGATTTAGAACTTCTCTCGGAACAAAAAAACACATTTATTACGATACATTAGTTTTCGTCCTCTCATTCAATTTAGCACGGTTTGAAATTTCATCACGAATTTGTTTTTGCCGTTCGATAAAAAACTGTTTGAATTAATGAGAACGGTTGGGAGGTCATTTGCGAAAATAAGTGTCAACCGACAAACATCTGAAGAGTCACTTGGGGATTTTCGTATAATCGTCCTAAATGATTCACGAAGTATAGGGGAAAAACTAACGGCCTACTTCCTAGTCTCGTCCCGCTGACGTAGTATCGCTAAAATGTCGGGGACCCCTACTCGGTTTAATTTATTAACGCTTTTTAATAAATATATTTTTTGTTCTTTTCAGGTGGAATGTAAGAAAGCGCAACCAAAAGAAGTGATGTTACCTGCAAATTTAGCTAAAACAAGGGCGGCAGGGCGCGGTACATACGGTGAGTTGCTAATGCTGAATCCTGGGCCTGTGGCGAGCGGCTCCGCGGCGTCTGCTTTTCGGTACACTCCTTACCCAATTCCCGTGAGCGCAAGTATGCCGGTAGCTACTGCAGGTCACAGCATTCCGGTGGCCGCTATCGCCGTGGCTCCTGCACCCGTTCATTATGCTCCTACTGTGTATGACGTGACGGGGTGCAAACGCGTCCTAACTGCGCCTGCAACTTTGAGGCCCTTATCTGCTAGGGCAGCGCCCACCCTAACTTATAGCATGAGCGATTTATTGGGTCTACAAAGTTTAGAAATACCCACAGTCTACACGAACGCTCTGGGCGGCCCGAGTTTGGGACTGTGACCCGTATTTTCGCAACTTTCCAGACCTCAGTAATTCGACCATTTTTAGGGGGGTCTCAGATATTTTTTTTTGCAACCCAACGTAGTACTAGTAAATCCAGTTAGTTTGCAGCGGTAGTAAACACGAACCAAAATTTAAAACGACTGAAATTTAGGGGATAATTTAAGCAACTCCCAGAGCAACTATTTTATTAAGCTTTTTTAATAGTTAGTAGAGAGAGGTACATTATTAAATTAGGTTAGAAATTTATATCAACGTTTATTTTCATAACTTGATGTAAATTTATGAGGGTAGCCGTTTTGTCTGAAATTTGTAGGGCTGTTTTAGTCGGTAAAACTTTTTCATCAACAAAATTAAGTTAATGCGAATTACGACGTCGTGACGTCATAAACATTCAAATGGGAAAAAAGTCGTTTTGGAAAAATTTGAATATTTATTTATTTTTGTTTCGGGGGGATGAAATTAAAAAGAAAAGTGTAGTATATTTTTGAAGCGTAGTGGTTGTATTCAGGAAAAATCTGTGATGATTTACACGTAGGAGTAGTTTGTTTTGCAAGGCCTAAATTATAAAGATTAGTGGGTAGTTCGGTACAAATTTTAAGACTGTTAGAGTCGGTTTATTATCGTCGGGGGCGCTCTTTTTGGGCGTTCTCCATTTTTTGGTAGTGGAGAAAGTGACAATAAATTTATTTGGTAGTTTGTTAGTATCTGAAACTGGAAACATATCAAAATTGTTGTAGACGCCGTAATTTTTTGTACAATGGTTTCCCCGTCACGTTACAATCACCGCCTGCTACGCGTTGTTTATGAACTTTTTTACAACATTAATAATAGGATAGGAAAATAAACTGAGGATTATAATTTGTAAAGTTGTAGAATAGTTTAAACTTTTGTACAGACAGCATTTAGTACGTTAATAGTTTTCATGAAATTTCAGCGTGTCTATGCTTAAGAAATTTAATGTACTTAGTTCGAGCGAGCGAATATAATTGCAAATTTGTTTTTTTTAATCCTGTTATACAACTTTTTATTATTATGTAAATTTGCAATTTTATTCGTAACATAATTCTCTTCGCTCGTTCTTCTTAGGAGATATAATTTTGTAAAGTGCGTAGGAGATTTAGGAATTAGGGTAGCATTAGAATATTTCGTGTAATTTCACGTAAAATCGGGGCAGTAGTTCCTCGTTTTCAGGTCTTGCTAGGCTTCCTCGTTGGTCTTTTCCGAAGATTCGACCCGGTCTCCTATACGTTCATGTTTCCCGACCCTTCAAAGGTGCGATCCACTCGTTTTGGATAGATTAGAGACACGCTATTTTTCTGAAAAACGCTTGGAATTTTTTTTTCAATTTAACCAGTTGCACCAACAAACGGCCACCTGTTTATTATTCCAGGTGCGACAAAATCAAATTCCACGTATTTTTAAACGAGAGATTTTTTAATTGACTACTTGTAGAGTTTAGCGTTTAAGTTGCTGCGAGTCCCATCGTAATACCTCAGTTTCGAGCTTATACTTAAGTCACGCGGAGCGATGGGACTCGCACCGTTAGATATGACTTAACTATAACATACTTTTGTATTTTAGCGATATTGTTAGTTATAGTTGTAGAAAGAAGGTATAAAAAGTAAGTAACACATAAAAATAATTGTCTTTAAAATATAATTTTATGTACAGCTTTGCCCGCCCCACGGGCATCATTATGTTCAAGATATATAGGTACTCGTAAAGTTTAATATCTTCTTCATTAGTTTAACTTAAATAGTTTGTTAGAATAAATGTAGCTTGCATACTTACGAAGCGTGCAATATTTTATAGGTATAAGATACAAACTTTAGTTCGCAGATTTAGTTTCTTCGCGCCTTATAAAATTTTAAAATCGACTTACTTTATAATCGTTTTATATTTAAACAAAGTAATCTCGGAAGCTGTTCGGATGCCATAACAAGAGCGAGTTGCCCCACCAAATAATCACAAATAATCGATGTGGCCGCTCCATAAATTCAAACTACCCGCTTTAATTAACAACCAACCAATATCGCCGCACTTGGACAACCGCCGATAGCCGTAACCTCGCACAAGACCCAAAACGTCAAATTTGCGTGGCGCAACTCGAACTCATCTCTCAACAATCCAAACAGCTTTAATTAATCAATGTGTAGATGTTCGTAGGGTAGAGAAATTTAGCTTAGACATTTTTAATGGTCGTATGTTGTTTGCAGATGTTTCAATTTAAGTCGTTTTGGCGGTTTTAATTTTACAATGCTTTTACTACGCGTTTTTACGATCAACTTTAATTATTGGAGTAGTGTAGAGACACATAGTAAAAGGAAATTTCATGGATGCTAAAAATTAATAGTTGACACTTTATAGTTTCTCCTTCTTAAATCGGCTAAACCGAAAATCATGTACTAAGTCGCTTTTTTATTTTGTAGATTTTATGTGGTCACTTGGAGCTCTTCCGGACGGTGAGTAAAAAATATTTTTTTTATTTTTTAATATCGATGTAAATTAGTTTAGAATAGTTGATATTTTTAGGTCAGTTTAGATAAAACGAAATTGTAGATATAGATATTTTTGAATTGGTGTTTTTTTAAATATTATTTTTAAGCGAGGCAATGCAATGAATCAAATTTTATGGTATAGGGATGATTCATAAATCATACAACCTGTAATATTGATATTACTGGCTTCATAACCTCATAATAAAAATTGAGTATCGACCCTTAAATAATGCCACACAATTTGTAAAAGTTTAACAAAATAAAATAAGGGGTATACTAGGTATAATCTTTAACGTTAACGTTTTTATGAAGGAATTTATTTTTTGATTCGTCTAAAAAATTCTAATAGGGGCGAATTTTAATTTTACGTAAAATTCACGAGCTGGGCCGTAGCACTGCGCAAATAAAAGAACAATATTTTATTTCAAAGTCGCAAGATACGCTTGGTTACAAATGAGCAAAGTAAGTGTCCTACTTTGAACACCCTATATAGTAAGGGAAGTTTTTAAAGATAGCCACAAGTTCGTGGATGCATCATCTAATGATTCCCAAAATATGAATTTCCAAAATCATTTCGTTTGGAACATATGGAGTTTTGGGCGAAGGCGTTTTCTGAATTTTTTTTGGAAATATCTCCAATAACTCAAAAACTATGTAACTTTCGGCACTAACTGTTTAATAGTTTTTTGTTCAGAAACAATTGAAGAATTCTTTAATCGAAAAAAAACGCCCCTACAGGGCACGTTTAAAAAACAATTGAATCTACCACATCCTTATACGGGACTGCATTAGGTTGAATAACGTCTAGCCACTTTTATGAAAAGTGAGTTGAATTTAGAAAAGAGACTTGACAAATACGACGCCCAATTTGTCACATCTAGTTCAATTTGTAAAATAATAAATAAATAGGGGCCGAGTTGTGTACAATTCTTAATTTTGAGCCTAAAAGCCTCCCAAACTAAAGTTACGTTTTTATTAATCCCTTAAGTACGGCTTTAAATTTGCCTTGGAGAAAACATTAATTTTCTTTAATTATGTAATAAATTATTATTTACTCATCAATTATAAACGAATTCCCGAATTAATTTAACCAATCAATAATTAAACATTTATCTAACCCTTTCTTAGTAGCTCCATCAAAAATTTTCGCATCCGGAAACAATCTTTCAACTTTCCCCTTTCTCCTTCGTTGCATTTTTTAAAAATTAACGAAACAATTACAGTTGTGTGAATTTGAAACATCCCCCTTAGCGAAGAGTATCGAAAATTGTAACTTGAAACATTCGTACGGGCTGAAAAGGGGTGGGTATATAAAATATTAATTTCCAACAGACAACTTGAAACAACCTTTTTTACATAATTACGCTTTCTCGTTGCATGGTTGTTGAGATTTACAAAAAAAAATTAGTTGAAAATAGCGAAACATGTACTAACATCCTTAGTTTTATTATTATTTATTATCGTTTGTTTTTTTGCATCTTTAAGTAGTGGTAATTTAAATTAAATGTTGATTAATTTAACGCTCAATTAGATACAATTAGTTAATGTTAGTAGTTTTCCACAAAACGAAGGTTGAAAATTTTGCTCTTAACTTGGGTGAAATTGTTCTTAGGTGATCACAATTTTCTTTTTTTGTAATTTTTATTCGTTTTTGTTTATTTTTATTAATCCCACTCTTCGATACACACTAAATTCGAACAAATCGATAAAATTTATACACAGTGTGACTTTTTTCGGGTGGCTTATTTTTTGTAGAAGTTTCAAGGGGTACTTTTCAAAATGTTTCACGCGCCCCCTACTTTATCGAAAATTCATAGGTTTGTAGCAATTAAAATTATCCAATATTCGATACTCAATTGGATAATTGAAACTTTCATGGCTTTTAGGATTATTCCGATAACTATCAATTAACATTTTCAATTAAGCATTGTGTATACATTTTGTAAATAATATTAATTTAAAAAACAAATCGTTTGATTTTGGATTCAGTTAGTTTTTAAATATTTTAATTTGAAATAATTTTTAGAACATACACACCTACATGTTCCGGCTGAAACCTTCATGGAAAGCATTAGTTCTAAGCAGTTTGCAACAGGTGAGAATTAAAAAAAACGTTTCCGTAAAATATTTTCCAAAAGAAAAACTTATTTTTAGCTCTTAATTTTTTTAAAAATAAGTAATGAGTAATGACGATTTTGAATTTGTCTTGAAGTGTCCAAAAAATTTTTCCCCACAATTAAAAGAGTCCTGCATGCTGTTTAGTGAAGGGAAATTTGGTTTTATTAACGGAAAAATTGGTGCACTTGTAAAAGTCGAAGGCGTCCGAACTGGCCTTAAGAAAGGATTTTAGACCAAACTTCGACCTTCTACCGGTAGGTGAGAAAAATTTCTAATTTCGGTTGCAACATTTTCACCAATTTTTCCGTTGGAAATTTCCCCGAACTATTTAAATATCGTATAAATTTTTGTGGAATGCTCAAAACTTTTTTTTATTGCACACTCGATTTAAATTAGAAATATCACTACACTTAATTAGTTCTGTTTATAAATGGCATTGATGGGATTGGTATGGTTAAAAACTTTTTATGCTGTGTATCTCTTCAGTGATTGTGCATGAACGTGAATGATACAATTTTATCCAACAGGTGTTTTTCCCTTTAAAATTTCACATATTTAATAAGGAAAGTTTTTCCATTTTAAGGTCGTTCGTCTCTCGAACCAAATAAGATTTTCTCAGCTTGAAAAAGTATTAAGGGCATGATGATTTTTAGTTTAAAGAACAAACTCACCCAAGTTTATCGTGTAGTATAGTTGTTGTAATGTGTATTGGACGTACTTTAATTGTAATTTTGTTTGTTTCAGGTTTTCCGGCTGCCGCTTACGCGGCCTACGCGGCCGGGCGAGGTTATTCGGGCTACCCTAGTTTCGGACTACCGTATCCTACAGGTAATGCATTGGCCAATTTACATCACCATCCGTTGCCGCTGCTTCCGTACCCGCTGGAACATTTAGGGGTGTACGGCGGTACGGCAAGCCTGCATGCCATGCCCCTGTGAACAATACGCGTTCATTGCCTACTTAAACACACCACCTAGATATGCGAAATTATCCCCCGAGTTGTATAGACGTTTCCGTTTCTTCTAGAATCTAAAACAAACTGTGAGCATCTTAGTATGTCGTTCGTAGTTTAATTAGTTCATATCTAGTTGGTGGTATAAGATAGGAAATTATTGTTACTGTATCAAAATCTAAATTAACAAATGTAGTGTAGCACTAACACAAAGCAAACAACCACGTATCCTCAAGTTTATCAGAAGTATAATAATCGAACTAATTTAGGCAGTTGTTAAACGGTAGGTGTAGTTATATTAGTATAGGGCTATCTGTTAGGTTAGGTTAGGGTACTCTTGTATGTAGTGTCGCCCCTCAGCTCAGCACTAATCCCACGCACATTTTCTATCAGTTTAGCTATTAACCGCAGTAATTAGCTTATTTGCAAAACTATCCATATCATTCCATTTTATACAGGGTGGACGTTATCAAATTATTTTTCACGTTTTCCAAACGCGCCTTTTAAAATCTCGAACGAAACAAAAAGATCGCCGAAAGGGCGTCTTTGCGAAAACCACTAAACAAAAAAAATTATTTCTACCTGCCCTGGTAAGTAATAAAATTAATTGTTGTTGTTAATTAGTTATTTTTGTATTTTCGCAAAAAATAATGTATACTTGTAAAACATTTGTTACGCTTATTCGAAATATATAATTTTTCACGTCAGCACCTCGATGCCTCGAATCAGCCGTTGCGCGGCCCCGTCCCGTGTACCTCCATCCATGATAAGTCGCGAATGGGTCTCTCCTTAAGCCCGAAAAATGTAACTAAAACAGGTGTGCGAATTGAAGAAGAATTACGAGTAAACCTTAATGTTTGAAGTGAGTTCACAGGAGCATGGTAGTAGGTGGTAGGTGACTAATAAAAATTTTTATAAATAATAAACGCACATGTCCGAACTAGGCGGTCCCATACGCGGCGCGAGCTGAATTTTATATTTAGTAAATCAGACGATAACACTTTAATCTACACAGACAAACTATTTTATGTTTTCGTTCAATTAAATATGTTGAAACGATCAAACATTACACATAATTATATTATTCGCTCTAAGTCACCAATGATTCGCTGTTGATGTTGCTAGTAATAATATTGAACCGGTCAGTTGCCAATTTAGAAGTTTGTTGTGAAGGTAATGGCGTCGGTTTGCTAGCGCTCGGATGGGAGACCATCCAAGTAATTGACATCGCACAGTTGACTGCATCGTGACTTTGATTAGCCTAGCCCGTAATTGGGGCGAGTAAGTAACAAAAATTGTCCTTTGGATGCGCACCACGCATAGAGCGAACTACTAATACGGATTTACCTAAAATGCGCCCTTCATCTTAAATACGCCATTTTTGGCCGAGTCGTTCAAGTTAGGTAAGTAGGGAACTCACCTAACCTGACTGCCGGCTCAAATTTTAAGGTTTTGATTTGGCGATTGTCAAACTGGAGCCGACCAACGATTTAGACTTCGTTTTCAACGCTAGTCTAGTCGCTAGAAGCGTCAGCTTCTCAGTTAGCGTTTTCTAAACTTCCTAGTGTCTCTTGATATCGTAGTAAAGAGTAAGTGCTAAATTTCAAAATCATCAACGATGCACGACGCTACAACCACCTTCAGAAACTTGAGATGACCGATCTATGAGCTTGGCGCGAGTTCATATTATTGGTGCCCCTTATTTATTTATTTACTCTGAGGGAGTAAGTAGTGCTCACTGGTAACCTTGAAAGCTTTACAGTTTACAGTATAACTTCTGAGTTAGTCTCGGGACTGCACATCTAATAATTCATCCGTTAACAAAGTCCTTGTCACCCTCTAAACACAAAACTTACTAATATTGTCTTCCTTGGTATATCTTGGTATATTTAGGCTAGTTGCGAATGACTAACTCGTAGAGAGTGTAGATATTAAATTTTAGTGGTAGCTCTAAACTTAATTCTCTTTGAACTGTGCTAATTAAATGTACCTCTTTTGTGCTTAGTCACCCTTATGTTTAGCCTCCGTTTAGATACCTCCTAAACTGTGCTTTGATTTCTAATCGAGTCACTTGAGAGTAAGCTCCAAGCTCGTCGTTCCAGAAAGTGTGATTTTGTTGTTTCCCATTACTATTTTCCAACGCACTAGATCAACAGTTGAGAGGGCAATTTTTTTCGTTGGAAGGCGCTTAATTGCCACCCAATTCCGTAACACGCTAAAACTTAATTTCGCCTCAGAATTTCGGTCTATTTGACTCTTTGGGTAGTATAACGATGTGTGACGACTATCGTGAAGTAGTTTTGGTTGTTTCAACGTAATTTTGAATTTCAAAATTGATACGGACAGTTTGTTGGGTTAGTTAAAGTGGTATTTACTGTTGTCCTTTAATTATGCACCTGCAAGCAATCGACTGTTGACGTGCATTTCAATAAAGGGCACGCCCATCGATTGTAACGTCTTTAATTGGGATTAAGCGCACCTATGCAAATATATTCTATCGTCCCTGTCCGTTATTGATTTGCACGACTGATCCTATATAAATATAATATTATCTATGTGCAGTTCGCTCTTATATTAAGAAAGAAAAGGAAGAAATGTAAAAATGACGCCATATATATAAATGTGAATACCAAAGAAGGCTATTTAATATTTAATTGAATAAAAATGAATGTAAGGTGTGTGATTGTATCGCTCTTATAATTAAGTATTTTTGATGTTAATCTCACTCGAGATTGTTGCTTGTTGCGAGTCAACGAAATTTTATGCAATATGTGAAATAAACATCTGTATTATATAAGGAAATGGTTTGAATTTTTTTATGCTTTTTCTTATATTTGAGATTATTTTCTTTTGGACAAATTCACACTTGACACGTCGAGAAAATTGCATTACCTGAAAACTGCACCCTTAGGCGATGCTCGGCGAGCTCATTAAAAGCGACTGCTTTTTATATTTTTAGGAAGGGAAAGTTGCAGTAATATCATACAGGGCGAGTTTCCGAGTTTGGGAACGGTCGTCGATAAAACTTGTTTTTCTTGAAAAGGCGTCGTGAAAATATTTTAAACCTGCAGAGAGTGTACCTCAAAGGCGCTACTTAATTTCGAATTTCTTCTCAAAATTGCGAACTTGACGTATCTGAATAATAGAGTGAGGTTATGCAACGCTTTTACGATATACTTTTTTAAATTCTTCGTGCAGAAGTGGCCCGTCGCTCGAAACTCGCCCTGTAGAGATATCGCTCGTTGTGTTATTTAAGGGTTGTTTACAGAAAATCTGTTAAAATGGATGGTTTTTGGGCTGCCAATGAATTACTGATTTAATTAAAGTACGAAAATGACACAAATTGATAGTCTCAATTAGCGAAAGATTTGCAGTAAAACAAGAGAAATGTTGTCGGTTTGGAATGTGTTCAAAACAAAATCTCTAAATTAATAACCTGTGTAATTGTTGTCCTGGTACAATATTTCCGAGTTATTAATATTTTGTAATATAGTTTTGTCGACGACTCCTGCTGCTTATTGCTCGTGATAATTAATTGTTAAAATATATTGCTTCGATATATGGAAACTTTTGCGAGAAAATGGAGATTGTGACACTGACGGAGGTGTTTTGTTTTCGATCGTGTGGTTCGAGTGTGAATTTGTCGATTATTTAAAGGTAAATAAGAGAAACACATGAAAGTGTTGTCCTTATCAGTGTGTGTATGACTCCTGAAAGCCTGAAGCGGACGCCATATTGGATTTAGCAACACTAACGAGGGGCGAGTAATACTCTTTAGACCGTCTATATAATAGCAGTCATGTGATCAGATTTGTCTAGTGATTTTTTAACGAAATTGATGTTTAAAATAGTCGTAGATGAGTCGTAGAATTTTTAATATATTACTAATATTGTAGTTATTAGCGGCATAGCTCTAATTAGCTATGCTAAGAAAAACTAAAACCATGTAACTTTTTTAATTTACGCCTAGATTTATAATTCATAGTGTGTAGGTTTTTAGCGATAAATGCGTAGTTAGACAGAATAACTAAAGCTACGAGTGGTGCTCCCAATTATACAATAGTTTTATTTAAAAATAGCGATTAAATTGTTAACAAGCCAAATGTGCGTAGTTTAAAACGATGTGTAGAACTAGAGCAGAAAAAAATGTTAGCAAGACCAAAAGAATACTGGGCTCTTCTAACATTTTGCAATTTTAGAAAAATTAGTTGCGGTGTTTAGAAAATACTTTTTTAATAACTGTTTATTAATAGTGTTTAGAAACAAAATCAAACCTCACCAAACACACACACGGGAAAAAAACCTCACTTTTAAGCTCTGTTTTTTTTCAACCCGCTAATTCGCCACTCATTTAACACGTAAAATATTATGATTAATGTTTTTCTCCTAAATTTGAAATTAAATGGATACTTTTCCCAAATATTCGACATAAACTATTTTGAAAATTCTTTTTCGTGTTGTATATTAAAACCTGTCTGACTATGATAGATTGATCAAGTCTCGTTGCACAACCCCTCCATTTTACAGCACGGCTTCACTATTTCTCCTAACACCTTCTGTTCAGTGTTCATCCATCAAAATCTTTGAACGGCTTTATATCTACACATTTATAGCTAACAAAAATTTGCTTTTTTTTGTTTTTATTAAAAAAAATCCCATCCCTTTTCTACTAATAAACCACCTTAATTTTTAATCGGAGCTTAAAAGTTTCAACTAACATTACATGCCGTTATTACAACTGTAAGGATGATGACTATTCCTTTACAAAACAATACAATACACACTTAACACATAGCATGTAGAGATGTGTTGCTTTGATTATGAATTAATTTCTTGTGTTTGTATATTTCCAGTCGACCTAACCAATGGACAACTCACACCTAACAATAACACTCCACTGTTGACTCAGGCCTTGTCAGGTAATTAACACCATTGTCTCATTTGAGCCTAACTAATAAGACCCTTAATAATACCAACTTTTGTTTTTTAAACGCCATAGCTATTTATCAAAATAGTGTAGTGATCTTAGTTTCGAGCGTCTCGGGAATTAATTTAAAATAAACGCGCAGTACACTTTAGTTTGAGAGGAGAGAATTGACGTAAAGATAAAAATTTGCAAAGTACAAATATTCACCCTTCCAAGCCCATCTCCCTTAACTATGCATCTCCTCTCCCTTTGTACTTATCGTTGTACACCACACATAATTACGAAGTTAAGGGGTGGAGCGTGAAAACATTACTTACGAGAACCTTCATCATCTCATCTTTTTGTGGAACGAATCGTTTGAACTTTGTAATAAAATAGTAGCTCTTTCATTCTGTGTTAAAACATCTTTTGAGTTTAGTTAATAAGGATGTCTAATCTTGAGCGGCTTTAGCATTTTTCGCGACGCAATGTCCGAGCGATACCTTTCAAAGAGCTTATTATAAACAAGGGGTAGTTTAAAAGCCAAATATACGCCTGCAAAGGGGGGGGGTACAATCAATAGTAGTATTTTATTCAAGTGCTCGAAGACTTGAATTTGATGCCATGAGCCGATCGATTGAAAGGGTTTAAGCATAAGGCGCTTCATAAACCTCAAATGACGTTTGGTGGACTGGTACCTCGTTGATTGACCAACAGATGGACGTGGTACCTCTGGTAGTCCCAGTATCGTTAATCGTAAAGAGTCGAAATATTTCTGATATGCGAATGTCATCTAGAAAAAAATGCATTAAAAATTATTAACAACAGCAATGGAACCAACGTTTATCGTTTATGGTCGATTTGGATCCAGGATCCACCCGCTCTCCCCCTGCACCCAGCTTTAGCTATATCAGGAGTTATAGAGAGCGGGCTGATTGGTATCTCTCACTTCCCAGGAGGCCATTAGCCCCTGCGAATCCGACCTCACCAGAAGTCTTTAGACGTCTGCCCGCAGTAGCCGTTTTAACCAGACTGGTCACAGGTTTGGGGTTAGCTAATCCCCATCTACTTAATCGCCTCCGGATCATCCGTTACGACTTATTACAGACCAGTTACCATGAGAGAGAGCGCTCGGTGTCTCTCTATCGCATACCAACAGCTGGGCCAAGCTACCATGATGGCGCGCTCGTGAACACCTTGCAACCCTCCAACAGCGGGGCTGTGTCTGCAACAGAGATTAGGTAGAAAGTGTAGAGCCTAGACACGCACTGGTGGTGCCCACGTGCTTAAACATTTAGAGCATGCTTACTACGGAAGTACGAGAACTTCCTACCAGAACTCGCGTCTTCCCGTTACTATTTAAAGTACAACTGCAGATAGACTAGCCCACAGCTCCTCTAGTGGAGAGACTGCAGCAGCCAATTGATCCAAAGATCGCGTATGACTCCGCCGAGCGCTCCACTGTACCGGTATAGCGGGTATAGTTAAATTGACCATATACCGCATACGTGTCGAGACTCTACTTCCAGTTTTATACGTCAGTACTTTTCCCCTTCCCCGCACCCAATCAAGTACGGGACAGAGCTAAGCAGCTGCCGTTTTATGGGCTGGCCCCTGGACGTACAAACTAGCCGTACGGTGACCAAGAGGGGTAGGTTTGGAAACATTTGCTCGAAAACATCATTTTTCAAGTCTCTTTGTGCTTGAAAAAAATTAAGGGCGCGTAAGACCTCAATTTATTTTCTAAAACTCAAAAAGCGGACAAAATGGAGAAACTGTTGAGAGATATGAGAGTGGCTTTCTACGTTAGCCGACGTTCGTAGAACTACTCTTGGTAAATTAATGTAAAAATTTTTTCTAAACGGACGCTCCACGACCTGTATTAGAGCGGTTGCTTCAATAGTATTTTGAACGAAACAACAGAAGAAGGATGATATAAATTTTGGACGAAAACTTCGTTGAAAGAAGTATCCCTTGACTAACCCCCAGCCGCCCTGACAATATTCCGTCCAAATGGTCTGTTCCACATTTTTCTTGATTGTTTTAATGTAATTTTGGTATAGTACGTTCTAAATTTTTTATTCGAACCCTACTTAAATTTTTAATAAAAAAATATACAGCTAAAGTTACAAAAAGTATATATTCAATGTTATTTCCTCTAAAACTAAAAGTGTAAAAAAATTATTACCACTGCCCTTTTCAATAAATAACGTCTCGTATATTTTTCAAGGCGCACATCACAATTTTTTTTTGTTATGGGAAAACTTTTTTTTTGTTTCCCCACTAACTACTTTTTAACTGCCCTGAGCAACCAAAGAAAATTTACTAAAAATCGAAAACTAAATAGGTTATTTGGTATTTAGGAGAATGATATATTATCATAACTCGACGTATAAACTTTTGTTTTCTACTATATTATATGAGGCGTTTTTCTTTTAAATTGCAGTTATGAATAATTACCAAGCTGCTGCAGCTGCAGCGCAAGGTTTCGGTCCACCAGCTTCACCTCATACGGCGGCTAATACACGCGGTGGTTTTCCAACATCAGCTAACTCGCCAGGACCTACTATCGATATGTACAGTAGTAGTGCAGGGGACAATGTGGGCTACGTGCAGGCCACTAGCCCGCAACCGTCCGGATTTCCAGCCATCGCTGTTAGTCGAGCGCCCCTAAATTATAGTCCGGTAAGTCGAACGATTTTGGAAAATTGCACGTTATACTTTTAACAAGACTTGAAGATGTCATTTTTGTGTGTTATATATATATTTATCTTTCTTCGTTCGAGTATTTCTAGTGATGTTATCGAAGTTTCTCAATAACACTTCTACTTTTGTAGCTTTCGTAGTAAAATTTTTATATTTTCTCGAATAAACGTATTAGCTGATTGCTTGTTATAGATAAAAATTATTGAATGGAAATTTGGAAAAGAGATTCAAGATAGCGATGTTTTGGTTTTTTTGTTGTTTGGCTTTCTTTGTAACTTACAAGAAAATTCCATTTCGATCTTTCGACAAAAGTTAAGAAAAAAAGATGATTCCATTTCAAATCAATCGAATTTTATTTTAGAAATTACACGTAACTTTCCTTTCCAACCAATTCGTATACAAATCGGGAACATTATAGTTTTGGGGGGAAATTGAGTTTGTCATTGATATCAAAATTACCACCGTGCACTTCTTAACGGCTTAAATCACATCAAAATCAATCACAGATGTGTAATTAATTACGGAAACTGAACATTGTTAGAGTTTGGAATCAAGAAGGCCTGGTTACTGTCAGGATGAGTTTACGCAATCGATACGTCAGATAACAGGCTTCACCAGAGCCTTCTTTATTTCATGTGTCACCAAGAATGTCACTTTGCATGGAATACACAATGAGTGTAGTGAGCCAGCACATCATTTAGATGCAAATGCTCAAGTGCATGGCTTCTAAAGCTATTTTGGCGCCACTTGAGAACTTTTAAAAGTTTCGTTTTTTGAAAACGAAATTTTGGTTTAGTAATTAGTCTCAAAGCTGCCTTATTGTTCTCATTTCATCAATAACAATACGATTGTGGCTTTGCGGCTCGTTGTTCGACTCAGATAATTCACTTTTTATAAAATTTGGAAAAATTTTGTGTACAAAAGCCATTTTTTGCCATGTGGCAAGTGGCACCGCTTTGCTAGATGTACGTATCTTCGAGATTGGTTTCCTCTTATTGGGACTTTAAAAGGTTGTCAAAATGTTGAGATAACGTTCGCCATTGAGAGTAGACGTTTTGGCAAGTTAATTTTCTTCAAACGGTCCTCTAATGGATGGATTTCCTTGTTGCTACGAATTTGCTACTATAGTCCATTCAATTTCAACATGCAGTGGACATAAACTAATACTCGCAGGCTGCACGGGATAATGGCGGGCACATGGAAGGGCTAGTAGATTAAACAGAGACGGATTTAGGTAGTAGTGGGTTTTAGTATTACTAAAAAACCATTTAAAATTTTTCTTGTTGTTTAATCTTAAAGGGTTTTAGGCTTTTCCATTTTAGAAACATTTCGAATTTAAACATTCGCATCACGAACTAAATAATAAAGGGTCTTTCAACAAGGACGGGTCGATGTTGAAATTGAATAAAACAAGCCGCCGCAGCTTCGAACGGTGGCACGGATCCGAGAGGTTCAATTTTCAATGACTCTGCTACATAGATCCGGCTGAATCTGAGCGATGGCCTGCGTTTTGTTGACTTTCAGGTCATCAGTCGATTTTGGCTTATTGGCATAGACCTACGACTTCAGAAAACCTCACAAGAAAAAGTCTAGTGGAGTCAAATCGCACGATCTTGGTGGCTAATTCACGTAACCTTTGCGAGAGATAATCCTACCCTCAAATTGTTCATGCAGAATTTTCATTGTGCCGTTCGCTGTGTGGCACGTAGCGCTGTTTTGCTGGAACCACATGTCGTCCACGTCCATATCGTTCAATTTAAGCCAAAAGAAATTGTTAATCATGAATCTGTAGCGCTCGCCGTTGACGGTGATGGCCTCGCCAACATCCGCACCAAACAGTAACTTTTTGTGGGTGCATTGTTACCTGGTGAACCTCATGTGGATTGTGGTCGTCCCATATACGGCAATTTTGCTTATTAACAAAACCATTCATCCAAAAATGCGCCCCGTCGCTAAAGATTATTTTTCGGCCAAAATCGGGGTCTTCTTCCAAACGTTCCGAAGCCCAGTCAGCGAACAAACGACGTTGTCTATGGTCATTAACTTTGAGCTCCTGGATCATTTGGATCTTGTACGGGTGCAGGCTCAAGTCCCGACGCAAAATTCTCTAAGTTGAAATCTGTGAAAGGCCGAGTTCTTGTGCACGGCGAGTAATTGACTGCCTTGGAGTCGCCTGCACACTCTCACGGACAGCGGCGATGTTCTCGGCCGTTCTGGCGTTCCTTTGACGTAAGGGTGTTGGTTGATTGTTTACCGAACCGGTCGTCTCAAATTTGCCCACCAAACGTTGGAGAGTCGACTTTGAAGAGACACCGCGTCTGTCGTAAAATGGACGCAACGCGCGCAACGTTTGCACTAACGAACACTGATTTTGATAATAAAGTTTTATCATTTAGACATGCTGCTCAATCGTGTAACTTGCCATGATGATTTGGCATTGGTGACTGAATAAGAAACAACAGATTTGACAGATGCCGCCAATACAACGCGGCCGCCACAAACTGTCAACATCGACCCGTCTATTTGAAAAACCCTTTACATTTGAAAATTCTCACTCAGTGCGGCCATGTACGGCCTAAATATTTAGGGGGCGGGACTAATACCTGCTACCAATTGCAGTTGAGCACGATGCTAACATGCAGTGAGGAAGCAAAGCTCACTGTTAACATTTTCTGCATTTTGAATTTGAATGGACTATAGAAGCCAATTTGAGTAAACTTTTTTCCTTGTTTTTTTTTCTGGTTGCTACAGAAACCAAAGTTGAGTGGCTGAAAATATCAGCTGAGGACACAATTCTGATTTCTAACAAATAAGTTTTTTCCTAGTTACTAAACTTGTGTAGTACTCACGCTTTGAGGTTAGGTGTCGTGTATGTACTAGGCCTGGGCATCGAGAAGTATCGATACTTATTCAAAGTAACTATACCTCCGGCGGTATGGGTTAACGATACCAAGAGTCAAGAGTTAAGAGTATTGAGGTATCGACAGTATCGAGGTATTGAAAGTATCCATAGAAGTATCGCAAGTATCCAAAATATCGGAGTTATCGTAAGTATCGAGGTATCGAAAGTATCGAGGTATCGAAAGTATCGAGGTATCGAAAGTATCGAGGTATCGAAAGTATCGCATACCGTGATAATGTAACTCCGAACTTCGTCGATGAGCTATTATTCTGCTAGCGACTTAGCTTAAAGCCGAAAACGAGCGGGGTTCGAAAACAAAATCACGATGATCAAAAAAAATTGTTCAGTTTAGACCAAATAATCGAAATAAATAAAATATAATTAGATAAATATATAAGACGGCGGCTAGAATGGTTCCACCATTGCCCTTGCGGACCACCACGATACAGTAGCCACACGGGAAGGACAACGGCGGTTATAAAGGTTCCACAACGGCCCTTGTGGACCACCACAAAACAGTAACCACTTGGAAGCTATGTAAGGTTGGTTGTCACTGGCATTCGCCCGCAAATTAGAGGAAGTCGAATAAGTGACGGACACTCACACTTCAAGACCGCGAACAAGACGAGATTCTTCCAGACTCTACACAAGACTCCACACTTTCGATACGAAAGTATCGAAGATTTTGAAGGGAACCGTAACCTACAGACTATACAACACTCTTGTATATCAAGGGACGACTTCTATTTTCACTAAATTTGCAATAGACAGGCATGTTGTGTGCATTCTGTATTATAGGATAGGTAGGTACCTACTGGAAATAGAAATAGTACAGTACCTTGAAAAATAAAGAGTGCTTGTAACTAAATTGCTTTTTTTACTGGTTTGATTCTCCGATACTTTCTACTTTCTATACTTTCGAAACTTCGATACCTTCAATATCTTTAAACTATCGATACCTTTTGAACCTGATTTAGGGTATCGCCCAGCTCTAGTATGTATACGTTACCATGGTTACAGAAAAGTCGATTACGACACGTTTGGGCGCCCTTGAAAAAAGACTTATTTATGTAGAGACTTATCTTTTACTAGCAAGGTGAATTTCTTTGCGAACTTAGGCCACACACTTAACCTCAAAATAGATACACAAGTTGTTCAGTTACAATTTCTCACCTAGAAAAATTGGACTTTTTGAACAGTGAGAGAGGAAATTTTCACCAGCATTTTCATTCGAATTATCTCCGGGCCCACCTTGCAGTAAATTAGTTTGAATGTATTTTTAAGCTACAATAATTTTAAAATATGAAACGAAGTGCATGCGTGTGAGGGTTTAATTTAACAGGGGCGTCTTTTTCTTAGGGTTGCTGTTACATTTTGTCTTCTAACGTGCATTGTGGAACGCTTGTGTGATCCTCTGCTGCACCATGAAAGGTAACTTTGGTTTGAGTTGAGCGTTACCAATGTAGTAGTGGTCGATAGTTTAAGCATTTTTGATTAATTAACAATAAGAGATATCGTCTGTTTTTACACAAAATGGGTAGTTTTTAGATGAGATTTTTTGTTGCAGGGTCCTTTAATTCCTGCTGCATTCACTAACGGCTATCACTGAGCTCGAGGACTGCTTAGTGTTGTGTAACTCGACCTGGCAGCTACTGTGATTTTGTCACATCTGCACTGTACATTCACTTTATGTATAATAAATAATATTATAATGTAGCACCCCGCCAGGCGCGGTCCACTTGTTGTATAATGTTTGGTGTAAACGCGCCGCTTCGCCGCTCACGGTGGCCGACGAGTTGCAGATTTTAATAATATTAATAATAATAATATTTAGTGATATATGGTGCAAAGTAAAAAAAAAATGAAAAATTAACTTTTTGTTAAAAAATAATTTTAATCTGTATTATTTTCGTTTACAATTTAAGACGATCTCGATGAATTAGAACGAATAGTTGTTTTTAGGAAATATCGTTAGATAAAGTAATTCGATAAATTTTATATTTTTGCCTCGACGGCCGCCGAGTTTGCGGCTTCTCCCCCCACCAAACACAGGCACTCATTGGTTACGTCTTAATTTTTATTATTAAATATATTTATTACATATGATGTATTACAGGGTATCTTAATTAAATGGGATACATTATCCTCACATATTATTATTAGGACCAACGAGACAATGAGAAAAATTTTGCTTGAGACTTGAGAACAAAAGGAATTTTAACTCATTACCGTGGTATATTAATTCATAATTTTAATGTGTTAACGTTTGATTCGATATAGTTGTTTTTATATTAAATTTTATTTCGTTTTAGATCGTATTTAATTATACTCGTATAATTACTTATGTGAAGGACAAATTATAATTGATAAGTTTGTGTGACTTTTAAGCGATATTTAATGTATACAGCCATTTATGGATAAAAATTAAGAAATTTGTATATAAATTATTGTTGTTTGGGTACGGGGGATGGGATCGAGAAATATTTATGTTTGGGGTCCGATCCCCTGACCTTCTGTGTAGCTTGTAGAGTGGTTCACGGCGTATTCCTCATTAACACTAGATCTATTAGATATGTCTACTTGTTTAGGCATAGGATCAGATCAATTTTAAATATAAATATTATATAAATGTTTCCCGTTAACTAAGTGAATATTCTATATTCGCGATCGGATCGGAGCGCGCGGATTTTCGCTTTTCGAGATGGGCGCGTGGTCGCGAAGGTGGCGGCGAAGGTGCGACGCGGCAAGCGAACCTTCTCGCGTTTTATTTTTACTAAAAAATTGCACCTTTTAGTAACGTTTTTAGGCAGCCCCGAAATTCCGATCGCTCCGTTTTTCGATCCATTATGTCCTCTGTGTGAGTTATTAAGGCGTGTTATTATTTTATCGTTTTTTATTGTAAATTTTGCCATTTGGCTTGTTATACGAATTATGATTGTTGTTTGACTGATCGCAACTGCTTATCTCCTCAGTACAAATACACCATAATGTAAATTAATTGAAAATATAGGTCGAATGTAGGAAAGAAAACAATGGGAAGATTAGCTATCCGAATTGTCGCAACGATTGACCGTAGTTGAAGTATTTATTATTATTATATTTAGGTAGGCGCGCGTTTCCGTGAAACCGCGCGATTTATTTATTAAGCCTCGTTAAACGCCACGTCGGCCGAGGTTAGGCGATTTGGTAATAAAATGCCGTGTATATATTCAGGGAGGCGCGCATCGGCGGCGGCTAAAGGTGGTTTCTTCGATACGCCGTCGTCCTAAGCGAGAACTGACCAAAGGTATAAAAATGTCAATACTAATGTCAATACAGTGACTGCGTTTTCATTTTTGGTAAATGCCGATGTACATGTATTTTAACGTCAATCCAGAGCAATACGGTATTTGTAGGTAGTCAAAAAAAACTCCAAAATAAGTTTGATTTATATTTTTTGATATCAAGATGTGTTAACTCATTAAGTGGTAGTTATAGTTAGAAAAAGACACCAGCCAAGCTTTAATCACGCAGACGTCGTCTGTCCCGGCGGTTTGAAGAAAAAAATAAAAAACTTAAACCCGTCGGCGGCCCTTGTTCATGTACTCCATGTATTCTCTGCTCGTATCAAATATTTAATCGTATTTCAGTCATCTGTTTGTTATCGTATGTAAGTGTATCTAGTTATGCAAAAAACAAAAAAAGTAAATTAACAATAAATAAAAAAATGTACTGGCTTGTACTATGTGCGTTTTACGTCTGCGAGCGGTGGACGGCGTCGCGGCGGCAGGTCCGCGCGGCTGGCACATTCCAACGCACCGCCCCGCAACCGCCACCTCCACATATCAAAGGCCGCTCGCGGGCCCCGCCGTCGCTAGGCCTATCCTAGCTAGAAATTATAAATTCGTCGTTTGTAAAATTATTTCCCAAACGGAATATATATATATCTCGACAATATTAATTCATACTGTGAATGTTTTCAGTTGTATAATTCAAACTATATATCGTGGGCCTTACTATACACTGAAAATTAAACGTGCTGTCCAAATTTATTATTACATTATTTTTTTGTAATCGTGCAAGCGTATAGTTTGGATCGCGGGCCCCTAGTTTAGAGAAGACGCGCGCGATTCACCTTTTGTATACTTAAGGCGCATGGGCGTCGTTCTATTGTGTTATTTTCATACGTACGTTAGAATTACGTTATTGAGTGTATACAAGCTGTATATATTTATATTATATACATACTCTATTATAATTATTTAGTGGTAGCAAGTGGTCCGGAGCCACCACAATTTGTTAAGGCATCCGCCCTCTTCCTATTTTGCAGCCCTGTCGTCCTTCCTTGTCTGGTCCACTCGAAAAAAATTATTATATAAATATAAATATTAAATAATCGGCGCTTTTGGTCCCATCTCTTTCTTTAAGCAATTAAAAACGAGACGCAATTTTCAATTTTTTAAGTAAATTTAGAAACCTCACGTAAAAGTAAAAAAAAATTCCCCTTCTATTATAATATTCGATGGGACCGATCGCGCTCTTTTTTCTTTTTAACTTATTTACGGCCAAATGGCTTCTGCAATAAAAGAGCAATAACCATTTCCTTCTGTGGACGCTTCGACTTAAATAAGATTATTATATTATTAATATTTACAATGTACTGTAAGTACGTACTTTAATGATCAAGATTTTACACTATGATAATAATGAAGGCGATGCTAATTTGAAAAGATTGTACAGATAGAGTTTGTAACAAAAATAAATATGTTGTTAGCATGGCGAATTTTGCGCCCTATGCTATATTCTCGAGTTTTCTCTCGAGTTATTCATGTATATCTTACACGTTCTACAATGTAAATAAATATAATTACTACAATGATAAGAAAAGGTTCACAACGTGCCGTGTGTATGTGGGAAATAAATATAATGGACATTGTTCAAAACAAATCTATACTCTTTTTATTTAAACGCGCCCCTAATTTCCTTTTCCTATATTTGGTGCTTCGGAAAATCGTCTCTCTGCATCGGAAGGTATTACTAAAAAGTAGCAAGCCGCAAAGGTAAGTGGAAATAACTGGTTGATATCCAAACATTAAAAAAGCTTCAAAATCAAAATATCGCGTGGTCTAGTCTATGAGCCCCAATCAATTTTGACTCGACGGATTTACCATCCCAGTTGTACATAATAGTTCGAATTTCGGCCCTCCAGCTCTTATAGCTTAACCCGATTTTTATTTAATTCTTAAATGTGCCAATTTTGAACCAGCAATAAGTACGAGAGTTTCTTAAAGCACGCAGTGCTGACTGAATCATTACTGAAAATCTAGACTCCAGGTTAGGGACTTTTATAAAACCCGCCTAAAGTAGAAGAAAAATTGAAGTAGAATAGCCCAGGTAAGTATGTAACCCCGAACTTCGTCGATGAGCTATTTTGCCAGCGACTTAGCTCAAAGTCGAAGACGGGCAGGGTTCGAGGGAAAAAAATAAAATAAAAACTCACGGCGAAAGGGAAAAAAATTGTTTATTCAAAAAAACACAAGAAATAAAAAAAATATAAAAGAAACTCTTCTTAAAAAAATGTAGGGAAAATCTTCTTTAAAAAAACCGCAGGGAAAATCTTCTTATCTTCTTCAAGGGAAAACACGGAACAGCGGAAGCTTAGGCCCTACTGCGGCTCAGAAAGAACCACAGCAAAACGGCAACCACTCACTAATATAACTAACGCGGAAGCTTAGATTCCACTGCGGCTTAAAAAACCACTACGGAAAACTACCACAAAAGATCCAACCCAAAATAATGCGGAAGCTTAGATTCCACAGCGGCTTAAATAAAACCACTGCGAAAAACTACCACAGAACAAGGGTTGATCGGGATGGTCAATGTCACTGAAGGGTTGAAAAATGTAGACAATGTTGGACGGGACAAACGCGGACTCTCAAAAAGACAGGACTAGGACTCGGACCGGACTCGACTCCCCTCTAAGAATGTTGCACCTCTATTTATAACTTCTCCACACCGTACACGGGCACTAATCAGAGCTTACCTCGTGATGGCGGTACCAGTGGGGATTTCGAAGTTATCTAAATAGAGATGCAAGGGAAAATTCTTAGGGAGATCAAAATTTGGGAAAACTAATATCGGGACGAGAAGCGCTCTTAAATGGGGACCACTTGAATATAAATTTTAAAATTAACGGAAAATGATTAAGAGCGGGACACAAGAATAATTAAATGAATGACTAAAAAAATTAAGGGCTGATGACAAAAAAATTACAAGGGGCTAGAACACAAATTAAATTATTTGAAAGGGAGCAAAAATTTGTTTAAAACAAATTAAAAATTTTGAATTTTAACTAAAGGTGAAATTAAATTGAATTAAAAGCGTGCAAGGTCGCGAGTAAATCTCGTATCGACGCTTGCACTTGGAACGATATCTAAAACACGGTTATTTAAATCTAAATGACAATTAAATATTAAGGGGAAAAAAATGACGAAAGGGACCAAAATTTAGAAATCATAAATGTTGGGGATATTTACTGAATTTAAAAACAAGGAAAATCTCAGTGACTACTTAAGAACCCCAGAGATAGCGTACAAACGATGCTGATTTTGATAGTTCGGAGCCAGAATCTCAGGATTCATAACTACTCCGAACCATCCCAAAATCCACATCGTTACAAGTAGAGTAACTGGGTGTTAACTAAGATTCGAGACATAGGGATTTACCATGTGAAATTGAACTGCACCCCTAATCCTGCCATCATTGAAAAAATGCATGTAATGAGTCACGCGGTATAGGTGGGTATCGTAGAATAGGGGTATTATGAAACAGTAAAGTAATTATGTAAAAATGAAGTAAAAACTTAACAAAAAAGAAATAACTAGGTAATAAAAAAAATCTGGATAGAGATAGGTAAAATTGTCCCTACTATTTGCTGATGTAGAAAGATAAATAAATTCGCATAAAGCTCATTTATATGGTAACAATGAAAATCAACAGCAGAATTATTAAGTCTAGTGTTAACCGCTCCTGGGTAATAACACCGCTGATATTTTCATAAGCGATTATTTCAGTTTAATCGCAAAAACGCCGCTTTTAATATCATAAGAGACTGCTTTATTATTTTTATCTCTAAAATGAATTTCTCCGAGTAAAAATGAACCTTTTAGTTTACCGATTAAATTTTTACGTTTATTTGTTTTGATGATTTATATTTGCCAGTTTAAAGTTGTTATGTTCGGCTTTTCCTGCGGGTCCAGTTCACGCTTTAGAATCATCCGGGAACAGAGGGATGAAGTGAAGTCGACCGGAAGTGCAGATTACCACAGTAACACGAATAAATTGTCCTGGCCGGTTGTATGTATCAAACGTTTGTGGGTTGTTTTCTATTTTGCGTACTTTGTGTACTTTTCATCTTGTTAATTTAACTTTTTGTTTTTTAAGTAAATGACGAATATTTGCTGAAAAAATAGATAAGCGACGACGACGATAAAGATTTAAATACGAATCGATTTTTCAAGACGTCTTCGGATGTCACCTAAAGCTCTTTCAATACGATTGATGAAATCATCCCGATTTTCAATGTCGATACTTTTTACTTTATTGTGACCTATAAATAAAAATTGAAATGTGTTTAGAGAAAATTGAAACTACTACGCTTTTTTTGCATTTTGAGAACAAAATAAAATTGAAAATACGTTGGGAATAAACAACTTTGCACCACTCCTTTGATTCATAACTTATAATTGAAGTAAGATGAAGCACTTTTTCGTACCTAATTCTACAAGTTCTCAAAATAATTAAAAAGATACTCTCCGATTTAAAAATCTACCGTTATACCGGGTGTTCTATTTGAAATAGAGAGGTAAATCTATTTGCCGACCTAACCAAAAGTCAAAATAGTAAGTAAAATGTTTTGTATCTTTAGACAGGAAATTTTACGATACTTAAAAAATTCAAATATACAGGGTGTTTTCAAAAACTATTTATGTATGGCTAGTTTCCGGTTAACCGAAAGTGTTTTTAAACCAAAATAGTATTAAATAATAAAAAATTTGTAGAAGAAATTGCTGGCAACTTGGAATTATTAATTTTCATCCCAAAAAATGTTTTTGGGAAACTTTAGACTTAACAAAATCGTGACTCCGGTTCTAACCATAGTAGGCACACTACACAAACGTCGTTTGATTAATAACTTAGATATCTATAACATGGCCAAAACTAGAAAAAACGGTCGGACCCGATTTTGTGAAAATGCTTTTGAACTAGTGATAGTGAACCAAAATTTAGCTCTTTACGTGATCCAGGAGCAGAGAACGAAATCATTCGATCATTATTAGAAAGAGTTTTAGCGTATTTTTATATAATAATAATATGCATTATGCGTATAATATGCAGTGCACTATAACGGCACTACTATTTACCGCCTAGTTTTCCCCTTTTCCACAGTTATAGCAGGCAGTCTTACGCTTTGTAACTTTGTGGATTTTTTTCAACGGTCTAAAGTGATACAAATCCAAATCCCAAGATACTAGCTCCGAGTTGGTGCAAAGCCGCATAGCTTTTTGGTTATCTGTGCACTACCCTTAATAATTTCAAAATAATTAATTCATTTTGTCCAAATTAGTAATTCTAAATCCCCCCTCCTCGTATTTTTTAAATACTCCGGATCTTCAATTTAACACCACCTGATAATCCACTTTCTCTTGGATCGTAAAGTGAAATATACGATTTTGAGGAGATCGGGGGATTGTAGAATAGTGGACTCGCAACCTGCAGGGCTCGCCAATCTAATAGCTTCAGCGAAGACGCAATTGTGACGATTTGAAATGCGGCCGAGGAGGTGAACCGCACACTGAATAATTTATGGATCTATCTCAGAGATCTTCTCGAATTACGAGATTTTGACCGAACGAAAGCTCGTTTAACCGACCATTATTTCTGTGTTATCATTTTTATCAAATTCAATTAATTAAACTTTGGTAACAACTATTAGCGAATTAATTGATACACTGCTCAACGATTATTCTCACTAAAACTAGTCCCGTGCTGCGCTCTGATTGGTGGTTTCTCAAAAGTGGGAAAAGTTAATAAATAACCGAGAGACCAATGTAAGGCTATCAGTCAGTTATTCCAGTTTCAGTCAGTCATTCCGCTTTCCGTGAGTCTTCCGTGTTCAGTCGCCCTTCCGTCTTAAGTCTTCCCGTGTCAGTCGTTTCTCACCAACGAACTACGCACAGCTTCCGAAGGGCTGTAGGGTAGTTTCGTGGTGAGTCGAAATTTATTTAACCGCCATTTGAAATTCCGTTTCGTGGTGGTTCTAGGAGCCGTCGTGGAACGTAATTATCCGCCACTTTACAGCTTTGCCGCTGAAAGAAAAAAAAAGTTGAACCTTTGCGCAAAGTTTTGGTCAGAAAGGGGTACCTCTGTCACTTCCCCAAAATACTAAGAACAAGTTCGTCTAGCTAAACAGTGGTGGAGATGGGTGCTGTATTATATTTGTTTATTTTTATGCAAATTTAATTTTTAAAGAGTGACATTAATCTTTAACGCTACAGGCAACCCTCTTACAATTCACCTAGGTAGGTACCTACTAGGTACGTAAATTATTTTAATTATTGAAATAATTATTATGAATATAGAGCACCACACTGGTGGTACGCCAGTGGTATTTTTAAGAGATACAAGAGAGTATGAGCTTAGGAGTTCTAATTTGTTTAAGAAACGAGTATATTCGATATGAGGCAAAGACATATTGCTCAGAAGTTCTACGCGAGGTTCAACTTTTTTTTCCTTTCGGCGGTCAAGCTGTAACTTCTGCGTAGCTTGCATTTTGTGGTGGTTCTAGGAGCCATCGTGGAACGTAAAGAGTCGGATCGTCTACAGGAGTCGTAAATATCCTCCCGCACACCCCCGCTGTTCCTCGCGCGTTCTTGCCTGTGTACATAATTAGAACTTTTAATTTTTTTGTAAATTTGCGAATAAAAGTACTTGTATTTTTGGTATTTAGCTGCGTGTGTATTATTTTTTCAACGACGTCGGACTCATCCCCGTCTACGACTGAGCGATGCTAAGGGGAAAAAGATAAGCTACCGGTTCTCGGACTTACAGCGCTGCTGTCTTGAAATAGAACTTTTTTGGAAACAATTTTTAGTAATTAAAGTAAACAGCTATTACGAGAAGTGGCTCATTAATAGTAGAAGACTCGTCCTTTTTCATTTTGTCCTTTCTTTCTTATAACCCTTCACTAGGTTAAATTTAAAAAAATAATTTAAGAAGTTACTAACAAACTTTGTACTTTTAAATTGTTAGTTTTACCATTATACTATTATCCTCATTATCCTCATTACCAATAGGCATCTACCTAACTTATTATATTAAAAAGTTACATAACCAATAGTTTTATTCGATGCCAATGTTTTGTGTTGCCAATTCATTCATTTTAAGAAATTCACTGTCTGAACGCAACACAGCAAGTTATTGTTGCTGCTTTTCTATTGCTGTGCGAAATTGAGTGGCCAAAGAAATCCTTTAGCCCGTTAGCGCATAAACAAAAAAGTTTATATACTGTGCCGTTAGCGTATTGTATACCTTAAACCCCTAACAAACTCGAACTGCTTTTTGAGTAAGTAGGTAAAAAAAAGGAGTATAAATACTACTTTAGTTTCAAGATGTTCTATTTTGTTTGCTAATTACTTAAATTACTTCCACAGTTTTGTCCTTACACGAAATCTTGAATAATTCATTTCTTGAATAATTTAATAAAGTGGTGAAAACCTTTTAGAGAAATTATATCAATACTGAAAAAAGTGAAAAGCATTTTTACAATTTACAAACCGAATCATTTTACAAAAATTTCGCCAAAAGGGATCAATACATATTCCTTTATTACCTTTTGCGTATTTTAAAGTGGAAGAGCGTGGTTGCGAACTAAATTACAAACTAGGTTACACACAGAAAGTCCGTACAGAATAAGAATTTTTGTGCGATTTGAAAAATTGTCGGTACTGAGTACTGATTACGACAACCTTGTGATTAGTTGATGAAACGCTCAGTTTCTGAAAAGTCTGCTGCTTGTTTTTCCATTGTTGTGGTCCGGAATTTTTTCGCGTTTTTTTAGGATGTTAAGGTGTATTTTTGTTTTTTTGCTTTTTGTAGGAGCGGTGTTTTTTAATTGTTGGCTGTAGCTGTGGACCGATTCGATCAGTTTGGTCGACAGTTTTCTGTTTAAAAAGCAAAACTGCGTCTTAATTGCCTGTTACGTTCGCCGCAAGTGATATGGAACGTAATGCAGGGCGACCCTGCGGCACAATTGCGCCGAAAAGTATCAAGGAACTCCAAGAAGCTAAAAGTACAGAAATCTAGTTTCTCTCCTATAGGCACTGATTCCAAACGCTCCAATCGCTAAATTTAGGAGCAGCTAGAATTCTTAATTGCGTGGATGACAGGGTTAGTAGAAAAGTATCTTTTCAAAGGATGCATGTATCGTTCTTGCTTTCGGGGTCTATCCAAATTGGTGAGTCAATCGCTTAAATTGCAAAAAATCTGTTTGAAGAGAAAAATGTGTCTAACCTAACCCAACCGAACTAAACCTAACCTAACTTAAGGGTGGCGGAGCTTTCTTTAGTATCACTTCTGGTTAAACCTGAAATAAAAACAATTCGATGTGATTACGTTGGGAAGGCTCATATTGTCCTGAACGTCAATTCCAAAAATGTATTTTTTATCGTCCGTAATAAAATAAGTTGGAAATAAGTTTTGCAACTTTTATAACATATCGTTTCGTACAAGAAATAAATAATTAAATTGGTCAATTATAGAATAAAGTAAAATCTGAATGTAGAAGAAAACAAATAAAAAGATTTTTATTTTATAAGACACTATAAATTAATTTGGAAGCCAAAATCTAGAATCATGTTCTTCTTCTTTGTCGCAAAGGAATTACAATGAATGTAAGTTCCTCTTAATTCATGCAATTAGTGAAGCTTAACTTCTTTGAACAAATTCTAAAAGTTTTAATGCAAGTTATTAAAGAAAATTTACGTGCACAAATGCAAAGTTTATTAATGCTGTAAAGTTCCAAATGTTCTTGACATTATGGCAAACTTCTTATATTTAGTAAGCAACTACTAAATGTTAAAACTGAACTATAACGTGTGTGTGGGAGATGGCAATAAAGAAGAGATTTTGATGGGCGTTATTCATAATTACTTAGACAACATCAACTGGTAACGATAAAAAAAAATCTCTACAAAATAAACTCTCCAATTTTGCCCTGATATTGCAATGTTTCAACTGAATGATGTACGACCCACCTTGTAATAACATCACGTAAACTATAAGAAGGAATGCCGCTAGAAAATCGACGAACATATTGCTACTTCATGACACAAAAACCTTCTCTTACTCCTACCACGTCTTTTCGCGATCTCTATAATCTACTTTTTCTTATTTTTTGTCAATATTCTGCATCACTTGACGTTTTGCGTTATGCATTATATATCTTTTCGTTAAAAAGACTTTTTGTAGGGTGGCTTGACTTTATAATACCTGTATTTCCGAAAGGTGACAGACTTTAGATAAATCAGACAAGAAGGGCGAAATGGATTCGTACAACTTTTCAAGCTACCCTACCTTGTCACAATGTCATCTCGATACGTGACACCTATGTCTTTTAAATCAAATGATTTTAGGGTTATATTTGCCTAGCAATTTGCTGTCATAACGCTCCAGTTACTTTAAAGAATATTTTGTTTAAATATTTTTTTCTCTCTAAATTCGAAAGTCAAATATAAAACGTGAGAATCTCAACATCTCAATTTTCTTATGTAGTTACTAAGTTATTAGATACCTACTACATATTTTTAAGTAAATTGAGCGCCCTTTAAAAATTGCACGGACTCGCCTTATTTTAGTTTAGCCTTAGTTTTCTCAAAGAAAATTATTTCTAACTTCGAAACGGTACGAATGTCGTAGACTGATCGATCTTCGATTAAAAACATTTAATTGGGATCTGTTTAAACTGCTGCCGGTGACGCGGTGACCTATCTAATCGCTTCAGTGAAATGTCGCTTATCGGTGACATATAGCGTAGAGCTGACTCTAACGCAACCACTGATATTTCTGAAAAGAAGTTATTCGAATTCGCGTAGCATCCAGATGCAGTTCTCTTGGAACCTCCAAGAGCTGGTTCTAACGCAACGACTGATATTTCTCAAAATAAGTTATTCGGATTAGATTAGCTTCTAGATTCTAGATGCAGTTCTCTTGGAACCTCCAAGAGCTGTCTCTAACGCAAAGACTGATATGTCTCAAAATAAGTTATTCAAATTGTCTTGGCATCCCGATGCAGTTCTCTTGAAAACTCTAAGAGCTGTTTCTATCACAAAGACTGATATGTCTCAAAATAAGTTATTTGGATTAGCTTAGCATCCAGATTCTAGATGCAGTTTTATTGAAAACTCCAAGAGCTAGCTCTAACGCAACGGCTGACATTTCTTAAAATACGTTATTCGGATTCACTTAGCATCCAGATGCAGTTCTCTTAGAAACTGCAAGAGCTGTCTCTAACGCAAAGACTGATATGTCTCAAAATAAGTTATTTCAATTGTCTTGGCATCCAGATGCAGTTCTCTTGAAAACTCTAAGAGCTGTCTATCACAAAGACTGATACGTCTCAAAATAAGTTATTCGGATTCGCTTAGCATCCAGTCCTCTGTCCTCTGTCCTCTGTCCTCTGTCCTCTGTCCTCTGTCCTCTGTCCTCTGTCCTCTGCCTCTCTCCTCTGTCCTCTGTCTTATGGCCTCTGTCTTCTGTACTCTGTTCTCTGCCTTTGTCTTCTGTACTCTGTGCTCTGTCTTCTGTTTTCTGTCCTCTGTCCTCTGTCCTCTGTCCTCTGTCACCTGTCCTCTGTCCTCTGTCCTCTGTCCTCTGTCCTCTGTCCTCTGTCCTCTGTCCTCTGTCCTCTGCCTTCTGTCCTCTGTCCTCTGTCCTCTGTCCTCTGTCCTCTGTCCTCTGTCCTCTGTCCTCTGTCCTCTGTCCTCTGTCCTCTGTCTTCTGTCCTCTGTCCTCTGTCCGTTGTCCTCTGCCCTTGTCTTCTGTCCTCTGTCCTCTGTCATATGTCATCTGTTCTCTGTCTTCTGTCTTCTGTCATCTGTCTTCTGTCCTCTGTCCTCTGTCCTCTGTCCTCTGTCCTCTGTCTTCTGTCCTCTGTCCTCTGTCCTCTGTCCTCTGTCCTCTGTCCTCTGTCCTCTGTCTTCTGTCCTCTGTCCTCTGTCCGTTGTCCTCTGCCCTTGTCTTCTGTCCTCTGTCCTCTGTCATCTGTCATCTGTTCTCTGTCTTTTGTCATCTGTCCTCTGTCATCTGTCCTCTGTCCTCTGTCCTCTGTCCTCTGTCCTCTGTCCTCTGTCCTCTGCCTTCTGTCCTCTGTCCTCTGTCCTCTGTCCTCTGTCCTCTGTCCTCTGTCTTCTGTCCTCTGTCCTCTGTCCTCTGTCCTCTGTCCTCTGTCCTCTGTCCTCTGTCCTCTGTCCTCTGTCCTCTGTCCTCTGTCCTCTGTCCTCTGTCTTTTGTCCTCTGTCCTCTGTCCTCTGTCCTCTGTCCTCTGTCCTCTGTCCTCTGTCCTCTGTCCTCTGCCTTCTGTCCTCTGTCTATTGAAAACTCCCCGAACTGTCTCTAACGCAAAAACTGATATTTCTAAAAATAAGTTATTCGGGTTCTCTCGGCATCCAGATGCAGTTTTTTTGGAAACTCCAAGAGCTGTCTCTAACGCAACCACTGATATTTCTCAAAATAAGTTATTTGGGTTCTCTTGGCATCCATATCCAGAGTCTCTTAGAGACTCCAAGAGCTGATTCTAAAGTTAAAACTAATATTTCTAGTATACTGTTCGGCATTTAGGTACCAGCTGCGATGTCATTTTTGTGCTGAGAACAGCGTTGGTGACGATACCGATTATTCGCTTAACGCCAATAATTTTTCTGTCTATTGTTGGAGTGTTCTTATAGTTTCCCCTATGGGCTGATGTAATAATTAAGTTGCACTAAGCGCGTATTGCATCTTTGTGTCTAGAGACTTCTCCAGCTTGCGAATTAGCTGAAACAAAGGACAGTCTCTGTAGATGATCCTAATTTGAAAGTGTATATAGGAACCTTAGTACAAAATGGCTCTGTGAGAACACCTTCGCGAATAATGCAGTTAACACTGCTTGATTGCACTAGCCTACAGGCTTTGGGTATGAGTAGGTATTATAATATACATCCAGCTCATTGGGACGTGCTAAGCTGCCGCTGGGAATCTTGGTAAATTATTTGATTTAATAAAATGGAGCAGAGCTATAATTTATAATGCGATATAAATTATACGTGAAACCTTATTATCAAATCCATTAAAGGGATGGAAATAAAAAATTTAACCCAAAAATAGCCCGGAATAAAATTTAATCAAATTTCACTATAACTGAAACTCATATAGGTGAACAAGTAAAATATTAATGAGAACAGGTAATAAATTAGTCATATATTCACTATCTTCTAGTGCTCAACTGTTGAGAGCGTTAAATTTGATGAAAATCAATTTTTTGGTCGCGTTTACGGTTGTTAATAAATATTATAAATAATTTACATGTTTTTTAATTTAAAAAAAATATATAGCGTGGTCTCGTTAGTTTTTTAATTAAAGGTACGACCGAACAAATGAAAAATTTTATTCCCAAGACTTATTATTTCGGGCATTGTTTCACTTTTTATAACAGCTTAAAATTTTGCGTGGTTAAATTATAGTGAATTACCTTGGGGTAGTTTTATAATTTTTAGAGGTGGACTATAAAAGCAACCGTTAAATAATAAATCTACCAATTCGATTTAATTTTTCCACGTTTGTGCTTCTTATGAATAAATGATAGTTCGCTGAAGAGTGATTTTACTTAAAATAAAATAGAAGAAGAATGTCGATCCTTGGAGAGAAGGTTTGCTGCCGTTTTATTTTGGTTTTTTTACAAAGTAAAATAACGAAATCTAATAAAAAGGGAATTGTAAAATTATTTATGTATATGACAAGCAAAATTATCCAAACTATAACGGCGTAAAGCGTTCTCGTAAAATCCTTATCACGAGCATTAAACTATTCTGACATTGCCACAGCAGTGTTGCACATTAAAACCTTGGTGCGAGTCATATATAGCTTTACGATAACAAAGCTTATAAAAGTATATTCGTTCAGTTAAGCTTAGTAGGAGTGGTCAGAATTATAGCCGCAGAAATGGTGATAAATGCGACCCCGTCAGCTGCAGGCAATCGGCCGGAGTTCCCGGATTCATCCGGAATTTTTCAGTTTCTCTCTTCTATTTTTCTCCTCCTTTTTGTTTTATGCTCGTTACAATTTCATCTTTTACTTGTAAATAAACGAATCAGGAAAGTAACAGTTTTCGTTGTAACCGAAATTGTTTCACATTTATTTTCTTAATTAACATAAATCACTTTTAATGCTAGCCAACATAAAAAAAAAGTAATTTTAAGAGTTATTTAGCAGCTACAAAATCTAAATTAAAAATTGTCCTCTACTTTGCAAGTTATTTCCGTTGCTGTTTATTTGCATTATTACATTTAAGTCGGACGCAAATTGCTCAAAAGGAGGAAATTTTCATTTTTAAACTTTTTAATTATCAAGTTAGAAAAATACGCAAATTGCCTTACCTACAAACTTCTCGTCATTGTCTAATATAATTTAATATAATTTTTTTGATATTTGCAGTAGAAAAGTTGCCGCCTACTCGAGCTTCGACGAACACGTAAAGCCAATCGCTCGTGCTAATCGCTAATTAAGGCAAAGATCTTAATTCTTACTTTATGCCTCATGAATAAGAACTATAAAAACGCATTTCTATAAAGTGTGTAATTTTCGAGTTATAAGCGATAAATGATAACAATCAGTTTTTTGGCCGATTTTGGAATTTTTGTCAAACTTTAACGTGCTGCAGCGCCTAAACCGTTCCTCTTTAGAAAAAACCTAAAAAGACATATTTTGTTAGAAATTTAATTTAATTTATTTTTCTGTAAAAACACTTTTCTCTAAAAGTGTCTAGTTTTTGAGTTATACTAAGCGATAAATTAAAAAACTCAGTTTTTTGGCCGATTTGGAATTTTCGTCATATTTTAAGTCGCTCTAGCGTCTAAAGCGCTTGTCTACAGAAAAAACCTAAGAGACATAATATGTTGAAAATGTATAGTGCTTTATTTTTCTATGAGAACACTATTCTCTGAAAGTGCGTAGTTTTCGAGTTATTACCTCTCAACAACAAAAATCAGGTTTTTGATCGATTTTGGAATTTTTTCAAACTCTAACGCGTTCTAGCGCTTAAATCGTTTGTTGGAAGAAAAACCCTAAGAGACCTAATTTGTCGGAAATTTAGAGCGCTTTATTTTTCTATGAGGACACTATTCTCTGAAAGTGCGTGGTTTTCAAGTTATTAGCCCTTAACAACAAAATTCAGTTTTTGGCCGATTTTGGAAGTTTTTACCTTTTTGCCGTTTGCCTCAAGAAAAAACTAAGGTAAGTATAAAAGTAGTAGGAAATTTGGTGTAGTTTATTTTCATACAGAAGCACTTTTCTCACAAAGGGCGTAGTTTTTGAGTTATATAGGAAAAACAAAAAAACAAGTTTTTTGGCCGATTTGGAATTTGTTTCAAACTTTAACGCGCTCTAGCGGCTAAACCGTACGTCTGAGGACAGAAACCTAACATATATAAGTTGTAGAAAATTTGTTGCAGTTTGTTTTTATATAGAATCATTTTTCTCAATTCTCATATAGTACGTAATTTTTGAGTTATAGACGAAAAACATAAAAAACAGTTTTTTTAGCCAATGTTAAAAGTTTTTTTAAATTTAACGCGCTCTAGTGCCTAAACCGTTTGCCTCAAGAAAAAACTAAGGTATACAAGTAGTAGGAAATATGGTGTAGTTTATTTTCATACAGAATCACTTTTCTCACAAAGGGCGTAGTTTTTGAGTTATATAGGAATAACAAAAAAACAAGTTTTTTGGCCGGCTTAGAATTTGTTTCAAACTTTAACGCGGTCTAGCGGCTAAGCCGTACGTCTGATGACAGAAACTTGAGATATATAAGTTGTAGGAAATTTTATGTAGTTTATTTTCATATCGAAGCATTTTGCTCTTAAAGTACGTAGTTTTGAGTTATAGACAAAAAAACAAGTTTTTTGGCCGATTTTGGAATTTTTTCAAACTCTAACGCGTTCCAGCGCCTAAACCGTTGATTTTACTACAAAATCTAAGACATAATTTGTCTGACATTGAATGTGCTTTATTTTTTAATAAAAATACTTTTCTCTAAAAGTGCGTAGTTTTCGAATTATAAGCACTAAACAAAAATTCGTTTTTTAGCCAATTTTGAAGTTTTTGTCAAACTTTAACTCGCTCTAGCGTCTAAACCGTTTGTCTGAACAAAAAACCTGAAAGACATAATTTATAGGACATTTAAATTACTATATTTTTTTATAAAAACACTTTTATAAACAACAAAAATCAGTTTTTGAAAAAATGACGTAATTTTACAATATTTTTTAGAAATTTGAGTGCGTACATTACTGTAACGCTGTCAGTATATCCCGGCATATTGGACTATGGAAAGTGCTTTTAAGAAAAAATAATGAATCTTGAGAATAACATCAGCTCTTCCTTTCAAATCTCCAAACCTGGATTTCTGTGTGGAAAAATTTCCCCCACACAAAAACTGATAAGTTTCATTCGGTGCAGACGTTTATATTGGTCCTGAATGTCCTGAATCAATTCGTACTATTGGCATATTCTTCTTTCACCTGTAGAATTAATGTCAGACGGTGTGAGAATATCGTCGTAAATCGACTAGACTACTCGACTCTATTGCCTGTTCCCCTAGGACCCCTACTCGACCATTTTTGTACTAAAACATGTTATAATTAAAGCATCTTTATCAATTTGCCATCCAATTCGGAGCACAATGAAAAAATACTCGATGCAAAATTGAAAATTAATTTAAAGATGCGAGATAAAAGTTAAGTTTTCTATTTAATTGTAATTGCAATTATTCATAAGCGTCATTGTCTTAAAAGTTTTATGTTAGCTGTACGTTAGCTGAAATTAAATGGAGATGTAAAGTGGGAGTAACAAAATGCGAATAAACCAATTTAAGTTTGAAAGAAACTCAATTATCCTCTATGTAGTGATAAGATAATTAACCGGTGCTTTTGAATCAAATATTTGAACTCTCAACATTGAATTTTAATTTTAATGTTGTTATTATTATAGTATCCCCGTCTATAATATGTATATTACTTCGTAACAAGTAGGAAAAAAAAGGAAAAAATACATATGCATTTATGCATAAATATTCCTTATTATTACGATATAACTGAGTTTTCTTAAAATTTAAATATTTATCGAGTCATTCAAAACAATCGACCAAACTTGAAATTCATTTAAAGTTAATTGTATAAATTTAAATAATTTGTATGTACTAGTAGTTTTCTTTCGTAAAAATATTAATTTGAAACAAAAAAATTAAATTGCAATTACATAATTACATTTAAATTGAATGTTTGCATGTTGAAATTTTAATTGAATTTAACTGAAAGTATAAGTAGCGAGAAACGAATTTTTTAACACTAATTGGAAATTTATTGTAAAAGCTCAATGACTTTCTTAAATATTTTCAAAGCACAAGTAGCAGTTCAGTAGGAGGAGGACCCAAGTGAGGCCCATGAGGGACCCCAGATGTTAATTTTTCTGGAAAGTACGTGTTATGTTCTCAAATCTAAGTTTTGACGCACAAAATGATGGGTGGGTACATCGATACATGCTTCGAGCATTTATAGAGTTGACCCTTGAAAAGCTCCCCCTCCGACTCGCTTTCTAAATAAAGATTTCCATTTTGGCGTATAAAGAAACCCCACTATTAATTCTTAAAAATATAGAACTCTCGTAAATTTTTATGTAACAATAAAATGTCTCTTAGGCCGCCGTTCCCGATTTCCCCTTCCCATTAAAATTTCTTCGGTTTGGCAATCAGAAATAAGTTATCGAAGATATTCAATTATTTCTTTTTGACAAAAATCGTTCCCCTTATTACACGAGAAAAACTAAGTTTAGTAAATTGACTAAATAAAAAGAGAAATAAAATACAGACACTAAAATCTTTTGTAGCTTGTGGAACTCGATCTGTTCAGTTGAGATCTGAACTGACGACTTAACATTTTATGGGTCGTTTTTTTACAGGTCAGGTTTAACAGCTAACGGAAGTTTTACTGTTCTAATTTTGAGAATCACGAGCGTCAGAATTGTCACAATTGTAACGAAAGAAAATTCTGAAAAAGAGGCGACTTTTAGTAAAGGGCAAAACGTAAAAAAAACATTTAAATCGGTTTTCTTAAGTTATAAATGAGGATGATGACTGTCTTCCTATTTCGGGATCGTTTTTAGTATTTTCGACACGTCATAAAGGAAATTTTGCGAGTACAGTCGTTTTTCGTTTCTTTTTTTAAAATACCAACCGTCAACTGTAGTTATTTTCAATTTATAGACGTAAAATCTATAATGCATCATTTATTTACAATTTACAGTGCCAACCGCATCTGTCGAATGTACGATGATAACAACATTTTACGTTTTTACTTGATTTGCTTTACTTTTGTTTCTATTATTTTCAATTTCAATTTTGGAATACGTCTTACACGATTTACTACCAACGATGCCAAATAAAATCGTAGCTATAAAACAACATTTTCAATTAATTTGGTCACGCAATGAGATTGTATTTTATTGTCGCATCTTGAAAAAAAAACGTCTAATGACAATATTGATTTATCACTAGGGCACATCGTTTAAAATTCATTTATTCCAATTTTTTTGTCTTCTCCAAAAATCGATTCGCGCAAAATTAGTGCTACCTCGAAAATGGTACAAATGGTGTACTTTTGAATATTCTAACTCTCGTTCAACTATACCTAAACTTTTTTTTTCTGTTTCGTGTCTGTGTTTCTTCTAATACGGTAAACCGCAGTGATGTCAAAGTTTTCATCATTACATAGGTAACCAAATTGTATTGAGGGCCGCATTGACCATATAAAATTATCCGCAGGTTACACAAAATGGTGTACTACTTATTTCTCAGTAGAAGAACCTCCGAGCGCAGCGAGTCCAAAATGCGTCCCAGGCGAGTCTTTAAAGGGGCGTGGCCTAATTTTTACAACTTTTTGAACCTCCTGCCTACCTATATCGCCGAAAAGGTCATACCATCCCGACTCTGCGAGTTCTCCAACGACCTGAACGTCATCCAAGACGAACAATTCGGATTCCGACCTTTCCACTCCACCGTCCAACAAGCCGTTCGAGTAGTAGAATTTGTCGCCGATGCAATCGACCACAAGGACTGCGCCGCCGGCGATTTCCTCGATGTATCCAAGGCCTCCGCCAAAGTGTGGCACCAGGGGCTGCTAAACAAGATGATCACCGCCCGATATCTTTTATCCATGGTAAAGTTAATATGTTCGTTTCTAACTCGCCATTCTATCAGAGTCAAGATCGAAGACGAGAAATCTACCCCCAGACGTGTACTCGCAGGAGTGCCACAAGGAGCAACCCTTTCTCCCCACCTATTCACCATCTTTACCAGCGACATGCCAAAGACAGAAGCCACGAGCCTCTTCTCTTCGCCGACTACACAGGTTTCATGGCCAACTGCAGGGACCCTCGACTCGTTCGAATTCGCCTGCAAAACGCCGCCGACAACCTGGAGCGTTCGTTCAAGAGATGGAGGATCGCAGTCAACGCGACCAAAAGCGCTGCCGTCTCACGAAGCGCCCCAGCCTCCAGTGACCACCCAACATTGTGATCTTCGGCCAAGACATACCTTGAAAGGACGACACACGATACTTGGGACTCACCATCGACAAAGGCCTCACTTCGAAGGAGCAGTCGCTAGAGCGCATGCCGCCTACTGCGCCCTCTACCCGCTCTTCTCAGGAACAACTCTGGACCTTAGGAACAAGTTGCTGCTGTACAAGACCGTCATCCGACCGATAATGACCTACGCCGCTCCCACCTGGGGGACATCAAGAAATTGCAGACAGTCCAGAACAAGATCCTACAAACCATAGTCAACGCACCATGGTTCGTGCGGAATCGGAACATCTACGAGGACCTCCAGATGATCAGCATCCAGAATTTCATCCGAGAATCAGCCGTCAAATTCCACGACGCAACGATGGACCACGACAACCCCACCATCCGAGGATTGTGGGGTTACAACGTCAACAAGACGCGACTCTGAAAGAGACCCAAGTTGGTCCTGGACAGAGTCTAGTTTTTGCCCACCAAGACCGACAAGGATTAATGTTCGCTTCCGGCGAACCAAGTAAGATACGTATCGTCAGCGATACGGTCTTTGTATCGCACTTCATTATTACTGTAATTTTAGTTACCCATGTTTTATCTTTTCAGATCCAGCCGGTGAAGAAGCAATGGACTCAGTTCCGAAGTTTCATAGCCAATCAAGATTCACGATTCACGATGCCTATACCTATAACAAAATTTCAAACAGTTCATTACAAGTTTTCCACAGACACTGTTTGTACGACCCCGGTCGTAATAAAATTTGTGTAATTTAAAATTTATATCAAAATAGTGGCAAAGATCGCCCTGTTGCAAGGAGCATCGGTAGTGTAGCATCACTTCCGCAACTTGGACGCGTATACCCTTTAACTTTTAAGTTGCACCCAAGAGAACTTTAAAAGGAGTCGAGACTAATATTTGAATCGAAACATTTAAGAATAAATTTTTAAGATCTGTTATGGCCCTATAAATAATTACACGATTTGCTTAATGTAAGCAATTAGTTACAAACTAATTACTGTGATCTTAATATCGTAATTCTGAAAACCGAACCGACTCCTTCTTTCTCCCTGCCTCTCCCTTGCGTTATTAATACAGTTTTAAAGTTTCAACTTTATGACTAATTACACTGTAAAAATGAATCTATTAGTTGAAAAATGCTTAACGTTGACATCCTAACTTAATTACTCCGAAACACACCCATTTTTCTTACAAAAGAACAATTTTGATTAAATTTTGAACAAAACTTGGCACGCAATCTTATGAAACTTATCAAAATATGACATTAAAAGCGTGCAGACTCATTCATTGTTTTCATAATTAATTATTTTACTAACTGTAATATCTAAAAATAAGGACGTCATTTCGAGAAGAGAGAAAAAGATGTTATTTCGTCCAACTCCAAATCAAAAATTTTAAAGCTCCGATAAGCCATTTCACAGCTCAAGAGTTGAAGATACAAAATATGTCTAAAGTAAGAAAAATTTTGACAACGTAGTCTTGTAGGGTAAGTAGCTGTCATCTCATTTTTTAACAACTTATATTTAAAATAAATTTCCCCGAAGAAAGAGTTTTCATTTTAAGGTTCTATAATTTTATATTTTCTTAAATATAAAATAGCGTTGCTTGAAATGGTTATCGTGAAAAGTGACTCGAGCGAAATATTATTACGTAGATTTTGTAGACCGATAGTGGTCTATGTCAGGCAACACTTGCGATAAGGAAAACGTCTTAGAAAAGAAATTATTAATCGATCGTTTTTCTCTTCACAAAATATCGCATTTTTATAAATTTCTCGTTTTCCCTTTGAGATAAATTTTTAGATAGAATAAATATCGGTTTAGTTCAGTTGGATGCTTTACGTTTTTACGTATTTTTGCTTTCTTCGGCCTTTGGCAATTCTTGTAGCGGTAATTGGTAAAGAATGTGGAAATGCTCTCTCTCTCTCTATACATAATACGGTCAAATTCGAAACGAATCCTCCGGAAAACTCGCAAAATTGCCCACTACAATAAAGTTAATTTAAAATGGGCGCAAATTGAAAAATTAGGGTAATAAGATTTTTTTATGCAAAATAATATTCAATAAAGTATTAAAGCTTAGAGCTATTCCAGGGATCTCAACTACTTTCTAGCGGGTAAAAGCGACCCAAGCGCATCGGCGGTATTTGATGCGGTAAATTTACGTTTCCAAGCTTACAAATTGCAAAATAGCTTGACATTTTCTGGCTTTCGACCATCTGACATTTTCGCAATGCTAAAGTACTACATTTTTTACCCCTCGTACAAACGCACACTTTGACATTTAATTTATTTTACAAAAAAAATTATTTATATTTTTCAACTTTAAAACGTCTTTCGAATGGTGTTAACAAGGGCATCCATTTTTTTAATAACGCGAGATAGTAGTTGAGTCTTTTGTAAAAATGCCGAAAGTTGTTTTTTATAGTTGAACTAGAAATGCCAAACTCGCGATAACTGAACATCATTGTAACTAGAGACAGAAAAAAAATTGAAAAAAATTACCCAAACATTTCCAATTTTAGCATAAGCTTCTGTCGTTGCAAAACGTGAATTGTGAGAACAGCACACAAAAAGATTTGGCGAAAACAAAAATAAGCTACAATACGTGATCATAAATCGAGACAAGTAACTGAAAAACATACAAGCTTAAGTTGGGTTTCATAATTGCTGAATTCTTATAATATCTTCCGTTCGTCATAAATTAGCATCATCAGCGTCTTGTCTTGAGGCATTAGGTCAACGCTTTAAAGTAACGGTAAAACAATTGCCTTGTTGCCTGGTCTTTTCACCACATGGTCTGTAGTCCAATAAGTCTCCACTTTCCAGTTTACAGGCATATAGTGGCTATATAGTCACTAAGACATTGGACATTGGACATTGGACATTGGACATTGACACTGGACATTGCTCACTAAGAAGCTTAATCATCAAAATCATTAGGATCATTTCTTCAGTTTTTAGGTGTTCGATGACTTTATAGCTTGACTCCCAGTTCTTCTAGATACATACTATGCAGTCCCCAAACCAAAGGATGGTATTTCTGATTTATAGTCAGGTCATCAGACCTACTAGATTCCAGCAGTGACTTGGAACCCATATTGCTCAAAAGCTTCACCAACTTCCTTGTTTCTATAGCTTTCTAAAATCTGTTTTCTGTAGATGATCTGGTATTAGTATCATGTTCGTACAAGGACTGGGGCCTTTCTGTTAGAGCACGTTCCAGTTAGGATAAGTTAGGTAGGAGCAGCAGAATTTAATAGTTCTCGAATCACGGAATCACCGAGGTATAGTAGGTCAAGCAAGAAACGCAAGATGGTAGGCTGGCCCGGAATAAGTCCTTCGGTTGAGTTCAATAAAAACGCTTCTTAGACTTAAGAGACAGGCTGATCTGGTAATCCAATTCGCAAAAAACAATAAAAACACCCAAAAATCATAATTCAATAGTTGCAACGGATTAATAGCGACGATAAGCGTTTGCTGCAGATGTAACTATAACAAAAGTCTGTGATAAATTTGTGATAACAATAATAAATTAAAGAAAATGGACGGTATGGAACTACAATGCGCGGCGAACATCCAATAACCCGTGTCTAAACCATGAGGCAGTGGCAGCACTGCTGGATGGACTCAGACAAATATTTCTGGACGAGGGCTCTCATACCCAATCTCCAACCATGGGTAAAGAAGAATCACGTGAAGCTGAGCTATCTGCTTATTCAGCTCCTCACCGGTCGCGGTTGCTTCAACTATTACAAACACCGAATTGAGACACTAGCCACCCCACAATGCGACCACTGCGAAAGCATCGATCACGCTCTTGAAGTGCTATCGATGGTAGAGGAAGAGAGTAATAGCATCTCTCAAGGTAGGACAGGAGCAGAGCGCCGGAAACATCATCGGCATAATGCTCAGAAATCCACAAGACTGGACGACAATACTTGAGATCGCATCGAGTTTTATGAAAGAGACGGAAGAGATCGAAAGGCAGCAGCAGCGTGCGCAGTTCACCGAAACCCTTAGCACTAAATTCTCTGAGCTCAGGAAGTAAGGACGTCGCTGGAAGGGACTGCGATAAAGCAACAGGGGGACGCACTACCAGAAAGAAGTGTTGCAGACGAAGACCGGACACTGCAGCGTAGGAAAGCGACAAGCTCTGGCGTGAAGGACTGGAAGCAATGCTAGCTCGGATTCCCAGCCTTCACGTAGAAACCCCCATAGAAAGTGAGAATTTACGTTTGGTTTTAGTGAGTAGGGCATTTTTAGTCCATCCTTACACTACCTCTACAGAAAGTAGAGCCTCTACTTTAGAGGCCTTTACACCTCTACTGTAGAGGTGTCTTTCTGAAGATTTTTGCATCAGTATAACGTCCGTATAATGATGAGCCCAACGCGCCCCTCCTTAATGTAATATCCAATAAGGATGAGTTCTAAGGAAGGCTACTCAATGGCGCACACTATGGAGGTTTTAGTGGTTAATAGGCGACAGGGGCTCTTTCCTAGTCGAGTCCCATTACGTCCGCTAAACAGCTACCGGGGGCGCTCATGAGAATTTTCCCTTTCAAAAAATATTTAAAAAGAGGTTAGTTCAGTTATGTTAGGTTAGGTTAGGTTAGGTTAGGTTAAATTAGGATGGGTTCGATTAGGTCTCTTACGTCTCCAACTTATTCGTAGGTGCCTGCACAGCATTTTACTTTGCTGGCATGCTTAGATAGCTGTATTGTGTTTAAAACTATTGCATTAGTTGTGAGAAGTCGTTCGATCATTTGTCCCACCCAGGTTTTTGGTTTATTGTTGATTATTTTTTGGTTATGCATCAGTGTCAGTATTGGAAAGATATACAAATGGCTGGTTTAATGTGAAAAAATAAAGTAAATTTTCGAAACGTTCCCCGTAGGTATAAAACGTTCCGTAAATTAAGGGATTTTCGTAGAAAAATTTCCCGTTGAAAAATTGTTGAGTGGAAATAAAATAAAGTTTAATAAATGTAATTTATTACTCGCGATAATACGTTAAGGTATTAAAAGGGAGTTGGGTAGTTGTTGTAAATCTGTATACAAAGAAAAGTATTTCTAAATTTGAACAAGGGCAATAAAACATGAGCCTGCTGGGCTCAAGGGCTATTCTAGGCGTTCGGGTCCGTACCAGCACATCTTCATCAAGAGGGTGTTTCGTGGACACTAAAATCCGCGTATAGAATTCCAAACAGGACTAACTTTTTTTTCAACTTTCAACAACTTCTATTTAAAAGATAAAGTTAAAATATCTTTGTTTAAAGAGAAATAGTTTATATTTTACTTTCCTAATTAAAATGCATATTTGCGTAAGCGCTTTATAAAGTTAAATAGAAGTGATTTTAAGTTACTAATAACTCTTTTAACCTTTATTTTTAACTTGCACTAAATATTTAAATATTTTATCCAGGATTGTTGGTAACAAAGCAGGTCGAGTGCTCGAGACAAAACAACCGTAATAACTCGCTTATACAGTCATGCTAATATATGCTATTGAACATATAAAACTCTGGTACATGACCAACTGGATCGTTTTAATTAATGCCGTACTATTCTGAATTTAAATTTTCGTGTAACAGTTACTAACTTTAAAATTGAACAAATTATCTTTTTTTTTTTCTAAATTCAACTTTGAAATTTATTTAATTTGTTCAAATAACACTAACACAATTTATATTAAATTCCCAAACGTACTTGTTTAGTTTCAACTCGCCCGTTGGTGTGCACGCGCTCAAAAATGGATAAATAGTCTCAATAAGGCTTACCATCAGAGTTTGGTTATTGCGTACAAAGAAATTTATAAATTACGCCAACTTGAAAGAATTGGATCGAAATCATCAGTCACATGAAATCCGAATTCCGAATTAGGAAAAATTGTTTTGAACAAAAACATCGATTTAACAATTTGTCGGCCCATTTGTAAGCGGCTTATGTTTAGGTGGACAAGTAGGCAAAGTTTTACAATAAAAAACGAAGACTTTTAATCAATTTTGGTGCAGGAATAATTTTAATGGAGTTTTGTACGAGGCTATATTGAAAAATTCTTAGCCTACTATAGAACCAAACAAAATTTCAATGTCAAAATATTTTATTACTCAACATATTCTCCTCTTAATTGGATACATTTATTACAGCGAACCTGCAACGTCTCTAGACCTTTCAAAAAAAATGTTTCTTCTTGCTCTGCAAACCAGACCTCCACAGCTTTTATTACCTCCTCGTTGGAAGAAAATTTACGACCTTTTAAACTTTTTTTCAGTTGAGGAAAGAGATGATAGTCGGACCGAGCCAAATCTGGAGAATAGGGGGGGTGTTCTAGTAATTCAAACCCTAAATCACGAATTTTTTGCATGGCAACATGAGATTTGTGTGCAGGGGCGTTGTCCTGCAAAAACAAAACACCTTTGGATAGCTTTCACAGTAATGTCGAATAGTAATCTCCAGTTATTGTTCTACCCTTATCGAAAAAATCAATCGTGATTACTCCATGGCAATCCCAAAAAACTGAAGCAAGAACTTTTCGATCGGTCATCATCTTCAATTGAAAATTAACCTCTTTTGAAGCTTGCAGTCCAATTTTTCACGGTCGCATACGAAGGACATTGATCACCAAGGGTATTAACCATATTTTCGTAAATCTGCTTACCTCTTAACCCTTTTAAATACAGGTACTTGATGATGACTCGATACTCCAATTTTTCGATTTCCACAATTTCGGTGGACATCTTTTTTATTTTAATTTATTGCTTAACTCTGGTTTACTTTTTTGACGTCAAACTTTACACTGACACTTCTAATAAGTTATTGTTCGTCGCTATGGTAACGCTATATTTTTTTTGCATGGAACTGTCCTAGGCTAACTAGTTATCAATACATTCTCGTATACCGAGGGAAGAAGGGAAGCACCCATGGCAAATTTGTAGTTTTTAAATTTTCGTTTCAGTTTAAAATACGTCTCTCATCTCTCGATTTTAGATTTCTTAATTTATTAATTTGGAGGCATAAAATGCTTTTATTATTTTGATCTCATTAAGAGTGGCTTTTAAATTTTAAATATTTTAAAGCCATTAAAGTAGGTAGTAGAAGCGGCACAATCATAAAAATATAAAATTAGCCGAAAGCACTCACCTTCAACCACTTCTGTCACGCTGCAATTTTCTATATTATATAAAATTTATATCGCATTCCGAAGTACACATTTTCATGAAAAGAAAAATTAAACTTACCCCAAAAGGGTTAAAAATGTAAAAAAAAATTTCGAAGCTCAAATTGAATCCTTTTACAAATAGAGATTTCGAACAATAGTATCGAGAGATGTGTTTGAAGTGTCCACTAAATATTACAAGGTGAGGGAAGTCGATCTCGCGGCGTGCCACAAAATTAGTTCCTTTCAGTTCTACACAATGCTGGATGTGTTTGCTGAGTAGATTCGCTCTTGAGATTGAAACCTAGAAGAGTAGGTTTGGCAGTCTCAGTCAAGTGTTCTATTGACGCCGAACAATACCTAGTACACCCTCGACTGCTCTGCGAATATTGATAAGCTGTTTTGCAAAGCTCATCACAGCTCAGACGCAAAATTCAGTTTTAGTTAGTAAATTCAACAGATTTTACCGCTCGCCTCATCAACGAACGATTTATCAGCTTTATGCACTTTTATATTTTAATGATGCGATCGTTATTTAACAAAAAAATTGTTGGTTCAATATTCAATTCAGTACAGGAGTGCAGGATACGAGCTCTACCAAACAAGATAATGCTTTTATAATCAAGTCCAAAGCTTGAAAGTTTAGTTTTTCTTTTAGTTCCTCGCTAGTGATTGCTGTTCTTTCATATTTTTCTCAAAGGTGGCGTTTCGTAAGGAACTGGCCACTGGCCACTAAGTACCGACTTCGTTGGAAAAAATATCGAATATACCAAAAAACTTCTCATTAATAACTATTTTTAAGCTTCGAAAAGTTAAAAAATTAAATATCGAAGCTCTCTATTATAACTCTAAGCTACCTCACTTCGTTAACATCGACATACGGTTGCACTCCAATTATAAAATTTCCATAAATCCGTAGCAATTTTTAATGTTAATCTTTTAAAACGTCGAATCAAACAAAAGATATTTCTTGAATATTAAAAAATAATGAGCAATTATTGACGCGTGAAAAAATTGAAAAAAATTTAATCAATTAGACATCGATTTTAAGGCTTTTCCCCATTAGGTACATCTCGAGTTTTTAGTACTAACTCTGCTAATAATTTACGCTATGCACACATTTTTCATGATTTTTAGTTCGTTAGCATTTTACGTTTTTGTGCACAGATAGATTTTTGTTTTACGTATGATTGGTTAACCTGAATAAGCTTTGCCAATGCAGTATCAGTTAATGTTGCTTTTCTCCAATAGACTTGTAAAATAGTATAGGCACGCAGGAATTCCAATTATTGTATTGTGACATTTTAATTAATTTACAAAATATTGCATTCAATAGCATTAGTACAATGGACTTTTTTTACGAATTTTTTATTATTAAAACTCTAATAGAATGAAATTCATTGTTCAAAATGTACACTACATTAAAAATAGCTATTGAAATTGAAACATATCTCTATATATCGTAAATATTTAATATGGGGATTTTAAACTTCAGATTTCCCTTTAATCTGAACAATAATACCGAAAAATGCGAATATTGGAATTATCGGCATTTATTACGGTATCCATTAAAATTTTATATTAAAATTAATCTAGCTTTTCTCAAAGAAAATTCATAATTTTGTTTATTTTGGCTAAGACTAGATATCCAAGAGCAATCATCACTTCCAAAACGATACAGGCTCCTCTAGAGACCGGAAGACCTCTCGGTTATATTGTGCGCCTCGGATGTAGTCTTCCTTTATGTGAGCTCTATGCTTTCGATAAAGAACAGAATTTCTTCTAATTTGGGCAGTTCTCGTTAGAGCTTCTTCTCCCCTCCAAAAATTCTGTGACGACTTCTTGCGAAAGCCTCGCAGTGTCTCAGAAGATGAATTGAAGTCTTATTTTCCTCTGTATAGTGGTCTTCTTCTAGTCCCATCGTATACAGGTACTTTTTAAGCAGGCAATGGCACATTATTGTTGCCGTTGCCAGTCCTAATTCACCTCTGCTCATTCTGAGTAGAGAGCGGGTTCTTTTGTTAGAGGATTTCTCCAATATGACTTTGGAATGTCCCTTTCCAGTGTTTAATATGCCACTATGTCACAATACCAGAAGTGACTTTATTTCTCTTAGAGACTGGTAAAAATTCGGATGAAAAAAGGCGAACAACTTTACATTATGGTCAGCCCACCGGCTTTTTTTGCGTCTTTCTCTTTGCCTCTTTGGGAAAAAGGTGGCCTCGAAGACAATAGTGTGATAGACTAATTAAGACAAGTAGACCATATATTATGAACGGCATAGAAAACAGTTCAAATGAACTACTCAATCTACTCTTCAACAAATTGATATTGATAGGCGAAAAAACAGTTTTTCCCTCAACTTGTACCATTGTGATATGTGTCAATTTCTCTTCCAAAATATTCAGTTGGTTAGGTCAACTCTCGGGTATACGTGGAATAAATTAAACAACTATGATTCTTTTGCCGACGTTTCGGTTTATATATTTAAACCATCTTCAGGGCTGAAAGGACACAAGAAATCAGGTTTTTAGGCTACATCAACAGCTCCACTCGGCCGTCACCAAGTCAAAAGATGTTTTTACAAAAACAACGACATTACATAAGTTCTAAGTCGGACTTGTTAGCAGTGACACTTACCAAAGGATCTGAATAATAAAGATAAATTTACGCTAGTGAACCAGGTCATTTACCATTGTCATTGCGAGACTGTCCCCTTTATAAAATTCAACGTTTTATAAGCGTCCGAGAGGAACCTAAATGTAGACGCCTCAGAGAAGAGAAGGAATTCTCCCAGGATATTTTATGTAGGTACTACTCTATTTTGGAGACACTGAGGCAGTCTACTCTGGGTTTTGCTGATCAAGACGCAACGGACCTACAAAGGATCCATCCAAGTAGGCTTGAAGGAACGGTTGCTATGTTATGTGCAAGAGGCCTGTTCAAACAACCTCTGACAGAAAAAGAAAGCATCATGGTTCTTTACGAGACTATGGGCCACGTTTCTGAGGTTTTTCCAACGTTTTTCCGGTTGTTTCTGTACGCTATAGTTCGATACTATACCAGTTTACACAGTAATTACGCCAGTTGTCTATAGATTCCTTTTAAAATGCCTTGTACTTGCATCATCGTGATTGGGACACTGCCCCTTTGATAAAATTTAACTTTTTATAAGCGTCCAAGAGGACCCTACCCCTACATGTAGAGGCTGCAGAAAAAAGAACAAAGTCTTCCAACACATATGCTCAATTTTTGCGATACCGAGGCAGTCTGCCTAGGGTTTTGCTGATCTAAACGCAACGGACCTACACAGGATCCATCCAAGTAGGCTTGAAGGAACGGTTGGCATATATATGCAAGAGGCCTGTCCAAACAACCCCTGGCAGAAAAAAAATCAGCATGGTTCTACACGAGACTAACTCTTATTTTGGACGGGCCACGTTTTTGAGGTTTTACCAACTCTCTTTTTCGGTCGTTTCTCAACGTCATAGTTAAATACCATACCAGTGTACCCAATAATTGCGCCAGTTGTCTATAGATTCATGTTAAAATGTTTGTCCAATCGTTTTCCTATGCGATCGGTAACACCTTTAATGTAAGATATAGGGGACGAACATTTTCCCTGTGGGTCCAGCCGGTGGGTGTTAGTTGGTCTTGTGATTATGATCCAATAGTTCTTCTAGGGTGTAATGCCTCTTTTGCATTGGCTTGTAGGGCCTTGTTTAGGTGTCTCAATTCTTTTTGGAGGTATTGTGGCTGGCAAATTCTTGTGGCTCGGTTTTTAAGTGTTTTGATGATCTCTCTCTGTGTCCCAGTGTTCCATCGCCCCGGCTCATCCAGGTAAGCGAGCTGTCATTTCTGATTGCATAGTGAACTGGATGTTGGGGTGGACGCTTTTTGGGTGTTTCATGAAACTGTCCAGCTCCTGTTTTCTGTGGCCCCATACAATGAAAGTGTCGCCTACATAACTCAACTATACTCTCGGTTTTGGTCTGGCCGATTTTAGTCTCGTTTTCTCGAAATGTTCCATGTACAGGTTAGCTACCACTTGACTTATTATCTCACTGGAAGTACGTCGTAGTTAGCGTGCGCTCACATCTGCTCACAATTGCACGAATAAGTCTTTATTATTATTCAACCGCCTGAGAGCTGAAATTTTTATTGGGTGGGTTCAGAGCGATGAGTCACTCCAGTTATATCTAGTTCTATGTAAAATAGGTTACAGGTACCTTTTTATGTACCTATAGCTGTACTATGGAACTAGTATTCGTTCCGTATGAAAAGTGCCATGAAAGTTTTTTCGAAAAGACAAAACGTGGTTTTTGACTGTATATTGAAATTTTTCTTACCGCTTGTGTAATAGTTTTCTTTTGGGTAGAGACGACGAATCGAACATTAAACGTCGGGCACCAAAAATATATTTACGTCTTCATCCACAATCGCGATTTATCTGAAATCAAAATATAAAATCATTTTCACATTGTTGCGAGACGAAAATAAATGTAGTAAATTAGTTTTATCTTTTTTTTGGTAATAGTTTATGAAAGAGATAGATGTATCAATTCGAAATTATTGTGGTCGGTAGATTCCATTTTTGCGGTATCAAATTTTGTAAGCTTATTGAAGATTTAGCGAACAAAAAGAAATAAATATAAAAGGACTTGATACAATAAATCTATTTCGTAAAAAATGATGTATATTTGGTAGTTCAGTAAATAATTTATGAAACATAGGTGGATTAACCCTTGATTTAGGACAGCGAGTAGATTATATTTCATTCAAAAGGGTAATCATTAAAGCCGATTTAAAATCCTGTCGTAAATAACAATTAATCTGTAGAGTAGAGCGTGTTGGCAATTGCCTTTAGTTGACAAATTTTAATTTTTAGTTTTTTGGGCTAGTCGACGTGTGCGTTGACGCTTTCGAAACGGACGAGGTCGGTTTGTAAAAAAAAAATTAATAACTTTTGTTACTAGCAACTCTCGTCGAAACTAGTAACTTTTTCCAATAAATAACAACAACCGAAATGGATACGAAATTTTCCCATATCGCGGCACACTTTAAATTTGTTTGAAATATTGTAACATGTTCTCTTTGAAAACGTATTGTGAATCTGATTATACGAATTTGGTTCAAAGTATTTACTCTGGAGATTTATTTTTAAAATATATACATCCCCGTAGAACTATTTATTTTGTTTCGATTTTAAACAACATTTCGCATTTGCCGAAAATTGTAAAATGTGCAACGAGTTTTAATTTATACGCGATCGTGTTCTGTTTAAAATAATGAAATTCGATATGTTTCATAAACGTAATTTGCTTTTAGCTTTCGAAACGAAATTGAAACGATCGCCAACTATACAAAAGCTCGCTCATCTTTATCTGTTGTAGTTTTAGCCTTTTATCTATCAACTGCAGGAAGTTTCAAGACAAAAGTCGCGCTTCGAGCCACTTTAACAACACTAATATAAAACGATTCTGAAATGGACCGTTTGAAAAATTAAAAAAAAAATTTTATCGCTTTCCAACAACGCGTTTTGGAAGTTGTTCGTGTCACAATCCTGTATACTATCGGCATATGTGCGTGACGCTCTGTAGATGTCCAAATTTGGTTCCAGCTGCTGATGTCATAATATTATATTATCCTGAAACTGACACATATGAAACTTTATACTATCAAGCTCCTTCTATTGTGTAAATATCACATTCAAACCTAAAACCAACCCATTTAAATTTAATTTAACATTTTTGCAACCGTTTCGAGCTCGACGGTATAATGGCTACTTTGAATTTGTGCGAACACACACACACGTGAACTCCTGAAGAATTTAAACAACTTTTGAACTTTTAAACTTTTGAAAAGACGTAGTACCTACTTTTAGTGTGATAAATTACTAACTTTTTGCCGAAGAATATTCCGACTGCAATGCAGTTTTGGTTACAATATAATTTACTTTTGATGATAACAGTTTAAATCTTATTATCTACCTTCGTATGCACCTAAATGTTGCAAGATAAATTTAATTTATTACGTGAATTGTTCCACACCTACGTTTAGGTAAATTGGATTGTGTGTTGTGTTAAATATTATGCAAAAAATTTAGATGTGGAAAGAAGAACCTAAACCGCATTATTTCCAAAATGTTAGGTGAGAGGTTACACGGAGGCTTATTATAGTTGCTTTATCTAAACTTTTAATATAAACTCAAACATTTTTAGTTCGCACATTTATGAGTTCATCTCTATGCTGGGCTCCATTTTTAAATTAAATTCAAAATTTATTCCTATTGTAAGTATAAAATCATTAAAATATGTGAAATATATTGCTTTAAAGCGAACACGCCTGCATGATTTATTCGAATGGTGGCTTTTTGAAATGTTGAAGCGGTGCTCATAAACAGAATTGTTTGCTTTAATAAGCCTTTTACTATTTTAAAAGAATTTTTGTACGTTATCGTGATGGGTATTTTCTAAACGCCTCTCCGTGGAAATCTATTCTTTGAGAAACCGCATCTTTTAAGTTACAATGAGAAAGAAAGCAACAAGTTCCAAGAATACATTTTGAAATAACTTATAATTTTATGACGTCGTTCTCTTAGACAACTGACATTGTAGCGCTTACTCGCCCATCGCCATCTTTATAGAAGATTAAAAATTGTGTTAGATGCACTACTTTTTACCACCGAGGTGACATGAGCAGTCGCCAATACCGTAACTGAAGACTTCAGTCCTTTATCACGCGCATTTTTTTTTTACAATTTTAGAAGTGCGATTTAATTCAAAATACGCGATAAATTTAAGATTACAACGGATTTAATAATAATAATAATAATAATAATTCATTTATTTACACAGTCGTAAACCACAAGGACCAAGTTCAAATGGTGGGACCGAGTAGGCCCACCCCTGTTCTACCACTTGGTCTTTGACACAACATAATTCCTATAACCTTGTATACATATAGTATATAATACTCTTTAACTAAACAATATTTTAACAAAGAACACGATGGACAAAAATATAAAACAGAAAGATAATCATAACAGGTACAACGAATATATATGTGATGCACCATTAAATCACCAGAAAACCGGCTCCAAAGATGCATGCTGCTTTGCAAGCAGCATTTCCCGAATTTTGCATCGAAAAGTAGACATTGGCAATTGCTTCAGCGCACCGGGCAACGAGTTATAAAGCTTCGCTAGGTCGAATTTAAAGGATCGTTCAAAAATAGCAGTTTTATGAAGAGGAGGAGTTATCATGAATTTTTGGTTTCTCAACCCTAAGTGATGGACATCAGTTCTAAATGTTATCTTATTATAGAGATAGGCTGGCTTCTGTGTAAGCACCAGGTTATGATAGAAACAAGCTGAGCGTAGAGCACGCACGCTGCTCATACCCAGCCATCTCAAATCCCTTAATTTGTGCGAAACATGATCGTACTTCCTAATGCCATAGACAAATCTAATACAAGAATTTTGTACACGCTGAATTTTTTGTACGGAATCCTGAACCAAACAGGGACCATAAACCTCGGAGCAAAAAGAAAATTGAGACAAAACGAGAGATTCACATAACATTGCTTTTGTATTCCTAGTTAAGTAGGATCTATGTGGATACAAAAGTTTGAGTTTCATATATGCCCTTCCAACAACACTGTCAACATGCTTCCTAAATCTGAGTGACGAGTTCAGTACCAGCCCGAGATTCCTAGCATGCTCAACATATTTATCGTCCACCCTGTAGAAGAAGGAGCTGAAAAGACACAATTTGGATCTGCAAGCGTGTAGGCGGTAAACAATGCCTTTTTAGTAAGATTGAAGATAGGGGCGTTCAAATCTACAGGAACGCACGACATATTCGTGTCACATTTTAAAATCTATATTTCCAATATCCAAGCGTAACACTCACGTAAATTGTTTTTTTTTTGTAAAATTACACAAGGACTTAAACAAATTTAAAGTATTAAAAGATTTTCGAAATTAAAGTGGGTTAAATAATAATAAGGCAAAGTATATAATTTGTATAAACGTCAAACTTCGAACAGTCGATTATCTATGGCGTTCCTTCGGTACGCTTGTTTTCTCTTCGCACGATAATACAGCACGTGAAAGATGAACGGCTGCATGGAATTCTAAATTTTGTAGTTTCATGAATTATTTGTCGCCTGCTACCTGAACAACCTGAATTGTTTGTCGCCAAAATGTCTGAATTGCAAACGTGTAAACGCGAACTTTACGTCATTTTCGAGATTTAAACGATAGTTTGTTTACGAAAATGAAATTTGAAATTTAAATCTCGCGTTTAATAATAAATTGTAATTTTATAAAACATTACAACAATTACTTCTTATTTGTTGGCTTTAAATTTCATTTATTTAAGAGCATCTAATCAAAGTTCCTTACTCAAACTTCACTTGGAGAATAGTTTTGCAATCAGTTCTCTTTGTTCGTGTTCAAAGCACTACGAAGCTGTCATGCACTCGCATTAATATCGCAAACTTACTACAATAGCAATCATACTTGAAAGGATGCAAATGGAATTAAAAAATATTTCCCTAAATTAATATAAAAGGATTAGGTAAACTCAAATAAAACTTCGTTTGATTCGCAATTAAAAATGCAAAATAAAAATTTTGCCATAAATGTGGCGAAATTGGCAGATAATTTTCACCAAAGACGACGGATGAGTCTTTCTCAAACCTTTCCTGTCAAATAAATTGGGTTGGAATAGAAAAAAAAGTAAAAGCGTCTACTAATAAAGTGGCGAGCGCTCCTGGCCACCTGAGAGGTGTTATGTGGAGCAACAAGGAAATGAACATCGAAATAAAATAAAATACAAATTTTTAAATATTTAGGGTTAATTAGTTAGATAGATCTAATACGTTGTAAATGAACCCCAACATACACACATAAGTGAAAAAACTTTAAATGAGAAAATTTGTTTTCCACCTAGTGCCTCGGGAATCGAACCCAAGACTTTGCTATTTCCGGTAGCACGCCTATACCCAATACACTACGGAGGTCAACATACTTTCACAAGCTATCCGGCATTGTTTAAATGCGTCGAGACAGCGAAATATATATAAATCAAATTAGTATGCATCCAACAATCATACGTGAATAAATTACAAATTTTTAAATATTTAGGGTTAATTAGTTAGATAGATCTAATACGTTGTAAATGAACCCCAACATACACACATAAGTGAAAAAACTTTAAATGAGAAAATTTGTTTTCCATCAAGTGCCTCGGGAATCGAATCCAAGACTTTGCTATTTCCGGTAGCACGCCTATACCCAATACACTACGGAGGTCAACATACTTTCACAAGCTATCCGGCATTGTTTAAATGCGTCGAGACAGCGAAATATATATAAATCAAATTAGTATGCATACAACAATCATACGGGAATAAATTACAAATTTTTAAATATTTAGGGTTAATTAGTTAATTAGTTCGCTGTCTCGACGCATTTAAACAATGCCGGATAGCTTGTGAAAGTATGTTGACCTCCGTAGTGTATTGGGTATAGGCGTGCTACCGGAAATAGCAAAGTCTTGGGTTCGATTCCCGAGGCACTTGGTGGAAAACAAATTTTCTCATTTAAAATAAAATGGACATCTTCTGAAAAGCATAAAACATGTCTTGGTCTACATGTTCTTGGTCGACTCAGCTAGTACTTCTAGGTTTAATGTCCAGGTGGTTCGAAACCCACCTGAAGCCGTAAGCCCAAAATGTAAAAAATATACTTCCAAATGGTGGTATTTTCAAATCTCGAGAACTGTGACTTTATTTTTTGTTCGAAGTGGTGCAATGATATTTAGTTCAGTACGAGCTGCTTTCAGTCATTTTGTCACTTTAACTGGCGTCACGTCGGTGCAAATTGGAACTAATTTCTTTTCAATTTTCTCTCAATTAATTTCACAATTTTTTTGAAACATTTAATTTTAACTTTTTTGAGCTTCTAACTCCTGGGACGTCTTTAATAATTTACGATAATTTTTTGTAAGGTAAGTGTTGCTGTCGGTCTGCGCTGTTAGGTCTATTCTCCCTTGTTTACTAAAAGTCGAATTGACCCAAAAAAAGAATTAGATAAATTTACAAAAAAATATATACGAAATTGCCTTAGAACAAATTGAGTTTTAACAAATTTATATTTAGGGGAAAAACGATTTCGAAAAACACTTTATAATACAATACTATTTGTAGATTAATAGCTATAGTTGATCAAACTTGAGTGCTCTGCTTTGATCTTGTGAAAATACAAAGGATTTCCGCATTTCCCAAATTTTCTTTGTTGTCTGCTAATAAAATCATGGCAAGAACGATCTTAAGATTTTAACAAAAGTTTATCAATATAAAAAACATTCCGTATAATAGTAGATAGTAGCAGTCGTTAACAGTAAAAAATGTTAAAGGGGAAATGATTAAAAAATAGTAATTAGGCTCTAAAACTCTCAATCAGACTCATGGCAGTCTGATCTGGTCTGGTACTTGGATGGAGCATACTCTTCTTTCGACTCAGGTGGCACAACTAAGTTTTTGCACTCGACCTGTATCCACCACCTTTCCAAGAAGCAATTTGCGCAACCTCCACTATAAAAAAAATTTTACGTTAGTTCTGGAATACTGGTAGAATGTGCACGCCCATTTGGTATCTAAATCTGTGACACTGCATTGGGTACCCAGTGAGTCAGGAATTTAAGAGATACAATTGCGAGCAGACTGTGATGTGAGCTGTGAGATGGTTTCAAATCACCTTCAGAGACCCCGAACCTGCTCTAGAGATTCCCTTGAGCTTCATCAAAAAGCCGTACGGGATGGCTTCCTAAAAAGAGCGCATGTGGTTAGAAGGGCATGGCTGTAGAAGTAGAGACTATTGTAGCAACTCAACACTAACATGAACACGCCTGAAATAAACTTAAAGTGATTGCAAAGGTTGACGTAGCTTAGTGCGCAACACAGTGGAGACTCGAGTTCGATCCCTGACCGCGGTTCAAGTTCCTTGGATTATCATCGCAGAACGGGCATCTATTACTGTCCTCGATAAGGTGCAAAAGCGGTAACCCCAAAGTGATGAGTCAGCTGTGCTTTCGAAGCCAACCACCGCGCACTCATGTTGGCCGACTTTCGTCGCCCTAGCCGTTAGGGTTCTGGATCGACGGGCCATAAACACGGAGACTCCGGACAAGATAACGGTATCGAGACCAATGTCTCTGGAAGAAGAGTAATGTAGCGACTCAAGACCAACGTGAGCGCGCTTTGAGTACAAGGGAACTGCGAAGACCAACGTAGCTTAGTGGTCAAAGCACCTAGACCGGCACAGTTCGATTCCCGATTGCGGTCCAAGCGCCTTGGATTATCATCGCAGCCCGGATGTCACTTAAGGTACATTCAATAGTCACACCATGGGACCAGGGTCGTCGAACGGCTAAGACCGTTGGATGCAAATCTAAAGGTTCTTGGTTCGAGTCTCGCTCAGTCGGTGCTGGAGTAGATTCGACGTTTGAATACATACACACAAATACCACAAATGAAAAATTGTATTTTATTAACAATTCGCCACTATAAATAATAGCATAATTAATAATATAATTACAAGCAGTAAACATTCGCGGTAGCATGGGCAGGGGCAAAGTTGGCGGCTAAATAGGTCCCACGACTGCTCTTGCGAACCACCACGAGACGGAAACCACACGGGAGGGAATACGGCGGCTAAATAGATTTCACGACGGCCCTCGCGAGCCACTACAAAATTATAACCACACGGGAGGGAATACGGTGGCTGGAAAGGTTCCACGACGGCCCTTGCGTGCCACCACGAAACTATAACCACACTGAAGCTATGTAGATTGGGTTATAACTGGCATTCGTCCAGAAAAGTAGAGAGAATCGAATGCGTGATGAACACTCTCACTTCATGACCAAAGACAAGACGAGACTCTCGAAGACTGTACACAAGACTTTGAGATATTGGGTCGCGTTTTAGGGGTTGTGAGCTGACAACCAAGATGCGGATTTGGATCAGCTCAGAGTTAGAATCTTGCTACTGAAGTAACAAACTGCATTTCTTGCTAGCCACCAACTAAGGATTTTGTGATAAAAATTCAGATGGTTCTAAAATAGAGGACTAAATTATTGAAAAAAAAATTAAGCGGGGAAAAAGAGAAATTTTGTACTTTGTAAAACGTTTGTATTCCAAACTATTTAAGCATACAAACTATGGGTTTTATAAAAATGTGCAAATTAAAGTAGCGGGCAGATAGATGAAAATTTTTGCTATTTATATTAAAATTTGAAAATTGTTTAAAACAAAAAAATGTTAAATTAAAGTTTGCACTTGATAAAAATCAAAAACATGAATTATAATGTACAACATAAAATGAAATTTGCTTCGCTTTGCAAGAGACAGGCTAAATTGTCCGCTGACATGGCGGAAGTGGATGGCCGCAAAACTATTCCCATTTCGGACGCATTCAGCAGAACAAAGCTACTATTTGCGAGATCCCTAAACACGAAGAAACGATAACAGGTTACTCGTGTCTTTCAAAATATAGAAACGGACTATAAACAAGAAATTTATTTCACTATTTCTTCCGGAATTTTATTCTTTTTTATTCGTCATCAGTTTTGCCGAAACAAATTTTGAAATGTAAAATGAGACGGCGATGACTTTGATAAAAATCTGGTGGCCATATAATAATGAACAAAAAGGGACTAATAAAAAACTCCACCGAAATAAATGGATTTTACGTTGTCAAGTTGGAAGTGACAGGAGACTCCAAACTGGGGTCACTAATGCGGTTGTAGACAGTTATTCAATGCCTCATGCATGGTCATGTCTGCCGCGCGATTCTTCATCTTTATTAACGAGACGATCAAGACCTCGCAGTATTTATCACGCCACCCAACCAAAAGAGAATTCAAGAATAATCCGATAATTTTAATTAACTATTTAGATGGCACGTTATTTAGAACTAAACTACAAACGAGCAATCAATCAAAACTGATTGTAAACAAGGGTAATTCGATATGTCCAAGAGAAGCAGTGAATGGCAATTCGTTAGCATTTGTGATGTAGCCCAATGTAACCAATTAATTCTTTGTTTCAGACTAGCTACGCGTGGCTGTTTGTTTTATTTAGTTCGTTATTTCCAGACATTTCCACGTTTACTCGACTGATGTGTGTTGTTATTAAGCCTTGCTTTCTAACTCGATTGCGTTAGCAAAAACAACCCTCGATGCCTCGATCCAATAACCTATATCGTTCTCCAAAAATGCGATTAATAATAATTTAACGTTAAGAACGCTAATTTCGAAGGCGCGTCCGTTTAAAATAATATAAAAACGAGTCTCGAGTCGGGCGTAAAAAAAGGTGTCGTTTTAATTCGTCAAAGTAGGTATCAAACAATCGAGTTTAGGGGGTGTCCTGATTAGCTTCGCTATCGGGCGCCACGGATCGCCCGTTACTGCGACTCCGAGTCTTAATTAAATCTTGGAGGAAGGAAGGAAAGCACTCGAATGCCAGCTCTAACTTAATTGATTGGCGAACTAGCGATTGGTTCTGTGGCGACTAAAAGTAGGGTGTCGCAAGGGCACGATGGAATCTGACAGACAGTGAAAGATTAAAATCTTTTATTCCTATTTTCGGACATGTGAGGCGTTCTCGTATCCAATATTTTGTAGACATTTATTTAAAAGACACGCGACGAATTTGCTGTATTGTATTCTGGCAGATGAGCAAAATCGATCACGACCCTTATCCTGGATTAGCGGTCTTCCCTCGAGTCGGAATAATGAATTTACTGCATTACCGTCGCTTTAAATACTTAATGCGGGCTATAATAGATTCTTATCGATTTTCTACTAGTATCCGATGGCGCGTTTTTTATGACTTATAAAAAAAAGTGCGTGCGATGTGCGGGCGCGGTGCTTTACGACGGGCCTGCAACTTATCTTACGTTCGATGCGGCGCATTTCATTTATCTTCTTCACGGTTGACTGGTGCCACTCCGTTCGCCCCATGTCAGTAATATTCTCCATATCACTCTTCTTCCTACTCTTTCTTAACTCTTTATCTCTTAGATCGCGTGCTACCCCAATATTACCATCCGAAGATCGTGGACGTGGACGCGCTAGGCGATGACATGTACATGCACAGTGTACACCTCCCCCCTGCTCTCTCTATATTTACCCAAATCTTTACTGCACATCTCGCCGACTATTTCTTTTTTAAACGAAATTCTGTCCCTAAGCCCGTGCTCACTTTTTGTATAGTAGTCGAAACGAACGACGAGCACTAGCTTAAACAGACATCGGAATCGATTCGACGATGCGCGATATCATTTAGCACAAATGCAAATTTTAATTATGAAAAGCTAGCGATGCAGCTTTCGTTTTGTAATCCTTGTATTTCATCGAATGTATAGCACACAAATTAGCTATTATCACGACGCCACATGCATTCTTAGTGCCGGTTTAGCTTCTAATACAACAAAGTTCGAAGCAGATGTTCCCAAATGTTTTACATTAACAATTCGAATTAGTAACGAACAGTTAAATATAAAATTCCGCCGATACAAACGTGAGTTTTTCTTCGGAAATTACTTTTTCGTCCTTAACTTAATCCTCCCGTTTGTAGTTAAGCGTCAACTTAATTCGGATAAAAAGTTCGAGCTAGGAGCTTTTGAACTTGAACGATGCACTTTCCAACAAAATAATTACGAGCTTTTTGCACAGATGGAGAAAAAGAGATTGGTAGGTTACTTTTTCATTGCAATTTAATCTCCCACACTTATTAAAATTTTATAATTTCAATGTCAAGCTCACGATTGGTTGCTGCGTCTGGATTTTTGTGTGGTTGTGGTGCTCTTTAAAAAAATTCCAACCTCTCGTGTGTAAATTACCCTTTCTATAATTAATACTTTTAAATTACTTTCAAGAGAAACAAAAATACACAGAGGTGTAAAAGCGTTATGTTTACATGCGAGAAATGTCAGAGAGACTACCAGATAGAGCTACAGCTTAATGTAAACTTGAATGTGAGTGCGAGAAAAGTCAAGGTAGTCTTGCTGCAGTCGCTTGCAATACTGTTTACATTCTTGCTGACAGTAAAACGAGGCCTAAAGGTTTCATCTTCACATGCGAGAAAACTTGTGTTAGAGGAAGGGAGACAGATAGAGAGACACACACAAACTAGCTTAATGTAAATGTGCGAGAAAACTGAAGGAAGTCTTAAAGAAGTCGCTTGTAGTACTGTTAACGCTTTTACTTACAGTACAACGAGGCCTAAAGGCTTCTTCCTCTCATGCGAGAAAACGAGAAATTGCAGAACGAGAGAGACAGAAACTAGCTTAATGTAAACTGCACTGTGAGTGCGAGAAAACTAGAGGAAGTCTAGCAGAAGTCGCTTCAAATACCGTTTAACGAGGCCTAAAGGCCTCTTCTTCACATGAGAAAAAACATTTACAAAAAGTTTCAGTGAAAAAGAGAGAGAGAGAGAGACAGAAACTAGCTTAATGTAAACTGCACTGTGAGTGCGATAAATGTGGAGGAAGTCTTACAAAAGTCGCTTGCAATATACAGCTTACACTTTACACTCTTACTTACAGTACAACGAGGTCTAAAGGCCTCTTCTTTTCATGCGAGAAACCTTCTGCAAGAAATTGCAGGACGAGAGATAGAGAGAGAAAGAGACAGAAACTAGTTCAATGTAAACTGGACTGTAAGTGCGAGAAAACTCTAAAAAGTCTTGCAGAAGTCGCTTATAATACTGTTTGCACTCTTGCTTACAGTGAAACGAAGCTTAAAGGCCTCTTTTCACCATGTGAGAAAACTTCTGCAAGAAATTGTAAAAAGAGAGAGAAAGAGACAGAAACTAACATAATGTAAACTGGACTTTAAGTGCGAGAAAACTCGGAAATTTTGCAAAAGTCGCTAGCAATGATGTTTACACGAGGCCTACACATGCGAGAAATTACAGAGGGAGTGAGGGGGAAAGGAAAGAGAGAAGGGGGGGGGAGATCTACATAGACAGAAAGTAGCTTAATGTAAACTGGACTGTTGTAAGTGCGAGAAAACTTTAGGAAATTTTGCAGAAGTCGCTAGCAATTATGTTTACACGAGGCCTAAATAAAGGTCTCCTCTTCACATGCGAGAAATTGCAGAAAGAGAGGGAGAAGAGAGATACATAGACAAAAAATAGATTAATATAAACTGGACTGTAAGTGCGAGAAAACTCTGGGCAATTTTGCAGCCGCTTGCAATAATGTTTACACGAGGCCTAAAGACCTCTTCTTCTTATCTGAGAAACTGCAGAGAGAAAGAGAGAGACATAGATACAAAGACAGAAAATAGCTTAATATAAACTGGACTGTAATCGCGGGAAAACTCAAGGAAGTCTTGCAACAGTTTTTCCAATTTCCAATGCACATTTACAGTATTGCAAGCGACTTAGGCAAGATTTCCTTGAGTTATCTCGCACTTTACAGTCCAGTTTACATTAAACTAGTTAATAACTGACAGTCTTTCTGACATTTCTCGCGGTACAGTTCCCACATGTGTAAATGAAGCCTTTTCCCTTACTTTAGGGTAGGGCATTCCAGCGGTTTTTCTCTATTTAAATGCGCACGTATCGTAATAGACATGTTAAAAAATCTTCTCCCTTGGGCAATTCGGGAATTTTTTTCAAACTATCGCGATTTAAAAGAAAAATTCCGTCCTCGTTACTTCAGGCTTATCCCTTAATTTAACCATTCGAAACAAAAGAGCCTTAAAATTAAATTTTTTTTGCTAAACGCGGGTAATTGTGCAAACTTAAAGAAATAATGAAGTTTTAATTAAGAAAATAGCTACCTAATTATTACTTGACCAAAGTTATTCGGATAAAAAAAAACAAAATTTTTTAATTAAATATTAATGTCGAGAGATTTTCTTTGTAGACAAGAAAGTTATTAAAAACATTTTTAATTACATTTTAACAAAAGTTATATTAAGTAGATAGAGGCTAAAGGTTATTCATATCTGATAGTTGATAAGCGAGAGTTTTGTACGAAAAGGCGTTTAAATTAAAATACAAAAAATGGTAGGTAATTAATTTTAGGTATAATTTGTTATTTTGTTACAGTTTTGCCGTTTTTAATAATGAACCACAGTTAGTAATTGACAGGGATATAGTGGACACGGGTGAAATGATTTGTAGAGGCTACAACGGTGTACATAGAAAACACAATGAAAAAAAATTGGAGGATCTAAGAAAAGGATTTCGCGTTTCAAAGAAGGCCTACCTATGAGAGGTATTATTGTGAGATGCCCAAATAACGGCCTTACATTTTTCCTGTCATCGAAGCTTTCTTAAGGACAAAATTTGTATATTGGGAGCAATTCGCTATGCTAGTCTACCTTGTAATAGAAAATTAATAATAAATGTCTACTGCAAAAATGTAGTAAAAGTTAATACTATTTTCAAATGAACAATTTTCAATTTATTTAGATCTTTGAAACCCAATTATCATAAAAAAGCTTTCAATGCAACTATGTAAAAAGCCAATTACCTACAAAATTACAGAGCTATGAGTTTATATTTACATGTTATTATCGTTATCCTGAACTAAATCACAAAACATTGACAAGACTGGCCTAAAAAAATTAGTCCCTGCTCGGGCGCCAAACTTACAACAGAAAATTGCAGCTACTGACATTACAATGAAACAGAATTGACTAAAACTGTATACCTGCATTATTATTTTCATTCTGCCATTTTAACCGGTCAATAAAATTAGGATAGTCGACAAGATGTAATTTATATTGCAAAGGTGTGCGATTTGTAACACAAACAGTCGTTCGTCCCTTTTTAAAATTTCATCAGACGATTTTCCAAAAATTTTTCTGCCGTACAAATCTATACTCATTTATACATATCGTGTTAGCCTTTACGTACAACCTGTCTCTAGTGTTTATAGATTTTTCCATCAGATTCAATCTAGGGTTGTTCAACTTTAACTTGTCTCTTTTATTAGAACGATCTGTTACTTATAACACTTTTGCAATTCATGGCGGACTCGAGAAATAAAATTAATATGACTTGCAAATAAGGCGGTGTAGACTGCAGACTGTCACAGTAGGTAACTGTATATAGTTACTATTTTTGGTCAGCGTGACATTTAAGCGACGCCTTTTATATCACAAATTAAAAATTAATTTCGAAAGCTTCGCGAGTTGAATAAATGGTGAAAATAAAAGCGGTAAAAAGTCCCAATCTCGAGTTTGTCGCTTACACACGCTATACTCCTTAGTATATGAGCTTAGATAACTTTAAATTAATGCTTTATACGTTTATAACCTACTGCAGTTGCAGTAAATTTTGTAATTGGCATTGTTTATAACAAATTTAACGACCTGGCCTTTGGCGCTCTTCATAAATCCTACTCATACATAATTATGTGGAGCTTCAAGGTGTACTCAGCCCAGTGTGCGTTATAATTTCATTTCTAGGTCTTTTAACGAAAGATGGAGCAAAGGCCTCTTATGAGCAATATAGCAGCCTACCTGCCCAGTAGCCTCATATCGAAACAGATCAAGAGTAGATTGGAGAGAGTCAATTAAGTAGGCAGTTTTGCTTTGAAAGTGGAAAAATCGCGAGAAGGGATAAATGCAAATAAATAAGAAAACAGTTTTCTATCCAGGTTGGTGCAAGATTTGAGCAGTTGGCGGATTAAAAAATCTGGTCGCGTAGTGGCAGCGGTGCGAAAATGATAATGAAGAAAAGAACGTCGTCAATGAATGGGTCAAGACAGTTTTGTGACAGTTGAGTAAAGAAACTCGAGTGTCGGGCGCTAAATTAGAAATCTGCGTGGAAGCCAATGGTGCGACTATCTGGAAAAATAACGTAAATGGTACTTTGAATAAATAATTTTTTTCTAATTCAAAAACAGCCTTAAAAAGAACGTCTTGTGAGTCGTAAAATATATTGCACGAAGTGTTTTCGACGATTGTGTGGAAAGTTGGAAAGTGAGCTACTTTACTTATTTTCCAAACGGAAATTAGTCATTAGACGGTTGTTGTATGGTGTGCAAAGGAACTGCCGCTTTTTACACGAATGCCTGAAAAACAAACACAAATTATTCTAGAACTTGGCGCCCCTTTAGCCCACACCCCAAGGCGTCTAAAATTAAAAACGAACGACTGCAATTTTAAATATCTTGTGTTTTTTACTATCTTAGTTTGTATATATTTATTAAAAAAATTAAATGACTTTTAATTAATATTGTAGGCCAATAAACAAATTAAAAAAATTCTTTTGTATAACCATATTAAAAATATTCTCTTTAGAGAATTGCAACAACGTTCGGTGAAGAAAAGGAAAACGTAATTAGTTTGTAATTATAACTTGGAAAATGCCAGTTTCCTTAAGTATCCCCAAGTTTAAAAGAAAATTGTTTTTATCTGTTGATAAATCTTTATTAGCACTGCATAAATTGATCTAACTTAAATTTATAACTCCAAGCTTTAAATTTTCTAAAAACGTCTACAATTAAAAACAAATTAACCATCTTAATTTAAAAAAATGTACCGATTTAAAGGTTTTGCGAAAACCTTTTTTCTTCGCTTTATTATTCAAATAAAAATCGAAATTTTGGTTTATTTTGTGAAACGAAAATTTTTTTGTCATATTTTAGTCGTTCGTCAGTGATTTCTTTTGTCATCTGAGGTAGATAATGGGCGGAAGTAACATGCAATAAGAAGCTTTGTGTTAAAATCAAACAAGAAATTTGAGCTTTTGACAGCAGGAAAAGGGAAGCCCTCCTGGAAAGCCTAGCAACTTTTATTCCATGCCAAATTCTTTTGTTACAACACAACATTATATTTACATAAATAATGTCAAAGGAAGTTGCGAGATGAGCCCCTTTTTTTTGGATACGAAACCATTATTTAATTTTTTTTAGTTTTCGAATTCGGATGGAAAGCTCCAAATTGTTCGATTTTGAACTGGGCGCGCCCTCTAGTTGGGATTTTCAGCGGAAAGTCGTTAAAAGCTCAAGTTATCTACTCGAGCAACGAATTAAAAATTAAAATATTAGCATCGCAATCGATAGTTCAAGACGGAGCAAATCAATGACTTATTCATTTTTATAATCGGTCTCCTGATAAAAATGATCTGATTAAAATTAATCGAAGATAATTAATTAAGGAATTTTAAATCAATCAACATGTTATAGTATTTTTATTGCTTTTTCTTAACAATCACAATACAATAAGAAGTGTAGAAGGTGCATTTTATAATTATTGTCATAACAATAGGATTATAAAGTACTACAGACTACGGTGTGACAAACAAGCCAATAATTTGCAAATACAAAAAAAGCATAAACGCTTAATGATTAATAAAAGAAAGTTTAAATAATGAGTACCATTAAACCTGCATATCGTTACGAAATTATCAACTACTTGCAAACATTCAGCAATAAACAATTTAAATTTTATCACACTTACAAGTAACAAGTGCCAAGGCAAAATACCTAGCCTTACTTCACGTGAAAACCTACATTTATGTTTAGACTCTTTAAGAGAAATACTTTTTAGCACAATTACCTAATATTTTAAATCGAGATTACGATGGCATCGGACTTGTCGGACGAGATCCTACAGTAAAATCTTTATATTGGGAAAATACACAGATCTGAAAAAAACCCAACAGTTCTCTTAAAATTTCGAAAAATATTTTTTTACCTTATCTTTTAACTGTTGACATAATTGTAAGCCCACCGTAAATAAAACTAGAACCTCATTTAACCACGGCACGGAACATTCGGCGTGACTCGAATCAAATTTCATAACACCATGATTATTACTAAGTTGATAAAGAGCAACAATTAATTTATGGCTTTGTAAATAAAAACTAATTGCAAGATCGTCCGGTAAATTTGGAGATAGCGCCTTCTGTAATCAAACTTGTAGTTACAAAGAATGCAAGAGTTAAAAACTTACCATATTCCGGCTCTTAATCAAGTCGTCCATAGCTCGCTTTCTAGGTACAATTAAACTCGTCCGTCCCCTCTGTAAACTACCTAAAATATTTCCTAAAATATGTAACACTTCATCCGATGATCTGAAATTAGTGATACTTTGTAATTATCCAATTCACTCACAACGAGTACGTACTTGAACTTGTAATTTTTACCAACGTCGTCAATGTGATAAATTGCTTGCTGTAAATGATTTGCGGCGTCTTGAATTTGCTGCAATTTCCAAGGACTCTCGTTAACTATGCTCGTACGAATAGTTGCTGTTTGTTGTCGTTGTATTTTAAAAACAATATCAGCGTGGGAAATACTGTCACCAGTTAAAGTTAGCACACATTTTAATTGATCCGGAGGTACTGTCAAAACGAATTGATCCTGTTTTCCAGAGTTGTCGTTACCGTACAAGTGCACGGGGAACCTCCTAGCACACTCCTAAATTTCGTATCGTGTAATTAAATGAAAAAAGTGCGTGTCACTTTAAACTTACGACTAAAATCTGATGAATTTGCTCTAAACCATTATGAACTTCTTTATGTAAAACCCACTCAAATTCTTTTTGCTGTAATCGAAATATTCGAATTAGTACACGTCGCATTAACCTCAAAAGTTAACAAAATATGTTTCCCAAATAAAAATATCTACTCGAATTGTTGTAAAATTAATATTGCAAATTAAACTTACCAAATTAAGAGCTTCTTCTCTATCACAATCGGTCATTTTTAATATTTGTAATATTCTTAAAATTATTTACTTAATACGTGTTAACCAACTTGTACACATTTAAACGAAGGCCTAAATAATTATTATTCTACATTCTTAAATTGGCCAGAATTAGTTAATTACATTAAATTAGACTTGCAAAATCGACATTTTTCAACTGTCAAATTATAACCTGCACCTACTCTTGGCACCAACTTACGTCAAAACATAAATACATCGAACACGACAAACGTCACGTGCACGTATTCGAGATTAAAAAAAGAGCAAGTCCAAACGTATGTTGTCACTTAATTGTATTAAACTAACCTCACTTTCTAAACGTCAAAATTCGAGCTTCTAAGCATGTGGAAATCATTTTCGGCGCTTTCGTTGAATTATTCCACTGGTAACACCTCTAAAGAGATTTCGTCGAAAGTTTTATACAAATATTTATTACGTCAATGTCAAAAATTACCCGATGATGGCCCTAGAAAGTTTTACGTGAACTCGATCAAACAGGTACTGGCGACCAACTATTAATTGCTCTAAAATAAATTGCCTATTGTAGAGTTTTAAACAGCACTTTAACGAAACGGACCCAGAGCGTATTCAACAAATTGTAAAACGAGCGTACGAAGATTCGGATTGGATTTTAAATAAGGTGAGCGTTACGGTCAAGTTTAAACGTCTTAAAACTTATTTTATCTTGCAGTATTTGGGAAAGCAATAAGATGTTTCGAGTGCCTTTAGTAACTAGTTGTAGTGAAATACCTGTAGATAAGTTTTGGAAAGCGACTTTGCTTTATCACAGGCGACCGAACCTAATAAATCGAAAAATAATGGGATCGGCGGCTGCTTTGTTCGTTAAAGTTAATTTTTGTAGTTCTAACATTAAAAGGATAACCGAACTGATTACTCGCTCAGCAATTTTGTACGAGGTTCGAAAACTCAAAGATATATCTAAAGAGCATATTGATAAAAATTTAATAATTAATTTATTGGAAACTTACGACAAAAATGTCGAGGTTTGCGACGTGTCGCTAAGTGATTTTGAAAGTTACGAGGATGGAGTATTTGTTTCGGTTCAAATTTTATTACCTCGTAGCCAACATTTTGATAAGTGTGTTCAGGTTGTTGTTTTCGACAAGAAGGATAAGTTGGCTACATTTCTAACAGTTGTTGAAATAGACAAACGACCCCTAGGACCCGTATTTTCTTATGATATTGAATTAGTGCCTCCAGGAAGTTTACGAGTTTGTGTGAACAGTTTTGAAGACGCCGATAGTGCGAGTGCAGAATGGTTAGCCGATCAGTTATTTCCTAAGCTGTTAAAATGGGCCGAGGAAAGTGAAACTGAAGCTCACATACAACAGTCTTTATCATTATTGGACGTTGAGAAATACACACACAATTATCTCCAATTGAAAGCTAAATATGCGGACGATTTAATTAAGGCGAGTTGAAGAGGTACAATTTTCAAAAATTAACAGATAATGTTTAGGTATGGACGGAAAGAACGGACCCTTTGAAATTCGTGCACGAAGATGTTGCAATAGCGGCTTATCTTATATCACTGTGGGAGAGTATAACTCCTAATCAGAAGCCCACTTTTGTAGACTTGGGATGTGGAAATGGACTTTTAGTTTACATTTTAAGCCAAGAAGGCTACTCGGGCTATGGCATTGATGTGCGCAAGAGGAAAATTTGGGATTCCTATCCAACATCGACGTCTTTAAAAGTAATTTTTTTTACAACAATCGTGTTTACCTCTCCTCATGTGTGTTTTTGCAGGTTCAAACAATAACCCCTTCTGAAAATTGTTTATTTCCTGACAGTGACTGGATCATTGGTAACCATTCAGACGAACTTACCCCATGGATACCTGTAATCGCCTCTCGAAGCTCGTATAAAACTAATTTCTTTTTACTCCCTTGTTGTTGTTACGAATTTAATGGCCAAAAATACAAACGTTCGAATTCATCAGTTAGTATCTATGCAGAATACTTGGATTACATCAAGGCTGTGTGCATAAAATGTGGTTTTAACATAAAAGTTGACAAACTGAGAATCCCATCTACAAAACGTACTTGTATTGTTAGTTATGGACGTTTTTACAATGAGCAAGACTTTCGACAAATCGACGAAGGTGTCGCCTACCTAATTAAAGAAGACAAGTGTAACGAGTTATGGATTAATAATTTTCAACCACGCAATAGTATCGAGAAAGTTAGAAACTGCACCCAACTCGATCGAACGTTTATTAACGACATTATCAATAAAGTTAGTACTTTATTACTATCCAAAGAAAAGCTACAAGTTGTATCGAACAAACAGTGGAACGAGGGTGGAACTATGCGGCTGCCCGAATTAGTCGACGCAATCGAAAGAGAGGATTTGAAAAAACTCAAAAACGAGTGTGGTGGTTTACAGACTTTGTTGAGAAATCATAGATATATTTTTGAAGTTGATAAAGGTTCGGTTAAATTGCGTTTACCTTTAACTGTCCGAGAGACTCAAGGTAAATATAAAAGTAAGCCTTGTTGGTTTTATTTAAATCATCCTAATGGTTGTTTGCACGATGGTGAAAATTGTTCCTATAATCACAACGTGTAAAGTATAACTTTTTAAAATAAAATAGGTTTAAATAAAGAAATGCTTGATTTTTGTTCGCAGCATCTTAAAAAATCGTGCGCGTTATTTGTACTTGAGAAATTTCACAATTGAAGTGTACTAGAATCATCAATCATCCTGTTTATTTTCTAACTTAGAGTGAAGAAAATCTATATTTGGCTATCACAATATTCATAAATGTGAGCTTTTTAATAAAGCAAGAAACTCTACAGTGATTTAGTGCTTTCTCTTTTTATTTACTTTGTACCACAAGAGTTTAGTTAGTAATTCTTCATGTTTCTAAAAATAATAGACGTAGAAACGCCAACTCTGACAAACTAAAAAAATTAAATAAGATGTTAAAGTGGAACCGCTGTACGGTTAATTAATACGTACTGTAACCAATGTTTTCACATTAATGTCAATTAAACCGCAAGCTTGGAATCTAAGTTCTCTCTGAGCGACTTGCATGATGAACTGAAGGGGCATTCTCGTAAATTTATGATTTTTAAAATACCAATTAGTGTTGTATACTGCACTTGAAACTTCGGATACCTTTCATACAACATTTTTTTGAAAAAAGTACTTACTATATTAATTTATTAGGTTAGGTACCTAATACATACCTCTTTTGTTAAAAGTTCCATAGGGATGCAGTACAGCGCAAATTGAATAACTAATCCAATAGTTGTCAATCCAAACCGAAAACCCAACGCAGGGGTGCTACCAAAATAAGAATGAACATGTCAAAATTCAAAGAAGTTGAAAATACAGTACAGTCTCGATATAGTGAACTAATTCACGAACGACTTTGTCACTCCATCTAAGTTGTTCACTATTTAGAGTGCAGTTAAAAGTAGGTACACAATCGTTACACTTACAGTGTGTTTATTACTAGTGATCGCGAATAACTTTTAAAAGTGCTTAATAGTTTATTAAAAGCTTTTGACAGTTAGATTTAACTTAAAAATTTAAATTCTCATGAGGATATCACCTTATATAGGTACCCCTATCCACGTATTCGTAGAATTCCTCCCTATATGCTTAAGGAAAGTTTCTATCTAGTTGTACGATTCCTGTTCCTCTTACCTGTTTAATATTCGGAAGCTAATGTTAATATTATTTTTATGCTTTTATGCAGTGGATAGTTCACTAGATGGCTGATGGCAAGTTCACTATATCGATACTGTATTGTAGTCAATGATAGAACTAATATTACATAGCACACTTTTGAATATTGATTTTAAACTCGAAAAACCATAATAGTATAAAAATTTTTTACCTCTCTAAAACTGCATAAACTTCAATGGTTATCAAAGGTGCTACACAAATACAATGTAGCAGTAATATTATAGAATAGCAATCCTGGAACTTATTTAGATATCTAAAAAAGTACGTACATGTATCAAAAGGAGAATTTTGCTAAAATTTCAATTCTTACTCCAATAAAAATTGGTGGTGTTCAATAACGATTTTTAAACGTTCTGTAAAAAGTGATAAATCGTTAGGCGACTCAATAGATACGTTCATTTTTTGTAAGTGATCGCACAGTATTATAAACTGAATACGCAATTCCATGCAAATACCAATGAATAAGCAATCGAAAGCAGGTACCATTAAACCTCCTACCAGTACAATCGGGTATTGAAACAATTTAATGACTTGGTTTAAGTGTTTGTTATTCATGGCCCAGGTTCCTAAAAGTAACTCTCTTTCTATAACAATTGTCAGTACAATAAACGACAACATAATACCCAAAACCCAAAAAATAAAGAATTTTTGAAAGAAATTAGAATATTTCGCAATCTGTTTAATTTCCCTTCTGGCTCTTCTTGTACAATTTTCAATGCTCCAATATAGTTTAGAAAGCTGCAGAAGGTTTATGAATTTTTCTTTGTAGTACCCGCAATAGCATATTCTGGCCATTATCTGAAAGATTTTGTATCAAAAATATTACTCGAATAGTACTCGATGTAGTGTTGAATAAGATTTTACCTACTAATATCAATAGACAATAAGCTATAGGTACATCTAAAGAAACAAACATAAATAAAATAATAAAAAAAACCGACATCTTTAAAAAAAGTGGGGGATTTACTAAGGAAGCCCTACGGCTTAATCGTATACTATATTGTATACACAGGTTAATTTAGAATTGAACCCCCCCGATTAGAAATATCGCTTATCGTAATGAAGAATATAAAGTTAGTCAGAGTTGTCAATTTTAGTGCCTTGAACAGGGTTGTAAAAAAAGAGAAAAAAAGGAATTGCAATTTTCAATATTTTGCTCTTCTGAGCTCAAACAACCCAAGCAGGAGTAAATGTACGAATGTTCAACTGCGATAAAGTTCTGGTTTTTACAGTTTACAAAATTCTCATCATTCATCATACAAGCAAAAGTTACATGAGGTACCTACCCGACCTAAGTAAAAAGTGCACCTTTGCGTGTATAACATTCTTACTTGATAAATAGCACAAACAGGCTCCGTGTTTATAATTATTTCAGAAATATTTCCTTTCGGTATGTAGAAGTATTGGAGTATAGTTACAACTTCGACAAAAAGTGCCATCGCCGAAAAGGTATATAAAATAACACTGCGACTTTTACTGTCGTTCTTGAAACGAAGTAAACCCAATTGATTCAACAGTTGCATAGGAAATTGCACCAAATCTAGTTCCATGATTTTTCAGAACAAGACACGGTTAAGTTGAAACTAGAATAGAAAATTTTAAAATAATGGAGGCCGAAATAGTTAACGTGGCGCAAGTAAATATTAATGTAATTATTAGTGAAAGAAGTTTTGGAAAAGTTTATATTTTTTAGATTGTAGCATTCGATTGGTAACTTTTCAGATATAATTAAATTTTTTAACGATTAATATTCATTAGTTAATACACGTTTGGTCTAAAAAATCAATACACGTTTATTTACATAATATCATTAATTTTAAGGATTTTGTAATCAAAAGTTTAAAATTCTTCTCAACTCGAGTGCCAAGATTCAATTCCACCAAAAATCAGATACTTCTTTTAAGTTATAGTTTATTGAAATGCCTAAACATCGAAATCTGGACAGTTAAATTTAGGACTCGATAGGTAGCAATATTATTGTAAATACGAGGATATATTGAAAAATTCTTAGCCTACTATAGAACCAAACAAAATTTCAATGTCAAAATATTTTATTACTCGACATATTCTCCTTTTAATTGGATACATTTATTACAGCGAACCTGCAACCCAACGTCTCTAGACCTTTCAAAAAAATGTTTCTTCTTGCTCTGCAAACCAGACCTCCACAGGTTTTATTACCTTCTCGTTGGAAGAAAATTTACGACCTTTTAAACTTTTTTTCAGTTGAGGAAAGAGATGATAGTCGGACGGAGCCAAATCTGAAGAATAAGGGGGGTGTTCTAGTAATTCAAACCCTAAATCACAAATTTTTTGCATGGCAACATGAGATTTGTGTGCAGGGGCGTTGTCCTGCAAAAACAAAACACCTTTGGATAGCTTTCCGCGTCTTTTCTCTTTAATTTTTTCCCGTAGAGTGGTTAGTAATGTCGAATAGTAATCTCCAGTTATTGTTCTACCCTTATCCAAAAAATCAATCATGATTACTCCATGGCAATCCCAAAAAACTGAAGCAAGAACTTTTTCAGCAGATTTTTGGACACAAAACTTCTTAGGTCTTGGAGAACCAGAGTGTCGCCATTCCATCGATTGTAGCTTTGTTTCTGATCGTAGAAATGTACCCAAGTCTCATCCATAGTGACAATTCGGTTTAAAAAGTCTACATCGTTTTCAAATCGAGCACAGATCGAACGCGATGCTTCTACCCTTGCACGCTTTTGGTCAACATCCAAACATTTGGGGATCCATTTTGCAGAAATTTTTCTCATGTCAAAATTGACGTGAACTATATGATGAACGCGTTCGTTTGAAATATTCAGTGCTTCAGATATCCGTTTTAGCCCAATTCGACGGTCTGATAAAATCATGTCATGAACTGCATAGATATTTTCGGGGACTGACACAGAAACTGGCCTTCATCTTCAATTGAAAATTAACCTCTTTTGAAGCTTGCAGTCCAATTTTTCACGGTCGCATCCGAAGGACATTGATCACCAAGGGTATTAACCATATCTTCGTAAATCTGATTACCTCTTAACCCTTTTAAGTACAGGTACAAGTACAAGTACAGATGATGGCTCGATACTCCAATTTTTCGATTTTCACAATTTCGGTGGACATCTTTTTTCTTTTAATTTATTGCTTAACTCTAGTTTACTTTTTTGACGTCAAACTTTACACTGAAGTTATTGTTCGTTGCTATGGTAACGCAATATTTTGTTTATGCATGGAACTGGTCTAGGGCTAACTAGATATCAATACATCCTCGTACATGCATAAATATCAACTGAGAATTAATAGATAAATAATTAGTTAATTTGAAGAGCACTAAACAATGTTGTTCTAGAATATCAATTGTATTTGCTGGCACAAAGAAGTCTCCATCGATATCATGTCTATTAATATGCATATATGTTTTCAAATTTTCCCACTCGGAGTAAAGAATGTCTACGGCTACACTTTAAGATAGAATGGAAATTAATTATATATATTAACCTTTAAATAACAATTTTCCTTTAATATGTATAAAAGATTTACTTAAATGTGTAACGATGTGGATTTTGGGATGGTTCGGAGTAGTTATGAATCCTGAGATTCTGGCTCCAAACTATCAAAATCAGCATCGTTTGTACGCTATCTCTGGGGTTTTTCAGTAGTCACTGAGTTTCTCCTTATTTTGCTTTATATTTATTAAATATTCCCAACCTTTGTGATTTCTAAATTTTGGCCCCTTTCGTCATTTTTTCCCCTTAATTTTAATTGTCATTTAGATTTAAATAACCGTGTTTTAGATATCGTTCCAAGTGCAAGCGTCGATATGAGATTTACTCGCGACCTTGCACGCTTTCAATTCAATTTTAATTTCACTTTTAGTTAACGTTTAAAATTTTTAATTTGTTTTTTGAATTTTCTAGTCAGCCCTTGTAATTTTTTGCGTCATAACTCCCTGTTAATTTTTAGCCATTAGTCTTTAATCTTTTGTCATTTATTAATTATTCTCCGCTCTTAAGTATTGCTCCTTAATTTTAAAATTTATATTCACGTGGTCCCCATTTAAGAGCGCTTCTCGTCCCAATATTCTTTTTCCCAAATTTTGATCTCCTTAGGAAATTTCCCTTGCATCTCTATTTAGATAACTTCAAAATCCCCACTGGTACCGCCATCACGAGGTAAGCTCTGATTGGTGCTCGTGTACGGTGGTGGAGAAGTTATAAATAGAGGTGCAATATTCTAGAGTGGGGTCCGGTCCGAGTCCTAGTCCTGTCTTGTTGAGAGTCCGCGTTTGTCCCGTCCAACCTTGTCTAAATTTTTCAATCCTTCAGTGACACTGACCATCCCGATCAACCCTTGTTCTGTGGTAGTTTTTCGCAGCGGTTTTATTTAAGCCGCTGTGGAATCTAAGCTTCCGCATTATTTTGGGTTGGATCTTTTGTGGTAGTTTTCTGTAGTGGTTTTTCTTAAGCCGCTGTGGAATCTAAGCTTCCGCATTAGATCGGTTTCAACTTCTTGTGGTAGTTTTTCGCCGTGGTTTTATTTTAAGCCGCAGTGGAATCTAAGCTTCCGCGTTAGTTGATATCATCTCTTCGTCCGTGAGTGGTTGCCGTTTTGCTGTGGTTCCTTCTGAGCCGCAGTAGGGCCTAAGCTTCCGCTGTTCCCGTGTTTTTTCCCCGTGAAGATAAGAAGAGAAAGGAATTTTTTTTTGTTGGTTTTTTTAAGCAGAGTTTTTTTATTATATTTTATTTACTTTTGTTTTGAATAAACATTTTTTTCCCCATTCACCGCGACTGTTTATTTTATTTTATTTTTTTCCTCGAACCCTGCCCGTCTTCGGCTTTGAGCTAAGTCGCTGGCAGAATAATAGCTCATCGACGAAGTTCGGGGTTACAAATGGCAAGTATATTCAATTTATAATCGTTTTAAATCTCAGTAAACCATCTTAAATCAATTATAGTTTATTGATTCTCTAGACTATTATCGTTAAATACAAATAGTTTTCCAATTGGTAATCGTACCATTGAAGCATTAAATAAAAATTACGTTAAGTTAGTTCAGTTTGCAGTAAACACCCCAACATGAAAACGTTTACAAATTAGGGAGAAAATTGTGTCATTTGTGGACTCAAATATATAACTTGGTTTACGTCACTTTGCGCAATTCTGCGTTTCTTACCAAATTGCTTATAGTTATACAGAATGTCTCTGAAAGGTTTGCACAAAACGCTATCACATACCCACTCCTGAGTCCACATAAAGACGATATAACCATTTTTGCCTCTATCTGAAAGTGCTATCGGATCCCTAAAATCTTAAAGACCTTTATCTTTTTTTAAATAATAAGTTAAATTAGAAATATGTAACATAACTTTTTTTAACCGTTAACCCGATACGCCGGTCTGTGTGACTCCCATGTAAAATTTAAAGTTGTATAACAATTATATTTACATGCCTAAGAAGTTGCTGACTTGTCTAGCTTGAAAATATTGTGTTATCGACGAATTGACCGGATGTCGCCGTCACCAGTCTTTAGTATCACTAAATTAGAGACCATTTGCCAAGGTTCACGCGGCTTGTCAAGCCGACCGTCGCCTACAACGTGACTAATTTTATTACGTTTGTATTTGTAAATTTTTATAAAGTGTTAAAAATCAAAGTAATTATATTGTGAAATTTCTTTGTTTATTATTGGAAAATATAATTTAATTGATTTTTTTAAATTCAAGTAGGTACACTGTTAAAATATAATTTTCTTTAGAAAATGGCATCTAACTCGGAAGAAACGGTAATAAAATAAATGTTACTTCATATAAATTAATTTTTTTTGGCTTATCTTATTCTTTAAGCTTTGCATTTTAATATTAGTTAATAAAAAACTGATATTTGCGTATTATTCTGTGCGTTTTACTGCTATACAATAAGAGAAGCGTCAGATACCGCCGTTCGCCTATAGCGTAAAAAATATTAACGTCGCGAGTTAAAGGTTAATCAAACACCTTCCAAAACGGGGAGCATTAAAATTTTTCACATGCTCTTTAGGTCCGCTTTATTAGAGTTTAGCGTCCGTTTATAGGAGATTTTGTCCACTTGGCTAAAGAAGAGTAATGTCTGAGCACTAACCACTAAATCATGTTTTTTAATAATTGTATTTGCTAGCACATTAAGAAGTATACATTGATCATCCTGTATATAATATGTAAACTAGAGGGCAAAACACTAATTTATTGATGCTAAATACAGGTTTCTAAAATTTTCACTGAGTGTGGAATGTCTATACACAGAGCTGAGGTACTCAGTACAAAATGTACTTGACAAAAGTAATCAGTATTTTTATGTACTTGGAGTACTTTACTCCAAGTACTTTTAAAATTGTTGTACTGGTACTGGAATTTCCAGTACCGATCTAAAAAGTACTGGTACTGGGTACTTTATATATACCAAGTACTACTTAGTACTTGAAAATGTACTGCGTAACCAAAAAGTACTCTAAGTACTTCACTAAAGTATTCAGTATTTAAAAGTACTCCCAGTACTTTAAAGTACTCCCAGTATTTTAAAGTACTCCCAGTATTTTAAAGTACTCCCAGTATCTTAAAACACTCCCAGTACTTTAAAGTATTTAACAAATACATCTTTTCTGAACATTGCCGACGTCTTTCCCATTTATAATTTGTTAATTTTGTTGCGGAGGTACAAAATAATGCAGTGTGCAGAATTTATCAGAGACGGCAGCAGCTATAATAGTAGGTATTTGAGTTCCCTAAATAAATTTCTTATGTACTTTTTAAAGTATCGTTTTGGTAAAGTATTTCTGCCAGCTTTCAATTTTTTAAACTAAATTTCTATAGCAGAAGCAGTGTACGTGTACAATGCTTTACATCTTTGTAATTTTTGATACTTAAAAGCATTTAACACAGATATTTAAGTTATATCTGAATTAATTTCCAAATATGGATACACTTTAGGGTATCAATAATTAAATAATTATTTAAATGAAAATAGTTAAATAACCCTAAATTAATCACTTTAGTAGTGTGAAATCGAGTTTTAAGTAAGTTGACCAATATGATTTACTAGTAATGTCTTATTAAAATACACTGTATCTCTTTTTACCCAACACGTTTATTTACCAACTTAAACTACTTTAGTTTGGTTAAATGGTGTACAGCTCCGGGGTCCGGCAGATTTTATGACCGGTTAGGTATTATTGTTGACATAAGGAGTATCCCCTTTTTAGAATTTTGTACCCAAATATTGTAAATATGGTCATTCATGAGGTGTGTGTAGGCACTCTCCAAAAAAAGTTTTAATTTTAAATAGAATACAACGTACTACAAAGGATGTGTACTTTTTCTGATATTTATAAAATGAATTTCTGCTGGAGGCACTTCTTTCATAAAATAGTTCGGGCAACAAACTGCTCAAGTTTTATATTTTATACTCAAATTTTAAAAAATCTTATTAAAATTGCTTTATTAATTGCTGTGCGACTTCCTAAATGATTTGTAATAATTTTGTATTTAAATGCGCACTGTCCTTTTCCTAACTGTGTATGAGTTACTTTATCATGTTCGAAATGATAAACTATTGAATTCGGCTTAATTTACAACAGTGTGGCCTACTTAAAATAAAGACCTACCCCAATTTCTTAAAAATATAATATTATGTGCTAAATATTATTATTGCTATAATAACATACCTACACTTTTCAAGATATTTGGTTTCGGATTTTACCGTTTTAGAAATTTCAACCTTAATTTGACTCCCGTCTGTAGTTACGGGTTAAATTAAAATTTTAAAGAAATTACGATTTAAATAAAAAAATTGTACAATACCTAACTAAAAAGTTCTCGATTTTGTAGTTTTAGATGATTTTAGATACGTTTTAATTCAGTGACGTAAAACGAGTTTGCCGTCAGAGAAGCACCTTAAAATATTCCTCCCTAAATTTGTCTAGCATCCTGTTTTAAGATCGGTCATCATGTCATCAAAGACAACATTTGGTCAGTTAACTATTCAAAGATTCAAAGATGCTAAAGTAAGTTGTAAGATAATATGACAAATGACAAGCGGGAAAAGGACAGCGCGCATTCGAATTTAAAGCGAATAAAATAAATAAATTTTAATGAAATTTTTTTAAGGTTTGTGTAAAATATAAAACTTTAGCATTTACCCGAATTATTTTTTGAAGAAACTATACCATTAGTAGAAATATATTAGATAATCTTTTTTAAATATGAGAAAACGCCCACAAAATTTTGAAATTCGGTTAGTTTGTACAGAATAGTACAATTCAGATTTTAAAATTAAAAAATTGAGAACTTTTGTGGAGTAATGCTGCCGAAAGGATACATTGAAAAGTCAGTATAAGTCTGTCTGAAGACGACACTCGAAAGATTTAAAATATTTAAAAGTATATACCTATTGCAAGAAACCAAGAAAGCTATAATAAAACGATAAATTAATGTGTTTCCTAATCATTTTTAAAAATACTGGGCACTTCTCAAGTACTTTTAAAAAATACTGGTAACTTTCAAGTACTTTTAAAAAGTACTGGTTACTTTCAAGTACTTTTAAAAAGTACTGGTTACTTCCAAGTACTTTTAAAAAATACTGGCAACTTCCAAGTACTTTTTGAAAATACTGGTAACTTTCAAGTACTTTTAAAAAGTACTGGTTACTTTCAAGTACTTTAAAAAAAAGCTGGTACTTAAAACTGCAAGTACAAATAAATTAATTTGAAACTGGGTACTGGTTACTCCCAGTACTTTTATTTGGTACTGCTAACAGCTCTGCCTATAAGTAACTCTCTTCCCATAACCCATAACAAGTGTCGCTAGGATAAACAACAATACAGCACCAAAACCCCAAAAAGTAAAGAGTTTTTGAAAGAAATTAGAATATTTGATAATCTCTTTAATTTCTCTTTTGGTTCTCCTTGTACAATTTTCAATACTCCAGAAGCGCTTAGAAAGCTGCAAAAGGTTCAAAATTTTTTCTTTGTAGTATATGCAATAACATGTTTTAGTAATCATCTGGAATATTTTGTATCAAAGGTATAATGTGTACTCCATTTAGTTTTGTGCTTATGAAAGTCTTATAATTAGTAATTAGAAGAAGTACAAAATGAGATGCAGTTTGTCTCATTTAAACCATAATGTGCGTGTATAACATTCTTACTTGATAAATACCACCTACAGATTCCGAGTTAATAATTGTTTCAGAAATATTTCCTTTGTGAGTATAGTTACAACTTCAACAAAAACGACCATCGACAAAAGGGCATATAAATTAACAGTGCGACTTTTGCTATCGTTTTTGAAACGTAGTAAACCGAATTAGAAAAACCGAAATTAGTTCCATGATCTTTCAAAGCTTGACACAGTGCGGTTGAAACTAGAATGTTAGTTAGAATGTTAGAATGTTAGAAATAAGGTAACTTTTCAGATATTATTAAAGTATGAAACGTTCGTGAAACTTATGAATCGACCTGTACAATTGTACATAAAGTACACGTTTTACACGTGTACCTTTAATCCAACAATTTCCTTACAATTTACAATCTAGTAAGTATCAACTTTTCCAAACTTCTTTTTTTTTTTTTTTTCACATTTACTAACCCTTTGGTAATTTACAATCTATCTTTTACAGATAATAAATAAATTTTCTGGCAAATAAAAAACAGGTAGGTATTCACCCAATAGTTCATACCTTTACATAATTAATAAAATAAAAATATTATTTTTGTCCTTGGATTAATTTTTAAAACACTAGTTCATTAAGTCAACAGTAGCAATCTTGATCAGTCTGCGTCCAGTTCTAGCACTACGATTTAACACTTTTGTTAGTTTGTTTGGATGAACACTAATTCGCGTTTTATATTTTTCACTAAATACTTTAATTTCACTTTTAACTGTTTGAATGTTTAAATCGTGTCTTATTATGTCATTAGGAATAAACCACGGCGCGTTCGTAATTTGTCTTAACACTTTTGATTGGAATCTCTCCAGTATTTCGATGTTTGAGTTGGATGAAGTACCCCAAAGTTGGATTCCGTAGGTCCATACGGGTTTTAATATTGTTTTGTAGATACGAAGCTTGTTTTCCAGTGATAATTTTGAAGTAGATCCCATTAGCCAATACATTTTTTGAAGTTGAATATTTAGCTGTTTGCGCTTAGTCCATATATGCGTCTTCCATGTTAGCCTTCTGTCTAAGTGCATACCCAGGTACTTGACTGTTTCTATTTGCGGTATTTGATTGTTGTTGATGTACTCTGGTGGACAGGTTTCTTTTCTTAGCGTGAATGTTATATGCGTGGATTTTGTTTCATTTGCCTTTATTCTCCATTTTGTTAGCCACCTCTGAATTTTATTTAGACTTATTTGAAGAAGCTCTGACGCTATTGCTGGGCTTTTATGAGAAGCTATTATCGCTGTATCATCTGCAAAAGTTGCGGTAACTGTATTTGTCGAAATAGGGAGATCAGCTGTATAAATTAAGTATAATAATGGTCCCATAACACTGCCTTGCGGAACACCAGATTTAATTTCATATAAATCTGTGTACGCTTCTCGAAGTTTTACTCTGAAGTGTCTATCAGATATGTAAGATTTAAGGAGTTCATAGATATCAGGTGAAAATATGTTTTTAAGTTTGAAAAGAAGACCTGCGTGCCACACTTTATCAAACGCCTGTGAAATGTCGATAAACGCGGCTGAGCAGTAGTTTAAATTTTCAAAGTTTTTGTTGATTTGATCAGTTATTCGATGAACTTGTTCTACTGTGCTGTGTTCTTCTCTAAAACCAAACTGATGGTCCGGTATTATATCTTTGGCTATTAGTATCGGTTTAAGTTTCGAAATAATTAATTTTTCAAACACTTTTGACATGATTGGCAGCAAGCTGATTGGTCTATAAGATGTAACTTCTTCTAATTTTTTACCAGGTTTCGCCAACAATATAATTTCTGCCACTTTCCATTGTTTAGGGAAATAGCGTAACCTACATGCTGCGTTAAACAGAATCGTTATATGACGAATAATCTTATTAGGTAATTCTTTCATAATTTTTCCAGTGATTAAGTCGTATCCTGGCGATTTTCTGACATTGAGATTTTTGGCAATTATTCTTTTTACTTCTTTAACTTTGAGGCCGATTAGCGGTAAATCCATTTGAAAAGGTACATTCAAGAAATCCATAACACTTTTATCACTTTCGTTATTTTCTGAAGGAAACGGCGTAAATACCTTCTGTAGGTGTTCGGCAAAGATTTTAGACTTTGTTTCGTCATCTCTGGCCCAATGGCCATTATCTTGTTTAAGTGGAGGTATAAATTGTTGAGGTCTTTTAAATTTTTTTGTAGCCTTCCATAGCGAATAGTCTGTAGCTTCTGTAGATGTTAAGTTTTCCAAGTATTGCTGAATAGATAAGTTCTTTTCGTCGTTTATTAGTTTTCTCAATTCTTTCACGGAGTTATTGAACCTCGTTTTGTCCGCAGGAGATCTGGATGACTGCCATTTTTTTCTAAGTTTTCGTTTTTCTTCTATTTTTAATTTTATGCTAGTTGAATTTTCCTGTAGATTATTGGCTGAGTTATATTTTGGAGTGGATTCCCAAGCGGCGGATTGTATATTACTATTAAGCTCGTTAATTGCTGTTTCTAGCTCTTCCCTTGTTTTAAGTTTTATATTACAGTTTACGCGATTGTTTAAAATCTCTTTAAATAACATCCAATCAGTTTTTTTGTTATGTAGATGTGGTGAATTTTGTTTTTGTGTAACTTGTAAGTGAAGCGTTACCAATATTGGAGAATGATCTGATGATAGTTCGAAGCACGATTCCGATACAATACTTGTTGATATACCTTTCACGACACAAAAATCGATTACATCGGGCAATTTTCGGCGGTCACTTGGCCAGTAAGTAGGTTCGCCTGTAGAGATAGGACGAAGGTTATTTTGAATCATAGCCAAGTATAGTTGGCGACCTTTTGGATTTGGTGTTTGCGATCTTGAACCCCACCAGGGATGTTTGGCATTATAGTCGCCTCCTGCTATAAATCTACTACCCAATGTTTTGAAAAACTCGGTATACTGTTGTTGTTTAATTGAATGTTTCGGTGGACTATATATAGCTGTGAAAGTGATGCGACCATGCCAGTCTTCTAAAGTGATACTGGTAGCCTGTAAATAATCTTTGTTAAACTTCTGATTTTCGTAATGTTTAAGAGAGCTTTTGATTATGACCACTGTGCCACCATGAGCTGTTCCATCAGGATGTGGCGTAGAGTAGGTATCGTATTTCGGAATTTTCAGATAACATTTTTCGGTGAGGTGTGATTCTGAAATGAGCATGATGTCTATATTGTGTAGTTTTAAAAATACTGTTAATTCTGGAGCTCTTTGTCTCAGACCGTTGGCGTTCCATATGCTGATCTTAATAGTGTGGGCCATTAATTTAGTTTGGACATCATGGCTGTAAGTAGGTTTAACATACTGTCCATTCTAAGTATTAGCTGAGCCATCATTTGCTCTAGTTTATTTGTTGATTCTTGTTGTTGATGTGTTTCTTGGTTTTGTTGTGGTTGCCCGTTTAAAGCTTGTGCGAATGTTATTTCTGGCTGTACATGCCTAACTGTGGTTGGTCGTGTGTTTATATTAATATTATTATTATTATTATTCGTTTTTTGTCTTAAAGTAGGGAACAATTTCTGTTGGAGTTGCTTACGAATTACGCACCCTTTATAGCTCGCTGGATGATTTCCATTGCAATTGCAGCATTTAACATCTTGACGTTTTTCTTTCCAAGAACAATCTTGAGTGAGGTGTTCACCAGCGCATTTAACACATTTTGCGGCTCTAAAACAATAATTTTTAGTATGCTTGAAGCCTTGACATTTGGTACATTGTAGGACTTCACGTTTTTTGTAAGGTTGTTCAAAATGTACTACGGTGTTCAGTAAGCGGGTGATCTTATATACGTCTTTGTTGTTCTCTTTCGATTGTAGTTCTATAAAAAACATAGGTAGAGGGTTTTTACTTTGAGTATGTATAATGTTTGTTATTCGTTTAACATGATGGTCCATTTTACCCAGTTCTTCACTTAATGCATCTTGATCAGCTGTTGGGTGAATTCCTTTAAGAACTACTTTGAAGTTTTTATCATTTTTGGTTTGGTAAGTGTAACATTGTGTTTCTTTATCTTTCAGCGCATTCATTATAGGTAAATACTTTTTTGAGCAAGTGGGTTGTATCTTTACTTGGTTTCCACCTAGAATTTTAAGAGTGTAGTTATTTTGAGCTATAGTTTCAAGTAACTGTACTAAAGGAGATATGTCTTCTACCCCATTAACGAATATTGGTGGTGCTTTTTCTATTTTAGTGACAGGCGTTTCATCGACGTCTTCGTTACTAGTAATTTCGTTTAACTTTTCGAATGCATTTTCAGTGGGTATTGGTTTGTTTAACCAGTAATCTTTTATAGATGCTTGCCTTTTTGCATGGTTTATTTCCACATCTGGGCTATTTCTGTTCCGTTTTTTGCTTTTTATTTTTTTCCAGGCTGAAGCCGAATTTTCCGCTGAACTGAGCTGGTTAAACTCCTGTTGCATTTCTAACATTGCTGCATTGCGTCAGTTATCTCGGTGAGATAAATAAATATTATAATTTATATGTACCTACAAATTATTTGTTAGTTTTATGATAGATATTTTTAACCTTGTGGTTTGTAAAACACGCCAATTTAGATAACTCTGCGCTCAGACGGACAAGAGATACGTCTTTACACTTCGACAACTAAACAGCGAATGAAACTTCTTTTTAGAACAAGGAAATTGTAGCCTCAAGTGTTTAGTTTTCATATCTGGACTGTAAAATTTTTTAGCGAGGGCGATTTTCACGTAATCATCCGAAAACCAACTAAAAATAATGTTTCCAAATTTTTTCTCGTATTTGAAATGATCTGTGGGCTTCAAAAACTTTTTATTCACATCATGCGACCATAAAACTCGTTTGAACAATTTAATCAGCTTTAATGTGACCTATTAATGAGCTGCGCACGATTTTTTGCCGCGAAGTAATCGTCGATCAAAGCAAAAAAGGCCATTTTAACTTTGACAATATCGTACAGAAAATGAAGTGTTTTTTTCGATTTTTCTCAACGAGTCATATTTTTGAGAGAAAAATACGGATTGTCGCCAAAAAAAACGTATTGAAGTCGGAAAACTGCATAAAAATCAAAAAATTGCTTGTTACGGTGATTTTTGGCCGATACGATAAATTTAAATCTTCGGAGCGCTAAGAAAAAAAATCGCAGAGCTTTGCAACTTTGAAGGTTTTTTAGGGACACTTTGAAGTTAAAAAACTACCAAAGATATCCTTTGTTCATCCAGTATATCCAAAGTTATACCAAATTTTATTGAAGAAGGAACTCTGGAAACTGGAAACGGATATAGCAGGAACATAATATAAAGTACAATTATTGGATGTAGAAAATGATTCCTTTGAGCAAATTAACAAAACTGGAAGAGGGAGGGAACCTCGCGAACCTGCACAGCAATGGAAGTGGTGGCCATTGCTTACAAACATGATCAATAGTGCTGTAGTAAATATCTGGAAGATTTACAAAATAATAACTAAATGCAGCATTTCAAAAACTAGAATTCATTCTACTAAGTAATGCGCATCATTACCCATACCCACTCTGAATAATATACTGTTATTTTGCTAAATCGTCAAATGATGCAATTATCGTACTTTTGTAAATTTAAAACTTTTTTTTAATGATTCTCTAGACTATTATCGTTAAATACAAATATTTTTCCAATGCAGGTATAATCAGGCCATACATGCAATGAAAACTACGATAAATTAGTTCAGTTTGTAGCGAACACCACAACATGAAAACGTTTGCAAATTTTGAAGAAAATTGTGTCATTTGTACACTCAAATACACAACTTGGTTTACGTCACTTTGCGCAATTCCGTGTTTCTTACCAAAATGTTCGCACGAGAAAAATAAAACTGAAATTATCGTAAAATATTCCAAAGTCAGAATAATAATAAGCGTAACATTCCTAATTTTCACATTTAGAAGTTTGATCGATTATTCATTTAGCCTCACGGATGGGCTTAAAAATAAAATCGACAATGCGAAAGTTGCTATTTATGCAAACCACATCAATAGCTATTTTAAGGTTTCTTTGGTGTTAATAATTAGTTTGGCTAATAGAAAATATTTCATAAACACACTCGAAGTCGCCAAGCACTTACTCGACAATTGGAAGTTCGCCGGCTATGATGTGCTTTTGAATAAAAAATTTGTGCGTCGCGTAAACTTAATTTCGTTGTGTTACGGAGGTTGTGCTTCATTATTTTCAACTTTGATTTTTCTAATCAAGCTAAACGAAGACTCTTCACATTTTATCAGAAGCTTGAGTGAAGCCATAGCCGTTTATGTGGAGCTGATGATGTTTTCAATGTTTGTTTGTATTCTAAAACTAGCGAGAAACTTAGTAATTAACCACCACAAATATTTGATGAAGAAGATGACCAATCGAATTAATTACGCGCGTAATAGAAATCCTTGTAAGCTGCTGGTTGGTCTACTCAAAAATTCGCGAAAAGTCCATTTGTTAATTTACAAAGCGCTGGAGGAAGTTTGCAAATTTTCTCGCCCGACTATTTTAATTTACGTCGGTAGTGGAATAATTTTGCTTATAGCCGGAAGTTTGGGTATAATTTACACGGTGTTTGTAAAAGAAAAGCACTCGTCAAACGATTTTTTGCAAATTCAGATACGCACCCACATCGCTTCTGTAATGACTTTGTATCTCTTGTACACTTGTGATCAACTCACATATGCTGTAAGTTTATAAGCTTAACTTTTACAAATTTATTTAATAATCGTTTTAGAGTGACGAATTTAAATCGTTTTTGTTTAAATATCCGATTAGTAAAGTTTCTTGGGAAGAAGCAAAAGAGGTAAGTGTAAAGAGAGAATCGCCGGAAATATGGTAAACGCTTTTGCAATCAAAGATATTAAAATATACGTATTATAAAAGGCCCAAAAGGTCCGCTTTAGAGTGTTTTAAAAATTTTTAATATTTTTTATTAAAAAAGCGTCGTCCCTTGTAGAAGAAAGTCAAATAAAATTTTTCTCAGATCGAAATGTATTTGCAAACACTTAAATATCGAAACCTTGCTATAAAAGAGTTGAATTTAGGACTCCGATACGTGGCAATTGTAAGTTGTTAAACTTTTGAAAATAGAACGAAACTAAACACTTTATTTTTCAGATGGGAAATTTGGTTTTGACGTATGTTTTGGTAGCAGTTCAATTTATTGCAATATGGAAAGCTGATGTTATTCTTGACTGATTTGAGATTTTGAGATTTGACTCTCATGAAAATTTGTATAAAAAACGTCTCACGGGTCTCACGTTTGTCCTGAGCGTCTGTGTACTTAATGAATTCAATTTAGTTGAATTCAATGGACTTTAATTCAAGTTACTTGACTAATCCAAACGACTCTTTAGTATCGTACTTCCATCGTGCATCAAGCTTGCCTATTGTCACGCACAAAACAAATCAAATTTAAAAAAATTTATCATTATTTCTTCTCCTGCATAACATTATTCTTTAATTTCGTCGTCGAAAGTTACAGAATCTTATCCAATTTCATTTACTGCACGATTCTGTACGTGTGGAACTTCTTCCACCCTATCTCCAGAACTGCATTGGCTAATTTTCGATAAATAGCTCTCTTTACTTTAGTCGTTTTCACTCGTTTTGTTCCTCTTATAGATCCGAAGGAATTAGAGCTTTTTCTGTTATGAGAAACTCAGTTCCGGTGAATATATGCCGATAATATTTCTAATGGCGGTTGGCGGCTTTCTGTAGGCTCTATATTTTTTTACAACTGTGTTGTTCTGTTTATTTAATTGCATCGATTGGAGATATCTAGGGAAAATATACAATCTGTGGGAAAATCTATGTTTAATTGCCAAGTAATTATCTTCAGATCTTACCGGCCTTTAAAGCTGCCTTTAAAGTGTTCTACTTCTTTTGGCCACATTTCAAAACCCCATTTTTAAAGAGTTCTTATAGCCAGTTTGTCGATAATAATTATAGGTATTGCAAAAAGAATTTAGTGCTCATGAGAATTTTATTTATTCCTAACAATTCAATGAACTTACATACTTAATAACAACAAATATTGTATTGTAATACAAAATTCATAAAACGTAATCATGCATCAGTTATTTGTTTAATTAATGATGCAATGAATTTTTTTGATGATCAGGAAAGGCTCGAGAGGCTGTTTATTATTATTATTATTATTATTATTATTATTATTATTATTATTAATTGGCGAGAGGCGAATAAGCCGATTAACTCGCAAAACAGTTGATTACAAAACATCATACAAAGGTTTATAAGGGCATGCCAGATAAACGTAATACAAGATTTTATAAATGTTCATTGTTCATAGTATCACACAGATTATCAACTAACAAAAAGGTCCAAACCAAAGGTTTCCAGATAAACATAATACAAGATTATAGAATTATTTATAGTATCACACAATTGTCAATTATCAACCAAGAAAAAGTTCCAAACGACCTTTAAATGCATTCAAAGATGGTGCGTTGACAATGCAATCTGGCAAAGAGTTCCAGTCTTTTATAACACGCACAAAAAATACGTTCTGGCGACTTTTGCTTGAGAAACGTTGATGCACCATCTTGAGAGAGTTACCCCTCAGGTGAAGGTTGTCACTAAAGTAGAACTTTCTACGCAATGGACACCTGTAATGACCACTCACTATTTTGTAGGTTTCAATAAGGTCCCCGCGTCTACGTCTATCCCTTAAGGAAGGGATCTTTAGTTGTGCGAGCCGTTGTTCGTATGGTACGTTCTGCAAGCCCACAACCATTTTAGTAGCCCGACGTTGAACCTTCTCCAAGTGGTCTATGTCTTTAACGAAGTATGGATTCCAGATGGGTGCTGCAAACTCCAGTATGGGTCTAACATATGTTTTGTATATCTTCAAAAAAACGCTAGGTTTGAGACCCTTGAAGGCTATTTTTATTAGATAAAGCAACGAGTTTGCTCTTTTCACAATCCGCGAGATATGCGAAGACCACTTTAGGTCACCACTCATTAAAACACCAAGATCGGCCTGATCACTGACCCCCTTGAGCACTGCGCTGTTCAAAGTGTAATTAAAGCGGGGGTTGGTAGCACCAATGTGGAGAATAGTACACTTATTAGCATTTAGCGTCAGCAACCATTTTTTTGACCACGCACTTATTCTGTCCAAATCGGACTGCAGAACTGACCTGTTGACAAGTGGGTTGTTGTAAAATTTCGAATCGTCCGCAAACATACTCTTGGGAGAACGAATACATTCGGCAAGGTCTGCAATGTAGATAAGAAAAAGAACTGGTCCCAGGACAGATCCCTGGGGTACGCCACTTAGTACTGGATGCGGAGCTGATAACGAGTCGCCGACTCGTACTTGAAAGGTACGGTTAGTTAGGAAGTCCTTTATCCAGTTTAGTAAATTGCCTCGAATACCATAGTTTTCAAGCTTCAGCAGTAATCTCTTGATAGGAACTCGGTCAAAGGCTTTCTCAAAATCTAGGTAAATGACATCAGTTGGAGTTCGTGAGTCCCAAGACCTAGTCCAATCATCCAGGTTCATAAGCAAATTTGAAACAACTGATCTTCCCGGAACGAAACCATGTTGACAGTTTGGAATTACAGAGTTGGACGTCAGAAATACAGTGAGCTCCTTTGCAACAATTTTTTCCATACATTTACTGATGACGGAAGTAAGGCTGATCGGCCTGTAATTACTAGCTTCAAGTTTATCTCCTTTTTTATATATAGGTGCAATAATTGATTTTTTCCAATCTTGGGGCAAAGTTTCTCGATCTAGCGATGCTTGCATTAGGGTTGATAAAGGTTTTGCTAATAAGTTTGCGCAGTTTTTAACGAAAATTGGAGAAACACCATCTGATCCCGGGCTTGAGTCTGTTTTCAGTGTAATTGGGTGCTCGAGGACATTTTCTTCGGTGAATCTTACTGTGGTCAGGCTATTTTGAAGTCGATTGGATGCATTAAGAGTAGGTAGTGTAAGTGGTTCTTCAACAAATACGCTGTGAAACTGGTGAGCGAACTTAAAGTTAATTCAACTATAGGTATAAGCAAATCTAATTTTATCCAAATGTTAATATTTATGGTTATTCGAATAGGTGCTACAATTATTGTCGTTGAAGCGCCTTTAATTATTAAAAAGAAATATATTACAATTTTCGAATCTCCATTTAAAAAGCGCCATCACTTGTAGAAAAAAATAAAATAAAATTGTTTTTTTATTGAAGTTTGCCTACAAATTCTTAAATATCGAAATGATAACAGTTAAATTTAGAACTAGACATCGTAGGTAGCAATATTTATTGTAAGTAGTAGATACATATATGTTTGAAAAAAATCTGAAAATTAATAATTTATTTATTTCAAATAAATAAATCAATCAAATAATGTGAGTTTAGAATCAACTGTGCTAGCACAAAAAAGCCTCCTAGAAAGTCTCGAAAATCCTAATAATTAAAGACTTCACCTCAATCCATAAATTGTGATTTTTTAGGAAGTACTACACTCTACACCTCTACAGTCTACAGTGCTTTCTTCGCTTATTTACCTACTTTTTGCTACAAGAGTTACATTAATAATTCTTCATGTTTCTAAAAATCGTAGATGCTGAAACGCCAACTCTGAAAACCTTAAAAAAATTTAATAAGATGAACGGTTACTATACTACTACGGTTAACTACTACGTACTGTAACCAATGTTTTCACATTAATGTCAACTAAACCGCACGCTTGGAATCTAAGTTCTCTCTGAGCGACTTGCATGATGAACTGAAGGGGCATTCTCGTAGGTTTATGAGTTTTCAAATACCAATTAGTGTTGTAAACTGCACTTGAAACTTCTGATATCTTTTACACAACGGTGTTTTGAAAAAATGAAAGTGTTTTACTTATTAATTACTAGGTATCTGATAGGTACATACCTCTTTTGTTAAAAGTTCCATAGGGATGCAGTACAGCGCAAACTGAATAGCTAATCCAACAGCTGCAAATGCAAATCGAAAAGCCAACGCAGGGGTGGAACTAAAATACAAATGAAATCTAAAATGAACATGTAATAATTCAAGAAAGCTGAGAATTCTTTAAATAAAACTATTGTGAAACAAATAGTTAATGTTAGCACTAAGAAAGGTGATTCAGAAAGCACATTATTTTAGTTCTTTGTTGTTTCAGTTGAATAATAATGTAACGAGTAATGTGCTTGGGGTTTTTAATGTCCGGTGTTTACGTAAACACTAAGTTTATAAATTTCTGTCTACTTTTGAATAATCGTTTTTAACCTGACAGTTAAGAGACCTGTAACTTAAAAAAACTAAGGCACCCGAAACTTAAAAAATATTTACCTCTCTAACGCTGCATAAACTTCAACGCATAATAAAGGTGCTGAACTTATATACTGTAGCAACAATATTACAGAATAGCAATCCTGGAACTTATTTAGGTATCTGAAAAAGTACGTCTATGTCTCGCAAGGTGAATTTTGTTAACATGTCACTTCTTACTCTAATAAAAATTGGTGGTGTTCAATAATAATTTTTAATTGATCTGTAAAAATTGACAAATCGTTAGGTGAGTCAATAGACACGTTCATTTTTTGTAAGCGATCGCACAGTATTTTAAACTGAATACGCAATTCCATACAAATGCCGATGAATAAGCCATCAAAAGCAGGTACGAGTGTAGCTCCTTCCAGTAAAATCGGATACTGAAATAATCTAATAAGTTTGTATAAATTTTTGTTACTCATCGCCCAGGTTCCTATAAGTAACTCTCTTCCCATAACAAGTGCCGCTAAGATAATCAACGACATAATACCAAAACCCCAAAAAGTAAAGAGTCTTTGAATGAAATTAGAATATTTGATAATCTTGTTAATTTCTCTTTTGGTTCTCCTTGTACAATTTTCAATGCTCCAAAATAGTTTAGAAAGCTGCCGAAGGTTTTTGAATTTTTCTTTGTAGTACAGGCAATAGCATATTTTAATAATCATCTGAAAGATAGCATATCAAAAATGTATTCAAATGTCTAAAAATAATAGAGAGAATTGTGTTAGTAGTAATCTTGTAATCTCACACGGTATCCAATAAGCTACAAGTATAGACGCGAACAAAATCTACATCTTTTAAGAAGAGACTGATTTACTAAGGGAGCCGTAGCCCACCGTATATAAGCTAATTTAAAACTGGACTTGCACCATAGCAATATCGATTATCTTAAGGGATGTAAAGTAGGCAGAGTTGTCAACTTTTAGGCCTCGATCAGAGTGGTAATAAAGTGCAAAATTCTGAAAAATCAAAATTGCAATTTTTTACATTTTGCTCGCTGGGGGCAAACAACCTCAACATGAGCGATTGTATGAACGACGCGTACAACTGAGATAAAGTTCTTGTTTTTGCCGTTCACACAATTCTCATCATTCATCATACAAACAAAAGTTACACGAGGTACCCGATGTAAATAAAAAGTGTGTTTGTATGATATATTATAAATTATAATAATATTATCCTTACTTGGTAATATCCACCCAAAGCCTCCGAGTTTAAAATTGTTTCAGTAATATTTCCTTTAGGTATGTAAAAGTATTGGAGCGTAGTAACAACTTCGAAAAAAAATATCATCGCCAAAAAGGAATAAAAAATAACATTACGAATTTTGCTATAATTTTTGGAACGAAGTAAACCAAATTGATTCAACACTCGCATAGGAAATTGCACCAAATCTAGTTCCATGATTTTTCAGAACTGGCCTCGGTTCAGTTGAGAGCAGAATGGAAAATTTTAAAAGAAGGGAGGCCAAAATAGTGACGTCATAACAATAAATATAATATCAATAGAATTTTAAATATAAATGAAGTAGTTATTAGTTATTAGTCGAATAAATTTCCACGACTTTAAATTTTTTTGACGGTAAAGAACTTATCAAGTAACTTTCCACCTCTGTGAAGTTGGCCCGCCCTTAGAGCCCTTTACTCAGAAAATCATCTAGATCGTTTGTTTATCGTTTGTTTACGTTTGTTTAGCCATTTATAGCGTTTGTTTACAATGCCTTATGCGCTTTTTCAAAATAATAAAATGGGCGGGCCAACTTCGCGCTCCCTGCCCAACTTTTGAAAATTGATAATTTTTTAATCTAGATCGTTTGTTTATCGTTTGTTTACGTTTGTTTAGCCATTTACGACGTTTGTTTACAATGCCTTATGCGCTTTTTCAAAATAATAAAATGGGCGGGCTAACTTCGCGCTCCCTGCCCAACTTTTGAGAATCGATAATTTTTTAATCTAGATTGTTTGTTTACGGTTTGTTTTTGTTTGTTTAGCTGCTTATACCGTTTGTTTACAATGTCTTATATGCTTTTTTAAAATAGTAAAATGGGGGATGCGTTGCCAATAGAGAATTTACACATTTGTCAATACGTTTTTGTCCCAAAAAAAATTAAAAATGATTAAATTATTATCTCTATATGCCCCTGGTAATCTAGAAATGACAATGAATTGGTGCTAATTGTTGCTTTGAAAACTCTTAAAGTTAAGAGTTCTTGAAGTTCGTCAAATTTACAAATCTTTTTTAGCATCATTTTATTTATGTAAAAAGAATATTTTAAATTTATTGAAGATTTTGAGGCACTTTAATATCTCCCAAAGATCTAGAAATGTTAAGTCATTTTCTCTAAACTTCTCAAAAGTTGAGGTTTGAAATTCGTTAAAATTTAAAACTCGATCACAATATGATTTCCACTTTTATTGATTGATTTATTTTATTGATGGTTTATTGAAAATCGATTTAAAATACCAAAAAATTTGTTTATTAATAATCCGGTTTTTTAAATTTAAAACAGGACAATATAGCGCTCTAATATGCACTGCAAATGGGCCTCATTCAAAATTTTTTTAGGGTGCCATTTCTGACCAGTGGTTCAACGTTTATTCTATTTCTTATAATAATTTATTATTCTGACAGGGATTTTTTTTCTGAATTCAATAGTGTAGTCAACTTGATTTTTGTAATTTTGGGAAGTTGTAACCGAGTTACAATGTGGGGCGTTTTTGTAAGACATTTTGTACTGTACAATACAGGGTGATTTATTAGCTTACCGATAAAGTTTGTCATATGAAAGCTCATATTATATACCTAATTTTAAGAGAAAAACATTATTGGGACGTATGTCCGATTTCACTTACTTAAGGAATTAGAAAGCTTCAAAGGTTACTGCATAAAATGCGAATTTAATAAATATTAATAATAATAACAAAAAAAGTTGGCTAAATTTATTAAATTTCTTCTAATTTCGGAAAAATGTGAAATCGGACATAATATGTTCAAATAACATTTTTCTCTTAAAATGACAAGAGCTTTCATATGGCTAAGTTTGTCGGTGAGCTAATAAACCACCCTTAGAGCCCTCTATAATTAAATTTTTTAATCTTAAATATTAATGTAGAAGATGATAAATTTCATGATTTATAACACATGTTTATACTGTAAAAATCTATAAACAATTATCATTATACTCAACAAAAGTCCTTATGTTAAAGTACTACTCGTTCTGTCTTTTTCTGTCAAAGTTCCAAGTTAACTTATAAAAATTTTCAACTATGCTGGTTCAAAAATTAAATTATACGTAAAAGTTAGTTGTTAACTACGTATACAAGTTAACTTAATGTTACCATTTCTCAAAATATGAACTTACTCCAACTTATTTTTAACTAACAATTTCATTAATTTATTTATGTTTACTGCGTATAGCTATTTAACCCTTCTCTTTTTAGAATCTACATTTTCAGTTTGAACTCAACAGTGTCAAAGCCTGAAAAATCATGAAACTGGGTCTGATGCAATTTCCTGTGCTAATATTGAATCGGTTGGGATTACTTCGTTTCAAGAACGAGAGCAAAATTCGTACAGCTATTCTTTATGTATATCTGTTAATAGTAATTTTTCTCGAAGTTGTAACGATCCTGCAATATTTTTACATACCTAGTGGAAACATATCCGACGCAATTTCAAACTCAGAGGCTCTTGGTGGATTCTATCAAGTAAATATATTATTTAAGTAAACGTACAATAATATTTGGAAAGTAGTACACTAGAAGGTGGTGATACGACTGTACGGAAAAAATATTTTTGTTTAAAAAAGTGTTAAATTCCCAAACGGTTTTCTAGAAAACGTAATTTTTTAATAACGGAGGCTCTCCTTTACCAGTTATGTGATTTTTACGCGTATAGACCAACATAACACTCATAGTGGAGCGGATCGACAGTAAAAAGTCGCTTATTTCGTGTAGTAAAATTTTTCGGAGTAGAATCATATAGCACCTTTACTATCTTATTAAGGAACCTCCAAAGCACCAGAATCTCGGCTTACGACATTTTCCCGTGGTACTGACAAAAGTTATGAGCCTTCGAACATGAAATATGGGTCTTTTTTCTCACACGTTACATCTTTCAAAAACATTATTTTTCTCCGTCATTACTACACGCACAGGACTACTTTTGGTCTCAATTAATAGAGTCACTACTGGGAAATAGAAAACGATTTATAGAGTTTAAAAAGCACGATCAGTTTTGGCAGTATTACTTTGTTTTTTGGAAACGTCGAGACAAAATGTGTAAAGTTCCGACTTTAAACACCCTCAACTTTTGATTTCACGATATGGAATTTAGTTTCTTGGCTACATATAGCTGAATTAGAGTTTTGTCAACCTATGATCTCGCTTAACATATAGTCTCGTTTCAAAAATAAAGTCTCTAGGGCCATTTATAAGAAACGACGCAAATGAACTATGCTATGCTATGAACTATGAATTTTTCTGTTCTGTTGATATCCATTTGGACAACATTTAAGATGCACAAAATTTAAAAATACTACCTAAGCCAAAAAGTAAGTCCTCATTTGTTGAAAAGTGAGTAAAAATGATACATAGTCTATTATTTAATGCTTTTTAGTCGATTCAGTTAAATTTAAAATAAATTGTTCACTTCTTTCTTCATGTCTTGTCCAACAATCGAACAATCCCATCAAAATGTTTTAAGAAGGTTCATTTTTTGGTTTCTTTACAACAGGTTTTAAGCATTTGATAATAAAAAATCAAAAATATCTATACACTTCAATAATCGTTGTGAAAAATTGTTGTAGACACGATAGAGTTCTCTGTAGTAATAAAACGTCTTTAGAATTAATCAAAGCGAAATTCGTGTTGTGCTTTTTTTAAAAACCGACCAGAACGCGTTTTGGAATAAAAAAGTGCCACAACGCATCAAGAATGTTTACATTTTAGTGTAATAATAGCCCAGCCCTTTAATCTTAATGGTAGGTAGGGGGTGCCACTACCACTAGAACACTCCAAACAAGTTTCACCCTTGGATTCATCGCATTTTCATCACCCAATTTATAATAAGAGAGCACCTCGTGTGGAAATTTGCGATGGCTCGAAATAATTAGTTTTAAGTAGGTGCAGAATTAAAAAAATTTCAAAGTTGTTGGGGCCGGTCGACTTTGGCGCCTTCTGAAATCATAGCCAGCATGAAAAAAATTTGAGCACATGTACATTGTAAAGAAATTGAAAGACTACAACTTTTCCCTTAACTATATCTCGCCCCCAATTGACCGATTTGTAGTAAAATCGAAAAAACCGTTTTCATCCTCAAAAGTGTCATTTTTGAAAGTTTGTAACTTCTGAATTCGAGAGGGAAACTTCGCTGGACTATACCTACCTTTAAAATTTCATCAAACTTCTATTAATTAACGTAACTACCTAGGAACTATTTAACTGGACTATTACACTACATTAGTAAACATTGCGTCGTGGCACTTTTTAATTCCAAAACGCGTTCTGGTTGTTTTCTTAAAATAGCCACAGCACGAATTTCGCGCTGTAACAAAGTAATACTGCCAGAACTGATCGTGGTTTGAAAACTCTATAAATCGTTTTCTATTTCCCAGTAGTGACTCTATTAATTGAGACCAAAAGCAGTCCTGTGCGTGTAGTAATGACGGAGAAAAATAATGTTTTTGAAAGATGGAACGAGTGAGAAAAAAGATCCATATTTCAGGTTCGAAGGCTCATAACTTTTGCCAGTACCACGGGAAAATGTCGTAAGCAGAGATTCTAGTGCTTTAGAGGTTCCTTAATAAGATAGTAAAGGTGCCATATGATTCTACTCCAGAAAAAGAAACGTGCACATTTTCACTGTCGATCCGCTCCACTATCACGGTAAATTTTTTATACGAAATATTTTAGGTAATTACCAAAGCATGCTACTGTATGTACAACAAAGAAAAATTTTTGAACCTTCTACAATTTTCAAAACAGTTTTGGAGTGCTGAAAATTGCAGAGAGAAGACAAGAAGAGAAATTAGAAATATCGTTAAATATACGAATTTTTTTCAAAAACTCTTTACTTACTGGTGCGGAACTTTATCTTTCGTGTTTCTTATTTCGACATTTTCTAACACTGAAACAAAGTTGCCCGTGGGAACGTGGGCGATGAAAGAAGAGACTTTATTCAAAATCGTGTGGTTTCTGCAAAATACGTGCATAATTGTGGCATCTTTTTTGATATCTAGTTTTGATGGATTATTTATTGGTATTTGCATGGAAGTACGATTGCAATTTAAAATACTGTGCGATCATTTACAAAAACTGAATGTGTCAGTTGAATCACGTCATGGTTTAGCAATCCTTACAGAGCGTATAAAAACTAATGTCGAACAGCATAACTTTTTATTGCGGTAAGATTTTTGAAATTACTGCAAAAATTACAACTTTGAAGCCCCTTTATAATTTTTAAGGTTCTTGGATACATTTCAAGATTGCTATTCAAAAATATTAATGATAGAGTTTGTGGTTACTGCGCCTATGGTGTGCGTTGAACTTTATGCAGTTTTAGAGGGGTAATTATTACAAAAATTAGCTATAATTAATAATAAAAAATTATTTCATTTATTTCAGTTCCACCCTTGTATTCGCTTTAAGGTGCGCTGGAACAGGTATGGGATTAGTTGTTCAGTTTTCCCTATATTGCATCCCAATACAACTTTTAACACAAGAGGTAATTGGTCCTAAAAAATAAAATACCGAGTTTTGTTTCTAAAAAATGATTTGTAAAGGTATCAGAAGTTTCAAGCGCCGTTTACAACACCAATTGGTACCTAAAAAGTCAGAAATACGTAAGAATGCCCTTTCAATTTATTATGCAAGTACCTCAGAGAGAACTAAGATTCCAAGCGTGCGATTTAATTGACATAAATGTTAAAACGTTGCTTACCGTACGTATTATGTAGAGTAGTGGCTTTGATTCTTCTTTTAATTTGGATTTTTTAAGGTTATCAGATTTGCAATTTCAGCATCTATTATTTTTCGTAACATGAAGAGTCACTAACTGAGCACTTCTCGCAACAAGTTAATAATGCAAGAAGGCACTTCTGAACATTATTTAGAGTAGAGGAGTGTTTATTAAAGCATTTATAAAGCACAATAAATAATATTTTGATAGCATTAAATTGTTTTATTGCGTGACAGTGATTTAGCGCTTTGCAGCACATTCTCCATATCCTGCATGTGATGATATGCAGGTAAGGGGTTATAACAACGCATAAAACGAAAAGTAGAGAGTTTCCAACGTATGCGTCCCATGTACTGTTTAATTACTCTCGTTGTTTCGATACTGAGGGGCTCTCGGCGGAGCCATACGTGATCTTCGAATCAATTGGCTGCTGCAGTCTCTGACCAGAGGAGCCGTGGACTAGTCCATCTGTTCAAGTTCAGTTTTTCACTAGTAAGTAAAAACTACTTTTCACTTTTATCTTATACTCATAAGCGTCATAAGAGTTCGTTTTTTGTGTCTATAGAGCCTTGAGTGTTCTTTGAATCTTTGTTTAAAGGTTCTGCCAGTTTGTTCTATGTATACTGCATTGCAGTCTAGACAGGAGAGTTTGTAGACTCCTGATTTTTTCGCAGGGTCTATTTTGGGTTTGATGTTAGTTATAATGGAGCTGAGGGTGTTGTCGGTTTTGAATGTTACTTTTTTGTTGCCGTTTTTGGTGATGAATTTGTGGAGTTTTTTGAATGGCAGTCCGATGTAAGTGAAAGCAGTGTATTCTTTTTTAGTGTCATCGGGCGTATGTTTTGCGTAGACTATTGCCATAATCTTTTTGTGGAGTTTCTTCTTGAGGATGTTGGTAATTATGTTGGGGCTATATGCATTATTTTTAGCGCTTATGTATATGCGGTCTAACTTTTTTTTGTAGTTTTTGTCCGTCGTGGGGACTGAAAGTAGTCTATGAATGATAGAGTGGTAAGCAGCTAGTTTATGTTAAATAGGGTGTGTAGAGATGTTGTGTATCGTCGTGTCTGGGTGAGTCGGTTTGTGGAAAATAGAAAAAGTGTTCTTATTGAGATCTCTAGATATGAAGAGGTTTAGAAGTTTAGGGTTTTGGTTTTTTTTCCATTGTGAAAGTGATGTTTTTGTGGAGTGTGTTGAGGTAAATATTAAAAAAATTAGTTGGCATATATTTATCTCATTAGTTTTGTTGGCTTGGTGTACCTAATATAACTGGTAATTGATTGTTATACTACAAATGTATGCATTTTTGATGAGTTAACTTTTGAAAATTTTCAACTAATGGTTAAAGAATTTAATCACTAGTATCGTAGATGAAAGTTAGTTGTTGCTAACTATACCCATTATTAAATGTAACCATCTTAAAAAATATAAACTTATCCCAACTTATTTTTTACTATTTTTCACTAGAACTAAATACATTTATTTATTTCTAATACGTAGATATTTGACCCTTCTCCCTTCTCTTTTTAGAATATTTTTAGTTTCAAATAAACAGTGTCAAGTCATCATGGAATTGGGTTTGAAGCAATTTCCTTTGCTAGTATTGAATCAGTTGGGATTACTTCGTTTCAAAAACGAATGCAAAATTCGTACTGCCATTCTTTATGTCTATCTGTTAATAGTAACTTTTCTCGAAGTTGTAACTATACTGCAATACTTTTACATACCTAGTGGAAACATTTTTGACGCCATTTCAAACTCGGAGGCTGTTGGTGGATTTTATCAAGTAAGAATACAACTCGTAAATATTTTATTATTTAATAAGAGTAGCGAGAAAAATATCTTATATTTTCATGCGCACAGAATAACACGAGAGGCACGGTATATTTTTTATTCGAAGTATTTTAGATAATAACCAAGGCTTGTTACTGTATGTACTACAAAGAAAATTTTTTCAACCTTTTGCAACTTTCAAAACTGTTTTGGAAGGCGGAAAATTGCAGAGAGAAGACAAGAAGAGAAATTCGAGATATTGCCAAATATACGAAATTTTTCCAAAAACTCTTCACTTACTGGTGTGGAGGTTTATTTTTCGTGTTTCTTATTTCGACGTATGTTGTGGAAAAAAAGATGCCTATGGGAACGTGGGCGATGAAAGAAGGAACTTTATTCAAAATCGTTTGGTTTTTACAAAATACGTGTTTAGTAGTGGCAGCTTTTTTGGTACCTTGTTTCAACGGTTTATTTATTGGTATTTGCATGGAAGTGCGATTGCAGTTTAAAATACTATGCGATCATTTACAAAAACTAAATGTGTCAGTTGAGTCACACAATGATTTAGTAATTCTTGCAGAGCATGTAAGAACTAATGTTGAACAGCATAATTTTTTATTGATGTGAGATTTGAAATTATTGCAAAAATGGCAATTATTTACCTTTATAATTTATTAGGTACTTGCAGAAGTTTGAAGATTGCTATTCTAAAATGTTAATGGTCGAGTTTTTGAGTGCTGTCCCTCTGGCGTGCGTTGAGCTTTATGCAGTTTTCGAAAGGTAAATTTTAGTTAAAAATAATCTTAATTTGAGTCACAACGATTTCTATTTCAGTTCCAGTCTCGCTTTGGCTTTAAGATTTGGGGTGACGGGTATTGGATTAGTTATTCAGCTTTCCCTATATTGCGTCCCAATACAACTTTTAACACAAGAGGTAGGTACTATAAAAAAGTAAAATACTTTAGTTTCTTTCTAAAAATGATTTGTAAAGGTATCAGAAGTTTCAAGTGCAGTTTACAACACTAATTGGTACTTGACTAATCATAAATCCGTAAGAATGCCCTTTCAATTTATTATGCAAATTGCTCAGAGAGAATTGAGAATTCGAGCATGCGGATTAATTGACATGAATGTTAAAACATTGATTGTCGTACGTATATTAGTACATGTAAGTGGTGTCCTTGATTCAACTTTTAATTAAATTTTTTTAAAGGTTTTCCGAGTAGCTATTTCAGCATCTACCATTTTTCGGAACATGAAGACTCACTAACCAATCGCTTGTCGCAATAAGTTAATAATGGAAGAAGGCACTTGAGCACAGTAGTAAAGGGTATAGAAAAAATAGGCTGTTAAGCATTTTATTTTGTACCTATTGGAGTACTAAAGTAGTATTAATAAAGCACAATAATATTATGTAATAGCATTAAATTGTTTTATTGCGCTGTCTCATCACTTGCTTGACATTGTTTGTATAGTATTGAAGTATTGATATTACAACAACAAGCGATATAGCTTTGTAGCTTGCTCATAAATAAATGTAGATAATCCTTTCAGTACAAAGAACGTTTCCGTGATAGTGTCTTGAAGTATAGTGCATGTATGTTACGTTACTAAATAATTAATACAAAAAAAAATAGTAGTGAACTGTATAAGTGATGAACAACGAAAAAAAGACTTGCCAACACTGCTGGACCCATATGCGCCAAAAAAAACTGCTAAATAGAAGGAAGGGGAACAAAAGGATTCTAAATAACAATCAATCGACTTACACAAACAACAATACTGGCAATTAATTAAGTTGAAGACAAACGAATTTATAATTTTCAATTATTATTTACTGAACTTTTAATGCTTTCAAAAACGAAGGAAACGACAAATTCCAAATTCTTAACATTGATTTGCTTGCGCTCTTAATAAAAAGGCGAACATGCGCCAAATCAAACTAATAATATTCAAACTAAACAATCTTTGGCGCCAACAGTGCATAATTTCTAATTTCTATATTAACCTAATAATATTACTATTAAAATGTAAATAAGAAGCTGCCAATAATGTTTAAATATGAATATTGATCACGTGCTTTGGAAAAGAAAGTGAGCTCGTACGTTAGAACTTGTGGTGCTGAATTAACCAAATAGACAGTTAGTCGGTTGCTGAAACATTTTTTCAAAATATTCCAAATTTATACAATCAAATGAACATTAAATAATATTCATTACTGTCCTTGCTTATTTTTACACCTTGGTACTAGTGCTGGGGCTCCGTGAAGTTAACCCCCAACTTGACTTTTTTTGAAGTGCTCTTTTGCCACAAATTAGTAACTACTAACTTGTAACTATTTGTAACCATAAAATCAAAATTTATAACTCAACCGTTACGCCCTTAAAAAAATAACACGTTTTGGGTGCCAGCTTCTTGAGGGCCCCAAGAATTATTATTTTGTAATTTCCGCCATACCTATTTTTGAAAGATTATGGAGGGGGTAAATTTTGTTTTTCGATTTGGTGTAAGCAGTTACTATTTCATATTAAACAATTTATTTGCATCTATAATTTATTGATGTGAAGTGTCTACTATAAATTTTTACATTGGCACTACTTATCTATCTATTCTAATCAATTAGGTATACCTACTAATTTTTAAAGCTAATCAGTTAAAACTTGTGCCGCAGAATAAGCAAAAGCTGACACTTGATTGACGACGTAGTTTTTCATATTTCATATGAAATGAACAACACAAACATATTCAGGGGTATTCTGTATCATAAACTTTGACGATAGCGATTAACCATTATGTTAAAATAAAGATTTCGGGTAAAATGGTATTCTGTATCATTTTTAAAAACCCTTATGTTAACGTAACCATGCAAACAAATATTTACGTCGGCCTTTAACGTGTGAAAATAAAATGCGCTAAAAATTTGATTTTAAGGATAGTGGTCGAGTGTTGTGAGTCAAAATTATAGACCGGAAGATAGTGACAGATTTTGGGTCACGATTTTATGCAGTATGCCTTTCAGAGGGCAATATTATACGTATATCCTCATGATAATAATGCGGGAATCAAATAATCATCCTGGGGTCTTCATGTTAAAAAATGATTATTCTTTCGCCCCAAAAGATAAACATTACTTGGGCATGCGCAATCGGTATGCCATCTTGGCGTAGACATTTTTACAACAAGAACTTGTATAGTTATCAGTGGCAGCCTGTTTAAAATCGCGGAAATCCTTCTTATTCAAATACAAATTCACGTGACTGTGCCAGGCTTTTGGGCCCACCCTAACGATATACCAGTGGTTTTCCGAGAAATTTTTATTTTAAATTTCATTAACAAGCACATGGTAGCCTGATTAAAATCGTACTAAAACCAGTTTTTAACACGAAGAACCCAGAATGACTTAGATTCATGCATTACTATCATCAGGATACACGTAGAAAACTGTCCTCTGAAAGGCTTACTGCATAAAATCGTGGCCCAAACTCTGCCACTATCTCCCGGTCCATTGGTAAAAATTTGTGACACACTACCCTTTTCAACTGAGCCGCGGATTTTAGAGTCACACAACGAATTTGCTATTTTATTGGCGAAGTTCTGCCACAAATTCTTAACACTGTTGGCCTCGAATGGTTTTGTTTTATCATTTAGGAGCACCCTATTGTTTTCCACGTAGGTAAGAAGCTTTTTATACTGTGCTCTCGTGTTTTTTTGCCAATTGGCCATCCCGTGTTAATAAAAAGCAAATAACCAAAAATAACAATAAAAACAAACGTCCACATGTCAAACAACTACATAAATGAACGATTAACGGAATTAAACAAAACTAATGAACAAATTGGTAACAGAATTATACAGAAAACACTCTGCAGAAATAGAAAACGATATCAAAGTGAGGTTAAGGTATAGTAGGTTCGTTCTGTAACGTTCTTTTTAGCTTTTTAACTTTAAGAGAGGTTACAATAGTGAATAGAGGCCTCCCATAGAAAAGTTAAGTACCTGTGTACCTGTAAGGTTGAAATGTGGGTAACCCTTTTAAAAGCAATGACAATATGACAGGTAGATTTTTAAAAATACTCAAAATTCTTATATTTCAACCTTACAGGTACACAGGTACTTAACTTTTCTATGGGAGGCCTCTATTCACTATTGTAACCTCTCTTAAAGTTAAAAAGCTAAAAAGAACGTTACAGAACGAACCTACTATAAAATGAAATTTTAAATAAACAACAAAATATGCTTCGGTAAACGTATTTAACCGAAACTACTCGAATGTTAAAATAGTACTATCCTTTTCTGACATAGGCAGTTTATCCATGTTTTTCTCTTTTCAAGACGCTTCAAAACTTCTTACTTATTTAACGTTTTAAAATAGCCTGCGCTGTAACAGATGATTGAAAAGGTTGATATGTAGGGGTATTCTGTATCATAAACTTTGACGATAGCGATTAACCATTATGTTAAAATAAAAATTTTGGGTAAAATGGTATTCTGTATCATTTTTAAAAACCCTTATGTTAACGTAACCATGCAAACAAATATACTGCATAAAATCGTGGCCCAAAATCTGCCACTATCTCCCGGTCTATTAGTAAAGATTTGTGACTCACTACCCTTTTCCACTGAACCGCGGATTTTAGAGTCACACAACGAATTTGCTATTTTATTGGCGAAGTTCTGCCACAAATTCTTAACACTGTTGGCCTCGAATGGTTTTGTCTTATCATTTAGGAGCACCCTATTGTTTTCCACGTAGGTAAGAAGCTTCTTATACTGTGCTCTCGTGTTTTTTTGCCAATTGGCCATCCCGTGTTAATAAAAAGCAAATAACCAAAAATAACAATAAAAACAAACGTCCACATGTCAAACAACTACATAAATGAACCATTAACGGAATTAAACAAAACTAAACAAATTATTAACCGAATTACACAGAAAACACTCTGCAGAAATAGAAAACGATCTCAAAGTGAGGTTAAGGTAAAATAAAACTTGAAATATACGACACTACATGCTTCGGTATACGTATTTAACCGAAATTACTCGAATGTTAAAATATTATTATCCTTTTCTGACACAGGCAGTTTATCCATGTTTTTCTCTTTTCAAGACGATTCAAAACTTATTACCTTTTTAACGTTTTAAAATAGCCTGCGCTGTAACAGATGATTGAAAAGGTTGATACGGAATACGATTTTTTCAATAAGCGTCAAAACACCCGTTATTATAAAACGTTGTTTTAACTTAATGGTTTATCGCTATCGTCAAAGTATATGATACAGAATACCCCTGAATGAATACAATTTTTTCAATAAACTTTAAAACACCCGTTATTATAAAACGTTGTTTTAACATAATGGTTTATTGCTATCGTCAAAGTTTATGATACAGAATACCCCTGATTTTAAATAATATGCATTGCGGCCCATTTTTACTTATTTTCGATAGCCCTCGGTGCTTAATTTTTTTAAATTACTATCTACGTTGATAATAGGAGGCGAGTTAACGATTTTTCATATTTCGAAAAATAGTAGATGATGAAATAGCAACTCGAAGAACCTTAAAAAATTTCAATTAAAGTTGAATAAAAGTTACTGTACCTACTGTCTAATACGTACGCTTATTAATGTTTTTATATTAATGTCAATTAATCCGCACGCTTGGAATCTAAGTTCTCTCTGAGCGACTTGCATGATGAACTGAAGGGGCATTCTCGTAAGTTTATGATTTTTCAAATACCAATTAGTGTTGTAAACTGCGCTTGAAACTTCTGATACCTTATAAACAACACCTTTTAGAAACAACCTGAGTGTTGTATTGAGTAGTAGGTACGCGTATTACCTCTTTTGTCAATAGTTCCATAGGGATGCAGTATAGCGAAAACTGAATAAGTAGCGCCATTGCTGATGCAGCATATTTAAAGGCCAAACCCTGATTAGAGCTGGAATGAAAAGAAAATTTTTACGTTTAGGAACTTTTAATAGAAATTTACAATTTTTTCAACTATAGATATAGATCGCCATGTCGTGCCTAGCGCGAAATGCTTTACCAGCGCCATTTTACCTAAATAGAACTGCGTATGTGTTTTTTGGAACGCTGAGCAATCATTTCTCATTAGACTCCGTGACAAATAGAAACATATATGTCAATCAAAACGTATTCTTTTCCGATACGCCCATGCCGATCTATGATAGAGCACTTGGCCAGATAACGGTTCCGCCTCGTTCATGTTTCTATCTTGCACGAAGTCTACCTTACCTGTCTAAAGCTCCATAAAGTTCAGTACATATCAAAGCCGCTACGCTCGTACACTGTAGCATTAATATTTTAGAATAGCAATTTTGAAACTCATCCAAGTACCTAAAAATCTCGTAATTATAGAAAATGGCGAATTTCGTAGTAATTTAAAATCTTACTTCAATAAAAACTTGTGATGTTTCACGTTAGTTTTTAAGCGTTTTTCAAAAATAATTAAATCGTTATTTCTGTTAATAGACACATTCATCTTTTGTAATTGATCGCATAGTATTTTAAATTGAATGCGGAGTTCCATACAAATGCCGATAAATAAACCGTCGAAAGCGGATACATGAGAAGCAGCTCCAAATATGCTACAGCTTTGAAAAAACCAAACAACTTTGAATAAAGTTGTATCACTCAGCACCCACGTTCCAATAGGTAACTTTCTTCCCATAACAAATGTTGAAAAAAAAAGCAGTGTAGCTAAACTTATAGTCCAAAATGCAAAGAATTTTTGAAAAAAATTGGTGTATCTAACGATATTATTAATTTCTCTTCTTGTTTTCTTCGTACAATTTTCCGCAGTCCAGAATAGTTCAGAAAGTTTCAGGAGATTTAAAAATTTGTCCTGATAGTACAAGCAATAATATGCTTTGGTGAATATCTAAAATATTTCTTATACTATATCTTCAGTACTTATCTCAGCTTCTATTAGTATGTCCGTAACAAAAAAATGCAAACGGGCTTGACACGAAATTAAATGGGCCAATTAACAATGAAATACGATAAATTGAAATGGTCATGGTCAAACCTCATTCTACGTTTGCAAGTACATATTTACAAATCGTATTCTTACTTGAAAATATCCACCAAAAGCCTCTGTGTTGGAAATTATTTCGGAAACGTTCCCTTTAGGCAAGTACTTGTATTGTAACAAAGCTACAACTTCAACAAAGCAGCACATCGACAAATGGGCATAAAGAATGAGGATACGACTTGAGGTTTTGTTTTTAAAACGAAATAAGCCAAATTGATTCAGTAGTAACACAGGAAATTGAATCAAACTCAGTTTCATGATTTTTTGATGCTTCTTCCTCTTGAGTTGAACTAAAAATGAAAATTCTGAAAGTAGTATAAGGTCAAATAGTCACGTCATATAAATGTAATCGTTAGTTGTTAAGTATGGACACGTTTAGAAATTTTTAAATGGAAACGTACAATTTGTACGACTAACAGGTAGGTATGCTATTCAGAAACAATTTGTTTCTTTAATTATTAATAATTAATAATTCAAAAATCTCCTAAAGTTACCTTATCCATATTTATACATAACAGTACATTTGTAGCATAAAAATCAATTTTTATTATTTTATTATTAGCATTTCTATTAACAGAACAAAAATTAATTATATTTTAACTAAATGATTCCTTTTAACTCGATAGAGGGCGGTTTAATTAATATACGGCTCTCAAAGCCAGTAGATATAGAGAGTATCGTAATCTCTTTCCATTCTATATTATTCTGTTAATTCTATTTTCTGTTGCAAGGGGTAACTAATGTACGATTACAAAATATTCTAGAATATTAAATTTGTGATACCACAGGAGGAGTTAACGAATAGTAAGAGTTAACTTCAATTCTGGAATTTGACCCTATTAGATCTGCCTCGAAGAAAGAGAACATACTCAATTAAACTGTTCCCACATCTGTAATACGATTTATTGTATGTTAAGACAAAGAAAAGCTACACCAAAATTAATTAATATAAATATATTCATTAAGGCCCATTTTTGATAGCGCTCCAGTGCTTGATTTTTTAAATTTGCTCTCTAAGTTGACGATTCTTCATATTTCGAAAAATAGTAGATGTTGAAATTGCAACTCGAAAAACCTTTTAAAGTTTCAATTAAAATTGAATAAAAGCTACTATAGTGTACTACTAATACGTACGGTAAATAATGTTTTGACGTTAATGTCGATTAAACCGCACGCTTGGAATCTCACTTCTTTTTGAGCCATTTGCATGATGAACTGAAGGGGCATTCTCGTAAACTTATGATTTTTCAAATACCAATTAGTGTTGTAAACTGCGCTTGAAACTTCTGATACCTTATAAACAACATTTTTTAGAAAGACCCCGTGTGATTTATTGAGTAATGCGTACCTCTTTTGTTAACAGTTCCATAGAGATGCAGTATAGCGAAAACTGAATGAATAGCATCATAGCTGATAGAGCATATTTAAAAGCCAAACCCGGATTGGAGCTGGAATCAAAAAGTAATAATTTTTTTCTTGTTTGTATGTTCGCGCATAGTATAGTATAAGTTTGTTTAAAAATTTATAATTTTTTTAGTACATATTAGTACATCTGGATGGCTACGTCAAAAGTGATGGTCTTAGCTAAGTAGAACTTCTATTTATCTGGACGCTGAACAATCATTTCGAAGCCCATAGACAGACATATAAATATAGTATTTAAGGTTCTACTGCACTCAATTTATATTTCTATTTTGACCATAATACGGAATTTTAAAATACGCCTAATTTCGAGCAACCTGAGTAACATTTTAACCCTCTGGCAATTTTTGCCCTTGCTAGATAATATACCTGACACTCTTCTGGGGTTTCTATTGTATTCTGCAGGTATTTAAATTTTAGTAAATAAAAACAGAATTTTACGATTTTACGTTTTAGTTTAGAATTATGAACCAAAAACTTATACTTTGGAAAAAATATTTTTGTGTTAGGTAAATGAAATATAAATATTCGAAAGTAGTGACCTATTACAGCAATATTTTAGTCTTATTGCATTTTCACTTTTTCGTTATCTTCGTCTATACTACTTTAAAAAGTATTATGATCAAAAAAAATAATTTTTATAAATGTAATTTCTTGACAATGTGGCTCCCCCCCCCCGAATCCAAAACGCTAAAACATCAAAACTCTTAGAAAATGTCTGTCGGGGAGGATGAGTGTGTATGTACCTAACTCCGTCAAATAAAAACTACTAAAACGATTTTGTTGAAATTTGGTTTCGGCCACTTTAACAAAATTTCATCAACAAAATAAACTTTTAAACGAATTCAATATAAAGTGGCCCAAAATAAGGGGGTTATTTTGGACGCATTTCGGAAAATTTTGACCCACAGTATTTATACTCGGTTATAAGTTAGTACACATGGGCCCTAATTTAAAAAATACCTTTTCAAATTTTTACTGCCAGCCTACCCGTATAATACCAGTATAACGATTGGCTCGTTTTCTAGTTTTTTATTATAACTTCTTAGAGATAATTATTAGACTATATTATAAAAATCTAAAAATAGGAATGTACCTACATATAAGCAAAATGGAGAGCTTTAGTTTTGATATAGTCGATTTTTAAAATAATTTCTAAATTGACTACTTTTAAAGCACCAAAGTTGACTAAATACCGACGATTGGCTGCCAAATGCTACCAAACATATAAAAGTTTAACTTCCGGTTTAATTGGAAAATATTTTTCCTTATATTTTCATCGCTTACAAAAAAGTCCTATTATGGCCACATTTCACATCAAAAGTAGACGAAGTCAATGAAAAAATAATAGTTGATAGGAATAGAATTTGATTACAACATTTTTTAGAATCAACTTCTTCTAGCGGTTAAACAAGAAGAAGTCTCCACTAACTTTCTTGATCTAAGTGATAAATATTGATTGGTACAACGGTATTGGAAAAACTGACATTTTTTGTTCTTTCAAAAATCGCGGTGCGGTTTCGAAAATCAAATTTTTCAGTTTTGCGGCCCTTAATGTAAGAGTTGCATAAAAAAATACACAGTTCTCAAAAATGTTTTCTGCGTTGCTGGAAGTTCTAAAATAAAAGAGCAATTCTTAAAAATTGCGGATACGATACTCTAAGGCCCAGTTGTATAAAACGAAATAATCTCGGAGTCAGAGTTACCTCCACGATCTGAATATAAGGTTAGATCTTAGCGGGGATTAGATTAGGTTAGCCCCTAGGCACTTGGTTCAGAGTTAACCCGTTCATTTTCTAGAGTCAAATATATTTCTATTTAACTCATAATTAGTTGTTGATTTAGGTTGATCGTGAAGTTAACTCTGACTTCGAGATTAGCTTGTTTATACAACTGGGCCTAAATCGGAAAAGTTTAAATAAAATAAATGTTTGTTTTTGAAAGAGCTGCAAGCCTTATGTCTTGTCTAAGTCGAGTCGATACACACTGTATATTTCTGTTTATAAATTTTTATAATATTAATTATCTGTAAAGTTACAATACAAAAACTAATACAAAAGAGAACGACAGAAAGGATATTTTTTTGATTAGGGATTATGTCAACTAACTTCTATAGCCTAGTATAACTATTATAGGTAAAAATTTTCCAAAATACCACCAAAATAACCTCCGCATCTTGGACCACCCTGTATCCATTTTGTTTAAAAGCTAAGCTAATTTAATCAAAATCGCTTTAATTAGTTTTTGTTTCATAGCGTTACACATACAACACGTCCATCCATCCACAGCCCGGCAGAATTTTTCTAAGTAATTCATTTTTTTTCATTTTTGAATTTAGAGGGACCAGAAACGTGAAGAAATTAAATTTTACAAAAAATAATTTTTCTCGAAGTCGTCCAAAATAAAGATAATTTCACTTCGACACCTTATTGTGGCAGGTACCTAGCAAAAGGATTACAAAAGTGTTTGGTCTATCGTAATTGCTTTATGACCCACCTTTCTACAAAAATTTGTATTATGAGCTAAAAGGATGACAGATGTTAAAATTTGTGTCAAGTTTACGCTCAAAAGTTAAAAATTTCTCTGTTTTTAATTTTGTTTTTATTGATTTTAATTAAAACCCTGCAAGTTGAAAAAAAAGTAAAAATAGGTATCGATGCAGATGATTCTGTTCTCCATGTCTGCCACATTTCAAGAGAAAAGAAGCAGACCGAGGGACAAAATCTGAAAATTATGTTTTAGGGTTTTTAATTAATAATTAAATAATAAATGAGTTTTAAAGGAATTTAACATCGGATCACAATAGATAAATGTAGTATAAGTCCATTAAAATTGCGAGAAACACTTCAAACTAAAATATGTGGCTAAAAAATGAGATAGAAATTTGCATTGGTTCGACTAAAATTACCAGAAATCATTTTGTTTATATCAAATTTGATCGAAAACGAATTATTTCTAATAAAAACGGAATTGTCACAAGAATGGAGACTTAATTTTTGTACACTTTGATATAAAAATTAAGATGAAATTTGAATTTGTCGAACTTAAAAGTGAGGTCTAGTAAAATCAGTTTTTTATTAATAACAAAAAATCTACGCATGTTTTTGAAACGAAAGTTTGACACAAGAAAAGAGCACATCAAATTCTATAGATAAAAAATTCGAGCGATACTTTAAATCCAAAATTGAGACTGAAAAGTTAGGTCGCGTTTACGTTATTTTTCCCTATACCGGACAAGTGGTGCAGTAGAGCCTTAACATTACATATGGTAAAAAGGTTTTTACTAGCGGACAGAAGACTATGACTGGCTGCCGAAGGCGATCCGTTACCTTCTGGAGCAAAGTAGGCAATCATGCATCTAGTGTAAAAATTTTCAACCTGTCATTCGAGACCGAGTCGTGTGTTTAGGTTATAATAAGTAGTATTTAATTTTTTGTTTGTACCCTATACTTGGAGATCTAGTATAAAATAATAAAATCGACGGTTATTTAACGAAAACTTATATTTTAACGGTGCTCACGCTTATATGTAAGATATAATAGCTTACTTCTCCATCTTAGTATATAATATACTATTACTAGCTAGCCAGTTATGAAACATTTTTAAGCTAGATACAGTGGTTTGATAAATAGATGTTTACAAGTCAGTAACAAATAAACTCCTTTACCTGTCTAAAGCTGCATAAAGCTCAACGCACAGCAAAGGTGCTACGCTCGTATACTGTAGCATTAACACTTTAGAATAGCAATCTTGAAACTTGTCCAAGTACCTAAAAAATATAACGGCATGTACACTCAAATTGTAATGTTTACAATTATTTCAGATCTCACCTCAATAGAAACTCGTGATGTATAACGTTAGTTCTTAGGCGCTCTTCAAAATTAACTAAATCGTCATTTTCATCAATTGACACATTCATCGTTTGTAATTGGTCGCATAGTATTTTAAATTGTATGCGGAGTTCCATACAAATACCGATAAATAAACCGTCGAAACCGGCTAGATGTAAAGCTGCTCCAAATACGGTACAAGTTTGGAAAAGCCAAACGACTTTGAATAAAGGTTCACTATTCAGTGCCCACGTTCCAATAGGTAACATTTGTCCCATAAAGAATGTCGAAATAGTAAAAAGTATAACTGAACTTACAGTCAAAATTGTGAAGAGTTTTTGAGCCAAATTTGTGTATCTAACGATATTATCAATTTCTCTTCTTGTTTTCTCCGTACAATTTTCCGCGCTCCAGAATTGTTTAGAAAGTGTTAGAAGGTTTAAAAATTTGTCCTGATAATACACGCAATAGTATGCTTTAGTGATTAGCTAAAATATATCATATTATTTTCTATATTTTGCCTCGGTAAGATCGCTATTATAGGTTGTGTACATCGTCTATATTTCAGCTTTTTTGGTCCTACCGTAACAAAAAAATTCCAAAGCGTTTGAGACGAAATTGAGTTTAAGAAAAATTGGCAAAATTAACATTATAGAATAATGGCATCTCTTTTTACCGCTTTTACCCTTCTGCGCATCTAAGATCTAGGGTCGGTGAGGTTTTGAAAGATGTATACGTACACTCTTAAAAAAATATTCTTACTTGATAATACGCACTAAAAGCCTCCGAATTTGAAATGATATCGGAAACGTTCCCCTTAGGCAAGTACTTGTATTGTAACGAAGTTACAACTTCAAGAAAGCAGCACATCGACAAATAGGCATACAGAATGATGATACGACTGGTTCTTTCGTTGTTAAAACGAAATAAATCAAATTGGTTTAGTATCAGCACAGGAAATTGCATTAAACTCTGTTTCATGATTTTTCGATGTTTCGCCCTTTTTAGTTGAACTAGAAATGAAAGTTCTAAAAGGAGTATAAGGTCAAATAGACACGTACCTATTTACGTAATGTGAATTAATGTAATTACTAGTTGAATAAGTTTGGATACGTTTAAATTTTTTTAAATGGTAACATACAATTTGTACGACTTACAACAGGTATGGTTATCAGAAACTATTTATTATGTATATCGTTAATATTAATTAGTTGAAAATTTCCTAAAGTTAACCTGTGAAAAATACGTTTGTAGTATAAAAATCAATACACATTTATTACAAATAACTAATAAGCATTTATAACATAACCAAAAATTATTTGTGTACGGAATAGGCAGTTCGTCTTTCTAAATTCGGCACTAATGCAAGTATAGTAGTTTCGTTCTGTAACGTTCTTTTTAGCTTTTTAACTTTAAAAGAGGTTACAATAGTGAATAGAGGCCTCCTATAAAAAAGTTAAGTACCTGTGTACCTGTAAGGTTGAAATGTGGGTAACCCTTTTAAAAGCAATGACAATATGACAGGTAGATTTTTAAAAATACTCAAAATTCTTATATTAATATTCGCTACAGTATTTACATTGTTATGAAAAACAGTACGGTGCCAAAGATTAAAAAATTTAATAAATATTAATTTATTTGTATACAGGCGTTCGTTTGCACAAAATAATAATAATTATAATGTACCTAGTGCAGAAACATAAATATATAATTTAAACTTTGGATATGGTTTTTGTTTGTTATAAGTTTTAGGAAAGAAGTGGGTACAAATTTTTTTAATGCCTTACAATCCTTTTTTACAAAAATTGTGTAAAGGTAATTAGGTATAATAGGTCAGTCAATTTACTAAGATTTGTCAAATTCAAATAAAGTTAAAGTAAAATATTTGCTACATCAGTAATTACATTGTTATGAGAAACAGTATAGTGACCCAAAAAAATTAACTACATATTTATTTACAGGCTTTACAGCTCATCTTCCGAATCAGAAGCATTGCCAATATTAATAATTACAGGTGGATGAGATGGCGCTACCGAGAAAGTACTTTCAATTGTTTTAACATGTTGTTCACATTTAGTCCAAAGTTCTGGACCAATTTTGTCAACTTCTTGTCGAATCACGTCCAACATCTGTCCGCTTAGATTTGGACAATGATTTTCCCTTCTTGACATTCGTTTCAATTGCGACCAAATGAGTTCAATGGGATTGAACACGCAATGATACGGCGGCAACCTTAACACCGTATGACCTTTCTCGGCAGCTTCCTCATCCAAGATATATTTTTTATCATAAGGAATCGAAGATATTATATCCAAAAGATCTTTTTTGGTACATTTTTCTGGGTACGCTGTGTTGAGAGATTTTAAATAAAGCTGCAATTCTTCTTTTCGATTTGCTGCCGTTGGACGTTTATTTTTTATGCGCGAGTGATAAGACGCATTATCTATTACTATGACGCTACTTTGGGGAGCGTTTTTCAGTAGCTTCTCTTTAAACCAGCTCTCAAAAATGGAGGATTTCATGTCTTCATGGTAATCAGCGCTCGAATCTTTAATTCCCCTACATGCTAAAAATAGACAATCATCAATCCAACCATTTCTGGAGCCGGCGTGCAAAATGATAATTCTTTTTCCACGAGAGGGTGGTGCATCAAAGCAGCAATTCAGGGAACCGTCGCTTAATCCCTTTTTAATGACATCGTGCGTATCAAACCAAGTCTCATCTAAATATACGATTGGTCGATTTTCAGATCTGTATCGGAAAATGTTTGATAAATATTCTGTTCTAAGGCCCCGAATTCTAGGCGATTCCATAATAAACTGCCGTTTATCCAATGTTTGGTATTTAAATCCCATTTCAGCTAATAGTTTATGAAACTTGGTCCGTTTATAAGGAATTTGTACACCATCAGCTATGAGTTGGGCGTTTAAGGATTTTAAAGTGGGAACTATATTATTGCTATACATACTATACACTTTTCTAGCTATTATATCTTTAGTAGCGTCGTCGACTCTCTTTAAAGCTGGTCTACCAATTCTTTTATTTTGAACTGCGCCTCTTTTAACAACTCTACGCACAGTAGTTTCCGAAAATCCGAGCATTTCGCCAATTCGTTTACACGGATTGGGATTCCCCTCTTCAAATAATTTGACGTAAGCATTAATTATACATTTCTGCATTAAAAAGCAAAGCCGTGATTTTTTATGCAAACCCTCTTCTGGATCACCGCCGCCATCTACAACACCAATCACACTATTATGTGGATATTCCACTTCATTGCCGGTGCCATCGACATCGAGAGCGTCAATTTCATCGTTCATTTCGCAATCGAGGTCTTCTACATCAAGGTCTACATCTACACTAATGGTGTGGGAATGGTGAGGAAGACTTGATCTGCAAATCAATTTCGCTTACTCCACAATTAAAAACAATATGTATATTAGTAACATCAAAATATGTATACTTGTATACTAATTATTACGCACTAAATTAAAATTGTCACCGTGCGTTTTTTTTTACACGATGTTAAGAAACAAATTAATAATATACGTAGTGGAAATGCACGGTTGTGATGATTTAAAAAATAAAAAGATTTTTAACTTAATGCTCAAAAGTAAATATACACTGTGTAATCTTGATAAAGACTGATTTATTGAAAGAAAAATAACAAAATAACACATAAAAACCAAAAAACACTTAGAAGCTGTAGTTGATACGTATGATACGAAATATGCAACACAACTAAACTCATTCCAATTTTACTTTAACTTTATTTTCAAATTTGAATTTGGCAATTCTTAGTAAATTGACATATACCTAACTACCTATACAAAATTTGTGTACAAATGGATTGTAGGGGATTAGAGAAATATCTTCCCAAAATTAACGGTACACTGATACAAAAACCTTTTAGTATTAGTACAAAGTCTTTTTTTTTATTTATATTATGACTTTTTATTTGCTTTGTACCCACTTCTTTCCTAAAACTTATAACAAACAAAAACCATATCCAAAGTTTAAATTATATATTTATGTTTCTGCATTAGGTACATTATAATTATTATTATTTTGTGCAAACGAACGCCTGTATACAAATAAATTAATATTTATTAAATTTTTTAATCTTTGGCACCGTACTGTTTTTCATAACAATGTAAATACTGTAGCGAATATTAATATAAGAATTTTGAGTATTTTTAAAAATCTACCTGTCATATTGTCATTGCTTTTAAAAGGGTTACCCACATTTCAACCTTACAGGTACACAGGTACTTAACTTTTCTATGGGAGGCCTCTATTCACTATTGTAACCTCTCTTAAAGTTAAAAAGCTGAAAAGAACGTTACAGAACGAAACTACTATACGAATACGAAGTGCTCTATAATATACGTTGTTCATTGAACAGAGACGGTTTTGGACGCTGGTTTGAGCTATGACTGTTTGGGAGCCTACCCAAGCGTACCTAGATTGATTTATAATAGTTTTTTAGCTTTCTTGTTAATGATAATAATATTTTGAAGATAAAAAAGCCAATTTAAAAATATAGTATACTAAGTATCAAGAACGGTAAGGGCAGTTTACTGGTCGAAGACAAATGTTTGGGGACTGAGCAAAGCGAAGTCCCCAATTTTGTCTGATACCAGTAAACCCTTAACGTTCGTGATGCTTATAACGTTTTTTGCACGATAGAATTTTCTTTTTTAATTTTAATAAATTATCCTTAAAAATGTCAAAAATGACGTTTTAATTTAATAATTTTTTAGATGGCTTATAGAAATAATATTTTTTCAAGGCGTTGCCATAGTGTTATTCTAGTTACCTGTGGTGTTATTTACTAACAATTGCTTCCGTTTTTTGAAGTAAAATTTTTTTTAATTTTTCTGCATAAAAATGAGTGATTTACACAGTGTAGAAAGTGAAATAGAACAAGCTTGGAACATTGGTTGTTCTTCCATAATTCCTGAAAAGTCAAGAATTCGTTATCAGAATGTATATAAAATCTTTAAAAGCTGGTGTGAGGGAAAAGTTCTTGAAATTAATGAAAAAGTTTTGTTGGCTTATTTTGTTCGGCGAAACGAGAAATTGAAGTCACCTGGAAGTCTTTGGGCTGAATATTCCATGCTGAAATGTACAATTTTTCTAAATGATGGAATTGATATATCCAAGTTTACAACCTTGATAGCATTCCTTAAAAGAAAAAATGTTGGGCACAAGCCAAAGAAATCTGACATTTTCACTAAAGAAGGTATGACGAAGTTTTTGAAAGAAGCGTCGGATGAAGAATTTTTAATTCTTAAGGTATTTCTACATTATTGTAATTTATAAGATAAGAATTTTTGTTTACATTTTTTAGGTGGGAATGATATTAGGTATATCAGGCGCGTGTAGGAGGGAAGAACTGTATAATATGTGTGTGCAGGACATAGAAGATCGAGAATCATTTTTTATTGTGAGAATTCCCATCACTAAAACCAACATCCAGCGAACATTCACGGTGATTGACAAAGATAATGATATTAACTACCTGGGAATATGTAGAAAATACTTCAGGCTACGCCCACAAAATGCAAAGAGTCAGCACTTATTTTTGAAATATTATAAGGGGAAGTGTAGTAATCAAGTAGTAGGCAAAGGGACTATTGGAGGTTGGCCGTCAAAAATTGTAAATTTTCTAAATTTAGAACACTCCAATACTTACACTGGCCATTCCTTTAGGCGCACTTCGGCGACCTTTTTAGCTAACAAAGGAGTAGACGTATTAGGGCTAAAGAGGCATGGTGGATGGCGATCTTCCACGGTAGCAGAGAGTTATGTTGAAGACTCCCTTGAAAATAAACTCGACTTTGCTGCAAAAATTTTAGATGCAGAACAAGGCAGCGAGGTGAGGCAAAAAATGTTGAATTCAGCAACAGTGTCTTTAACTCCAAGTAGCGGAGAAGTTTTACATGCAGAAAAAGATAGCGAGATTAAGCAAATGTTGAACTCGGCAACAGTTTCTTTAAACTCAAGTACTGCACAAAGCAGTGTAATTACATTCGGTAGTTGTAATAATTGTACGTTCAATTTCAATGTAAAATAATTTCATTGCAGTTTATTGTTATTTTTAATGTTTTGTGAATTATATCGTTTTTAAATGAGTATTTTTATATTTTTTACTTACTGTTCTACAACGGTAAGTAAATTACTTACTGCTTTGTTTATCTCAGCAACCAGTAAAACAATCTTACTGATCTGGCAACAAACGCGGTAACTAAGTGATATCGTTCTATCGTGCAAAATAGTATATTGCGATATAAGGTTGGTAAGTGCACTATAACAAAATCGAGAAAAAGTTTGAAAAAGCGAGACGAAGTCGAGATTTTTCAATTTTCGAGATTTTGTTATTATAGCACTTAACAACCGTATATCGTATTCTATTTTTCGCCCGATCAAAATATAATAGACAGACTTTTTTTTAAATTTTAAATTAATTTTTGCAAATGTCAAAAATTTAAATGTCAAAAAATAGTGATTTTGCAAGGAGTACCAACTTTACTTACCGCACGGAGTTAGGTTATAACCTTATAACAGCATTGTTTTTACTGGTCTATATGGAAACTATGAAGGTGTTGTAAATTTGATTTACACAGTCGATCAACAAGGCTTGTAAGTACGTTAAAAAACACGATCGGGCGAAAAATAATATAAATAATAAGTTATAGTAAATTGAATTTAAATTGTCAATGTCGCTTCTGTAATTTATCGAATTTTTGTGTTTTTTAATTTCTATCATTTCTAGGTGTAAGCGTTTGTTTAAATTGGATTCTTTTTGAAGGATTTTTGGTTGATTAAAGTTGAATTGATGTAGGTGTTGTACAGAATGGTCGCTTAACCCTAAAGCTACCGTACGGGGTACCCGGGTACTTTTTTGAGTTTAAAAGCTAATAACTTTTTTTATTTTAAAGGAATATTATTGAGACTCTTTGACATCCTGTAAAATTTAATTCTTTATACGAAAATATTAGAGAGGAACAAAAAAATTAAGTGAGATGGGATATTTTTGTAATTTAATAACTTACACCTTAAACCTACCGCATGGGGTACCCGGGTACCTCGCTGTTATTTGCTTGTATTTCATGGGGAATCAATCAATTAAAAGTAGAAGTATTCGAATTATCCATTTATATTACACATTTTTATATTATAAACAATAATTATTATTATAAAGAATAATTATTGCTAATTAGAAATCGCAAAAAAAGTTAATGATGAACTTTTGTACTTGCTCAATCGTTAGATCTAATGGAAGTCGGTGAGATATGCCCATCACAGACAAAATTTTTACAACTCTCTCATCTCTTCCTCGTTTTCCTGTTTGGCATCTTTTCACCATTCTTCCGAATTATGCAACAACCAATTACCCTCAGTCGTTCAGTTTTATCCCGTTCTTGAACGTTTATTTGTGGCTGTGGTTTTGTAATGCTTACTTCGACGCCAAGAAATGATAGCAATGCAATTTTTATCAAAATAAAATTGAATAATTAATCCTTTAGTTCCCTAGTTCATAATCCTTAGTTTAGTTAGTATAGATCCTATATACTTCGATCTAGTATGGATGGCATACAAAGAGTTTTTCCTAAATCTTTTAGAATTTCCCTACGTTGATTTGATTTTGAAGGCAGCTAATAGGGTGATTTAAAAAAAAAATTATTTCTATAATTCTGGACACGGATTATTTGGAAAGATGTTGCAGTACAAAATAAAAATAAACCCTGTTGTAAATGTCCACGACGCTATGCCCACAGAAAGCGCATGTTATCTTCACAAAACAGCTTTACTTTTGAGACGCAAAGAGTCATTTGCTGGTTATAAATAAATTTTGGATAAGGTAAAAAGGCGTGGGAAACTAACAATTGTCTTCTTGGCACTGTCGAAATAAAGCACGTGCCGACACAGGGTTTATTTGTAAAAATATTGCAGTGTAATATAACATAAATTCCGTTGTAAATGCCGACGACGCCATGTCTTCACTTGTCTTTTTATTTTTATTTTATTTTATTATCTGATGAAGAGGTGCATGAAGTTAGCACGGCCATTTTGAGCACAAAAATTAAAATTAGTGTCATATTTTTGTGCTATTTTTGTGCTCTCGAATCCACCTATTTTTAATTTTTGTGCTCCTCTATTAACCCCACAATTGAGAGTTATCGATGGCCGTGCTAACTTCACGCCAGCACGGCCATTTTGAGCACAAAAATTAAAAGTGGTGTCATAATTTTGTGCTATTTTTGTGCTCTCGAATCCACTTATTTTTAATTTTTGTGCTCCTCTATTAACCCCGCAATTGAGAGTTATCGATGACCGTGCTAACTTCTCGCCAGCGAGAAAGACAAAAATGTTTTTACCAGATGCAGTACTACCTATTGTAAATAGTTGAGACTCTTTATCTATGAATAATTAGATACTTGCCGACCAGGGAAAGGTTATAAAAAATACAATAAGGCGGACTAAAGTGCAATACAGGGTGGCAAATATCTCAGTACGTTGTATGGGTAACTTTGTCATTAGAAGAGATAGGTACAAAGTTGGTTAAATTAGCAAAGTTGGGCAGAATTAAATGAAGATTCAGAATCCGTTAAGAAAATTGAGTATTGTTCTCATGTTTCCAATTTATTAGAGAAAAACTAAAAAACGTCAATGTTATATCCTGTTCTATTTTAAGGATTTTCAATTGTTTTATCATAGCCATAGCTATTTATTTAATAAAATCTGTTTTAATTGTGATTTTTTGTATCTTGTGGGCATGTGGACTATTATTTCAATTAGATAAAAAAAATTTATATCGTTGAAATGAGAAAAAAATAAGGAAATTAATGAGCCAACTTTCGCATAATGGTTGCCATTTAAAAAAAGATAAGTTTGGGTTATAACTCAAAAAGCAGTAATTAAATATTTTTTTGGGTAAAGGGATTTAATTCATCTTAAAATTATCTATAAAAAACCTCTTTTGTAGTTTTTGGTATTTGTAATAACTAACGAGCCAAGATTGATTGAAAATTTTGACGTTTTTCACCTTTTCTCTAATAAATTGGAAACGTGGAAATAATGCTCAATTTTCTTAACGGATTCTGAATCTTCATTTAATTCTGCCCAACTTTGTATCTCTTGTAATAACAAAGTTACCCATACAACGTACTGAGATATTTGCCACCCTGTATTTCAATTGACGAAATTGTTGACCCATCAAACTGATCGTAAAATTGTTGGAAATTCTGTACACATGCCGGTACCTACTACACATTTTAGATAATTTAGACAAAAAGGACAATCTTCACCGGGCAGATGTAATTTGGGTACCAAGCTACCTGACCTTTTATCCGATAACTATTTTGAACACCAGTAGTATTGGTACCTGCTAAATTGCTTGTGCATTTTGAGCACCACTAACATTAATAATAATTTCTACTTTAGGGGAGATCCTTGTACTTTGGGACAGCTTGTACTTCTGGACAGCTCATTATTTAGTACATTAAAGTTGAATTTACCGCCAATAGTTATATTTACATTAAGGAACACCCAATAGAGGATAGCACATGTTATAAAAACCGACAAAACTATATTTGCTTGGGGGAATTACACAGTTTTGTGTTTATGTCGGTTAAGAGTAGTTTTGCATACAAAAACATCCATTATATTAAAGGTACGTTATAATCAACTGTAGTTATTATCCATTTAATATACTATTATATAAGCTATATAGTAGAGATTTATAATACAAAACTAAAGATTATCTAAAAATTGAAGATAAAAATGAATTGAGTATTCCATTGTAGCGTTGCTTGTACTTTGGGACACCACTTAAACTGTACTTCGGGACATGTCCAAATAGCTGCAAAAGTACAGATTATGGTGCTCGTTAAAATTGCATATAAAAAAATGATAAAATTTTAGGTGGCTCACATTGTGCTGGGAATGATTGATACTGTATATGATTTACCACGGGAAGATGTGAGTATTAAACTTGGTGTACATCAGGTAGTAGGTGGAACAGCAAGAAAATGTAATGAGTTTAGATTTCCAGTAGATTTGTCAGGTTTCAATGTAGAATAAATGCACATCTCGAAGTACATACCTTGCTGTCCCAAAGTACAAGCCTGGGTTTGTACTTAGAGACAATTTTAGAAATTTGTTTGTAATGTTCCAAAACCGTTTTTAATACTCGCATATGAACAATTGTTTTTGGAGGTACTCTAGAAAGTACTATTTTGCAGTAGGCATATTTTTTATTCTTTAATCCATATACATAAACCTACTTTACTGACTTCCCACGTTAAAAGGCCCTCTTGGATCAATAAGTGAAGTCTACTGGTTCGAAGAGGTTGCGGGCAGTTTTATGGTAAATTTTTAAATCGTGCGGAAAGAGACGGTTTGGCAAAAAAATTGGAACGTTTCGAGGGGCGGCTAAACTATCGTATGGTGGAGTGGCGGGCCCGCAACCTGCAGGTCGTCCAATTCTAATAGCTTTTACGAAGACGCAATTTCGAGGATTCGTAATTTGGCTACGGGGCCAAATCGACGTCGCGCACAACGGAAAATTATAGAAAGAATTCCTAGATTCGCAAAAATGTGTTAATAAACGAAATTAATTCTGTATTTGACGCCGATAAAAAAAAGAACCGATTTTCGAGCAAAAAGTATAAGGTACTTGCGCGTGCTGATAAACGACGACAATCTCGACTATTGAGGTTATTTTTGAGGTTACGTTGTTATAAATTAGTGGCAATTCATAAGTCGCCTATTGTTGAATTATTTAAAACATCAAAATAAATTCGAGTGTCAAAAATTGGCGGTTTGGACGTTTTTTTTTAATAAAATGGATAATATAAATTACAATTTAAATTTACGCACACTGCCGAATTATTTAAAACTTCTAAATAAATTCGATTGTCAAAAATGATTAACGTTAAAATTGGATGTTTGTTTTAAACGAATTATACAAAATGAGTATTAGTAAGTATTTATAATTGGAGTACTTGCTTATTAGTTACATTATGTTTACATTTAAGCACTTACATATGCGTATATTTATCTGGATTATTACTATTAACATACATGAAGTAATTTAATTGTCCAAAATCGGAGTTTCTTATAAGCAGAAAAAGCTTTAATTCGGAACGAATTGGCAAATTTGATGCACGATGAAAGCACCAACCTACAATTTATATATTATTTACCTGGATAGCCAGAAAAAGCTGTAATTCGGATCGAAGAAAAACAAAACGAGTCTAAACCAATAAAATAAACAGAATCAAGGATTGTTGCTTCCCTAATGGTTTAAGAGTAAAAATGAAAGAGACAAAAATTATGCAGAATTCAAAATTATAGAATGAATAAAGGTAGTACATTTTAACTTTATTTTAGTAACAGGGTATAAGGTTGTGTTGAAAAGTTGTTGATATGCTATACGATACGACGATTCGATACTAAAGCATCGTTCATATTAGTCAAGTAACTTGACTCCCTTCAAGTAGTTGGAATTGATATATTTTAAATTTTTTCTTCAGTCCTGAATAAATTACGTGAATAGAAGTACTCATTTGACTTTTGAGTAGAGCATGAACGTCCTTAAGAAAAAATGCCCCCACTGTCATTTTTTGACATTTGAATTTATTTTGAAGTTTTAAGTACTAATTCGACAGTAGTGGGCAGAGTTACAAATTGTTACTTTTTTAAAACATCGTAACCTCAAAAGAATAAATTATTTTAATTTGATTTAATTTGTGCGAGACAATTGGCAAATTTGATGCACGATGAAAGCACCAACGCGATATTCTTTATTTTGTACCAAAGTGAAGTAGGTACCTACAACTTACATATTCGTGTATTTACCTGGATTTTTAGCCAGAAAAAGCTGTAATTTGGATCGAAGAGAAACAAAACAAGTCTAAACCAATAAAATAAACTATTAAGGGCCGCAGGCCCGCGCGAATGCCCGTAGGGCCAAGGGGAGGCCCGAAAGAGCCGACCTAGAAGTATTCAGCGCGTTTTCATATAACTCAAGCTTTTATATGAAAACGTTTATCTGTGAACTAATAAATCACCCTGTGTAAAGCTATTTTATAGATACACGACGTTAAAAGGCTGACTACATCGAATATTGATTTCCAGGTGATAATTGGCAAAGAAAAAGCTTTAATTCGGAACGAATTGGCAAATTTGATGCACGATGAAAGCACCAACCTAGAATTTATATATTATTTACCTGGATAGCCAGAAAAAGCTGTAATTCGGATCGAAGAAAAACAAAACGAGTCTAAACCAATAAAATAAACAGAATCAGAAACAGATTGTTGCTTCCCTAATGGTTTAAGAGTAAAAATGAAAGAGACAAAGATTATGCAGAATTCAAAATTAGGAATGAATAAAGGTAGTACATTTTAACTTTATTTTAGTAACAGAGTATAAGGGTGTTGAAAAGTTGTTGATATGCTATACGATACGACGATTCGATACTAAAGCATCGTTCAGATTAGTCAAGTAACTTGACTCCCTTCAAGTAGTTAGAATTGATATATTTTAAATTTTTTCTTCAGTCTTGAATAAATTACGTGAATAGAAGTACTCATTTGACTTTAGAGTAGAGCATGAACGTTCTTAAGAAAAAATGCCCCCACTGTCATTTTTTGACATTTGAATTTATTTTGAAGTTTTAAGTACTAATTCGACAGTAGTGGGCGGAGTTACAAATTGTTACTTTTTTAAAACATCGTAACCTCAAAAGAATAAATTATTTTAATTTGATTTAATTTGTGCGAGACAATTGGCAAATTTGATGCACGATGAAAGCACCAACGCGATATTCTTTATTTTGTACCAAAGTGAAGTAGGTACCTACAACTTACATATTCGTGTATTTACCTGGATTTTTAGCCAGAAAAAGCTGTAATTTGGATCGAAGAGAAACAAAACAAGTCTAAACCAATAAAATAAACTATTAAGAGCCGCAGGCCCGTGCGAATGCCCGTAGGGCCAAGGGGAGGCCCGAAAGGGCCGACCTAGAAGTATTCAGCGCGTTTTCATATAACTCAAGCTTTTATATGAAAACGTTTATCTGTGAACTAATAAATCACCCTGTGTAAAGCTATTTTATAGATACACGACGTTAAAAGGCTGACTACATCGAATATTGATTTCCAGGTGATAATTGGCAAGCTTGACTTACTGAACAAATATAGAATACGGTATTCTGCGGCTGGAGGGCCGAAGGCCCGACGAACGAGGCCCGTAGGGCCGAGAATCGAGGTTCGAAGAACCGACGCGAGGCCCGCAGGGCCGAGCCCCAGGTTAAGGGCCGTAGGCCCGCGCGAGAGCCCGTAGGGCCGAGCGGAGGCCCGCAGGGCCGACCTAGAGCTATTGGCCCGAAGGGCCAATTTAGCTCTAGTTTTGTAACAATAAATTTAAAAAAATAAATTGTAAAATTTGTCCCGAAGTACAAGGATCTCTCTATACTATGAGGAATTTATGCAAAATTAGTGTTGGAACTCTACTTTTAAATGAAATGTAGCTTTTTTTAATGAATTACGAAATACGACCAGTTAGTTGACGATCGTTAAATAAAAATTATTTTTCAAATTTTCTTAAGAATTTCTGATTTTGACTTCAACTTTGCCACTTGCCCTATTTGCTCATAGGATACTACGCGGCTGTAGATTCTAAAATAATATTGCCTTCAAGAGAAAATTATCAGTTGTCTATTATTTACAAAAGCTCATTACAATAATTATAAGGACGTTGCATTTCCACAATAACAAACATGATTGTATAAACTTACTCTATCATCCATGAAATTTTTTTACGTTTATTCAGAATCACCCTATGATAAAGGGCTAATAATATTATAATAAATCCAAGTTTTTGGACTTGGTTAATCTCCGAATTTTTGGCAACTACCCAAAAATATATTCGATTTAATTTCGGATTTTTGACAAAGATCCGCATGGACGCTGAGGTCTAAAATTTAGGTTTATTAGTAAGCATTTAAGTACTTAACAGTACTCAGTTCGAAAACTAAGCCGTTTTGAACAAATATTTTCTTGTAAAAGATTTTTAACAAACAGTTAAAGAATCAGATCGTGAAATATCGTGATTATTGATGATCTACCGAACTTACTCTAATGTATTTTGGGGTTAAAATGAAGAGCACAAAAATTAAAAATAAGTGGATTCGAGAGCACAAAAATAGCACAAAATTATGACACCACTTTTAATTTTTGTGCTCAAAATGGCCGTGCTGGCGTGAAGTTAGCACGGCCATCGATAACTCTTAATTGCGGGGTTAATAGAGGAGCACAAAAATTAAAAATAGGTGGATTCGAGAGCACAAAAATAGCACAAAATTATGACACCACTTTTAATTTTTGTGCTCAAAATGGCCGTGCTGGCGTGAAGTTAGCACGGCCATCGATAACTCTTAATTGCGGGGTTAATAGAGGAGCACAAAAATTAAAAATAGGTGGATTCGAGAGCACAAAAATAGCACAAAATTATGACACCACTTTTAATTTTTGTGCTCAAAATGGCCGTGCTGGCGTGAAGTTAGCACGGCCATCGATAACTCTTAATTGCGGGGTTAATAGAGGAGCACAAAAATTAAAAATAGGTGGATTCGAGAGCACAAAAATAGCACAAAATTATGACACCACTTTTAATTTTTGTGCTCAAAATGGCCGTGCTGGCGTGAAGTTAGCACGGCCATCGATAACTCTTAATTGCGGGGTTAATAGAGGAGCACAAAAATTAAAAATAGGTGGATTCGAAAGCACAAAAATAGCACAAAAATATGACACCAATTTCAATTTTTGTGCTCAAAATGGCCGTGCTAACTTCACGCACCCCTGATGAAGCCTTAAGACGAAACGCGTAATTATATTTTTATTTTTAAATTGGCTTTTTTATCTTCAAAATATTATTATCCTAGATTGATTATTATTGAACATAATTGTTGGAGTTAAACTAAATCATATATGTATAATACAGGGTTCGGCAACAGGATTGAACGGTTTTTAATAAGCCACTGTTAAGAAACAAAGAATATATTTGAACTTATTACTATTACAACTAAAAACACAATTCAGGAAATTTCTTATTTTTAGTTTGCAAAGATTACGTCCCTAAGATGATGACCACCGTCTTCTTCTATACATTGATGCAATCTGTTTCTGAAATTAACCATAACGAGTCTGAGTAAATCTTCATTTATCAAATTTAATTTCTCACGAATCCTTTCTTTCAGTTTTAAAAGTGTTTGGGGACGCGTAGAGTACACTTTGGACTTTAAGAATCCCCACAGAAAAAAATCCGGGACCGTCAAGTCCAGTGATCTTGCGGGCCATGCAATGTCACCAAACCTGGATATTCAAAGTGTACTCTACGCGTCCTCAAACACTTTTGGAACTCAAAGAAAGGATTCGTGAGGAATTAAATTTGATAAACGAAGATTTACTCAGACGCGTTATGGTTAATTTCAGAAACATATTGCATCAATGTATAGAAGAAGACGCGCGGTGGTCATCTTAGGGACGTGATCTTTGCAAACTAAAAGTGTTATAAGAAAATTCCTAAATTATGTTTTTAGTTGTAATAGTAATAAGTCCAAATATATTCTTTATTTCTTAACAGTGCTTATTAAAAACCGTTCAATCCTGTTGCCGAACCTTGTACTATGGCAAGCGGTCTTAAATGTAGCATTCATGGTGGCTTGGTGGCAAATAAAACGTATAATTTAATCAAATGAACCGAAATTTTTGGCTTTATTTAGTAGAGAATCGTTTGCCATTTAGAGTTTGAATATTATTTTTAGCATATGACCCTCGCTATTGGCTCTAATATATTATGAATTAGGTATGATGTATCTTAGAGGTTCAATTTTCGTATATTTTTAAGTATAATTTAATTTGAACCGCAACGACTGTTAGAAGCTTTTTAAAAAAGTATAGTATAGGATAAACTAACCAAAACGTTAAGTTATAAATTTATTTCGAATACTCTATTTTGAGTATTTACTTTATTTTCGAATATTTGGATTTTGGATTCATTATAATCAACGTTAAATTTTTGGGAATTTTGGGAAGTCAACTCGCAACTCAACAATCTTACATGCATCAGTCGAGACGATTGTAACTGGCTAGAGGAACTCCAAGGGACTGGAATTCTGGTCATCGTGTGGTAAGAAGCTTCAGCCACTAACATTTTATTTTAAGGTTTTCCTGTGTTTTAAGAGGGCTTTTTTAGGGTACATTTAGGGAGGGACCTTTGTGTGTGACTGGGTTTTTTATTTACTGCAGACTAGACACCAAGGAAGGAATCTTTCCAGTTGGAGAGTCATTATTCGATGCATTATTAATTAGTCATTTTTGCATCGAAAGATACATAATTTGTTCATAAATGTATTCGAAATACTAATAAGCCAGTGAAATTAAATTTGTGCTCTAAGTTTGCAGTTTTTTATTTATTTAGTACTTATTGTATTTCATTTGCTACCGTAATAATTGGCACTATCCAATCGATTCTAATCAATAATAAATTACTAATTTCTTTTAACACACTAATTAAACTAATCATGTAGTGGGCTAGTAAGTTAAAATATGTGTCGCTGAATTAACAAAACAGACTGACACTCTGGTGACGATGCAGCATCTCATAATATTCCCTACTTATGCTTCAATTTGAAAACTTTCCACCTCCAATATCTTTGCCTTGGGAAAAATATTAAAAGTCTGAGAGACTTGTTAATGTAAAGACAAGTAAAAGTATTAATGAATTGTTAAAAATGATCTGCATTATGTTCTAAACAATACAAATTCTATTTTGAAACTTGTCTTTAAAATTCCTAAATGCCACTTCAACTCATCAATATCATCAAAACTACTAATCCTAAAATAACAAATTAGCACGACGTTCTAAAGGCTCTCAAAAAAGGTGCCACCGACTCCCCCTTCTCAATTTAGAATTAAATAGTTAAGCCATCCCCTTCTCAATGGGTTGATCTAGGATCTAGAGAGAACATATTCAATTAAAGTGTTACTCAGTAATCAGTAATACGATTGACGCAATATATATTTTATGTTAAGGCAAAGATATTGGAGGTGGAAAATTTTTAAATGAATATCCTGTATAGTGTATAAAGAACAGCTACATCAAAATTAATTAACATTCATTAAGGCCCATTTTAGATAGCGTTCCAAAGCTTGATTTTTTAAATTTGCTCTCTAAGTTGACGATTCTTCATATTTCGAAAAATAGTAGATGTTGAAATTCCAACTCGTAAAACCTTTAAAAGTTTTAATTAAAAGTGAATAAAAGCTACTATAGTGTACTACTAAATACGTACGGTAAATAATGTTTTGACGTTAATGTCGATTAAACCGCACGCTTGGAATCTCACTTCTTTTTGAGCCATTTGCATGATGAACTGAAGGGGCATTCTCGTAAACTTATGATTTTTCAAATACCAATTAGTGTTGTAAACTGCGCTTGAAACTTCTGATACCTTATAAACAACATTTTTTAGAAAGACCCCGTGTGATTTATTGAGTAATGCGTACCTCTTTTGTTAACAGTTCCATAGGGATGCAGTATAGCGAAAACTGAATAAATAGTGCAATAGCTGATAGAGCATATCTAAAGGCCAAACCCGGATTGGAGCTGGAATCAAAAGGTAATAATTTATTTCTTGTTTGAATGTTCACGCATATTACATAAGTTTTTATATGAAATTTATAATTTGCTTAGTACATCTGGATGGCTACATCCATAGCCTAAACATATATAGACCGGCAAAGCTTAACCTAAAATTGAGTAGTACGTAGTCAAAATATTTTTTGAATACCTTGACCTTGAACCAACAAAGAAAGGGATAAAAACATGGAAAACGTTTGTGTACTATCATTATCATGCCCAATTTTGACTACAATTGCGCTTGCTCTTATAGATATTCCTATCTGTCGATAGATTGAAAACAGACTGTATTCCATTTTTTCCAATACTAGCACGTAAAACTCGCAAAAAACGATTTAATTTACGATTCATTTATAAAACTCCTTTACCTGTCTAAAGCTGCATAAAGTTCAACGCACAGCAAAGGTGCTACGCTTGTATACTGTAGCATTAATACTTTAGAATAGCAATCTTGAAACTTGTCCAAGTACCTACAAAATGATAAAGGTATGTACACCTAAATTGTATTGTTTGCCATAATTTCAGATCGCACCTCAATAGAAACTTGTGATGTTTAAGATTAGTTCTTAGGCGTTCTTCAAAAATAACTAAATCGTCATTTCCATTAATACACACATTCATCTTTTGTAATTGGTCGCATAGTATTTTAAATTGTACGCGGAGTTCCATGCAAATACCGATAAATAAACAGTCGAAACCGGCTAGATGCACACCTGCTCCAAATACGGTACAAGTTTGGAAAAACCAAACGACTTTGAATAAAGGTTCACTATTCAGTGCCCACGTTCCAATAGGTAACATTTGTTCCATAAAGAATGTCGAAATATTAAAAAGTGTAACTAAACTTACAGCCAAAATGGTGAAGAGTTTTTGAACCAAATTTGAGTATTTAACGATATTGTCAATTTCTCTTCTTGTTTTCTCCGTACAATTTTCCGCGCTCCAGAATTGCTTAGAAAATGTCAGAAGGTTTAAAAATTTTTCCTTATAGTACACGCAATAGTATGCTTTGGTGATTATCTAAAATATATCATAATATTTTATAGGTAGTACATCGTTAATATTTCAGCTTTTTTGGTCCTACCGTAACAAAAAAATTCCAAAGCGTTTGAGACTAAATTCAGTTTAAGGAAAATTGGCAAAATTAACATTATAAGTTGAAATGTTGAGGACATGCCAAGCTTTTTCAAGAATTTACTGTACTCTTCTATAATAGTGTATGCAGTATAAGTAGGTATACGTACACACTAATACACTAATATACACGGTGGAAACATGAATCTTGATCATAGGTTTTAACATGGGAAAACAAACTTCTGTAAATATTGGCTTCCCTAACTATTTTATAGCAAAGTACTAAATCACAATTTAAAGAATAAGAAGCCTCTTCTAATACAGTTATAAGATTTTTAATTGATTCACCCGTTTTCGAAAAAATGTAAGAAAATTATTCAGTTATCAACCATTTCACGAGTTAACCTTGCTTTTAACGCATGTCCGATTTTTTTGTTATTTATTTTGTAATAGTAATTTGGAAGGCTAACGCGAGAAATGGTTATTAACTGAATAATTTTCCTACATTTTCTCGAAAACGGCTGAATCAATAAAAAATCTTATAACTGTATCAGAAGAAGCTACTTATTCTTTAAAAAATTGTTATTTAGCACTTTGCTGTAAAATAATTAGGGAGGCAATATTAAAATACGTTGGCTGCCGACAGTGATTTTGCTAAATATTACCTAAAAGGTACTTTGCACCGCCGGCTGCCACAAGTACGCCGACTGAGTCGCCGGCGGTCAAATGTTCGGGTGTGTAAAATCGTTGTTTGGAAGCTGGCGGTTCATGCTACATGGAAAATTATATAAAATTTAGATTGAGTGGCATACAAGAAATCACTAGTCGAAGTGGTTCGGCGTTCTAAGCAGCCTATCTGGAGAAAAATTAGTCATTTTCATATGTAGGGAAATCCCAAAACTACGATGACGTTTTTGGTAATAGCATCATATATTTTAAGCGGCGTCACATACAAAGAACGATTTTACCGCCGGCGGTGCACGCGGCAGCCAACGTGTTAACAGAAGTTTGTTTTCCTATGTTAAACCCTATGATCAAGATTCAAGTTTCTACCTTGTCTAAAAATATTGTCTTACTTGAAAATATGCACCAAAAGCCTCTGAGTTGGAAATGATTTCGGAAACGTTCCCTTTAGGCAAGTGCTTGTATTGTAACAAAGTTACAACATCAACAAAGCAGCTCATCGACAAATAGGCATAAAAAATGATGATACGACTGGTGATTTCTTTTTTAAAACGAAATAAACCAAATTGATTCAGTATCAACACAGGAAATTGCATCAAACTCCGTTTCATGGTTTTTGATGTTTCGATCTTTTCAGCTGAACTAGAAATGAAAGTTCTAAAAAGAGTATAAGGTCAAATAGTCACGTACCTATTTACGTAATATGAATTAATGTAATTATAAGTTGAATAAGTTTGGATACGTTTAAATTTTTTTAAATGATAACCTACAATTTGTACGACTTACAGATATGGTTATCAGAAACTATTTATGATGTACATCCTTAATATTTATTAGTTGAAAATTTCCAAAAGTTAACTTGTGAAAAATACGTTTGTAGTATAAAAATCAATACACATTTATTACAAATAACTAATAAGCATTTATAACATGTCTAAAAATTATTTGTGTAAGGTACCGCAGTTTGTTTTTCTAAATTCGGCACTAATGCACGAATACGAAATAATCTATAATATACGTTGTTCATTAAACAGAGACGGTTTTGGACGCCATGAGCTATGATTGTTTTAAACTAAACCATATACTATTGCAAACTGTCTGAAATGTAGCATTCATGTGGTGGCAGACGGCTTTGAAGCTGAAGAAAACTGTGTTCTCTCTACCCACCTAAACCGTGCGTCTAATCATAATTCATACTAAACACTATTTGTAAGAAATTTTTTATACTTTATTTTTGTATAGCAAGAATTCTCTCATAAAGTGGTAAGTTTTGAAAGTTATCAGCGATACACTAAAAAAATCAGTTTTTCTGACTGAATTTGAAATCTTTATCAAAATGAACGCGCTCTAGGGTCTAATCCGAGAGTCTGGAGAAAAAAACCTAAGAGACATAATTTGTAGAAAATTTTATGTAGTTTTGTCTTATATACAAAGAAACACTTTTTACAAAAAAAGTTTTTTGTAATTCTTGTGGTAATTTGAGTGCGTGTCCTACTGTTACGCTACCAACATAGACCGGCAGACGAGTGATTTTATATCGACTATGTAAAGTTCTTTTAAATAAAAATAGTGATCGTCTAGCTCTAGAATATGCCACATGATTTATTCTAGACTCTAGAATAAATAGTGTTTTCTAGCTCCCAGTATTATTATTGTTAGGATACCGAATTGGTGAAAGCTGGCGAAGTTAAGAAAAAGTGTGAATTAAGTTTGATTCCTGAATCTGGCCTTACTTATAAATTGTCTTACTATAAATTTTTTACACTGGCACTAACTAGGTACCTATTCTAATTTCTAAAACTAATCGTGTAGTACATGAATAAGCAAAACAGACTGGCACTCGATTGGCGACGTAGTTTCTTATATTCCATTTGAAATGAACAACACAAACATTAAATAATATTCATACGGCTCATTTTTACTTAACTTCGATAGGTCCGTGAAGCTGGCCCCACCCAGTTACGCACACTTTTTTTTGATAGGCGGAAAAAATAGTGCAAAAAGTGTGCTTTCAAATGGTCTAATTAAAAAAAAGTGTGCGCTTATAATAGCCTCAAAAGTTTAACTTGAAAATGGGTGGGGCCAGCTTCACGCTAGCCCCACCCAGTTACGCACACTTTTTTTAAAATGGTGGAAAAAATAGTGCAAAAAGTGTGCTTTCGAATAGTCTAATTAAAAAAAAGTGTGCGCCCTTCCTAAGCCCTTTTTTTCGATAGTCTATTTTAGGGGTCAGCCCCACCCAGTGACGCACACTTTTTCTAACCTGGTGGAAAAAATAGTGCAAAAAGTGTGCTTTCGAATGGTATACTTAAAAAAAAGTGTGCGCCTTTCTTAAGCCCTTTTTTTCGATAATCTGTTTCAGACGTCAGCCCCACCCAGTGACGCACACTTTTTCTAACCTGGTGGAAAAAATAGTGCAAAAAGTGTGCTTTCGAATAGTATACTTAAAAAAAAGTGTGCGCCTTTCCTAAGCCCTTTTTTTTAGATTATCTGTTTTAAACGTCAGCCCCACCCAGTGACGCACACTTTTTCTAACATGGTGAAAAAAATAGTGCAAAAAGTGTGCTTTTGAATGGTCTAAATAAAAAAAAGTGTGCGCCTTTCCTAAGCCCTTTTTTTTAGATAATCTGTTTTAGACGTCCGCCCCACCCAGTGACGCAAACTTTTTCTAACCTGGTGGAAAAAATACTGCAAAAAGTGTGCTTTTGAATGGTATACTTTAAAAAAAGTGTGCGCCCTTCCTAAGCCCTTTTTTTGATAATCTATTTTAGACGTCAGCCCCACCCAGTGACGCAAACTTTTTTTAACCTGGTGGAAAAAATAGTGCAAAAAGTGTGCTTTTGAATGGTATACTTTAAAAAAAGTGTGCGCCCTTCTTAAGCCCTTTTTTTGATAATCTATTTTAGACGTCAGCCCCACCCAGTGACGCAAACTTTTTCTAACCTGGTGGAAAAAATAGTGCAAAAAGTGTTCTTTTGAATGGTATACTTTAAAAAAACACCAGGTTAGAAAAAGTGTGCGTCACTGGGTGGGGCTGACCCCTAAAATAGACTATCGAAAAAAAGGGCTTAGGAAGGGCGCACACTTTTTTTTAATTAGACTATTCGAAAGCACACTTTTTGCACTATTTTTTCCACCATGTTAAAAAAAGTGTGCGTAACTGGGTGGGGCTAGCGTGAAGCTGGCCCCACCCATTTTCAAGTTAAGAATTTGAGGCTATTATAAGCGCACACTTTTTTTTAATTAGACCATTTGAAAGCACACTTTTTGCACTATTTTTTCCGCCTATCAAAAAAAAGTGTGCGTAACTGGGTGGGGCCAGCTTCACGGACCTAACTTCGATGGCTCTCGAGTGCTCAATTTTTTTAATTACTATCTACGTTGATATTTTTCATATTTCGAAAAATAGTAGATGTAGAAATAGCAACTCGAACAACCTTTAAAAAAATTTCAATTAAAAGTTGACTAAAGGTTGCTATATACAGTTGTACTAATACGTACGCTTAATAATGTTTTAACATTAATGTCAATTATACCGCACGCTTGGAATCTCACTTCTTTTTGAGCAATTTGCATGATGAACTGAAGGGGCATTTTTATCTGTTTATGATTTTTCAAATCATATTTTTGAAAAAAATTTGTGTATCTAACGATATCATTGATTTCTCTTCTCGTTTTCTTTGTGCACTTTTCTGCACTCCAGAATAGTTCAGAAAGTTTCAAGAGATTTAAAAATTTGTCCTTGTAGTATACGCAATAGAATACTTTGGCAATAATCTAAAATATTATACTAAACAATAAAGTTTAAGTGCTTTTTGTATTTTTTGGCAGAATTTGTGGAAATGCCTTTCAAAGTTCAGCGTAAAATGAGTGATTTCAACTTAGTTTTTTTAATTTAAATTTAATTTATTAGCAATAAATTGCAAAATATTGTCCAGTAGGACTCTAGATTCATATTTAATTTAACGTTTATTTTATATTTCATTTTGATAGCATCACTATTAATTTTAGAACACAATCGGTTAGAGCTGAAGCACTGTAACGGCTACTTAGAATCTGCTTATAAGCCCCTTTAACATTAGATATGAAATTGAAATGTTGACAACATATCAAGCTTTTGAAACCTTATTCTACTCTCCTCAATGCGTACATTTTTACAAATCATATTCTTACTTGATAATATCCACCAAATGCTTCCGAGTTCGAGATTATTTCCGAAACATTCCCTTTAGGTAAGTACTTGAATTGTAACAAAGCTACAACTTCAATAAAGCAGCACATTGACAAATATGCATAAAGAATGATGATACGACGTGTGCTTTCGTTGTTAAAACAAAATAAACCAAACTGATTTAGTATCAAATTTCATCAAATTCCGTTTCATGATTTCTCGAATGTTCCTCCTTTTTAGTTAAACTATAAGTGATAATTCTGAGACTAATAAAGTCAAATAGACACGTGCCTATTTACGTAATATAAATGTAATTATTACTAGTTGAATAAGTTTGGATAGGTTTAAATTTTTTTTAAATGGAAACGTACAATTTGTACGACTTATATAGATACTATTTATACTGTTCAGAAACAATTTATTTTCTTAATCATTAATATTCGTTAGGTAGTTGAAAATTTCCAAAAGTTTACTTATCAAAAATACATTCATTTGTGGTATAAAAATCAATACACGAGCATTTCTATTAACAGAACAAAATAATTGTATCCATTTCGTAAATAAAATGATATTCCCTTATTACACTCTATATAGGGGGGGGGGGGGGGGGTAGATATTCCGCTCCGTTTTGGCGCAGTGACTTTACCACCAGCCGATAGATATAATAATGAATGAAAAATCTCCTTCTATTATATTCTTCTATTAATGCTATTGAACCCCTCTGTTAGTGGGGTAAGTCACTAGCCCCCAAACGTAACCGTACACCGTACAGATGTACGCAATCTCTGTACGTTTCGTATAAAGGTCGTAACTCACCTATCAGCACAGCATAGGAACGCCGACTGATCATCACCGGCAAATTTTCGTGGATCGTGGATCTTAAATGGCTACGAAACTTGGGAACTGGTTCCATTGTTTCTTCATCGGATGGATCTGAAAAGATAAAACATGGGTAATTAGAATTACAGTAAAAATGAAGTGCGACCGAAGTCGCTGACGATACGCGTCTTACTTGGTTCGCCGGAGGCGAACATTAATCCTTGTCGGTCTTGGTGTCCGAAAACTAGACTCTGTCCAGGACCAGCTTGGGCCTCTTTCGGAGTCTCGTCTCGTTGACGTTGTAACCCCACAATCCTCGGATGGTGGGGTTGTCGTGGTCCGTCGTTGAGTCGTGGAATTTGACGGCGGCTTCTCGGATAAAATCCTTGATGCTGATCATCTGGAGGTCCTCGTGGATGTTCCGATTCCGTACGAACCATGGTGCGTTGACCATGGTTCGTAGGATCTTGTTTTGGACTGTCTGCAACTTCTTGATGTGAGTCGGAGCGGCGTACCCCCAGGCGGGAGCGGCATAGGTCATTATGGGTCGGATGACGGTCTTGTACAGCAGCAACTTGTTCCTGAGGTCCAGAGTTGCTCCTGAGAAGAGCGGGTAGAGGGCGGAGTAGGCGGCTCGCGCTCTGGCGACTGCTCCCTCGATGTGGGGCTTCCATGTGAGGCCTTTGTCGATGGTGAGTCCCAAGTATCGTGTGTCGTCCTTCCAAGGTATATCTTGGCCGAAGATCACGATGTTGGGTGGTCGCTGGAGGCTCGGGCGCTTCGTGAAGAAGACGGCGGCGCTTTTGGTCGCGTTGACTGCGATCCTCCACTTCTTGAACCAACGCTCCAGGCTGTCAGCGGCGTTTTGCAGGCGAATTCGAACGAGTCGAGGGTCCCTGCAGCTGGCCATGAAACCTGTGTCGTCGGCGAAGATGAAGAGGCTCGTGGCTTCTGTCTTGGGCATGTCGCTGGTGAAGATGGTGAATAGGTGGGGAGAAAGGGTTGCTCCTTGTGGCACTCCTGCGAGTACGCGTCTGGGGGTGGACTTCTCGTCTTCGATCTTGACCCTGAAAGAACGGCGAGTTAGAAATGAACGTATTAACTTTACCATGGATAAAGGATATCGGGCGGTGATCATCTTGTATAGCAACCCCTGGTGCCACACTTTGTCGAATGCCTTGGATACATCGAGGAACACACCGGCGGCGCAGTCCTTGTGGTCGATTGCATCGGCGACGAATTCTACTACTCGAACGGCTTGTTGGACGGTGGAGTGGAAAGGTCGGAATCCGAATTGTTCGTCTTGGATGACGTTCAGGTCGCTGGAGGACTCGCAGAGTCGGGATAGGATGACCTTTTCGGCGATCTTGCTCATGGTGGGCAAAAGGCTTATGGGTCGGTAGTCCTGCGGAAAGGTGCGGTTACCACCTGGCTTGGGAATGAGGATGACGTCAGCGCATCTCCACTTCTTAGGAAAGTACCTAAAACGTAAAGCAGCGTTAATTATCGTGCATAGCCAGACTAGGGCTAGTGGTGGGAGATGTCTGAGGGCACGGTTCGAGATGCCGTCGTTGCCGGGAGCTGTCTTGACCTTGGTCTTCTTGATGAGAGTCCTGATTTCGAGGGGGCTGGTGGGAGTGATAGTCTCGTTTTCCTCGACTTGGAGCAGTCTGCGAACACGACCGTTGATGAGGTCCACCTGGACGTCTTCGTCAGAACTGTCGTACTCTAGAGGGGTACATTGGCTTTCGAGGTTGTCCGCGAAGGCTTCTGCTTTGTCGCTGTCGGAGTAGGCCATGCCGTTAAGACCGTGGATCGGAGGAATGGAAGTTCTCTTTTTCCTGAGAGCTTTTTGGGTCTTCCAGAGCGAGTTGTCCTGGGTGTTGAGGGACGCTAGATGGACGTGCCAGTCTTCGTTCCTCTTCTCTCTCAGGGCTTGCTTGACTTCGTTAGTGAGACGATTGAATTCTCTCTTGTCCCCTGGAAATTGGGTCCTGTGCCATCTATTGCACGCACGGTGTTTGGCGGTGATGAGGTCACGGATGCGTAGGGGGGTCGAGTTGTGGTCCTTGACAGCGTGAGTGGTGGTCGCGCTTCTGACATGGTCCTGGATGGACGACGTCAGTTTTTCCAAGGCGTTGTCGGCCTCCTCGACGGAATTGATAACGGGCACTGGTCCTACGTTGGATTGGAGATTCCAGTTGTAGGCTGGCCAGTTGGTCTTGGTGAAGGTGGCTGGTAGCTGGGTGATGTCTTGACCGATTCGCATTAGGACGGGAACGTGGTCGGAGTCGAGTTCGTCGAGTACTTCGATTTCGATGTGTTGACGGATGTCCTTGACTATGGCTATGTCGAGGACGTCGGGCCTGCCTACGGCTCCGTAGTGAGTTGGCCGATCGGGTCCGTGGACGAACAGGTTGTTGGTGGTTGCGTATCGGTCGAGAATATTCCCGCTAGCGTTGGCTCTCCAGCTGTTCCAATTGCGGTGTTTGGCATTCAGGTCTCCTGCGACGATGACGTGGGGGTGACGTCCGAAGAAGGCATCTAGGTCGGGTGAAAGGAGTCGTTTGGCGGGTGGACAGTAAGCTGAGACTATCTCGTAGCTGACATCGTTAACCATGACGATTCGGATGGCAGTCGCTTCCAGGTTGACCAACGGGGGGGTGTCCATTTCGTGATGGCATAAAGATGACTTTACGAAAATGGCGGTTCCACCTCCTCGGTTGTGGGTCCTGTCGTTCCTGTAACATCTAAAATTGGCTATCTTTGGGTTATCACAAGCACGAAGATGCGTCTCGTTTACCAAGAAGACGTCAAGTTCGTGATATGCTACGAAATTGCGCGCTTCTAAGAGTTTGTCCATCAGTCCGTTGGCGTTCCAGAACGCCAGGCGGAGGGAAGAGGGCTTGGTTCTTCTTCGGGTGGTGTCTGGCATTTAGGGACGGGTAGATTTCATTCGCTTGGCCTTTTTGTCCATCATCTTGTAGAGGATTTCCATATCATCATCGGGCATCGTCAGGAACTTGGTTGCGATATCCAGAAGGGTGCGGAGTTGCGCTTGGCTCTTCCTGGGGGTGGATGGAGCTTCTTGAGGTGGGTGGGCCTCACGGGTCGGTGTTCTGGGAGCTGCTGGGGCTGGCCTGGATGGACGTAGAGCTGGCCTGGAGGATGGTGGAGGCGTCCTCGGGTTGGCAGCTGCGGCGTAGGAGGTTCCTGGCCTGGTCTGGGCTCTGGGCTGAGGTTGAGGTCGGGATGGTGGCGGCTGTTGTCGGGCTGGTGGCGGCTGCTGTCGGGCTGGAGGTCTCCGGGCGGCGGTGGTCCTGGCAGCGATGGGGGGGAACGCTTGGCATCCCATGTAGCTGGCTGGGTGGGGTTCTCCGCAGTTGCTACAGGTGGCTGGTGAGTCCTTCGGCTTCACACACTCCGAGGAGAAGTGGGCCTGGGCGCACTTCACGCATCGGGGTGTGGCTCGGCATCCACGCTGGCTGTGTCCAAAACGCTGGCATCGGTGGCACTGGTTGGTCACGGGTCGCTTGTGGAGGGACTCCATCCTGACGACGATGTTGAGAATCTTCGTGGTCTCGAAGATCTTCTTGGCGGCGTCGGTTCGGTCCAGGTGAAGAAGCACCAGGGGAAGCGGGCGCTTGTACCTCGTCTTCATCCGGGCAGCGGAGATGATCGGGTGACCTAGAACAGAGAGTGCGTCTTTTACCTCCTCGTCGGTGATGCATTCTGGCAGTCCTCGGACGACGACCTTGAGGGTCTTCTCGGCTTCCAGCCTGTAGGTGTGGTATTCCGCCTTGTACTCGTCGAGGACCTTGGTGATCCCGCGGTGATCCTTGGCGGTGGCTGGATGGAGGTGGATACCGTCTTGCGTGTTCTTCGCCTTGGTCACGATGAGCGACTTGGACGAGAAGACGGAGGCGAGCTTGCAGTACAGCTCCTTGGTCCTCAGGACGATGGGGGGAACGGATTCCTGGCGGTCTTCCTGGGGGGTGGGAGCGGCTGCGGTCGGGCTGGCGGCTGCTGGTGTAGCGGCTGCGCGGTCCTGCAGGGATGGAGTCGGTTCGGCGTCATCCATGCGGTCGTCGTGGGAGGGGGAGGGTTGGCTGGCGGCCTTCTTCGCTCGCTTCTTTTTCTTCCTCCTGGAGACGATCTCGAAGTCGGCGTCCGGGGCGTCCGAGCTGTCGTCTGGGGAGGGGTTGTCGGGTGGGGTGGACTCTTCGGAGGATGGCGGAGCAGGCCTCTTGGGAGCGGCGGTTGGGCTGGCGGTGGGTGTGGTCGGTCCTGGTGGTGGTGTCGGTTTCTTCGGCTTTGAGGTGGTCGGTGGTATGACGGCGTTGAGTTGGCTGCGGAGGCTCTCGATCTGCGATTGCATGACTTCCTGGTGCGCAAGCAGCTGGAAGATCATGGTTTTCGCGTCTTCGAGGTTGGTGATGTCCATGATGGCTGAAACTAAAATAAAATAGACGGTAGGGCAGAGCCCTCCGTAGGTTAGCAACGGGAAATGGGATGAATGGTGAGGTAACTTTAATTAAAACAAAAAAACTAAAACTCTTTATTATACGGTTCAACAAACCGTCGAAAACTCTTTTTAGTTGTAAAAACAACTAGAATTTACGGTAAACCGTGAAAAAACTCTAAGTTGTGAAAACAACCAACGTCGAATGTAGTTGTAAAAACAACTATTGCTATACTGGTTCGTAGAACCGTTAGCGGTGGTGTAGCTGTGAAAACAACTAATAATTCCTCGCAGGTTGAAGTAGCAACCGAAGTCGGATAATGTAGAGAGTCGCAAGCGGCACGTCTGGTCAGCTCAGTGGTTCGCACAGAACTCCCGGCAAATTTTATTTCTTTACCTGTATTTAAATGTAAGCGCGCCCACCTAACAGCATCGACACAGCACCGACAAGGCACCTCAACGCCTCAACCACCGGACATTTCTCCGAAAGAATATTTTGCGGGTGACGTGCTTGTGATGTGCTGATACCGTGCTGATGTCGTACACTCACTTAACAGCACATTTCGCTTAGTTGCAACTTACAATCAGTGGAGTATATGCAGGAGCCGGGCTTGTGGCGCAAATTTTGGGAATTGCAAATACACATTTAAAATTTAAGGGGTGTCGATAGGCACATCAAATCGTTTTTTTCTCTTTAAAACTTTATTTTTAAGCAAAAAATAACGTGTGATACATCATTCGATTCGTATTACTGTCCTCTAACTTCCGATCATAATTATTAAAACAAAAGAAGTTAATTGTAAAGTTTATTAAAGAAAAGCTAGTTTTTAAATCCTGTTTTTCTCATAATTCGTTGAATTATTGAAATTTTTAATTGAAATTGCGTTTAGTACATTAACTTATCATTATAATGCTGCCTATCATTTCTGTTTAATTATAAACTTATTAGATTGTCGGAAACGATTGTTTTTATTAAAAGCTTTCCAGGGGCCAAGTTTTTCAATGAATGCACGTTTATTTGTTTATACTGTAACTTGAAAGCATCATCAACATATATATAAATTTTGATTAGAAAAAATTTAAATTTGCTATAAAAATTTTAGAATATAAAACGTTACTCCTAGCGATAAATAAAGTACGGAAAATTATAATTTCTCTTTACTACTTTTTGAGTAGAATAGGCCGAGAATAACTTTATTTTTTTATTTATACTAATATTATAGCATTGTAATTCTTAATTATCCAATATCTTCTTTTTTGGCGTTTATCATTCCCTTCTTCGTCTAATGATAGAGCAATCATAGCTAGTTCTAAATTTGAAAACTGGAACATATTCTATGCACACGAATCTATACCTACTTCTACAAACAAAATGCAACTGCAATAAAGATGTGAGTGTGCCGGTACTGTGGTGGTGCTGATCCCGTGCTGAGGCGTTAGATGAACGCACGCACGACCGTCGAGTTGACCACTCGGCGGTGCTGTGACGATGCTTGTCGGGTGCTGTGCTGATAGGTGAGTTACGACCTTAAAACCCATTAACGCCCAGCGTATGTTTTATCATACTCAAATAGCACGTGTGTTTATGATATTATTTCGGGGAAGTGATAAGATAAAATATGTGCTGCGCGGTAGGAATTGGTTCTTTATATGTTAGTTTAGTCTCACAAAGTTTTGTTGTATTATAAAGTGCAGTGTGCTAAACAAAATTAATTTTTAAAAACAAGGTTTAATTTTCAAAACTTAAAAAATGGATAGTAGGTATGTATTAATTTTGTATTTCCAAATTTCATTTTCTAAAATAGTTACTGTGAGTGGTTTTATTTTCTTTGAAGTTTATTTCATCGCCTTTACGTAAATTTTTCCAAAAATTTTAATGTTCTTATGTCTCAATTATCAAAAACATTTTGCGTATGATATATCATACGTTGGGAATCTAAGTCTACAAAAATTATATTTCAGATATTATAAGAAGAAGTATGATCCATCTAACGCCGAAGATGCAGAAGAACTTTTAAACTACTTGGAAGAGCTACAGTCTGATGACGAAAATTATCAACAAGTAGATAATGCTGATTTTTTAGAATTTGTTCTTTTGCCACCGGCTGACGGAAACGACAGTGACGAGGATGATGCAGCAAGTGATGGTGAAGTATTGCCTAATATTAGACATATTGGAAAAGGGGTACTGGCACAAAATATGGAGGTCGTAACTATATCAAAAGACGGAGAAAAGAATGTTTTTGAAGAGAAGATGGTCAGCTCAGATAGCGAAAGCGACTTAGAAAGCCTAGCGGATAAACAGAAAAGGCTTAAATCTAAGAAGAAGGGTGGAATCAAAAAAGTTAAAAGACTTGAAAGGCAATGGCAGCAAATAGATTTGGTTCCAAGAGGTGGAAAAATTGATAATTTAAGAAATGAAGAACCGGATCTGGTTCAAAAAATGAAAAACGAAGAATGGAAACCGATTGATATTTTTAAGCTATTCTATAATGAAAATATAATGAATTTTATTTGTGAGCAGAGTAAGATATACGCAGATCAAAAAGGCTTCCACGATTTTAATTTAACAGTGGATAACTTGTATAAGTATTTAGCCATCATACTTTTGTCGGGGTATTGTCCAGTGACATCAAGAAGGATGTATTGGGAAACGAGATCTGATACTCATAATGCTCTTGTAGCCAACAGTATGTCCAGGAATAAATTTGAGACTATCCACAGGTTTATTCATTTTAATGACAATAGCAAAATTGATAAGGAAGATAAAGTGTTTAAAGTGAGGCCATTACTTAACCATATTAATAATATATGTGCCGAAAGTATTCAGCCATTGGGTAAATTTTTTTCGTTAGATGAAGCCATGGAGCCGTACTACGGTCGACACAGCATTAAACAATTCATACGCGGTAAACCAATACGTTTTGGGTTTAAGTTTTGGTGTTTGGCTACTTTTGATGGTTATCTTATAAAATTTGACGTTTATCAGGGAGCCGGTGATAAGGTGGAAGGAAAAACTCTTGGAAGCAGTGTTACTGAGAAATTGTGTTTAAACTTTTTGCCCCAGAACAGTCTAGTCTTTTTAGATAATTACTTCAACTCTTTGCCGTTATTAGAAACTTTGACTGAAAACCAGTTATTTTGCGTTGGAACCATACGATCTGATCGAATTGAAAAAGCACCTGTTGCAGATTTAAAAAAACAGAAACGAGGTACAAGCCATTCTTTGCAAGACAGTGCTTCTAATATTACGCTAACTCGTTGGCACGATAACAGCCAGGTGACTATGGCAACAAATTTAGACGACAAAACATTCACCACCACAAAGGGATCCTGCAAACGTTGGTCAAGGCAAGAAAGATCGTCAATTGCTGTAGAGCAACCAAGCATTATAAGTTATTATAACAAAGGAATGGGTGGAGTAGATCGATTTGATCAAATGCGTGGCTTATACAGATCAAGAATTAGGAGCAAGAAGTGGTATTGGCCCATTTTCAGATTCTTACTTAATGGTTCCATAGTAAACATGTGGTACCTATATCGTTATGTAGAGCCGAATATAAGCATGGTGGAGTTTTTACGAAGAATTGTGCTGGCTATATTATCATCTTCTCCAAATACATCTACAAGCGGGCCTAAACCTAAGAAGCATTCCGGAGTTTTAGAAGAAATAAGGTATGACGGGAAGGACCATTTGATTGACAAGCAAGATACTCAAAGGAGATGCGCTAAATGTGGCAAATGCACCAAATTTAAATGCCTAAAATGCAATATAGGACTTCATCCCGACGGCTGTTTTCGTATATACCACCTAAAATAATTTTTTTTTGCTTATATTTTCATTTTCAAATTTATTTCGTTTCTGTATAATGTTTACAGTCTTTAACATGTAAGTTCCAATAAAGATTTATTCAGCTTTTAAATATACCTTTATTTCCCAACGTATGATATATCATACGTTAAAAAAAACATACTCTCAGTACGAATTTTTTAATTTTGAGTATTTTTACCCTTAACTTGTATTATTATTAGTATTATATTAGAAAATCAATAAAAAATTTCAAAAAAAATAGTTCTGGGCGTCAATGGGTTAATAGGTATACATAGGTTGTTTTTTTAGAAATTGAAAATTTAAATTAAAATAAAACATGTATAATTTGATCAAATGAACGGAATTTTGGCTTTATTTAATAGAAAATCGTTTGAAAATGATTTCTTGCATTGGTACTATCATCCATTCTAATCAATTACTAATTTTTATGTTTCGGTGGTAAAGAACTTACCAAATAACTTTTCCGATATCATTAAATTTTTTAACCGTAAATATTAATTTAAAATATGGAAAATTTTCAAGATTTATATAGTATATCGAACAAACATTTACACTTAAAAATCTATAAACATTTAACAAAAGTCCTTATGTTAAAGTACTACTTTATAGGTAATATAGGTATAGAAAAAATAGGGTGTTAACCATTTTATTTGGTATTGCAGTACTAAAGTATTAATAAAGCACAATATGTAATAGCAATAAACTGTTTTTTTTATATTTTGCGTCTGTAAGATCTCTATTATAGCATCCATTTGCGTGTCGTAATGAGATTTAGCGTGCTGTAATAATTTTGGTAAAATTTGATGTTCGAAGTTGGTAGTAATATTTAATTGGACATATTTTGTCAAATCGAGGAAAGAGAAAACGACAATTTTTGTAATTAACATGTTCTATTTTTTAACATAATAATTAAAATTAATTAATTAACGACCAATTCAAACTACAAAACAATTTATTTGAATTTTAAATTACGAAATGTCACTTTCCAATTAGTACTGCCAACCAGCCAACCATCACAAAAATCCCTAAATTTTTATATTTTGATTTTTTTCTTTGAAAATAGACTTTAAAAGGCGCAAAATAGAAAAAATTGTATAAAGAACTCATATCATAAGTCATTATAGCGACTATAGCACTCCTCCATTAAAACGCTCCTGGCTACGCCAGTCGCATTTTAAACTTGGAGTCGTGCTATAATACGTGACTTATGAAATTCGTTCTTTAATATACTAATATTGAACTGTTTCACTTGCTTGACATTATTTGAATCAATATTAGAACCACAAACATCCTATGGATACCCTGAGTGAATTAGCCACAAATACTATTTGATTTGTAGTTCGCCCCTAAATAAATGAGTATAATCCTTCCATTATAATAAAACAATTTCGTTATAGTGCCTTGAAATGTAATACATAATTTCTAATTTATTTTTTACCACACTAATCAAACTGATCATAATCATGTAGTTAACTCGTATGTTAGAACTTGTGCCGCTGAATAGCAGAATAGACTTTTACTCGGTTGACGACACAGTTTTTCATAGTATTCCAAATTTATATATGAACACCTACACAATCATTAACTAATATTCCTTTACTGCTCATTTTCAGACATTTGTGCTATCGCTCGAATTTTTGATTTTTATATTGATTGATATATTTGATTTACTCACTACCTTGATATAAGAAACGAGTTAACGATTCTTCATATTTTGATAAATAGTAGATGCTGAAATAGCTGAATAGAAATAGAATAGTTCCTTTTCTTTGTTGCACTTTTTGGAGCTTTTTCCATCTTCAAATTGAATTTAAAAAGTTTAAATTTGTCACAAATTCTTTATAGTAGAGTTCCCAGAGTAGTAAATTGTGATTTCTGTTTTCACTTTGAGATTAAAAGCTAGAACCTTTTTAAAATTATTCCATACCTTCTGGAGTACCAAAACCCGTTGGTCGTCAAAAGGTCGTCCTGTACGGGGTGGGTGTAGGGGGGTTAATGTGAAAAATTCCAAAAAACATAGTTTGTCCAATTTGAATCTACAAAACATTGGGCAAATTTTGGTCGAAGCACAATTTTTATTAGAGTTAAGATAACATTAGCAAATCAAAAGAAAACAATTCGGAAAGCACGCTTTTAGATGGGCGACCTTAATCTTTAAACTGCTCTGGTTAAATTTCCTTATTGCAAGGCAATGTTTCCGTTTAAAACCTCTACAGTTTCTTTATTCGTCATATAATCCAAAAAAACCCATTAATAACGTTGCAGATTGGAATTTCAGGATGCGTTTTCATTTATTATTTTTTCGTCAGGACTGCTCCTTAATTTTTAAATGGTTTTTCTAGCAACGCCCGCAGGGTATCGGTTAAGGTCGATTTTCCCTTGCTGTCGAGCGTTACCATGGTATGTTTGTTCAAAATCGTCTGTTCTCTCAATAAATAGACACAAGCACTGATAATTGGTTGGTTCGTTGAGATTTCCTAAAATTTGTAGTGTTATTTTTTTATTTTCGAAATTGCGGTAATTTTCAATGAGTAAACTTTTTAGTTTTTGGCATTAAGATTCCAAAAACGAAAAAATCATTCAAATCCGTCTATTATAAATTATAACTGAGTTTCATCATTTTACGTTGATAATAATATTTTGAATATACAGTGTGTCCACGGATAGACCTAACTATACTTGTAAACTTTTTTATATTTCATTTTTAGATAAAAATTCATTATTTATAAAGAATTTTGCTTCTTCTGAAAAGTCTTTCGCCATAGTTAAAATTTTGATGCAACGTACAGGGTGTTTAGAAAATAGGGAAACGTTAATAATGATAAGAGTAAAATACTATTTATACGAGAAGAAATAAAAAATGTTAGAGGAAAAAGTTGTTTCTAATGTTAATAGAAGCCCAGATATGAAATTTGAACATTGTATCTCAAACTTTGTATTTGTGTAGAAGTTGGCGGATCTCATTTTGAGTAATATCAATGGTAATATTTATGCAGGAGAGCTGCGATGTTATTATTGTTTGTGTTTATTTTTCAATAAATTATGCACTTTGGTAAATTTTATTGAGCACATGAGTACTTATTGCTTTTATTTTAAAGAAGTCAAAAATACAAACTTTGAGATACAATGTTCAAATTTCATATCTAGGCTTCTATTAACATTAGAAACAACTTTTTCCTCTAACATTTTTAATTTCTTTTTGTATAACTAGTACTTTACTTTTATCTTCATTGACGTTTCCTTATTTTCTAAACACCCTGTACGTTGCATCGACATTTTGACTATGGCAAAGGACTTTTCAGAAAAAGCAAAACTCTTTATAAAGAATGACTTTTTATATAAAAATGAAAAATAAGGAAGTTTACAAGTATAGTTAGGTCCATCCGTGGACACACTGTATAATATGTAAATATTATTATTACACTGTAGTGTATGAATTTTCTGTTTCCATCTATAATAGATTAAACTACTTATTCATATTAATTTATATTTCTTTTTTATTTAGTTTTTTTACATTATCCATTCTAATCAAATACCTATTCAATTTTAATAGCACACTAATCAAACTAATCATGGTGAAACGGGCTGTCACTCGGTGGACGACGGAATTTTTCATTTTCCCTATTATTTATACTAGTGGGTGCCTATAGCACATATTAAATAATATTCATTACGGCTCATTTTTACTCATTTTAGATAATGCTCGAGTGCTTAAATTATTAAATTGCAATCTACGTACGTTGATAATAAAGAGGCCAGTTAACGATTTTTCATATTTTGAAAAATGGTAGATGCTGAAATAGCAACTCGAAAAACCTTAAAACAATTTCAATTAAAAGTTGAATAAAAGCTAGGTACTGTTGTACTACGAATACGTACGGTAAATAATGTTTTGACGTTAATGTCGATTAAACCGCACGCTTGGAATCTCACTTCTTTTTGAGCAATTTGCATGATGAACTGTAGGGGCATTCTCGTAAATTTACTATTTTTTGAATACCAATTAGTGTTGTAAACTGCGCTTGAGACTTCTGATACCTTTTAAACAACACACTTTAGAAACAAACTGAGTGTTGTATTGAGTAGTAGCTAATACCTCTTTTGTTAACAGTTCCATAGGAATGCAGTATAGAGAAAACTGCATGAGTAGCGCCATAGCTGATGCAGCATATCTAAAGGCCAAACCAGGATTGGAGCTGGAACAAAAAGAGAATTTTTATAAGTTTTTATAGAAATTTATTTTCTTAAGTAGATATAGATGGTCACGTCCAGCCTAGCGTGAAACGCTTAACCAGCGCCATTTCATCAAAATTGAACTACACACGCGTTTTCTCGGAACGCTAAGCCATTATTTCGCCTAGTACTAATAACTAACATACCTGTCTAAAACTGCATAAAGTTCAATACATATCAAAGGCGCTACACTTGTACACTGTATCATTAATATTTTTGAATAGCAATCTTGAAACTTTTCCAAGTACCTAAAATTCTCGTAATTACGGAAAATGACGAATTTTGCAGCAATTTCGAATCTCACCTCAATAGAAACTCGTGATGTTTAACGTTTGTTCTTAAGCGTTCTCCAAAAATAGTTAAATCGTTACTTCCATTAATAGACACATTCATCTTTTGTAATTGGTCGCATAGTATTTTAAACTGTATACGGAGTTCCATGCAAATGCCGATAAATAAACCGTCAAAGCCGGTTAAATGAAGAGCTGCGCCAAGTAAGCTACAGCTTTCGGAAAACCAAATAACTTTGAATAAAGTTTCACCGCTCAGTGCCCACGTTCCAACAGGTAACTTTTGTCTCATAAAAAATGTCGAAATAGTGAAAAGTGTACCTAAACTCACAACCAAAATGGCAAAGCATTTTTGAACCAAATTTGTGTATCTAACGATATTATTAATTTCTCTTCTTGTTTTCTCGGTACAATTTTCCCCACTCCAGAATAGTTTAGAAAGTTCCAGGAGGCTTAAAAATTTGTCCTTGTAGTATACGCAATAGTAGGCTTTGGTGATTATCTAAAATATTTCAGCTTCTATTAGTTCGACCGTATAACAAAAAAAATCTTAGGAGTTTGAGACGAAATTGTGCTTAAGCCCGCACAGGTGGAAAAATTTTGCGAGCGTTAGTATAGTTACACTAAATAGAGTCCGTCTATATAGTTTAAATATTCCTCTAAAAGATTACTCTACTCTCCTATGTAGTAGGTAATAACTTTAGGTAGTACGTACGTTTTTACAAATCATATTCTTACTTGAAAATATGCACTAAGGGCCTCCGAGTTGGAAATTATTTCGGAAACGTCCCCTCTAGGCAAGTACTTGTATTGTAACAAAGTTACAACTTCAAGAAAGCAGCTCATCGACAAATAGGTATAAAGAATGATGATACGACTTGTAACTTCATTATTAAGACGCAATGAATCAAACTGATTCAGTATCAACACAGGAAATTTCATCAAATCCAGTGTCATGATTTTTCGATGCTCGTCCTTGATGCTTGAACTATAAATGAAAATTCTAAAAGGAGTATAAGGTCAAATAGTCACGTAGTTACGTCATATAAATGTAATTACTAGTTGAATACAATAATTTATTTTCTAAATCATTAAAATTCTCAGTTGAATATTTCCAAAAGTTAACTTATTAAAAATACATTTGTACTTGTACATGATGACCCAAACTAAATTAAAAGTTTTTACTGGTTTCAGAGATAAAGTGATGTTTTTAACATTTTAACTTCAACTTTGAGAGCGTATCACTTTTTAGGGCTGCATTGTAGGGTATAATTTCAGGAGGGGCAAATGTCTTAATTTAGTCCTGAAAACTCACTGTAGAGCATTGTCGATGGTTTTTCGGAACACCCTTTATAATATTATATTTTTAATACCATAGGTTGCGTGGTCGTTTATAATTCCAAAAATAAGAATTGCGCTAGATCGTTTTTAAATTCGGTATTAATGCACGAATCCAAGAAAATTAAGCTAGAATATCGGATGGATGATAGTGTTACTTGGTAATATGTACCAAATGCTTCCGAGTTAATAATTTTTTCGAAAATATTTCCATCTGGTATGTAAAAGTATAGCAGGATCCCTAGAGATCGTTGAAAGAAAAACATTTTTTTAAAAGATGCAACGCGTAAGAAAAAATACCCATATTTCAGGTTCGAAAATTCACAACTTTTTTTCGTATCACGGAACGGACGTACTCGTAAGTCGACTTCGTCTCGCTTTTTCAAACTTTTTCTCGATTTTGTTATAGTGCACTTACCAACCTTATATCGCAATATACTATTTTGAATGGTAACATACAATTTGAAACGACTTACAACAGGTAAGGTTTTCAGAAACTATTTATGATGTATTATATCGTTAATATTAATTAATGTAATCGAGAATCGACTTCGCACGTCGCACACGCGTTGAAGCGCGCTCCGGTTTAATTTTAATAATTACTGAAATAGAAGAAAGAAATTGCAATATAATAGATCTAGGGATAGTTGTAGTGGTGACTAGATACAATTTTGATAAATTCACAAAAAAAATAATAAAATAAACTGATAAAAATCCGAATAAAAATTTGTGTGTGTTAAATTTTGTCTTTTAATGTAAAATAATGACTATAAAATGTGGAAGGTGTGCTGGAGGCATATCTAGACACGATGACAACATCGAATGCAGAAATGGATGTCGGGAATTTTTCCACATTACCTGTGAAAAAATCAGTACTGAAGAGTACAACAAATTAAAGCTTAAAAGTGAGTTAAATGGATGGACATGTGAGAAATGTAATCGCAGAGGTAAGATACCATCTATAAATGAATTAAATACAAACAATGAATTAAATACTAACAATTTTCAATTTACTGGAATCAATCTTGAATTGCTGATTAATGGTTGCATTAAAAAGGCATTTGAAGAATTGTTTTTGCCAGAGATGAGCACTCTGAAAAACAAAATAGATGAACTTACATCGGAAAATTACCTACTAAAAAAAGAGGTTGTTAAACTGAAAGAGTACTTTAAAGAATCTGAGAACACTTCCAATGAAGTTGAACTAGCTCCAAGAGTATCAGAGGACATGAACTACGCGGCTAAAACAATTTCGAACAATAAAAGCAAAGGTGCTATACCCAAAACAAAAAACTACTTGCCACAGGTTCCGCAAATTCAAACAACGCAGAAAGTCGAAAGACCAATAACAAATAACATTTTCAACCGGGAAATAGTCCCAACAGCAAGAAATCCAAATTTGCCCGCAGCTCAAGAATCTTTACAAAACAGCACCAATGGTTACAACAACACTGAATCTGGCTTTACTGAAGTAGTTCGAAAGCGACAGAGACAAAGAAAACCAGTAATCGAAGGATCAGCAACTGGGCTCAGTATAAGAGGAGCAAAAAGCTACTCCCACCTACACGTATATAACTTGGACCCCACCCTAACAGTAGAAGATCTCAAGAACTATCTTGTAAAAAACAAATTTGATGACGTCAAATGTGAGACCCTACCATCAAGGCGACCCAATGAGTATAGCTCCTTCAAAGTCTCGGTATTAAGTGAGCAATATGAAGACCTTAAAAAGCCGATTGTATGGCCTAAGGGAGCTCGTTTAAATAATTTTTTATTCCATTTGGCGAAACGACAGGAAATCCCATAACGATCGTAACCAACGACTCATCTACAAACTTAACTGAGGAATGCGATAATCCAGTAGCGTGTCAAAAAAGTGATGATGCACTTGATGGGCAGCGGCTCTGCCCCCGACCTGATATTTCAACAAGCGGTACCGTGAGTCATACAGTTGGATTAAATGATTTGAAGATTGCTCATGTCAATGTGCAGTGCGTGAAAAACAAAATTGATTGTCTGGACGTATTTCTCAAAACTGAAAAAATTGACATTTTGTGCGTGTGTGAAACCTGGCTAAATGACACTGAATTAAGCATTGCGAAATTTCAGGATTATAATCTAGTGAGTTTCTTTAACAGAAAAAACTATGGTCATGGAGGCACTCTGATTCTAGTGAGAGACTACTATCAAGCTGTGAAACTTAGGCAAATTGACGAACTTGCATCGGATCTCCACTTTGAATGCTGCGGTGTAAAGCTAGCCACAGTGGGAGAAAAAATAATTGTCATCTGCATCTACAGATCTCCAGCATCTGATTTTGGATTGTTTCTGGAGAAACTTGAGCAATGTTTAGACTACCTTAGTAGTAAAGATAAGTTGATAAAAACAATTATTTGTGGTGATTTTAACGTTGACTATTTTGTTAAAAACTTAAAGTTGAAGAATTTGTTTGATATTGTAGAGTCTTTTGGCTATGTTCAGGTTTTTAATGAGGCAACGAGGGTTACACCCACCACTGCTACTGCAATAGATTACATGTTAGCCAATTTTAGTGACTCAATATTGAAAACGAACATTATGCACTGGGGTAACTCAGATCATAGTGCTCAAAAGGTTTCTATTCTAGTAAATGATAGGGCTGAACCTGTTGAAAGCAAATTTAGATCTTTTTCAAAAAAAAATGTAAACACTTTTAAAAATTATTTAGTAGGTGAAGTTTGGTTAGATGTTGTCGGGGTTGATGATGTTAACGTACAATTTTGTAACTTCATAAACATACTGACTTATTATTTTGAAGACTCTTTTAAATTAATAAAGACCAAAAGCAACAATAAAAATAAACGTTGGCTTACAAAAGGCATAAGAAAGTCTGCATCTACACTGAAAATGTTGTTTCATCTGCAAAGGAGTGGTTGCGTATCTTCACAATACTATAAGAATTGAAGACACGAGTGGATGAAGGTGTTATGTAACATTTAAAAAAAAATTACTTTTTTTACTGAATGAAGGTGTTATGTACTGTTCTATCGCATGGCACCTTCCAAAATGTGTAAATATTACTGTAAGATTGAAAACTGCAGTGGATGAAGGAGCTATGTACATCTAAAATAACATTCTCAATGGAAGAAGGTGTTATGGGCACATAACTCCTGTCTTACAATAAGAATGCCATAAAAAATACAATTCTCGGTGTGAATGAAGGTGCTATGTGACGTACATAGCACCTTCATTCATAATGATAATGTAAACTATTGTCAGTGATAAAAGTTATTTTACGTTTTTCTTATTGCTTAACAACCTAAACTTGCTTGAAATTATACAAAAATCAAAGATATTCAATTACTGGGTTAAATTAAATTAAAAAATTATAAATTTGCACTTCTTCAGTGTTTATTTTATAGATACCTTCCTAATCTAATCAGTTTCGCAATGCTCGTTTAAATAAATATATACAAAACTGCTTGATTCCCTACTGAAAACTGATAAATATTGTATATATATAAGTATTATAAACAATTTATATACTTATACTATAACTATATAAGTATTATAAACAATGTGGATGCAAATCTCAAAAAAAATGTTAGTTTTGTCATTCTGCGTGTAAACGTTTGAAGTTAAAGTTTGAAGTTATTTGGTTTTGATTCGATTCTTTAGATTTTCGTGCGGTTTAATTTAATTTTATAAAACAATTTTGACTTTATTAGTATTTTTAGTAGTAGGTAGTAGTAGTTATTAGTGGTAGTTTTAATAAGTGTTTAATAACTTTTAATGAAATGAGTAAATCAAGATCAAAAATAATGGTAGAAATGGCGTTAAGAAGTGCACCACTCGAAGAAGAGGGTAAGTAAATTTAAATTTATTATCTTAATTTTTTTAAACTTAAATGTGAACTCTTATGTTATTTTATTGTAAGGCCTGTACCAAATTATTTTAATAATATTTAGGCCAGTACAGTTAAATTTGAATTAGTCACACATTAATCACTATAATATAATAAGTACGGAGTAAATTTAAGATTTTAAGTTTGTTTTTGTTTTATTAGATGACAAAATCTCCTCAAGAGAATCATCTCCCCCTTCAATTTGCTCGTCTTTAGAGAAAATATTCAGTTTTGACGATGAAATACCAGGACCTAGTGGAGTAACGCAAAACCAAAAAGAAAAAGATGACGATTCAAGTTTTATGTCAGACTTTTCAGTACTAGATTTTTCGGATACTGATAGAGAATATGTTCCTAATTTAGAAGAACAAAGTAGCTCTTCGGAGACTGAAGAGGTAAGCTCTATTCAGGGTAATTCGACAAAAAAGCAATTTGCTCCTAAAGAAAATAATTCGAGGAAACGAAAACGTAATCCAGATAGTTGGAAAAAACGAAAATCCGCTTTAGCTAGAGAAAGAGGAGAAGAATACATATCTTATAAGAATAAAGTCGTTAAAAAGAAAACGATAAAAGAGGGCATTCTTTGTAGGGAGAAATGTAGACTGAAATGCAGCTCTCGTTTCGAAAAAGAGGACAGATTACTTTTCTTAGAAGATTTTCATAAGCTAGATATAAATGCCAAAAATGTATTGCTTTTTAAATGCATTACAAAAAAACCAGTTGCGAGAGAGCGGAAAGGTTCATCAAAACACAAAACGGCAACTTATACTTACCATGTAAGTAGAAATGGTATCAATGAAACAGTGTGTAAAGAAGCGTTATGCGCTCTCTATCAAGTCGGTCGAAAAAAAATAGATATTTTAAAAAATAAAATAACGAGAAACGCGTCTGTACCTCCAGCGGATTGTAGAGGAAAACACTCAAATAGACCACATAAAATACAGGAAGACGTTAAACAATACATTATAAACCATATTAAACAATTTCCTGTAGAAGAGTCGCACTACTCTAGAAACAAAAATCCGCATAAAAAATATCTCTCTCCTTTATTGAATCAAAATAAAATGTTTCAATTATACCTAGAAAAATGGAGTCGCGATAATTTGCCGGAAAAGTTTAAAGTAAAATTGTGTTCATACTCAAAAATATTTTCTACGGAGTTTAACCTATCGTTTGGGCATCCAAAAAGTGACACCTGTAGTACTTGTGATTCGGGTCAAGCTAACGAAGAACATCGAGAAAATTATGTTGCGGCAATAGAAGCACTCAAACGTGATAAAGAAAGGAGTAAGGAGTCGGATCGTATAATTTTTATTACAATGGACTTACAACAAACCATGCCACTTCCCAAGTTAACCACTTCCAAAGCTTTTTACTTACGACAAATGTGGTTTTATAATTTTGGAGTGCATATTATTGCAAAAGACATAGAAAAAGCCTGTTTTTGTACGTGGACTGAAGATGTTGCTAATAGAGGAAGCTCTGAAACATGTAGTTCTCTATTACGTTTCATTGAAGTAGATGAAAATAGGGAAGGAAAAGATCGGTTAATCGTATGGTCAGACTCTTGTGCTGGCCAAAATAAAAATTTTCACATGATCTGCCTGTACCAATATCTAATTTTTAAAGGGATTTTCAGTTGTATAGATCACAAATTTCCTGAAGTTGGTCATTCCTATTTGGATTCAGACAGGGACTTTGGACGAATAGAAAAAGTTTTGAGAAAACAAGAAACCGTGTATGTTCCAGACACATATCGGGAAATAATTTTAAAGGCGTGCAAAAAAAGTAAAGTGATCGACATGACCCCACATTTCAGAAAAATTTCTGACTTACCTGACCAACTCAGATTGGTTAACAGAAAAAAAGACGAGTTAAACGAAACGGTCAGATTTCGTGATGGGATCAAATGGATTCGAGTTGAACAATACGGATCGTATATGTATAAAGAATCATACGACGAAGAAATGCCTTTTAAAAAGGTGAACATATTAAAAAAAAAAACATTGGAAAGGCCACCTAATGATTTCGAATTGGGCAGATTTCGCGAAAAGTATGGAACAATTTCCGAAGAAAAGAAAAAAAATTTAGCCGAACAACTAAAATTTGTAAAGCCGGAGTACCGGTATTATTATGAAACGATACTCGAAAAGTAATATTTTTACAATGCCTTTGTTTCAAATAAAAATTTCATGTTAATTTTCGTAATAAACCGTTTTTTAGTACTTAACACAATTTTTGTTTTAATTTTGACATATCTAATTGTGGATGAAGGTGTTAAGTACATTAATTTGTTTACAACAATCACAAATTTGAGTTAATATTATTGGGTTTTTAACAAGTGAAATTTGGGGACTTTTAGTAATTACTTAAACACAAGCCCAGTTTATTATATATGTCATGAAAAAAATGGTCTAACAAAAACTTTAAGTCAAAATTACTCGAAACTATGATTTTGTAACATAACACCTTCATCTACTCGTGTCTTCAATTATAAAAGAATTTACAATCAAATTATAAGAAAGGCAAAGCAACTCTCCGTTGCAGATGAGATTCATAATGCGGATAATAAGTCAAAATGTGTTTGGCGCATAATAAATAAAACAATAACAACTAAATCAACTAAACGTGATCATCAGATTTTAGGCGGTGGTGGTGAGCTCTCGTGTAACAGTTTTAACTACTATTTTGTAAATGCCCCCAGAGACTTGGTGAGTGGTATGATGCCGTCTTGCCAACCTGATGTAGAGAACTTTATTAGATATTTTGATAAGACAATTTACTTAAAGGAAGTCACGCAGGCTGAATTATTAAACATATTTGCGGAATTAAAAAATTCCAAATCCATGGCAGCTGATGGTTTTCCTCCTTACATAATTAAGCAGTGTGCTTCTGAGTTGTGTATTCCTGTGTTGGATATTGTTAACAATTGTTTAAATAAGGGCATCTTTCCCGATACACTTAAGATATCAAAAGTAATATGTATTTTTAAAGGTGGAGATCCTGAGAGCATGGCTAATTATAGACCCATATCGTTGTTGTCGGTGTTCTCAAAGGTGATCGAGAAGGTTATAGCAAGGCGCATGATTTCGTTCGTGAGCCGTTTTGATCTTTTTAGTGATAGTCAACACGGGTTTCGACATGATCGCTCCACTAGCACTGCACTTATTCAGATATTAGATACAATTTACCGAGGCTTGGATAATAGTAAAAAAGTCATGGCTCTATTTATTGATCTAACGAAGGCTTTTGACTGTGTTGACCACGGATTACTTTTGGAAAATTTGGAAAAGCCAGGGATACGTGGAGTTTGTGGCAACTTACTAAAGTCGTACTTGTGTAATCGCATTCAATATGTTCAATTTAGGGATCAAAGATCGCAGCCGTTAAATGTAGCCTTGGGGGTGCCGCAGGGAAGTGTTTTGGGGCCTCTGCTTTTTATTCTGTACATCAACAGTGTTGATAAGAATTTGAAAGTTGACAATTGCTCATATGCTGATGACTTAACAATAATTGCCACTGAGGATGATGTGGAGAATATGACAAATGGTATCCGGACTTCATTGCGGAGTCTCCACGGATTTTTCGGCTCTCACGGGCTACTGATTAATAACACAAAAACTTATTCTATGCAGTTTTTTACGAATGTCTCATTATACAAGTCTAGTGTTATGTTGAAGTTTCAGAACTCACTTATACAGCAGGTAGAATCGTTTAAACTTCTTGGAGTTTACATCGATTATGCTTTGAGGTGGGACGATCATGTGTCTTATATATGTAAAAAGTTGGCATCAAGCTGTTATGCCTTAAAGCGCCTGGCGATGATAACCGATCATCTAGTTGTTAAAAATTATTATTTTGCATCTTTTGAGTCTGTCATTAGGTACGGAATTGTTTGCTGGGGACACTCTAGCCATGTTCGTAGGGTGCTTCTACTGCAAAAGAGAGCCCTAAGAAATATGTACAGTCTTGGTTGCAGACAGTCCTGCAGACCTTGTTTTTTCTCAAAGGGAATAATGACTGTCGTAGCTGTTTATATCTATGAAGTACTGAAATATGTAAAAACCAATATCAACACATTGGGAAACTTAGGTAAATATCATAATTATGAAACTAGGCACAGGAGTGATCTGCAGTTTGACTTGCATAGACTGGAATTGTACAGAAACAGTCCCCGATATAGTGGTGTTGTTCTTTATAATAAGTTACCCTCGCATGTTAAGGGCTTGACGACCTTGAAATTTATTAAATTTGTTAAACAGTTTTTGCTGGAAAATGTTTTCTACAGTTTAGAGGAATATTATAATTATGTTTGGTGATGGATTTTGGTATTTGTGACTTGTTCTATATCATGTTTTTGTGGTCGATCGGAACCAATAAAGAATTATTATTATTATTATTATTAGTTGAAAATTTCCAAAAGTTAACTTATGAAAAATACGTTTGTAGTATAAAAATCAATACACGTTTATTACAAATAACTAATAAGCATTTATAACATGTCTAAAAATTATTTGTGTAAGAGATACGGCAGTTCGTTTTTCTAAATTCGGCATTAATGCACGAATACAAAATATTCTATAATATTCGTTGTTTATTGAACAGAGGCGGTTTTGGACGCCATGGGCTATGACTGTTTGGGAGCCTACCTAGCGTACCTGGAGTTATTAATAATTGTTGATTGTTGAACATAATTGTTGGAGTTAAACTAAACCACATACCACATACTATGGCAAACTGTCTTAAATGTAACATTCATGGTGGCAGACGGCTTTGAAGCTGAAGAAAATATGTGCCGGAATGTGTTCTATTTACCCACCTAAACTGTTCGTCTATCATAATTCATAATAAACATTATTGACAGAATGGATCCATTCTCTAATGATGGTGGATTTTTATCGGAAAAAATTTTTTTTTGTTGACTCGAAGTCGAAAAACCATCAATCAATTAAACACATTGTCTATTTGTCGAATGTAAAAAGTTTATTTAGTCGAAAGGGGTGTTATGTGTTACATGTTTCGATCTGCTAATTCTTGAGATCATCCTCAGACTAGCCACAAGAAACTCAAATTAGTATTGACAAAATTTGAGAAATTTTTTCAACTCACCCTTTTTTTATTAAATTTAAGACACTGTAAATTAAAACATCGTTTAACCAAAATTTGTTAAAAGCTGAAGGCCCAAATATAATATTAAAAAGAGTGTTTGATTACATGTTAAAAGTTAAAATTAAAATGAGAATAATTTGGTATGGTAATATAAAATTCTTTGATAAAATTTGATAATTAACAATGACTTGAACTGTAGGAGTGCACGACCTCTCATGGCGCCTGGGCGAACGTATCACTGCCGTCGTATTTTAATTTTATATTATATATTTGTTGTGTATTTAACAAACGATTAGCATCACATTCCGTTATATAAATGGCTTCCAAAGCTTCCAATAACCTACCACCTTTATGTGGGTGTATGATTTTAGATTCCACGTTGTTGTGGTTGTTCATTAATAAGTGTTCCGCGTAAGTCGACTTAATTGAATTTGGGCTTGTTAAATATCGTTGGGGGTTTTTAAGCTACATATTGTGCTCTTTGAGCCTAGTGTGGAAGGATGTCTTCGTTTGTCCGATGTAGATCTTATTGCAAGAGCAAGTGAGAACGTACACACCGCTATTACTGTCTTCGGGTTGTGGGTCCTTCATATGGGAGAAAAGTTGTTTTAGATTGGGAAGATGACTGTGAGCTACTCTAACGCCTAGTTCCTGGTTGTTAAAGAATTTATACAGTGAATTGAACCCTGGTAAATAGGGTAAAGTTAAATAATAGGTTTTTCCAGAACTAGTTGGTTCGTCAACTGTGTGCTCGCAATCAAACTGAATTTTCTTCCAATCCTGGAGTATAAATCGTGAACAATTTTGAAGGGGTACCCGTTGACATGAGCTATGTAAAAGATGGTGTGAAGTTCCATGTTGAAGCTTTTAGGACTCAAAGGGATGTTGAAGAGGCGATGGAAGAGGAAGTTAAATGAAGCTAATCTGTGAGAGAAGGGATGTAACGAGTCAAACGGTATTACGTTGGAAGACACAGTTGGCTTTCTATATATGTCGAAGGTGAACGAGTTGTTCTTTAAGGAAACTATCAAATCAAGAAAAGGTAGTGATTGGTTTTCAGAGAGCTCCATAGTAAATTCTATTCTGTCGTGTAGGTTATTTATAAAAGATAGAAAGTTGTTTAATTGCTCAGAAGATCCGCTGAAGATACAGATTATGTCATCAACGTACCTCCTCCAAAGAACCACATGGTCGATAAAAAGTTGGTTGACTCTAATGAAACTTTGTTCCAGATTGTTCATGAATAGTTCTGCAAGCAAAGGGCTCAGGGGCGACCCCATGGCTAAGCCCTCATTTTGAGTGTAGATTTTATTGTTAAATTTGAAAAACATGTTTTTAAGACAAAATCTCAGTAAATTAAGGAGTTCAACCGTTACTGTGTCTGGAAGACTTGAAGAGTGAAGCAAGTTGGAGATCAGCTGAACAGCTTCGAGAGGGGGTACAGAAGGGAACAAACTCTTGACATTAAAAGAAAGTATTTTTAAATTCGAATTAGGTGGTAGACTGATCTGTTTTAACTCGTTGACAAGTTGGAGTGAATTTTTAATGGAGTAGGAGGAGATGAAGTTTAAATGGGAATTGAAAACATTTAGTAGGAATTTTGATAAGGGGTAAGTTGTGGAATTGTTGAAGGAAACAATGGGTCTGAAAGGGATGATTGTTTTGTGGATTTTAGGGAGGCCGTAGAGTGAAGGTATTTGAGGTTTAGAAGCTTTGAGGGTGGTGGGCTTTATTTTGAAGAAATCCAAGGTATCTTTAGACGACAAAATTATGTTGTTAGTTGCTAGGATATTTTTGTTAAGAGGGCACCGGTCCAACAAAGAGAAGTCCGGAGCGACCAGCAGCTGCTCCGTTCTGTCCACGTATAAATTTCTGTCGAAGATGACCGTGCAATTACCTTTGTCTGCTTTGGACAGTATAAGGTCATTGGATTTTAGTTTATTATTAATGGACTTTGTATTTTTGACGTGGGACTCGACGTAATGTGGTTTGAATTTGTTAAAGCCCGTAGGAACAGAGGCAACAAACTGGAGGTCCGGGGATATCTTACCCAGACTAGAGAAAGCAACCTCGATGGAAGCCTTGAAAGTTCTAAATTGTTTTTGGTTAATTGGGTTAGAAGGAACGAATTTTAGGCCCTTATTCAAAAAAGAAAGTTCCAACCAACATTAGACCGGCAGACGAGTGATTTTATAAATAAAATATCGACTATGTAAAGTTTTTTAAATAAAAATAGTGATCCTCTAGCTCTAGAATATACCACATGATTTATTCTAGACTCTAGAATAAATGGTGTTTTCTAACTCCCGGTATATATTGTAATGATACCGAATTGGTGAAAGTGTGAATTGAGTTTGATTCCTGAATCTGACCTAAGTCTGCCTTCTATTATTAAAGTTCTTGCATATTAAACAATTTATTTGCATCTTTAATTTATGTGAATTGTCTTACTATACATTTTTTACATTTACACTAGCGATTCCAATGGCTCCATTGACTCCATTGACGACATAATTTTACATATTCGATATGAAATAAACAACACAAACATTAAATAATATTCACACCGCTCATTGTTACTTATTTTCAATGGCTTTCGAGTGCTCAATTTTTTAAATTACTATATACGTTGATAATAAGAAACGAGTTAACGATTCTTTATATTTCGAAAAATAGTAGATGCTGAAATAGCAACTCGAAGAACCTTAAACAAAATTTCAAATAAAAGTTGACTAAAAGTTGCTATACTGCACTAATACGTACGCTTAATAATGTTTTCACATTAATGTCAATTAAACCGCACGCTTGGAATCTCACTTCTTTTTGAGCAATTTGCATGATGAACTGAAGGGGCATTCTTATCAATTTATGATTTTTCAAATACCAATTAGTGTTGTAAACTGCGCTTGACACTTCCGATATCTTTCAAACAACACATTTTAGAAACAAACTAAGTGTTGTATTAAGTAGTAGATACTTCTTTTGTTAATAGTTCCATGGGGATGCAGTATAGAGACGACTGCATGAGTACCGCAACAGCTGATACAGTATATCTAACTGCCAAGCCCAGATTAGAGCTGGAATGAAAAGAAATTTTTGTAAGTGCTTATAGAAATAAATAATTTTCTTAAGTAGATATAGATGACCACATCGTCCTTAGCTCGATACGCTTAACCACTGTCATTTTACAAAAATAGAAGTGCTTCGGTGTTTCTCAGAACGCTGGAAATAATGATAGTACCTACAAATAACTACCTTACCAATCTAAAACTCCATAAAGTTCAGTACATATCAAAAGCGCTACACTCGCCCACTGTAGCATTAATATTTTAGAATAGCAATCTTGAAACTTATCCAAGTACCTAAAAAACTCGTAATTACGGAAAATGACTAATTTGTAATTCCAAATATCACCTTAATAGAAATTTGTGATGTTTAACGTTAGTTCTTAAGCGTTTTTCAAAAATAACTAAATCGTAATTTCCATTAATAGACACATTCATCTTTTGTAATTGGTCGCATAGTATTTTAAATTGTATACGGAGCTCCATACAAATACCGATAAATAAACCGTCAAAACCGGCTACAAATAAAGCTGCTCCAAATGAGGAACAAGCTTGGAAAAACCAAACGACTTTGTATAAAGTTCCAACACTTAGCACCCACGTTCCAATAGGCAACTTTCTTCCCATAACAAATGTCGAAAGAATAAGCAGTGTAATTAAAATTATGGACCAAAATGCAAATAATTTTTGAAAAAAATTTGTGTATCTGACGATATTATTGATATCTCTTCTCGTTTTTATTGTACACTTTTCTGCACTCCAGAATAGTTCAGAAAGTTTCAAGAGGTTTAAAAATTTGTCCTTGTAGTATACGCAATAGCATGCTTTGGCGATAATCTAAAATATTGTACTAAAAAATAAATATAAAATATATATTATCTAAAATATGTATGTTACGGGTAAAGTAGATAGCTCGGTATACACTGTGGAAACTTGAATCGTGATCATAGAATTTAACATGGGAAAACAGACTTCTGTAAATATTGGCTCCTCTAACTATTCTACAGCAAAATCCTAAATAATAGTATATTAAAGAACGAATTTTATAAGTCGCGTATTATAGCACGACTCCAAGTTTAAAATGCGATTGGCGTAGCCAGGAGCGTTTTAATGGAGGAGTGCTATAATTGCTATAATGACTTATGAAATGAGTTCTTTATACAATTTTTTCTATTTTGCGCCTTTTAAAGTCTATTTTCAAAGAAAAAAATCAAAATCTAAAAATTTAGGGATTTTTGTGATGGTTGGCTGGTTGGCAGTACTAATTGGAAAGTGACATTTCGTAATTTAAAATTCAAATAAATTGTTTTGTAGTTTGAATTGGTCGTTAATTAATTAATTTTAATTATTATGTTAAAAAATAGAACATGTTAATTACAAAAATTGTCGTTTTCTCTTTGCTCGATTTGACAAAATATGTCAAATTAAATATTACTACCAACTTCGAACATCAAATGTTACCAAAATTATTACAGCACGCTAAATCTCATTACGACACGCAAATGGATGCTATAATAGCGATCTTACAGACGCAAAATATAAAAAATGTTTTTTAAGAATAAAAAGCTTCTTCTAATACAGTTAAAAATTTTGAATTGATTCAGCTGTTTTCGAGAAAACAAATAAAACTTATTCAGTTGACAATCATTTTTCGCGTTAGCTTGATTTTGACGTACGACAGATTCTCTTGTTATTTATTTTGTAATAGTAATTTAGAATGGATTATCAAGGCTAACGCGAGAAATGGTTAATAACTGCATAATTTTCCTTCAATTTCTCTAAAACGGTTGAATCAATAAAAAATCTCACAACTGTATTAGAAGAAGCTTTTCATTTTTAAAACTACTTTTATTTAGCATTTTACTGTAAAATAGTTAGGGGGGCCAATATTTACAAAAGTTTGTTTTCCCATGTTAAATCCTATAATCAAGATTCAAGTTTCACCGTTTCACGGTTTCACCGTTTCACATTAGCCGGTACGTGTTCACATTATCCTGCCTAATAAGGAAATGTAAATAATTTCAGCATCATCGATTGCCGCATGTACTTTTACCGGCTGATCACGGCTAATGTACACATCTGCCAGAGTGTCACGCTAAACGTAAAGTCAATGTGCTCATATATAGTCTGGTCAATCTAGATTAAAAAATGAGAGAAGTGGTGCATAAAGTCCCAACAAGCTGAAAATCACTAAAATTGTTTAAAACATAATTATAAATAAAATTTAAAAGTTCCCCATCATTCTCGTGTGTGGAAAAAATTTTATTTGAGGTTAAAGGTAAAAAAAATAAGTTTTTTGCGATTTTCAGCAAAACGGTAAGTTTTATCATAAAAGTACTTCAAACAAAATTGTAGATAATAAAATTATCTATAATAAATGTATCAAAACTTTTTTTTCTACGAGCCACTGTTTCTGAGATATATCGATTCAAAATGTTGTAAAAGTTGCGCTAAGTACACTACCTCATAGGTGGCGTGGAAACGTGTGCATATTATGTAATAACTTTTAAAGGGCTAATACGAATTAGTTCAAATTTTGGTACAAGGAGAAGTGGTCGTCTATCTTTGTAACCGTGTTTTTTAAATTATAATCGTTTCATTGCAATTTCTTTAAGCGACGTTTTTGAAGCCGCAGATTTACTTATTTAACTCGAAATGGGTTCTTCGTGTTTGACGGCGAATAATTTTTAAACGGCTCATGCGAATTATTTCAAATTTTAGTAAAAGGAGAACTGATTCTTTATCTTTGTAACCGTGTTTTTAAAATTGCAGTCGTTTCAGTGCAATTTTTTTAAGCGACGTTTTTGTAGCCGCAAATTTACTCATTTAACTCGAAATGCGTTCTTCGAGTTTGACGGCGAATGACTTTAAAATTGTAATTGTTTTCAGTGCAATTTTTTAAGGACGTTTTTGTAGCCGCAGATTTACTCATTTAACACGTTTCCACGCCACCTATGAGGTAGTGGACGATAACAGCTTTTTGAATCGTTATATCTCAGAAACGGTGGCTCGTAGGAAAAAAAGTATTGATACACTTTTTATATATAATTTCATGATCTATAATTTTTGTCTAAGATACTTTATGATAATACTTACCGTTTTGCTGAAAATCGCGAAAAACTCATTTTTTATATCTTTGACCTCGAATAAAACTTTTTCCACACACGGGAATGATGGGGAACTTTTAAATTTTATTTATAATTATGTTTTGAACAATTTTACTGATTTTCAGCTTGTTGGGACTTTATGCACCTTCGAATATCTAAATTGACCGGACTATATAGCATTATAGACTGAAATTGGAGGTTGGGGTTTTGTTTTGATTCGTCAAGTTCTATGCGTTTTAGTATATTTTAAATTAAAATCATGGAGTATAAATTCAATATTTGACTGCTCGATTTACTTCAAGTGTGACGTCATTAGAGCAAGATACATAGTAAAAATTAGTGCAAAAGAACAGGACAAACAAGCTCTCTAACTTTGCTCTTTTTACTCCAAGCAGACAAATTTACAAGCCTAATGAGTCACTCAATAAAATCATTAGCGAGAAAAATAAGAATAATGTGTATAGTAGGTACAAATCAAAAATTATACGAACAGTTAATAAGTAAAGTAAGATTTGCTAAAATAAAAATCCGCTCTTTTATAATTTAAGTTTTTGTAGAATTTAAAGGTTTTCTTAAATAAATAATGATACTTACTATGTCCGCATTATTATTTCTAGAACATTATTAGGTACTTATACACTCAAATCAAAATTAAAATTAAGAATTAAACAAAAATACATGTTTAAAAAGAATCTGATTTCATTACTAATAAGTATCTGTACATTTTCTTAATCTGGGCGGGTAATGTGTACTTTTACCGGCTAAAGTACACAGTAACATGATTTTGTACATCATAGTATAAGCACTTTTCCCTGTGCGCACGGCAAAAGTATGCACTTGTCGCTAAATGTATACATTTACCGATTACGTACTCTTCCTGTAACATATACATGGTCAAAACTGCTTCTATTGATACAATAGTAACAAAAAAAATCCAAGGTGTTTTAAAAAAGGACTCTAAAATGAAGCCAGCGGTAGCGTACATCACACGTTTACTACAAGAATATGCTCCATGCAGAGTCTCAGCTCTTTTTGTTTTTTTAAATAAAACTTTTTTTCTTATAGAAACAGGTTTAAGGTATATACCTGGTTGATTGTTTTTTCAAATTTGTTGTCAGTATTTCTGGAAATGCCTTTCAAAGTTCAGCGTAAAATGAGTGATTTCAACGTTTTTTAAAAATTTATTAGCAGTAAATTGCAAAATATTTTCTAGAAGGACTCTAGATTCATCTTTAATTTAACGTTTATTTTTTATTTCATTTTGATAGCATCACTATTTCAGAACAAAATCGGTTAAAGCTGGAGCACTGTAACGGCTACTTAGAATCTGCTTTTAGCCTCTTAACATTAAAGGTCGTAACTCACCTATCAGCACAGTACCCGACAAGCATCGTCACAGCACCGCCGAGTGGTCAACTCGACGGTCGTGCGTGCGTTCATCTAACGCCTCAGCACGGGATCAGCACCACCGCAGTACCGGCACACTCACATCTTTATTGCAGTTGCATTTTGTTTGTAGAAGTAGGTATAGATTCGTGTGCATAGAATATGTTCCGGTTTTCAAATTTAGAACTAGCTATGATTGCTCTATCATTAGACGAAGAAGGGAATGATAAACGCCAAAAAAGAAGATATTGGATAATTAAGAATTACAATGCTATAATATTAGTATAAATAAAAAAATAAAGTTATTCTCGGCCTATTCTACTCAAAAAGTAGTAAAGAGAAATTATAATTTTCCGTACTTTATTTATCGCTAGGAGTAACGTTTTATATTCTAAAATTTTTATAGCAAATTTAAATTTTTTCTAATCAAAATTTATATATATGTTGATGATGCTTTCAAGTTACAGTATAAACAAATAAACGTGCATTCATTGAAAAACTTGGCCCCTGGAAAGCTTTTAATAAAAACAATCGTTTCCGACAATCTAATAAGTTTATAATTAAACAGAAATGATAGGCAGCATTATAATGATAAGTTAATGTACTATACGCAATTTCAATTAAAAATTTCAATAATTCAACGAATTATGAGAAAAACAAGATTTAAAAACTAGCTTTTCTTTAATAAACTTTACAATTAACTTCTTTTCTTTTAATAATTATGATCGGAAGTTAGAGGACAGTGATACGAATCGAATGATGTATCACACGTTATTTTTTGCTTAAAAATAAAGTTTTAAAGAGAAAAAAACGATTTGATGTGCCTATCGACACCCCTTTTAAATTTTAAATGTGTATTTGCAATTCCCAAAATTTGCGCATTATTAAAATTTGCGCCACAAGCCCGGCTCCTGCATATACTCCACTGATTGTAAGTTGCAACTAAGCGAAATGTGCTGTTAAGTGAGTGTACGACATCAGCACGGTATCAGCACATCACAAGCACGTCACCCGCAAAATATACTTTCGGAGAAATGTCCGGTGGTTGAGGCGTTGAGGTGCCTTGTCGGTGCTGTGTCGATGCTGTTAGGTGGGCGCGCTTACATTTAAATACAGGTAAAGAAATAAAATTTGCCGGTGACGATCAGTCGGCGTTCCTATGCTGTGCTGATAGGTGAGTTACGACCTTAAATATGATATTGAAATGTTGACAGCATATCAAGCTTTTGAAACCTTATTCTATACTCTCCTCAAAGCGACATTTTTACAAATCATATTCTTACTTGATAATATCCACCAAATGCTTCCCAGTTCGAGATTATTTCCGAAACATTTCCTTTAGGCAAGTACTTGAATTGTAACAAAGTTACAACTTCAATAAAGCAGCTCGTCGACAAATAGGTATAAAGAATGATGATACGACGTGTGCTTTCGTTGTTACAACTAAATAAACCAAAACATTGATTCAGTATCAACACAGGAAATTTCATCAAATTCCGTTTCATGATTTTTCGATTCTTGCTCTTTTTCCGCTGAAGTATAAATGATAATTCTGAGAGGAATAAGGTCAAATAGACACGTACCTATTTACGTAATATAAATAGAAAATGTAATTACTAGTTGAATAAGTTTGGACACGTTAAAATTTTTTTTTAATGGAAACGTACAATTAGTACGACTTACTTACAGGTACTATACTTTTCAGAAACAATTTATTTTCTTAATCATTAATATTCGTTAGGTAGTTGAAAATTTCCAAAAGTTTACTTATCAAAAATACATTCATTTGTAGTATAAAAATCAATACACGAGCATTTCTATTAACAGAACAAAATTAATTGTATCTTAACTAAATGTTACATTTTGTAAATAAACTGATACCTATTCCCTTATACTCGATAGGGGGGTTTAGATATACCGCTCCGTTTTGGCGCTGTGACTTTATATATCACCAGCCGATAGGAATGATAATGAATGAAAAATCTCCTTGTATTCTATTCTTCATTCTTCATTGGCGTTCCAATGGGCTCTCCAATTTCTTCACCAATAGCAGAATTAGTTTTAAGTGATCTCGAAAACACACATGTACAAAAAAACACTGATACACAGAGAAAAGAAGTTGTTTCAATGAAACAAAATTCATTTAATTCAAATAAATTTGTTGTTTGTATATGGCGAAGTAAATCTTGCTTTTGTTTTAAAGCAACACTTTTCTTAAAATTTGAAATAAATATTTGGTTGTATTAACATTTGTGTTATTTTGAAGCAAAAATGTCAGACAACTTTGAAACAAATAAATATTTTTTTAGAAAATTAAGTCTTTGTAAAAGAAATATTTATTTATTTCAAATAATAAAGTTTTTGAAATTTTGTCCCAAAAATATAATATTTTAAACAAAGTTTATTAATTTCAAATACCAAAGTTTTTGAAATTTTATCACAAAGATACAATATTTCAAACAAAGTTTATTAATTTCAAATAACAAAGCGTTTGAAATTTCATCACAAGTATATAGTATTTTAAACAATTCTTTTTTTGAAGCAAAGTTATATTATTATAGATTTTTGCAAATTTGTAAAAAAATGCATAGGCTATTTTTTGAAAATAAAACAATTAAATAATTATTATTATAATTTTATTTGAACTTGGATATTCTAACATATCTACTACCTACTACAACATGAAACATTAAACATAAAAACACATTAAAACTAAAACAAAAATATTATTTTCCAACAAATAAAATAGAACTTATTGTAAATTACATATTACTTTCATTCCGTTCATTGTAAAATGAATATTATATGGTAACTTATTAAGAAGTTTGTCTTTATTGTGTACCAACAAATTGTCCATATAAGTTTCATTATCACGCGGCTCTTTAATTTCAAATGATTGAATATGTGAATTAAAACCCACAGTTAAAAGTGGGCTGATAATAAAACATATCTCGTTCTTAATGCTAACTATTGCTTTTATTAGTCCAAATTGTGGAGTTTCTTTTTCAAATATTTGAAGAGCGAAACCAATTCTATAGCATATATTATTTAATTTTAGCCAGGTAAATGCAAATGCATTGTCAATATCTGTTTGCAAATAATTTAAAGAGAGAAATAACCTTTGGAGTTGCGTATATATCTCAAGAAAATTAAGCTCTTCAATTGGACCAGATTCTATTTTTTCATTGAACCCATTTTTACTTAAAATTTTAAAAACAAATTTCATCTGATGTCTACTAGCAACACTTAACAAAATATTTTTTCGAGTTGTCACTGAATCCGCAATTGATTTTAAACCTTTATGGAAAGCTTCGTACCTCATGGACCAAATATATCTTACAGGACCTACTTGTGATATTATAGACGGGTAGTGAATTAAAAAATGGTGCTTGGGCTTTAACGTATCCTGAAATAATTCACAATACATTGTATTATGTTCTTCAATAAGATTTTGTAAATAGATAATTGTGTCTCTAGAAATAGTTCTGCTTAACAAAATATTCATGATTTGATGTAAATTTATGTATAGAGCCCAACATGGATCATCTTCAGGAACTAATTCTCCCACCAAAATTCCGAAATATGCAAAAAATGATAGCATTTCTGAAGCAGTTGTAATAATATGTTGTTTTTTAACGTGATCAATCTTAATTTGCGGTACGGGATTCCCTATATCCGCTTCAGAAAATTTGAAGGCTCGAATTTTATTGTTTAAGTCATTCAAATTAAAGTACTTCTTTTTAATTAAATAATCCACAAGATGACCCATATCGTAACGCAATACACCTTCAAGCATATCATGCATAAGATCACATGATAGATTTTGTGTCACATTAAAATTTGGTAGTTCATGAAAAACAGACACTTCTTTTATACCGTATGAAAAAGTAATAGAATCTTCTATATAATTAATGGGATTTCGTAAAGTTACTGGATTTTCTACTATTTGATTTTTTGATTCATCTTTGTTTGTTTTGCAAAAGCGGCAAAAATAATTGGAATTAAAACTCTCCTGAAAACCAAATACAGAATTCATTCCTAAATTATCGCCTAAAACAAGAAATAACGTAAAGTATACTTTTGTTAATTTATCATTAATAGAAATAGAAATGCCTTCTTCTTCTAAATATTTAAATTCTTCAATGAGCTTGTAAAAAATTCGTTTATTTCCAAATAATGTTCGATCATCAGAGTAGCAAAGTTGAGTGAGTAAAATATTTTCTAATAAACTCGAAAACTCTGGGGGAATAGCAGCTAAAGAAACATACACGCCTCCTATTTTATAAATTCCAGCTTTGGAACCTAATGGGTTGCAGCACTCGAAATCGTCATAATACATAAAAACTGGCAAAACTATTTTATTTTGAAATTTTAATTTATATTTTTGCCACAAATTTCCTTGAAATATACTACTTAATATATCTTTTGTACTAGATTCCTCAAGTTTCATATATCTCATCATAGTTTCGAAGACCTTAGGAAGTTCCAAAAAAAGTTTTAAAGTTTTCCTTAAAGGAATAATTTGAGTTTCAGATTTTTTAAAACCCAGTTGTGGCATACCAGTTGAATTAATATTTTTAAGTATCTCTCGTTCGCCAACTAAAACTGATTGTGGCTGTACATAACTTTCATTTTTTTTGAAATATTTTAATCGTAAATATTCTGTTTTAAGAGAAGACATGGTATCATTAATATTGAGAAAAATCTCTAAAATAGATTTTTTTATATTACTAGTTAAATCTAATGCTTCTAAAACTGTACTTAAATTTTCAAATAGTGATGCAAAAATATCTCTTAGATTTGATATAATTGACTGAATCAAATTTCGAGGCAACGAAACATTGCAATACAGTTTTCCGATAAAAGACAAAATTTCACTGACAGCATTAAAATTATTCTTCGAGTCCAAGAAATTGTAATCTTCGCAATTTTGATTGTCACTATTTTTTTTATACGTCAAAACAGGTTTAGTTAAATTTTCAGATGAGCTTTCTATTGCCCCAGTTAAATTTTCAGATGAATTTTCTATTGACTGATTTCTATTTACTAAATTACTGACTTGTCTATGATGAGATGTAAAATGTTTTTGCAAACTTGAAATATTAGAAAAATTACGAAAACAATTTAATTGTTCGCATTCAAATTTTTGCAAAAGGGAATGCATAATCTTAATATGTTTAATTAACTGATCCGCATTAGAAAATGACTTTTTACATTTAAAACATGAAAATGACTCCATAATTATAGTTTTAGTAAATTTTACCAATATTATACCATATAATAACCGTTTTTACATATGTTTAAGATACGAAATGAAATTTTTTTGTGTAATTAAGTATGCAAAATGTCTTGAATAAATGGTATGTCTCGATCAAATTTCGTATTTAAGTTATAAATAAGTTTTTGAAACAAATACCAAATATGGTTAGATTCGAAAGGGTAGTTCAATTCGAAGATGTTAAAGCACTTAAAACAGAAATCTAGCGAATCATATAGTGACAACGTTTTGTAAATGTGATTGTTCACTACCACGTACGAAGCACTTATGTTCGTTAGGGTTGGACCTACTAAAATTATATAAGGTTGTACCGTCAATCCTTTTTGGTACATCACATTTGTTTTACTTTTTTTACAAGTCTCTACTTCGGCTGGAGTTTTTGCATGTAAAAAGAGTCCGTCGCGACATTCTGTGACAGAAGGTTTCCAATGCTTCTTTAGTTTTAGACGGGTTCTTCCTTTTGGAGGAATTAGAGATGCCAATAAGAATAATTTTATTGTAGCCTTTGAATCTAAAAAAAGAAAATTTAGTATGTTTATGTATATTAACCGACTTTATCTCAAATATTTTCAATTAATTTTAAAATTAAACTACATAATAATAATATTACCTGTGGAAAGTTCAGGATCATTTGTAAGTTCCAGTAGTGTACTTTCACTCGTAGTTAGACGAGATTTGCGCTTTTCCAGCACTACTGTGAACAAATCATCAAATTTTTGCGAAATATCGATGTCTCGTACATTTTGAAAGATTCTGTCGAAGTCAATTGTCACCTGCAAAAAAGTACAAAAACATTGTTATAATTTAATAAAATTGTTATAAAATACTGACTAAAATTTCAATTGAAAATTAAAGTTAATAATGAGACGGGTTCATACGATATTCTCATAATGTAAAAATTTGTAAACCACTTACCAATTCAATGGCAATTTGTGTTTGTAATACAGGCCATGTCTCAAAAATTACGTCGATTTCCTGCTTTTTTAAAGTTTCATCTCTAATTGAGAAAGAATTTTTCCAGTGGTGAAGAACATCCGCTGTTGGTTCCCAATTAGTTTGTAACCAAATTTGACTGTCTTTTGCGCTTTGAGAAGGTTCTGCAATACAAAAGTGAAAATGATTTAGTTATAAATTTTAAATGTTTGTTTCAAAATATTCTTACGTTTTTGTTCGATATCGTGCAACAAAGGTGGAGTGTGGTGAGCTGGTCCTGAATCTTGCTGAGCTTTTCTCAAAGCTGTAAGTTTGTTACGGTGCTTGTCTACAAGTTTTCCTTTAGCTACTTCGGGACGATTAAGTCGAGATTTTTTTTTAGGTATTGGTTCAACAAAATAAGTGGCTTTATTTTCAGTTGGAAATAGTTCTGTGATTTTTTCAGCAAGGCTAGACAAGGACTCATTTGTTAACTTAACGGATTTGTTCAGAAAATGAGCAATAATAATTTCACAGAGGCTATTTCTTTCCGAGTTTAGTATTTGTTTGCTACTACAATATTTTGTTAAGATAGCTCTCCCAATTGCATCTCCTTCAATAATGCTGCGTAGCTCGCAACGTTCAACATCGGAAGTAATACAATAGCTTAAGAAGGATGAATTTAATCCGCAATTACTATTCACTAATTGGGTAACGGTCGAAGCGTGCGACGTGGATGATGGCCCAGGAGATGTAAGTGGTAGTACTGGTACTGGACTGTTTACCACATATAAAAATTCCGATTCTCCTTCTTCCAATACTACTGATTGTCTTTTCAGTGAAATTTGATTGTTCTCTACAGTTTCAGAGTTTGAGGTTGTCTAAAACGCATAGAGTAAGTTCGTCTAATCAATTATATATTTTTAAAATAATAACCTGATTTTTATTCAGGGCCTTCAGTGCCCTACAAAACTTAATTTGGTCTCCAATGGTTGGAACAAGTGTGTTTATATGTGCTTCTGTTAATTCCAATAGTAGTTCAACACTATCAATATTCTGTTCTAAGACAAAAAACAATATATATACCTCTACCTATACATTACATTGTAATTAAGATTATCTTGAATCGATGGCAGTTTTGTTTTTACTAAATTTAAGGTATTTACGAAAGTTGAAAACTCAGCTAAAAGGGAGGGCAAGATTGAATCATCAATGGCGGGTTAATTTTTTTACATTCTTTTCAATTTATATTTTGCACTCAAAATAATTTAAAGTGGAATTTATAAAAATAATATTTAGCTACTTAATTAATATAATTTTGTGTTGCACTTGTGGCACTATTTAAAAAAAATAGGTTGCCTACTACCTATATGAATCAATTACCCGCCATATCTAAAGAAATTGCGTCAAAAGATGGAAGCAGAAGTAAAAATTAATCTAAACGGTAATTTAAGAAACTTATTACACACCACTTACCTTTAAACGGTTCAATCAAATGATCTAGCCCATGTGAACTTAAAAAATCATCCATTTTTTAAAACAAGTTAATTAATAATTTATTACAATCCACAATTACACAAGCACAACGAAGACTGTTGAGAAATGATGCAATACACGCTTCGCAGTATTTACACCCAACCATCGGACTCCTGCATCTTCAGCATTTTCGCGTAAATGTTGATAAACAAAACAGGAGTTGTATCAAAGTAACATTTATTCCGATTTAACAAATTAGAGTTAGGTCAAATGAAAATGCTTCATTCATTCAAAAGATTGAGGATTTGATTTAAACAAAATATTTATTTGCAAAAATAAATGAATCTCAAAGAATTTTTCTTTAACTCAAACAAATGCTGTTCCATTATTTTTTTATCTACTTACGAAATAAATTTTTTTTAACTGAACATTGTATTTGTTTCAAAAACTAAATAATTTGGTGTTTTAATTTAAATTTATCGATTTGTTTTTAATAAGACATAGATGTTTGTTTTTAATGTTTTCTTCTTCAAATGAAAGAAATTGTAGTCAAACAAATTAAAATAGTAACATTAAAGAAACTCTTTTTTCTGTGTATAACATTTTACAAACGATACGTAGATGATATTTTCCTCACCACAAAACAAACAAAAATAGAGGAAATCTTAAAAACCTTTAACAATTATCATCCTCGACTTAAATTTACTTTAGAACTTGAAAACAATGATAAAACTCTCAATTTCCTAGATTTAACAATAATACGCAATAACACTTAAAAACTTATAACAAATTGGTACCGAAAAGCTATTAAAACAGACCGCTATCTTAACTTCAATTCTGCTACTACTACAAATTACAAAGAAAGCGTTATCAATAGTTTAATTGACAGAGCAATCCAATTATCACATCAAAAATTTCATGAACAAAATTTAAATATAATTACAAACATCTTATTAAAAAATAACTACCCTTTAAATTTCATAAAAACTAACATAAAAAAACGAATTCAAAAAATATCTACACAACTAAATAATTCAATTGACTTACAACCAAATTGTTTTGATAATTTATTTAACAATTCAAATATTATTTCTCCACCTAAATACGCTAAATTACCTTATGTACCAACACTTTCAAACAAATTAGAAAGAGAACTATCTAAATTTGAAATTAAAGCAGCTTTTTATAATAATAACACCATCGGCCAAAAATTTTTCTCAGTATTAAAAGATAAAACACCACTTTTAGACACTTCAGAAATTGTTTACTCTATAAATTGTAATGATTGTAATGCCACATATATTGGCCAAACAAAACAAAATTTTAAAGCAAGACTAAAACAACACAAATATTCTGTCCAAAAAAAATTAATAGATCCAAATTTTCCAAATACTGCCTTAAGCGACCACTCAGTTCAAAACTGACATCAATTCAACTTCAATAAACCTAAAATCCTGCAAAAAGAAAACAATTTAAACAAACGCTTACACCTAGAAATGATTGAGATTAAGAGGGGCCATTCAAATTATCAAAGTCAATAGATGGCAGCACGTGCTATTTCAGCTTATTTTTATTTACCACACCATTATTATTCCGTCGAGCGAATCGATTAATAATACACACCTACTAAATAAGAACTTGGTGCTCTATAGCCTAACACAATTTTGAGAGGCGTAAATTGTAAAATACGGATGCAATTCACTTATTAAAATTCACGTAATTCAAAAAAAATACAAATATAATTAAACTTTGAGATGGCTAACCTGTACTTTGGATGTTATTTTAGAATACGCAGAGGTGCAAAACTGAAAATTACCAACCCTAAGTGCACAGTGCGATTTAAACACAAGACATTGACAGACAATAGGTGAGATGTTGACTGTCCGCCACAACATAAAAAGTGCAGTGACGCACTCGTCTAAAGTTTGAATGTTATCCATTGTTAACGTTTGCTGGTACGCCACTGCATTTTTTATGTTGTGGCCGAAAGTCAACATCTAACCTATTGTCTGTCAATGTCTTGTGTTTAAGTCACACTGTGCACTTAGGGTTGGTAATTTTCAGTTTTGCACCTCTACGTATTCTAAAATAACATCCAAAGTACAGGTTAGCCATCTCAAAGTTTAATTATATTTGTATTTTTTTTTAATTACGTGAATTTTAATAAGTGAGTTGCGTCCGTATTTTACCATTTACGCCTCTCAAAATTGCGTTAGGCTATAGAGCACCAAGTTCTTATTTAGTAGGTGTGTATTATTAATCGATTCGCTCGACGGAATAATAATGGTGTGGTAAATAAAAATAAGCTGAAATAGCACGTGCTGCCATCTATTGACTTTGATAATTTGATTGGCCCCTCTTAAAAAACATCAAAATTACATAAATTATCGCAGCGATATTGACAACTTGAATTCAATTTACTATAACTTAATTAAACAAATAAACATACATTAAACAAAAAACAAGACACCCTTTTCTATTTTAAATATTCCCATAACAACTTAAAATTCAAAAACATTATAAACATCACTATAAAAGTCACATTTATTTGTATTAAAAATTTTTTAACCTTAATTTATTTAATTTAACGCGGGAATTTCAAAAATTTACAAGACACATCTCCGTTTTTTATAACAGTAAGTTTACTTTTCAAAAATTTATGCTTTTCGCTAACCTAATTTTGATTTATTTCCTTTACAGATTTTTAAGCTTTATTTTTAATTTTTGTAATTTTTTATTTTTTATCTGATGAAGCCTTAAGGCGAAACGCGTCATATTATATATTTTTGTTTCAAAACGTGGCTTTATTATCTTCAAAACATTATTATTAAATAAAACGTGTATAATTTGATCAAATGAACGGAATTTTGACTCTATTTAATAGAAAATCGTTTGCCATTAGAGTTTGAATATTATTTTGAGCATATCACCTCCGCTATTAGCTCTAATATATTATGGTGTATCTTGGAGGTTCAATTTTTGACCATTTTTCAAGTATTAGTTCTTGATTTTCAGTTCATTTGCCAAATAGACGCCGAAAACGATGGTCTTGCGGCTTCAATTTTTATACGAGCTGAATAAGGCCTTAAGACAAGATCTTAACTTTAAAAGGCAGAGCTCCAATTGTTGCGTTCGGTGCCAAATCAAGGTGTTTTGAGCTTCTTCGGTACTTTTCTTAAGAGCGGTTATATTTTCTTCGGTACGCACTCTTTTTTGTGCCACAGGGTAAGCTAAGTAGGACAGTAAAGCTGCTTTGCAAACCTTAAACACCTGCAAGGTAGCTTCTGGTCTTCTGCTGGAATGTATAGGACTGCTGAACCTGATATCTAAAAACAATGTTCTGTTGGGTGAAAGGACATCAAGGAAATGAGGGTAACGATAAAACAGACGATCTGGCCAAGAAAGGAAGGTTCAAACAGCCTTTCCTGTGGCCCCGAGCCAAACCGTTAAACATGTGCTTTGTCGTTGTCCAGCTCTAACGTCGATAAGAAGATCCGTGTTGGGGGACTTCTGGCTCGACATGGCCAGAATAAGCACCACCCCTCCCACCAGAATTCTGGAGTTCATCCTACAAGTAGGATGGCTCGAGATCTGATGAGCACGGGGAGGCCGCTTGGAGGCAGTACAACGGGCCCGATTAAGTGACCTAAGTGCATAGAGCTTGCTCCCCCTCCTTAAATAATTCAGATCTAGGTACTAAGGTACGAATACGAAATACTCTAAATCTATAATATCAAATTTATGATAACCAACTGAGTTAAACGAAAAGTATGAGTTGACTTTCTTTTTGAATTTGGACCTAAGTCTGTCTCGAACTGTATTGTATAAGGTTCCTGTTTCTATCTACATACGTATTATTTAACTACTTATTTTCATTTAATATAATTGATTTTATTTTATTAATTTTTTACATTGGTACTCTAATCATGTAGTGAGCTAGTGAGTTAAAGCTTGTGCCGCGGAATGAGAAAAACAGACTGTCACTTAGTTGACGACGCAGTTTTTTGTGATAACCCTTGTTGATATAATAAACAGCTACACCAAAATTAATTTATATTCATTAAGGCGGATTTTAGATAGTGCTCGCGTGCTTGATTTTTTTAATTTACTCTCTACGTTGATAATAAAGAGGCCAGTTAACGATTCTTCATATGTCGAAAAATAGTAGATGATGAAATAGCAACTCGAAAAACCTTAAAAAATTTTCAATTAAAAATTTGCAAAATGTTTTATTACTATTAATTATGTAAAAGGAATTAATTGAAATTTGGAAGATGAATAAATCAAAGCGCGGTATGAAATAAGTTGACTTGACAGCTGATTGTACTGCGTTACCAAAACTATTTTAAACGTATCTTTTTAAAAAATCCAAGTTATATTAAATGCTTCGTTTTGGGGATAATATAGGGTGTTTAACTTTTAATACAACATACCATAGTGGAGAAGATAAACAGTGAAAAGTCGCTTATTGAAGAACTTTCACGTATTAACTATCAGATTAAGGAACCTCAAAAACACATTTAAGATTTGAAGGTGTATAAATTTGCCAGTAATACAACAAGATGTCATAAAACGGGAATCTAGTGTCTTCGAGGCTTTGAGATAGTAAAGGTTCTTCAATAGGTGGCTTTTCACTGTCTATCCGCTTACAAATACGTTAAAAACAGTTTTGGTACAGCTGGTACAATCAGCTGTGAAGTCCTATTCTTGTCGATTTATTTCATATCGCGCTTTGATTAATTCACTAATTCGCTCGCCAAATTTCAATTCTTTTGACTATTATACTTGTACTAATACGTACGCTTAATAATGTTTTTACATTAATGTCAATTAATCCGCACGCTTGGAATCTAAGTTCTTTCTGAGCTATTTGCATGATAAACTGAACGGGCATCCTCGTAAATTTACAATTTTTCAAATACCAATTAGTGTTGTAAAGTGCGTTTGAAATTTCTGATACCTTTTAAATAACATTTTTTTAGAAAGTAATTGAAGTGTTGTATTGAGTAAGTTGGTACCTCTTTTGATAATAGTTCCATAGGGATGCAGTATAGCGAAATCTGAAGAACTACCGCAATAGCCGATACAGCGTATCTAAAGGCCAAACCAGGATCGGAACTGTAACGAAATAAAAATTTTTGTACGTTTTTATAGAGATTTACAATTATCTTAAGTAGACAGAGATGGCCATATGTTGTGTCTTTCGCGAAACGCGGACTACCATACCTGTCTATTACTGCATAAATTTCAATGCACATCAAAGGTGCTACACTCGTAAAGTGTAGCATTAATATTATAGAATAGCAATCTTGAAACTTGTCCAAGTAGCTAAAAAACTCGTAATTACGGAAAATGGCAAATTTTCCAGTAATTTCAAAATTTACCTCAATAGAAACTGGTGATGTTTAACGTTAGTTCTTAAGCGTTCTTCAAAAATAACTAAAGCGTTCATCTTTTGCAATTGATCGCATAGTATTTTAAATTGTATACGGAGTTCCATACAAATACCGATAAATAAACCGTCGAAAGCGGATACATGAAAGGCTGCTCCAAATAAGCTACAACTTTGGAACAACCAAACAGCTTTGAATACAGTTGCATCATTTAACTTCCACGTTCCAATAAGCAACTTTCTTTCCATTACAAATGTCGAAAGAATAAGCAATGTAACTAAGCTTGTAAACCAAAAGGTAAAGAATTTTTGAAAAAAATTTGTGTATCCGACGATATCGTTGATTTCTCTTCTCGTTTTCTTCGTACAATTTTCAGCACTCCAGAATTGTTTAGAAAGTTTCAGGAGGTTTACAAATTTGTCCTGATAATACAAGCAATAGAATGTTTTGGTGATGATCTAAAATATTTTTTATACACGTCAACCGGCATTGAGGATATGAATAAAAAGATCAGTTAATATATACGCAACGCAGTATAAAAATCTGCATACAGGGCAATTCTCACAAATTGGCGGCAGCCAAAAATGTAACAAGGTATTGGACTTAACATTAAATATGATAAATTAAAATGTGGACGACATATTCTCAAGCATTTTCAAAATCTTATTCTACTCTCGTACTCTAGTACGTACATTTTTACAAACTAAATTCTTACTTGATAATATCCACCTAAAGCCTCCGAGTTGGAAATTAGTTCGGAAACGTTCCCTTTAGGCAAGTACTTGTATTGTATCAAAGTTACAACTTCAACAAAGCAGCTCATTGCCAAATAGGCATAAAGAATGACAATATGACTTGTGATTTTGTTTTTAAAACGAAATAAACCAAACTGATTCAGTATCAGCACAGGAAATTGCATCAAACCCAGTTTCATGATTTTTCGGTGCTTCGTACTTTTCAATTGAACTAGAAATGGAAATTCTAAAAGGAAATAGGTACGTAAATAGACACGTATTTCTGTAATATAACTGTATAATTATTAGTTGAATAAGTTTGGATACGTTTAAATTGTTTTAAATGGTAACATACAATTTGTACGACTTACAGGTATGGTTATCACGTTATCAAAAACTATTTATAATGTATATCCTTAATATTTATTAGTTGAAAATTTCCAAAAGTTAACTTGTAAAAAATACGTTTGAAATATAAAAATCAATATCTACACATTTATTACAAATAACTAATAAACATTTATAACATAACTAAAAATTATTTGTGTAAGGTGTACGGGATACACCGATTTTGAAATTTAAAAACCTTTGCCAAAATATAGGCGCTGCGCTGTAGGGTGTAGGGTCTAATCCGTTTGTCTAAAGAAAAAATCCTAAGAGACATAATTTGTAGAAAATTTGATGTAGGTTTGTTTTATATATACAAAGCGGCAGATCTCAAGCGGTGATGCTGAATGGCAGCATATCAGATTTTAGTTATGTAACTTCTGGAGTGCCTCAAGGAAGTCACCTTGGGCCTCTTTTATTTAACATTTTTATTAATGATATTGATAAATGTTTTGTAAATAGCCACTTTGCATTATACGCGGATGATCTCAAGATTTATTCGAGGGTGGCTGACTCTTGGAATGCGGCGAGGCTCCAATCAGACCTGGATCGTCTCGCCGTGTATTGCCTAAATAATAAACTTGTACTAAATGAAGACAAATGCAGTTGCATAACCTTTACTCGTAAACTATTTCCGGTTAACACTTTATATAAACTCAACGGCGCTCCTCTAAGGCAAGTGCAGGTCGTCAAGGATCTGGGGATTTTATTCGACAGCAAACTTACCTTTGAGGCACACGTTAATGATCTGTCGGGCAGAGCATTTAAGACATTGGGTTTTATTATTAGACTGTCTTTCCCGTTCACAAATTATAAAACTCCATTGACATTATTCAAGACTCTTGTGTACGGGCTACTTGATTATTGCTCTCCAATCTGGTCTCCGCAGTACGAGGTGCATATTTCCCGGTTAGAAATTGTTCAGAGGAGGTTTGTGAAATACCTCGATAACAAATATTTTAAAAACGATAAAAAAAATAATTATATCGAGAGATGTTTACGCTATAATCTCATGTCTCTTCAAAAGCGGCGGTTTGTCAATGATATGTGCTTGCTTTACAAAATTATTAATAATTATTTTGACATCAACCTCATAAATTTCATTCGCATTCATGTACCATCTTTCAATAGTCGTGTCGTCTCCACTTTTCACTTGAATCACTGCAGGACCTCTCTAACCTCTAATTCTGCTATCTATCGCTGTACTTCGTCCTTTAATGTTGGCTTTGAGAACTTCGATATTTTCCTTCTCTCACTTTCTTGTTTTAAGGGCTATGTCCGGCGGTGTACATAATTCAATTTTTTTTTGTCTATTGTAAATGTCCATTAATAATAATGATTAGATCATAGTTTCGTTTAAGTCTCCTTTTATTGTAAGTTCGAATCAATTTTATTATTTTTTTAATTCTGGATTTGAATTTAACAAATTTGAATGTAAAGTTTTATATTATATATATATTTTTTTGCTTTGAAGCTGTAAAGAAAAAAAAATTTTTTTTAGGCGTCTTAGTTTTGGGTCTTCTGGCCTGTTTAAGACCTTTTTTTCTTAAATAAAATAAAAATAATAATAAAAAAAACACTTTACAAATAGTGCTTAGTTTTCTAGCTATTAGCGAGAATTCTTGTGGTAATTTGAGTGCGTGTCCTACTGTTACGCTACCAACATAGACCGGCAGACGAGTGATTTTATGTCGACTATGTAAAGTTATTTTAATTAAAAATAGTGATCTTTTAGAATATACCACATGATACGAGGGCTATTCGGAAACTAAGGTCCGTTTACTTATAAAACATAAAACATTACAGATTTTTTCAAAAACCTTTATTTTTTAAGTTTCTTACATGTGTCTCTATTTTTCTACAGTTTCCATATTTGTTTAAACATCTGTCATAACGTTCTACAAGCTTCTGTATGCCTAAGTTGTAGACGTCTGCCGCCTGTGAGGATAACCAGTCTTGAACTGCTTCTTTCACCTCGTCATCTGTGGCGAAACGCTTGCCGCCGAAAAACTCTGAGGTAGCGGAATAAGTGAAAATCACTCGGCGACAAGTCTGGACTGTACGGTGGGTGGTCAATCTGTTCCCATCCAAAAGATCTGATCAGATTTTGGGTGCTAATAGCAGAATGGGGTCTGGCATTGTCATGCATCAACAAAACTCTAGCCCTCAGAAGACGTCATACACGTCATACACGTCGCTTATCTGTTTACAAATTTCCGCTGCTGAAACGTTCTTTGCTGTCAAAAACCGAATCACTGACCGTATTTCACAGTCGGCGGGCCAATCGATTATTTTAAACATTTTGAAGTAGCACTGTACTTAGCACACTGCAACATACCAATGCAAACGGCGTCGTCTGACGAGCAAGGCATGCCGGAAGTTGGTACGAATACGCGATTCAATTTTTGCGCGACGTTCGATTGGCTACGACGATTCGGACCTTAGTTTCCGAATAGCCCTCGTATATTCTAGAATCTAGAATAAATCGCCATTTGATTTATTCTAGAGTCTACAATAAATAGTGTTTTCTAGCTCCCGGTATATTGTTGGGATACCAATTGGTGAAAGCTGGTGAAGTTAACAAAAAGTATGATTTGAGTTTGATTCCTGAATCTGGCCTAAGTCTGTCTTCTATTATTATAGTGCACAAAGTTTTTGTTTCTATCTACATATTAAACAATTTATTTGCATCTTTCATTTATGTGAATTGTCTTATTATACATTTTTTACACTGACACTAGCTATTCCAATTTCTATACCTAATCGTGTAGTACATGAATAAGCAAAACAGACTGGCACTTGATTGACGACGTAGTTTTTCATATTTCATATGGAATGAACAACACGAACATTAAATAATATTCATACGGCTCATTTTTTTTCGATGGCTCTCGAGTGCTCAACTTTTTTAATTACTATCTACGTTGATAATAAGAAACGAGCTAACGATTTTTCATGTTACGAAAAATAGTAGATGCTGAAATAGCAACTCGAAGAACCTTAAACAAAATTTCAAATAAAAGTTGACTAAAAGTTGCTATACTGTACTAATACGTACGCTTAATAATGTTTTCACATTAATGTCAATTAAACCGCACGCTTGGAATCTCACTTCTTTTTGAGCAATTTGCATGATGAACTGAAGGGGCATTCTTATCAATTTATGATTTTTCAAATACCAATTAGTGTTGTAAACTGCGCTTGAGACTTCTGATATCTTTCAAAGAACACATTATAGAAACAAACCAAGTGTAGTATTAAGTAGTAGATACCTCTTTTGTTAATAGTTCCATCGGGATGCAGTATAGCGAAAACTGAATGAGTAGCGTCATAGCTGATACAGTATATCTAACTGCCAAGCCCAGATCAGAGCTGGAACAAAAAGAAATTTTTATAAGTGCTTAGAAGTAAGCAACTCTCTTAAGTAGATATAAAGGGCCACATCGTCCTTAGCTCGTAACGCTTAACCACTGCCATTTTACAAAAATAGAACTGCATCGGTGTTTCTCAAAACGCTGAACTAATGATAGTAACCTACAAATAACTACCTTACCAATCTAAAACTGCATAAAGTTCGGTACATATCAAAGGCGCTACACTCGCCCACTGTAGCATTAATAACTTAGAATAGCAATCTTGAAACTTATCCAAGTATCTAAAAAACTCGTAATTACGGAAAATGGCTATTTTGTAATTTAAAATATCACCTTAATAGAAATTTGTGATGTTGAACGTTAGTTCTTAAACGCTCTTCAAAAATAACTAAATCGTCGTTTCCAATAATAGACACATTCATCTTTTGTAATTGGTCGCATAGTATTTTAAATTGTATACGGAGCTCCATACAAATACCGATAAATAAACAGTCGAAACTGATTACATGAGAAGAAGCTCCAAATATGCTACAGCTTTGAAAAAACCAAACTACTTTGAATAAAGTTGTATCACTCAGCACCCACGTTCCAATAAGTAACTTTCTTCCCATCACAAATGTTGAAAATAAAAGCAGTATAGCTAAGCTTGTACTCCAAAAGATAAAGAATTTTTGAAAAAAATTGGTGTATCTAACGATATTATTAATTACTCTTCTTGTTTTCTTTGTACAATTTTCCGCAGTCCAGAATAGTTCAGAAAGTTTCAAGAGGTTTAAAAATTTGTCCTTGTAGTATACGCAATAGCATGCTTTGGCGATAATCTAAAATATTATACCACAGTACATAAACTAGAGTTAAAGTTGATTATGAAAATGGACGTTAATTAAAATGGGGTATTAAAAGAAGGCGCTAAAGTGAAGCCAGCGGTAGCGTAGAGCACACGTTTACTACGAGAATATGCCGATGCAGAGTCTCAGCTCTTTTTGTTTTTCAAACAACACTTTTTTTTCTTATGGAAACAGGTTCAAGGCATACACCTGGTTGAGTGTTTTAAAAATTTTTTTTCAGTATTTGTGGAAATGCCTTTCAAAGTTCAGCGTAAAAGGAGTGATTCCGACTTTAAAAAAAAAATTATTAGCAATAAATTAAAAAATATTTTCCAGCAGAACTCTAAATTCATCTTTAATTTAACGTTTATTCTTTATTTCATTTTGATAGTATCACTATTTCAGTACAAAATCAGTTACGAGCTGGAGCACTGTGACGGCTACTTAGAATCTGCTTTAATAGCCCCTTTAACATTAAATACGATATTGAAATGTTGACAACATACAGGGTGAATTTTAGTCCATCTGCCACACTTTGGGGGCGTGTAGGGGGCACCTAGAGGAGTATTTTGACATCACAAACTTGGGTCCGGAAATGAAAATTACGACCAGCAGAGCGAAATTTGTCTCATAATTTATGGCGAAAAACAAAACAAGATCAAGGACTATAAGATCTCTACGTGGCCTCCGTTGGCTTCGATGCACCTTCTGCATCTGGCGAGCCACTCGGCTCGAACCCTTCCGAAGACTTCAGCGTCTTCCCGCACCACTTCCCCAGCCATTACGATCCTTGCCATTAAGTCGTCTACGTCATCGACTGGGGTTTCGTAGACAGCCGTTTCCATGGCACCCCACAGGTAGAAGTCAGGCGGGGTGAGGTCCGGCGATCGGGCTGGCCACTCCACTGCCCCACCACGACCGATCCATCGGCCTGGGTACACTTGGTCCAGGTGCGCGCGCACTGCGCGACCATAGTGAGTCGGGCAACCGTCATGTTGAAACCAGTGTTGCGCGAAAAGGTTTATCGGAACATCCATGAGGAATTCCGGGAGCACCTCTTGCAAGAACTCCAGGTAGTTCCCTGCATTCAGTCGAGGAGGAAGAAAGTGCGGCCCCAGCAAATTGTCCCCCAAAATCCCACACCAAACGTTGACACTGAATTTCTGCTGATATCCCCTTATAAACGGTATGTGAGGATTCTCCTCTGCCCAGTAGTGGTTGTTATGATGGTTGAACGTGCCTTCCTTCGAAAATCCCTTTTCGTCTGTCACCAGAACGCTCCTTAGAAAGTTCTGGCGCGCTTCTTCCTCCAACTCAACCAAATTACAAAATTCAAGCCGCCGTAAGTCGTCGCCAGGCCGTAACTCTTGGACTTTCTGGAGCTTGAAGGGGTGGAGGTTGTTGTCGTGGAGGTTTTTAAGGACGGTCGTTTGACTGCAGCCAACCTCACCACCTACAAGGCGAGTGCTGTTGCGAGGGTTGTCAGCAAACCGTTGAAGCACGTCCTCCTCCCTGGCATGTCGAACCGGGCGAGCTTCACCTGCGTTTCGTTGAGGCTGTGAAATGAAAAATTATCCGTGATTTCTATTCAAAAGTGTGTCAGATTAGTTGCCTGTAGAGTCCCTGTCTCCCTGAGACGGGTATGGAGATCTTGAAAAACATGTCGGTTGGGTAGTTGATGGTTAGGGTACAGTGCCCCGTAGGTTCGTTGTGCCTCTCGTGCATTACCATGAGCAGCACCGTACTGGTAGTGCATGTTCGCGTATTCTTCATTTGTGAACGGCATGCTGTTGCATAACTCAAAACTTTGTTTCGCAACTGTCACGACAAGGCGCCCAGCCTACCGCCTCTAAATCCGGGAATTTAAATTTCGCCATAAGTTATGGGACAAATTTCGCTCTGCTGGTCGTAATTTTAATTTCCGGACCCAAGTTTGTGATGTCAAAATACTCCCCTAGGTGCCCCCTACACGCCCCCAAAGTGTGGCAGATGGACTAAAATTCACCCTGTATTAAGCTTTTGAAACCTCATTCTACTCTCCTCAATGCGTACATTTTTACAAATCATATTCTTACTTGGTAAAATCCACCAAATGCTTCCGAGTTCGAGATTATTTCCGATACATTCCCTTTAGGTAAGTAGTTGAATTGTAACAAAGTTACAATTTCAACAAAGCAGCTCATCGACAAATAGGTATAAAGAATGATGATACGACTTGTGCTTTCGTTGTTAAAACGAAAGAAACCAAATTGATTCAGTATCAACACAGGAAATTTCATCAAATTCCGTTTCATGATTTTTCGTTTCTTCTTCCTTTTCCGTTGAACTGTAAAAAATGATATTTCTGAGAGAAATAAGGTCAAATAGACACGTACCTATTTACGTAATATAAAATGTAATTACTATAGTTAAATAAGTTTGAACACGTTTAAATTTTTTTAAATGTAAACGTACAATTTGTACGACTTACTTACAGGTACTACACTTTTCAGAAACAATTTATTTTCTTAATCATTAATATTCGTCAGTTGAAAATTTTCAAAAGTTTACTTATCAAAAATACATTCATTTGTAGTATAAAAATCAATACACGAGCATTTCTATTAACAGAACAAAAATAATTGTCTTAACTAAATGTTCCATTTCGTAAATAAAATGGATATTTGGTCACTAGTCTCCTAACGAAACCGTATATACAGATATCCGTACGTTGCGTGTAGGTAATAGGGGCGTTTTTTTAGAAATTGGAAATTTAAATTGAAAAAAAACATGTAATAGTATAATTTGATCTAATGAACGGAATTTTGGCAACCCCTTTTGACTAGGTACTTAAATTATTAATTTCATTTTTTAAATTCTTACTTCCATTTTGTTAATTTTCATCTCTAATAACTGATAACTTGTAACCTACACCTTACTCTTGTAGATTTTGCTATAATTTGATAACCCATCAGAGGCGGAGCGAGGGGGGCAAGAGGGTCTATCATGCCCCTGGCGCCACTCGCAGAGGGGCGCCAAATGGTTCCCAAGACAAACAATATTTTCCTCAAAATTTCAATTTTTATTTTGATCGATTTCTGGGAAATATATTTTAAATTAATAATTACTGTAATATAATTATTTCCTTTCTTGATTTGTCTGATAAAATATGCAGTAAATTAATTAAATATCTACGGTGAAGATTGTCCTTTTTATAATTGTCTAAAATGTGTAGTTGGTATAACTTATAGATAAAGGGTCTATAACCATAGGGTTTCGACCGAAGGCTTTCAACGCGTTATAAACAACAACTATTTACAATGCGTACTCCATCTGCATCTGCAAAAAGCATTTGTGTTTCTCCAAAAATACAGCGTGTAAACGGATTGAATTGCCAATAGGTGTAATGGACAATAAATTTTAGAATTTGGTGTTGATATTTTTGAACGTCGCCCTGCTTGATCTAAAAACAATTTTCAGCCGATTTTTAGTTTGAAAAAATATAGTGGGCCTTGACAATTAAGAAATAGTATATTAAAGAACGAGTATCATAAGGGAGGTTTTATAGCATGAGTTCAAGTTTAGAACACGACCCGCGTAGCGGGGAGTGTTCTAAAGAACGAGTGATCTAATCGACTTATGAAACGAGTTTTTTATACTATTTTTTCTATTTCGTGCCTTTTATGCCCGTTTTAAATGAAAATTACAAAACTTTTAAATCTAGGGAATTTTGTGATGATTGTGGCAGGTCGGCAGATTTGAAACATTTGAAAATTTAATTGCATTCGATAAATTGCCAATTTTTGTATCAATAATTTATTGTTCATTAAAATTTCTAAATAAACATGAGTCAAGAAAATATGTCATGCACGCCTCCTGAAATACGTGTGTTAGCAGAAAAAAGTGTCACTAATTTGTTTACCGACGAAATCTCGCCAGCAGTACGAAAAACAATTTGGTGTATTTGAAGACTGGTGTAACAAAAACAACATTCAAAGTGTTACAGAAAACGTTTTGTTGGCTTATTTTGAGCTTCAGCGAAAGAAATACAAGCCATCTACGTTATGGACAACGTATTCCATGTTACGATCGTGCTTAAGTTTATATAAGGATGTCGACATATCGAAGTTTCACAAACTTCAAGCTTTATTAAAACGATCATCTGAAGGGTATACTCCTAAAAAATCAAAAATTTTAGAAGACGAGCATATCAATAGGTTTATAACGGAGGCGGACGATAAAATATATTTGGCTATGAAAGTGAGTTCAATTTGTATTTACATAGCAGCATATAGCTAATTATAATTACTTTAGGTTGTTTTAATAATGGGCTACAACGGTGCGTGTAGACGAGAAGAATTAACAAACATGTCCATTGATGACATTCAATATAAACCCGATACGATCATAGTATCTGTACCTAAAACCAAAAATAACGTACCACGAATTTTTGCAGTATCAGATGTGCTCTGGATTAAACTAATTAACAAATATTCAAACTTACGCCCAAAAAATGTCCCTCATAAGAGGTTCTTTTTAACTTTTTGGAATGGATACTGTATTAATAGTCCCATGGGCATTAATATAATGGGGAAGGTGTCGAAAAACATTGCGACGTATCTTAAATTACCAAATCCCGAATTGTTCACCGGTCATTGTTTTAGACGATCGAGTGCGACACAGTTAGCAAATTGTGGTGGCGACTTGCTGACCATTAAACGTCACGGGGGGTGGAAGTCGTCAGCCGTCGCTGAGGGTTATGTAGAAGCTTCTTTACAAAGTAGACTGAAAGTTTCCCAAATGCTTGGTTCGTCTCAACAAAATAGCTTAAACTTGCCTTCGGCAAGCGCCAGCACCAGTGCTTTGTCAGAGATGGAATCCAATTGTACTTCTACAATTCAGGGGAACAGTAACACGTATCAACAGAACATTGTTTCAACCAATAACTTACCTGGTGTGATCATTAATCCACAAGACACATCTAACGTTACTGTAAACGTTTATAATAATTGTACGTTTCATGGAAAAAATTAGTTTATTAGAATTTATTACAGGTTTTGTCATTTTTTGGTGTTTATCTAGTCGTTCGTTCCACGCAGTAGCTTAAACTTGTCACTATGCTCTACTGATTTCTCGAAATGTAATTTTACCTGTTCTGAAAAAAAAATATATATCGACAGAACATTATTTTGTACTAATAACATAACCTACCTGTTGTGATTATTCATCCACAGCATATATCTAACGTTACTATAAATGTTTGTAATTAATGTAATTGTGCGGTGCGTTCGATGGAAAAAATAATTATTAAAATTGCACATTTTTGTGTGGTTATGTCGATTTGTTTGACGTTTATTCAGTATAAGCAACTTTAAAACCAAAAATTACACTAGGCTATAAAACAACTGGTATTATCTATAAACGAACCGAAATGAGTGCGTTTATAGCTCTATAACAGCACCGAAATAGAAAATAGTTATTTATGTGTCTAGAGCGTAAAATGAGATTTTTTGATGTGAGGTCTAATTTTTAGCAGCGAAGCGGAGCTGAGCTGCTAAATGACGACCGAACATCAAAAACGCATTTTGCTCGAGATACATACAAAATTTTTCGTACGACGGCAATATAAAATTAATAACTTTTGTATTTTGTAAGGTTATGTTTTACGTAAATTACGTTTCTAAAAATTGTTCCAGCAAATAACTGTTTTGAGTTTTGATCTTTCGTATTATAATTATAAGTACAACTAATAGGTACTTTCACAATTTTGCATTTTGTTAAATAAGTAATTAATTTACGACTTCAATATTGTCTAAATAATTATTCAAAGTTTGAATTTTGTCTAATGAGCGTGCGCCATCTAGTGGAATAAAATTGAAATTTCACAGAATCAAACAAAAAGTATATAACCGTGAAGTATCTTATTGGTTATATACCTGTCCATGTATAATTTTTACGATCATATACTTGTATGTAAAACAAACTCGATCAAAATGTCCGACTTTAGGCGTTACTTCACGAAGCGTAAAGAATGTTTTTAGAGTCGGTCGTACGAAAAAACTATTTTCTATTTAGGTAAATTGTCTTTTAGGTTAATAATATGGAAAAATTGTATTTAACCAAATTGCTCAGAATATGAAATTATGGCATTATGCCAAATTTCAAAAATATCGCAAATTTTAATTAGATGATAACGAGTTTAATACAATTTTCAAATTTTAATTCAATATTACAATGTCCAAATAATATAATTGTTAGGCTCCAAGACCGAAAACGGACATTTAGCAAAATGTGTTTTGAAAACAGGTAGATGCCACAAATCGAAATTCGTGAAATGACTGTTTAAAAAAACTTAATTCACGATTTCTTTGAAATTTGGCATAAGGTCATAGTTTCATATTCTGGGCAATTTGTTTAAATACAATTTTGTCGTATTATTGGCCTAAAAGGCACTTTACCTAAATAGAAAATAGTTTTCTCTTAATTGTCACGGTCCACTATATTTTTTCACTTTGAGAACCTGCTTAAAATTGTTTTTTGGCCAAGCAGGGCGACATTCCAAAATATCAACATCAAACTCTAAAATTTATTGTCTATTACACCTATTGGCAACTCAATCCGTTTACACACGGTAAATTGCTACTAAAATTTCTGAATTTCATTTTAAGCCGTTTGACCTTGTACAAACCAAAATTTTCGCCCTGCGGCGCTATATACTCTTTTTTTAGAACGTATTTTATTATAAAAAGTACATTCTATACTTTATATTACGATTTTTCGGGGATGGGGGCGCCAAAACGGTATCGTGCCTCGGGCGCCAGTTATGCTCGCTACGCTACTGTAGCCCATCATAATCATATGGTCTGGTTTTCCAACAAACGACTTATTTCATGTTTCACCACCTTAAGTCTAGCCCACAGATAAATCAATTTCAGTTAACCGTTACGTGTCCATAGTTTTATGCCTAAGTACAGTATACTATGTCTACTAACTGTTAATGTCATTTTTTCCAAAAACAATTATTTGTTTCAAATGGAACTAAGCATTTTTATCAAGCAGCACCGACAGTTTTAAAAATTACCGTCACAAATTTTAGAAACACACTGTACATTTTTAGGTAAAAAATGTAAACAAACTACGTAATCATATTGCCTGAAATGAAATCAAAAGTGGTTTATGTAGAAGAAGAATTTATTGTGAAAGCCGGACACATAAACGGCGAAAGTAGATTCATAAAACACGATATTATGTTGGATTTGTTTTATAGAAAAGTTACAAAAAAAATTATTATTACAAAAATTTAATGAAAGTAGTACGTACACGCACCTGATGCACTCGAAAATTTATGTGGGCCAATATTTAAATTTATCTCACTTCCTGTATTATAATGTTTACATATTTTAACACAAAATGTTTAATTTAATTATAAATTTACTTTCACTATTTTAATTAACCGCTCGTATTAAAATTAACCGGAAACTTCCGTTTTAATCGATAATTAATTGGGCGGAAATAGGCTTTTATTAAGAAAAACGAGATTACTCGTAATATCGCATATATGCTTAATTGCCGCTTCTTTGAAAAAGCATCCCACTACAAAAAATTCTCTCGCATTTCAACCTATCCAAGAAATGAATTTGCAAAAAAATGGAAATGCTTCCGGTGTAGTGGCAGGATATCCTCTATATATTGAATTTCATTCACTACAATCGGCTCAGAGTTGGTTTTTCACCATTTTCAAACTTCCAAAAAATGAACTCAAGCGTAAGTGTTTTTCTAATATTTCAAGTGCATAAAAAGTAATTTCGACTGATTTCTTTCTAGTTCGCGTTTCTTTTGTTAGCCGTCATTGCAGCCCTTGCGGTTTGTTATGCATACCCATCAGGAAGCGTACACCACGAAAGGTGAGAACAATAAATAATTTTTACTTTGTAAGAAGAGAAAACTTAAATGTGACGTTTTCAAATTTGCCAACTTATCGTTTTAGGGTAAGGATTCACATTCCGACCAAAATCAAAACAATTTACAAAACGCACGTGATTAAAGTGCCGGAACACCACCATCACATCAAAGAAAAAATTAAAGAGGTGCCGAAATACATTCCAGTTCCGGTTAAGAAACACGAACATCACGAACATCAAGAGCACGATTTAGGTGGTTTCGGTGGTGGCGGATTTGGAGGCGACGATGGTGGAGATGGTGGAGATGGTGGACTTGGCGGTGCTATTTCGTACGGCGGTTCCGGTGGAATAGGTCGCACTGGTGCGTTTGGCGGCTCTGGTGGAGTCGTTGGCGGCGGTGGAGGAGAGTATTAAAATTAGAAGAAATTAGTCAACCGATTATATCGTTGTTAATTATTTTTTAGTTTTTTTAATACTTTTGTTACCTAAAGTTGAAGATATTTGTACAATAATGCAATAAGACTGAATTATTTTTGTTTAAAACTGTGCCGATTAAATATTTAAATTAAACTTGACTATGAATTTTCACTTTTTTACCACTCATCCCTCACCGACAACTCTCTACAGTGAGCTGCATTTGCTCCTTTTGAAATTGTATTCCAAAATGCACCCCTAAAAACTTAGAAACTTTGAAAGTTGAAGTTAAAATCCAAAAAAATCATATTATCAAGTAGAAGGGGTGGAAATTTCATGAAAATCGCCCACTAGAACTGTCATCACGTCATCAGTTAAGGAGTGGCGTCAACCTTCAACCCTTAAAAAATTATTCTGCGTTATTTGAGTAATAAATTTTAAAATGCTTTATTCGCGTCTCTCACATTTTTCTTCTAAAATCAACGGTTTTGAAAAATTTCGTAATTCATTCGAAAGGAAGCTGCACTTCATTGAAAAACAGAGTTTCGACACTAATTTTGCATTACTTGCTTAGAATGCTCGAATGCAAGCAAATTAATGCAATTAATGTTGGAACTCTCTTTTTAACTTTTCTCATGAACCGTTGATTTTAGAAGAAAAATTTAAGAAGCCCAAATTTAAATAAAGCACAATAATTTTAATCTATGTAACAAAAACACTAGTTTTTAAGGGTTGAAAGTTGGCGCCACTCCTCAACGAGTAGTTCTTAGTTGTGTGATTTTGGACTTCAACTTTGAGAGCTTACAACTTTTTAGAGGTGCCTTTTTGTGCATAATTTTAAAAGGGGCAAATATTTTAATTTGGTCCTGGGAACTAACAGTATATAGAACATTGTCAGTGATGTTCTGGGACACCCTGTATAATAAACGTGATTTTACCTGGGGCCATAATGACAATATTATGAGGGTTAAGGCGGTGTGAGGGACACCACTTACCACTTACAGAAAATTCAGAGTAACGTGCATATTCTTCACAATATTTGGTTTGCTGAAAATCAACCTCGTAGTTACAAAATTTTCAGTGCTAAGAATTTTTGAACGATGATTGGTACTGAGGTGTGTTGGTTGACCGTTAATTGGGGAGAAGTCTAAGGTTGCTTGAGTCAGCTCAGATTTTTTCTAGTTTCTTACCTCTACTATCAGTTGTTTCTGATTCCCAAAAGGCACTATGACGTTTCACACTTTTATTTATCATAAGGTAAAGTTGAAGGCTTTTACATGGCTATAAAGTATTGCATGATGAGTGATGAGTAAAAGTGCGTAACTTGTCGTTTGTCGTCACCTTTCAAAAACGGTAGAAAAAATCGGAACTGGTTTTGAAGGTTGACTCGATACATTTCAATTTATAATTTCAGCCGCATTTCTTTATTCGAGTATGTCCGTCAATATGTTGTTAAGCATATTGTATTTGTTACAAATAATAACAACAATTAGTGCTACAAAAACGGAAAATTACATTTTTCCTAAGCTGCCTAATTATGTTGAAAATTCAAAAAGTGAAACGTGTAAAAATCATAGTGAACTATATAAGGCCCATTTGAACAATTATACTCTTTGGGCACAAGAGAGTAAATATTGATTATTTTATAAAAAAAAAGTATTAAAATGAATAACTTTTGTTTAAGTGTGGGATGCGTCTGCAAAATATACCACGGGATTTTTGAGAGGCAACATACAAGAATTAGGAGATTTCGATCAGTGTAAATCAGTAAGGGGTCCCTTTGCAACACAATATTGTATCGTTAAAATCGTCTCTCGTGCACCGGCCCCTAATCCCAGTAGGGATCCACTCTTACTTCAGTACGATCCCTACGAATCAGTTTTTAACAAAATTTACGTGAGTTGATTATATTATTATGAGGACGATTGAACTTGAGTTATTGAGATACACTCCATAAGGGGATAGATTAACCCCATCCTAAAGCTTCTCTTTTCAAAAGTTTTTGTTTTTTATAATCTAAAATTAAGCATACCTCTTCCAAGTTTTTTAATGTTTCTCAGGGTGTTCATATTTTTGACTTTTGGGGTTATTTATCCAAAGGGATAATAAGAATTCTTATACTTATGAGTCTTATCACTTATAAGGGACGTGTTACCAATTTCCTATACTCAAATGTGTAGAATATTAATTAAAAACCTCTCTTAGATACACTTTACCTTGCGGTGTAGTTCTCGTGCAGTCAGGAATCCGTTTACTTAATTTCTAGCGTTTGTTCAAATAGATTGTATGTTCTAGTATTTACAGACAGATCCAACTACTGACGCCCTTTGTCTTATGTTTAGTGAATTTATGTAAATAATATCATCCAAAACGTTCTAAATCACTGTTAGCACACCCTGTATTTATTTGTGTTACTTTGTCTTCCTGAAAGCTATTAACTAACTACACATTTTTAAAGAAAACGAACGATACCACGCAAGTAAGTCGGGATTCCGTCCAATTAGCTTTATGCGTTCCTGCCTCGTGTTCCCCGAACGACTTGGAAGAAAGTCTGAATCGTTTCGTAAATAGTTCGGACATTGGAAACGTCACCTACGAAGTTCAAGCTCATCCGAATTTATGCCAAAGTCAAGATTTGGAAAAGAGTTTCGATGGGGTCGATATACTTTTTTGGTAGGTTTTCTGTTTATGCTTATATTTGTTCACCAATTTCTATCAGCGTAAGGTTGGGCAGATTTTTTGTGCGAAGTTAGTTTATGTAGTGGAGGGATTCTTCTCTGTTGTAGTGCACACAGTGTGATTGATCAGCACCGAATTAAGACATTGCTAAATTTAAACCTATGATCTAGCTTCTAGCTCTTCAGATAAGCGAGATACTCATGTTACACAACGTATTTCAATCACCCTGTATGTTGCGGGCCCCATTAATGGGGGCAATAAAAGAGATAAAAATAAAAATTTGTATTTTTAGGACAACTGCGTCATCGACCATTATTAGCAATTTAATTATAATTTTGTTGATTAATAATGGAAATTTTAAAAATAATATAATCTTGATCTTTGCGACATTTTAAATACGTACTCGATTTTACTTATAAACAAGCAAATTCGAATTATAATTTTAAGTATTATGTTTACAAAAAGCTTTGTTTTTTAATTGTTTTGATTTTAATACCTACTACTCACTACAATTTGTCCTATTTGCCTAGTCTTGAGTAGTGTCTTTTCAAGTTAAATAATTAGCGGGTAGGCAACACATCGTGCATAGACGCTTTGATTATAGCCTACATTTAAATTTAACGAAATAGCTAAACGACAGGCCCAACTTCATTCATCATAATTGCAAAATAGGCAATTTTATTATTAAAATTATTTTTTTCTAGTTTCATCGTTTGTATACTGTTATTATTAACGTTTTTCTCCACAATTCTAGACCACATTTCTACGAGTGAGTTTTTAAAGGTTTTAATTGGTCTCTGTTTAAATTATATATTTTAGATTTACCTTTTCGAGATCTGTACTTGGCATTTTCAGCAAAGAAAAACTTCAAGCGATTAATTACTAACGAACACGGTGCATCGCAGTTGGCCATTTTAAATGGAATGAAAACGTTTTCAATTTTTATCGTAATTCTAATGCACAGGTTTGCCTGGTCGTCTATAAGCTATTTAAAAAATTTTGACTACATAGAAAAAGTAAGGACACGCATTTAGTGAAGGGTAGAGTTTAACATTTTCTATTAACAACAATTTTAGGAATATAGACGGACATATTCGGCGTTTTTCCTCAATTCCGGTTTAATTGTAGATTCGTTCTTTATGTTTAGTGGAACTCTAATGGCGTATGTTTTACTAAATAAAAAAATAAAGAATCCTTTTCTGCTCGTAGCTGTGCGATATTTAAGGTAAGAATATGTCTCCACGTCTCACAGAAAACTGCTCGTTTGTTGTATGTCTAAGCTTTAGCTTGTCCAGCAATCTAGTGTCTAGACCAGCGATGGCGAACCTTTTTTGGTGGCGGGTCAACCAATCAATTTTTTTTTTTAATATGAAGTCGTGGGTATATTATTCGCAGTGATGGCGCGAAACGTCACGTTCAAGGTCGTAGCCAGAAAACACTTTCAGGGGAAGGTTTGCAAGTAAAGTTAGACAATTTTGCATTTGTAGCGTTAGAAATAAAATGAAATAGCGCTGCAGGCAAAAATTTTTGATTGTTCAAGTTCAAACGGCTGAAAAACAAAGTACCTGAATTTTAATAACCATGATAGTGTCTCCAAAGATAATGTTTCACAAAAACAAGAGATGAAAATTTTGGCCATTTTGTTTGTCTGCTTTTCTTTTAGTTACAAAACTTTAGCTTAGACTTCCTGAACATGCTCGTGGGCCATTAAAAGTTGCCTCGTAGGTCAGTCTATGACCCGCGGGTCATAGGTTCGCCATCGCTGGTCTAGACTCTAGTGTCTAGAGAAACCAATTCTCGGTCTATCGACAAGACGACTTCCCAATTTTGAGCTGTTTTAGCTAATCGCTGTCTTACAGCCCAACGGCTTAAGCTTAAGCTTAAGCTTAAGTTGGTTTTTTAAATTTAACTTAAACAACTAATTAAATTATTATTTTAGGTTAACACCCGCGTATGCTCTTGTAGTTCTGTACTACTCTTCGCTTTTCTATTACATTGGTTCTGGCCCTTTTTGGAATTTACTGATAAACTTCGAAATAAACAAGTGCAGAAAGAACTGGTGGACTAATTTACTTTACATAAACAATTATGTTAACACAAGAGAGATAGTAAGGTCGATTCCACTCTTATAACCTCGTAGAAATTAAATTAATTTCTTGCAGTGCATACCCATTTCCTGGTATCTTCCTTGCGATTTTCATTTTTTTATCGTCGGCATCCTAGTCGTGATGGCATTTAAAAGAAATAAAAAAATTGGAATATTTCTCTTGTTCCTTCTATTAGTTATTTCTGTAATTTTTCCATTTGTAGAAACAATCTCTAACCAATATCCTGCACTTTTAAAACTACACCGAGCAGAACTGATGTCGGAATCGTCGTCTTCGTATTTTTTTGACTTTTACATAAAGTCTCATATACGCGCCACCCCATATTTAATCGGAATAATTACTGGTTACATTTATCACGAATTAAAAGGGAAACAGTTTAAACTATCCAAGGTAAGCACTTTTTCATTTCACCTTTTCTTTCAGAAACATAACAATAATTCCAGGCTACCTCCAACTCGTTAATAGTTGCATCACTAGCAGTGCTAATTTTAAGCGTATACAGTGGGTCAATTTTTTTCGACCCTTACCACAAATATGACGCGTTTGAAGCTGGTGCATACGCAGCTCTTTACAGGCTACCGTGGTGCATTGCCACAATGGCTTTGATGATTGGAATCACTCATGGAACGGGAACGCTATTCAAAAGTTTTCTTTCGTTGAATATATGGGCAATTTTCGCAAAGCTTTCGTTCTCGGCGTATCTGCTTCACATGCAGTTTAATATTAGAAGCTTTGCCTCTGTAAACACTAGCAACTCTTTTAATGCTTTCAATATTGTAAGTGTCTATTTATTAGTCCGAGTAGGTACTTAATTTATTTCATTAACTTGCAGCTTCATCTAGCTTTGGGAGATGTAATGATAACCTTTTTTATTTCGTTATTTCTATACCTAGGAGTGGAAGCTCCCATAGTTAACCTGTCTAATTCGTTTCTAAAGTCTTACGGAAGAATAGAAGAAAATCCGCCGTCTTCAGGATTTGGTGGCATTCCACTTAACGACCATGTGCCATAATGTGTTTTAACTACTACCCCGAGTCAGTTTTGTAAGAAAGAATGTTCTTTTAAAGCGTTACGTTCAAGTAAATAAACTAATTATTTAATTTATTAGTATTTCTTTTACTCGAGGGTATCAAATGGAACATTTTTTCAAGGTCATGGCTACCTAGACGCAAATTACATTAGCTAATAAAATATTTTTTAGTTAACACTTTTGTGCAATTAATAGAATAGATTCAACATGGTTGCCCGAATAAAGAGAGTCCTAAAATATACAGGGCGTTTTATTAGAAAGCCCAAAGCTGACGTCTTTTCCGGCATAACAGAAAGTACATGAACGTAAATTGTTGGCTACTCAGTCTCGTACACTTCGAGTAGACACCCCACAGGATGAAAAAGTTATTAGAGTGCAAACTTAATTTGATTTACACCTCCAGAACCAGGCATATAGTGTGTGTGAGCGTCAGAAGGATGATGAGAGTAGGTAATTGGAGCCTATTTCCAGAATAATCATTCAAAGGTGTGTGGTGTGTAAGTGGCACGTACAGGGTGACCCCGAGTCCCGAAAAAGTCTCATAACTTTTTTGCTATGTGATATATCGACTCGATTTCTTTTTCAAAAGATACGTACAGCAATAATGCATAATTTAAAAATAGTCTCGTTCATATACAGGGTGTCCCAATGTTATAAATACACTAAAGTTAGGTTTTTTGAAATAGAACCCCCCTTTTTTTATTTTATTTCTGAATTATAAACTAAATTGTGCGTAATATTCATCAAGGTTGTTTTCACGTACCTGTCACAATTTTTGACTTAAGTCACTTTCTTGTTCAAAAATCCTAAATTCAAGGTTCCGCTCGAAAATTCATAACTTCCAAACCGTTCGAGATAAATTGATAATTCTTTCTCCTATGGATTCCTGAAGCTTTGCCAAGTCTTTTGGCATGTCTTGGACCATTTCATCAAGTTTTATGAGGTTAGTGCGATTTTTTGAAAATGCCAACTTAATCATGTCGAAAACTATTTTTTTTCAAATGGCGCCCCCTGTATATTATTGCACTAATCGAAAGCTTATAACTATAAGTATGGGTTGTTCAAAATTTTGTTTCTTCATCATAACAGCCAGAATTTTCACATTCGACCATACTTATAGTATATTGTTGGAAAGCTTGCCAAAAAAGCTTTCGATTAGTGCAATAATATACAGGGAGTGCCGTTTGAAAAAAAATAGTTTTTGACATGATTAAGTTGGCATTTTCAAAAAATCGCACTAACCTCATAAAACTTGATGAAATAGTCCAAGACATGCCAAAAGATTTGGCAAAGCTTCAGGAATCCATAGGAGAAAGAATTATCAATTTATCTCGAACGGTTTGGAAGTTATGAATTTTCGAGCGGAACCTTGAATTTAGGATTTTTGAACAAGAAAGTGACTTAAGTCAAAAATTGTGACAGGTACGTGAAAACAACCTTGATGAATATTACGCACAATTTAGTTTATAATTCAGAAATAAAATAAAAAAAGGGGGGTTCTATTTCAAAAAACCTAACTTTAGTGTATTTATAACATTGGAACATCCTATATATAAACCAGACTATTTTTAAATTATGCATTATATCTGTATGTATCTTTTAAAAAAAAAATCAAGTCGTTATATCACATAGCAAAAAAGTTATGGGACTTTTTCGGGACTCGGGGTCACCCTGTATATCAATGGGAAAAATTAAATTTGCGTTAACTAGATTTTCGATCATCGATCAATTATTTAGAAAACGAAGAATAGAATTCCGATTTAAAATTTTTGTCAGCGCACTCCTTTGCTCATGTTAGCGGTAAACTAGGTGCTCCACTGCATTACGAACAAAAATGCATTGAAAAATCACGTACTACTACGATAGCTATCTGTTGCTTACCAAATTCGTTTAAACACTATTTGAATGAAAGTGTACAAATTTCTTTTGTTTCGCGTTCATTGATACTGTTTAGAGTATTTACACAACTAAAATGTTTCAAATATAGAAAATTACCTACTTATTCTCACCGAATTTTTACTCTTACTATACATTTTTACTTTGTTGTTTAGTTTAGTCATGGTCGGTTAATTTCATATCAACTTTTTATTTTGGCATTTAAAGATTTTTAGAAAATCAGTTTTTTTCGGCAAACAAATAGTTGAGGTAGTAATTAGAGAAAAGAAAAATTTTAGAGACATAATTTATAGAAAATTGAATGTAGTACCTATTTTTTGCATTAGAACACTTTTCTTTAAAAGTGGGTAGTTTTCGACTTATTAGCGATAAAAAATGTTTTGTGCCGAATTTGAAAGTTCCTTTAGCTTTAACGCGCGCTCACGCCTAAATCGTTCATCTAAAGAAAAAGACTAACAGCTATAATTTCTAGAAAATTTAATGCACTTTATTTTTTATAGAAAGACTTTTTTCATAAAGTGCGTAATTTTCAAGTTATAAGCGAAAAACCTATAAAAGAGACAAAATCTAACTTTCTCGAGCACTTCTGTATATTATCGTCTCCAGTTCGCTCGCTCGCTCTACGAGAAATCCGCCCATCAAACTTCAAAGACGTTTACCACCACGAAGGCGGCAACTAAAACAGTCTTCTACAGTATAGTATTTAAAATCTACACAAAAAAACAATTTTTTGGGATAAAAATTTAAGTTTTACCCCCAAAAACACCCTTCACACTTAAAGCGTTCTAGCACCTAAACTATTTACTTGACGAAAAAAATCTAAGAGACATATTTTGTAGGAAATCGGATGCACTTTATTTTTATATAGAAACATTATTTACTGAAAGTGCTTAGTTTTTGAGTTATAAGCGATAAAGAAAGAAAAAGTTTTTGGGGAATTTTTGTCAAACTTTAACGCACTCTAGCGCCTAAGCCGTTTGTCTGAGAAAAACACCTTTCGAATATAGTTGGCAGGAAATTTTATTTAGTTTACTTTTATATAAACGCACTTTTCTCAAAAAAAGTCTAGTTTTGAAGTTGAAAGCAAATAACTGAAAAAAGAGTCGATTTTGAAAGTTTTAACTTTAATGCGCTTTAGCACCTAAATTGTTGACCTGAGGAAAAACTCATAATTTCTAGAAAATTTAATGCACTTTATATTTTATAAAGAAACTTTTTTCATAAAGTGCGTAATTTTCAAGTTATAAGCGAGAAACCTGTACAAGAGACAAAATCTAACTTTCTCGAGCACTTCCGTATATTATCGTCTCTCGCTCGCTCGCTCTACGAAATCCGCCCATCAAACTTCAAAGACGTTTACCACCACGAAGACGGCAACTAAAACAGTCTTCTACAGGATAATATTTAAAATCTACACAAAAAATACAATTTTTTGGTACCTACCTTTAAAAATTTAAGTTTTACCCTCAACAACACCCTTCGCACTCAAAGCGCTCTAGCACCTAAACAGTTTGCTTGACGAAGAAAATTTAAGAGACATAATTCGTAGGAAATTGGATGCACTTTATTTTTATATAGAAGTGCTTAGTTTTGAGTTATAAGCAATAAACAAAAAAAACTTTGTTTGGAATTTTGGTCAAACTTTAACGCACTCTAGCGTATAAGCTATGTGTCTGATTGAAAAACTCTTCAAATATAGTTAGTAGAAAAGATTTATTTTGTTTAATTTTATTATATAGGCGCAATTTTCTTTAAAAACGTTTGAAGTTTTAAGCGAAAAATTGAAAACAGAGCCGATTTTAGAAGTTTTAACTTTAATGCTTGCTAGCGTCTCAATCGTTGACCTGAGAAAAAAAAGTTAAGATATATAATTTGTAGGAAATTTAATGTACTTTATGTTTATATATACAAGTTTTTTTATAAAATGCGTAGTTTTTGAGTTATAAGCAAAAAACTAAAAAAAGAGCAGATTTTTAAAGTTTTAACTTTAACGCCCGCTAGCGTCTAAATCGTTGACCTGAGAATAAAAAGTTAAGAGATATAATTTGTAGGAAATTTAATGTACTTTATTTTTATATAAATAAACTTTTCTTATAAAGTGCGTAGTTTTTGAGTTATAGACGAAATATAACTCTTTGGTTTTCTAGTTCACATGCCATTAGAAGCTCTACGCTTACATTATCTAGAAGTAGAGAAGAAGTAAAGTAGAGTAGAGAATTAGAGAAGAAGTAGAAGAGAGAGATTATTTCTTTAAAACACATGGGGGCTAAAATAGATCAAAATGAATCTTCTAGTCGGTAAAAAGAGCACAATAATACAGCACTTTGTGTGTAACTTTAGCCTTTAATTTAATCGAATTAACATCTTCACACTCGAGTCTCTTAAATTTTTCCTTAATTTATTGGCGTATTTCTAAATAGTGTGAATGAAATTATAAATATTGCACCAATTAGTTGACGTTTTAATTAAATTTCTAATGTGACATTTTTTAAATTATTAAATTATTAATAATCTGATACTCCATTTAAAATTTCGTAAATGGAATGGAAATTTTGAAGCAACGGCCATTTAAATGTAAAAATTACAAATTATCATTTGCATCATTCGAGTGTTATTATTAATAAAAATACATGCAAGTTGCATTCTTTTAAGTTTGTTAATTTCTCAAATTACTAAATCACAGTCATTGACAAATTTGGATATTTTTTAGAATAAAATTCAGATCAACACCATTTAAATTACGAAATTGACATATTTATGCAAAATAAAAATGCTGTCCACAGGCTGTTTTTAATAGAATAATAGATTTAGGAAGTCCAACCCAACATTTTAACTTACAAAATGCGGATGCAGGGTAATCCGTACAGAGCTTTCCCTACTTATGCAAACGGGAAAGAGATCATATTATGTCTCTTATAGGTTTTCCTCGAGTAAAAAATTTCAAACTAAATACGCATCAAAGAGATGAAAAGCTGTGAATTTGATGAAAATGACACAATCACCATTTGAACTTCAAACTGCTTCTGCTTACATTATTTGCATGTTTGTGTTTTTGAATACCCACAGGCTATAAGAACGTATAATTGATGGTTTGTCGTTTTTGTTTTGGGACAGTTAACGCAACAAATGCGACCTCACCTAATCAATGACCAATTATGTAACGATCCATCGATAAAAAAGAAATCGTTCAATTTAGATGTATATAACGTCCATTTATGCACGTTTACAGAAATTGTTCTCACTTTAACGCATTTAGTGCATATTAAGAGAAACTGTTACTTTTGTTTGAAACTTGTCGTCACATAATAACCCATACTGCCGGCAAATTACAAAAAAATAATGCGACTCGTACATACGGGGATGCTATTTCCTCTTACGTCTTGAGTAACTTTACATAATACCTCGTTTTATGCTTAAAAAGTTGTAAGTGGGGAACTTTTACTCCAGTTGTATAAAAAGCGAGCCAAACAAATAAATTAATTTGTATATCTTTTAGTTTAGTTTTGTGACTTTGTGGATAACCACTAACTTTGATTTCGAAAGATGGCTTCCATCAAGTGTATGGTAAGTTTTACGAACTGGGGACGTAGTTCTCGTTAAGTGAAAATGCGCTCTTCTTTTCGATAGTTCGTCCTACTCGCTGTTATTCTGTCCATTGTCAGTTGTACACCAATTCCTGGATTTGGAAAACATCAGTGAGTACTCATTTTTTTGAAATTAGTTTAGTTGGTGTTTGTCTTCTTTCTGAGGGGGTTCTACCCTCTACCTCTACAACCGTAGTTTCAGTGATCGATAAATTTTAAAAAAATGGAAGACGTTTAGTTTTCAAATTTTAAAATTTTCACTAAAACATCCTCGACTTCCAAACTGACCTATCACTTTCCAACTAAAAATTGGGACAAAAAAATTATTTTTAAGGGTAGGAGGCTACTTCATTTAAAATCAGTTGAAACCCCCGAAAAATTAAATATTTTGTTTTTAAGTAATTGTTTATTGTTAATGATTTGTAATTAGTTTAAGGTTAGTGGGTATTGAGTATTGTTTAATTAACTTATCAACACACGCGATAGTTACTGTGTCGAGTGCACAAAACTTCAAAACGATATCTTTGGCTGCCTGAAAAAATCCATGAAATGCCCACTTCAAGGGTTATAAATAGAAAACTATTTAGGATCTTGAAAGTTACTTCATTCCTTAATTTCCGATAAAAGGCGCCTGTAACAATTTCACAAATTCGGTTTTCTCTCCCCGCCCTCTTTTTCTGCTCTTCTCATTCATTGCCACATTTTTTTTTGGCTCAAAGAAACACGAGATGGAGGAACTTAAGGGACCGAGGACGTCACTGATGAGAAAGAAGGTGATGGTACGACATTTTCTTCGAAAGTAGCACTTGCTACTTGCTAACGAGTATCGTCCACTATCATGGTGCGAGGCTCTCCATGTGTTCTATTTCTTCGACGTAACCTTTCTCCTCTCTTTGATTTAACGATCTGTAGCTCTCCTTCCAGCTTTAAACCTTTAGCATTTTCAGTTCTTGCTTTTAACTTTTATTTTTCTTCTATTTATGCGTAAATGCTCTCTCCGGCTACCGGCTACTCTAATACTGTTCTACTACTATGTACTATTATTTATGTCATCCATTTCTACTTTATTTCTTACAACTGCATTGTCTAATAATAAAATAATATCCAACTTTACTTCTCCAAAAATCTATTTTGAGCAGCTTGGGCGCGTTTTTGCCTCTGGCCTTTAATACCCCGTATGCAATTAATTTTATGTCATTTGATATGGAGCCATTTCTGATAGACTCTCTGAACTGGGGCCTAAACAACAGATTTCAATAGCGAGTTGAGAGGTTTTGGTCCAACTATAAAATGATTTCAAGGTCACCTCCTCGGCTTGTATAAGCTGATGTCTATGGTTCCACTTTCACAAAGATTTCCTTTTGGTTCATTTTATTATTAGAAGGTGTTGTCCGGAGAGGGTGCATCTTCGTGTTAGGGAAGAAATTGAGAGACTAGCAAATCTGAGTAAGCGATCAATCCAAAGCCATCCATCTTCAACGTAACTTTTGTTACACCCTGTAATTTTATTTTACACTGAAACCCGTACAGGAGGTTCCAATTCAAGGAATTCCAATTAAAGCAATTTCCAATTTCTCTCCAATTAATTTAAAAAAATTAAGAACAGCAAAAAAATAATTAATTTCGTTAATAACTACAATAAAGTAATAAAATTAATCGAACATTGTACCTAAATAAAATTAAATTATAATTATCAAACAATAGAATTATTAGAAAGCGAATTCAAAACGAGTTTTTGGGGGGTCATGTTATAGATTTTTTAAAATTGATATTGTTATAAAACTATTATGAATTAATTATTATATAATTTCATTTTACTTGCACTTTTTGTAGTCATATGAGTCCGGTAATTCCGGTTCTGCTCTACTTATTACCTTTAAATTATATCAAGTCACTCCTTTTCTTTCTGCCTTTCTTATTACTCTTCTAACTTGTTATTAATAAAATTATATAATTAATTTATAGGTATATAATAATAATTTTTACTTTCATACAAAGTTATGAATATCTAGATTATCTAGTAAACTTCCCTTTCAAAATGAAATTGTAAATTTTTTTTCTACTAATTGAAAGATTGTTTTAACTCTTGTTTTCAATAATTTATTATTAGGACAATAGCTTATTATATTTTTTATTTATTTAAGAACAAATTGTTAAACAATTTCTTTAGTTTTAGTAAGTACTAATTGAAGTTCTTTCGTAATTAGCTTTCTACTTACTTGCAACTAACTCGACAACTAATTGAAGTGTAATAACAATTTTTTTACAATTTTCCTAGTCACTTTACGTGTTTGTTGGTTTAAAATTAGAGATTTAAAATTAAAGAATTACCTTATATCATATTCTTGTAATCTACTTACTATATTGTGCGTACGTAAAATTGTCGAGGGTGGTTTTGTAACTAATGCACCAAAAATCTCTTCTCTTAACCCCATTGCCGAGCTGTCAGAGTGCTTTAAAGCTATCAAACTTTCTTTTTAAAAATATCGAAAACAATCATTCACACAAAAAATTCTTTTAAACAAAAATTATTCTCCGATTAATTATCTACAAATTTGCTTCTTATGCAGTTTTGCGTGGGTGTACAGTTAAGGCCCAAAAAGGGGGCCAAAAATCGTTAGATGCAATTTAAAAAAATCGGTTTAATGTTTTCACATTTTTTCTTCTTTGAGCGGTTGTAGTTAGCGCTTCTGGTTGTTGGTTTTACTAAAAACAAAAATGTAAATTATAAACAAGCCATTATGTCATTTTAAAAATACCGATAGAAAAAATAGATCTAAGTAACAAAGATCGTGAGAGTCATCAGTCATCAGCAGAGAGGTGTAAGGTGTATGTGATCCATTCTAAACAACTTGCCAACATTTTCTTTGCTATCTTGGCTGTCTTTTAACCCCCCTCCCTCTCTCATACTAATTTTTTAAATTCATCTATACTAATTGGGCGGAATTTATTAATAGAGCACATTTATTATTATTACTATTTAGGCTTTCACGGCCAGGGTCATTAGTGCGAGTGGTTTTTTGATTAATGGGCCATGGTCGAGAGGTTCTTTGCGAGCTACCTATAACGTTTGGTTTGCTGCTGTGGCAAATATCCTAAGAGATGGTTTATCCTCCGTGGTAATGGCCGAATAGTCTTTCACTCTTGAACCTTTAGTGCGGCCTCTTCGACCATTAGCACACAAAATAAACCACCTCTGAAGATGTTTGTCTCAGTATCGGTATCTCATCAAGAATTTCTCAACCACGGCCCTAAAAGCCACTCACTATAGTCACTGGAAGAGACCTAAAGAGGGCTTGTAGGATTAAAATTGGTCCACTCGAGGACGACTTTTTGTACGCAAATTGTACGTGTACGTTTTCTTTTCTTTTTAGTACTCATTTCATTATTCATGTGCCGCACCACATCCACACGGTACACCACACGCATGTTAAAAAGGTGCACGTGCCTGTACCGGTTGTAAAGACAGTTCTTCTAAAAGAAGCACCGATTGATCATGGTTGGGCGCATGGAGGATGGTACGGAAGTCACGGTTGGTGGTAAAATTGCAGTTCTAGTTACATAGGTAGGTACAGTTATGTAATTCTTATTGAATAGTTGTGGCTCGTTTTGGCTGCTATTTTTAGTGCAGAACGTATTTTGGCTACAGTGCACTACGACGTACGAAAAAAGCTAATTGAAAGCAGCATTTGTGTGCAATGAAGAGATAAGACAGTTGTCTTCTCTGTAAAAATGGCCAAAACGTGCCGTCGATTTCAAGTGTACAACTAATTGCTAAATTAAGTTATTCCGCAATATCCTGTAGATTAGTGATAATTTGGAAAAATCAATACAAAAAATTTAATATTGCTTAAAGGTGGTTCTGATTAGATAAATACTATAGTATATTGCACAATAGATGAAGTGTGGAGCTGTTCCAATTTTAAAACAAACGAGTGTTATTGTTTTGTTTAATTTGTAGCGTTTGATACAATTTTGGGGAGATTAGCTAGTGCATACGTGCCGTGCCACTGGACTACCGCTAGTAATTCAAATACTAATCCGAATGCTTCAATATTGTCATGATTTTTCTTTAGTTGCTAGAAATTTGGGGCTCGATTGGTGTCTAAATACACTACAAGTAAAAATGGGGGTTCCGATACATCGAAATTAATTCAAATAGAACAAAGCTAGTAGTAAATTTTGCGTAACTTAGCAGTCTGCAGAGGTCAAACGTTGGTATTGTGAAAGTAGTAACTTTTGATTAGTAGTCCACAAATTACGAAAGTCCAAAAGTTAAGCATTAGAAATAATTTTCCATAAAAAATGCGGACGGCGTAGGTTTATTTTGAGTCAATTTGAAGGACTGATACTGAATACTCATCAAGACTGACTCGTTCAAAGTTTAAAATATTTATTTCCAGCCACAAATAGGTGAATAATTCAGTAGATATAATATTAGTGGCGATGTAGCGAATACACTACGCCACTAATTAGGCAAAATTAAAAAAAGATGCGTTTGAAGTCGCAGGATATTCAAATTTCCTAAAAATCTAATATTGCAACTTTTATTTTCAGATGCCATTTTGGTAAGGAATTCGCCGTAAGGGCCGTTTTATTGTAAATAGTGCAAATTTTTATCTACACCTTAGTCAATAGTTATACAACAGTGCATATTGTATTTATACTTTTAAACGTAAATAAACTATTTTTTTATAATTTAGTGTCTTATTACTTATTACAGTTGTTCTAATCCAAAAATATTTAAAGTGCCAAAGTAGTGAGCCCAGAACTCTGGAGTTATCTGAGTGTAAGAAGCATAAGAGAGAGAATTGGCTTTAAACTTCAAAAAGAAATTTTTTGTACGTGCCTTCCGCTACTTTTATTTGTGACAAAATCTAGAAGAAAACAGCGTGTAAAAATGCACTTTTTGATAGTTTTTAACTAAACTGATCCTAGGTTCTAAACTTTCTACTGGAAAACAAATAGAAAGAAGTGATAAATGGCACTGACTAACATCAGAATTAAACATCAAAGTAACTGCTGAAACTCTGAATTGCTTCTTCAGATGATGATAGCAAATTCTGTAGACTAATAGTACATTCAACTTTACACGCTTCTAAGCATTTTTCCGGAATCGATCTTCAGTGCCATCTATTGACTTGAGTTGCAAACAGCTGTATGTGGTAGTCAATCTTTGGGTAAATAAAAATTGAAAATGGAAAAATCCTCAAATAACAATTTCAATGCGTTTTTGTAAGATACTTATTATTACATATTTTTTGTTCTTCATTGTATTGTAATTTTTTTATTTATCAATTTTGAATAAAATCGGATAAAACTTAAATAATGGACCTAACATATTATATATCATTGAAGAGAGGATGAAAAACTTCATTCAAATATGCCACATTCAACTAAGATAGAGATTCAACCAACGAAGATAAAAATTTCTTCAACTCATTTTATTGCCCTTAAAAAGGTGCCTAAAGAATGTGTTATTTTTTCTGTAACTGCACAACAACCAAGATATGGTTTAGCGAAAAATTGAAAAATCGAACTTTTCCTTATATCTTCAAAACAAAAGAAGATCGGGAATTCGTGTTTTTGCCATTTTAGTATTTTTTTATCTTTTAGTTATTGATTTCTCTATAAGAACCATCGAATTCTACCCACCCTGTACGTATTAAGCAAAAATACACATTCGTGCCCTGCATACTTCACGTTGTGTATTTACATTCCCTCTGAGAGCTTTAAAGAAGTAAAAACGTCTCTTTCAAGTGTCGTACGTCGTACTTGCATAAGAATTACCTACAAACGTAAGATTCAATTAAAACCATTGTATTTATAGGTATAGATTTCAACAAATTTAAGTAACAATAATAACGTAATAAGTAAATAAACTAAAAGTACAAATTTCAAACAAATATACTATAGGGACTTCAATAGGCACCTATTTTTTTTGATAAACTCAACGATTCTCAAACAATTTCTACATAATCACTTAATCACGACGTAAATTTGTTCCAATTTCCGCCCTACACCAAATTCTTAACAAAGATAATTATTCTAATTACCCTTCCTATACCTATATAATAAAAAATGTGCGTTTATGAATGCGTTACGTACTTTAGAAAAGCTTCAAACTGCCCACGTAAGTGAACACCAGATAATGAAGTCCCTTTTAGTATTAACCGTTATTTTGGCTATGATAGTTCTAAGTGAATGTGCTGTTGGAGGTAAGCCTAGTTTAACTTTAGCTTAAATTGATTAATTGTGATTTCTTTTGTAGAATTGGGCGATTTTTGCAAAGGAATATTTGGAATACCTATTATTGGAAGCTATTGTAAGACGGAGTGTACTGTAGGACCCAATCCGTTAGGATTATGTAATAACATTCAAGAACATGTTTGCTGCGCTCTTGCGTACAATGGAGAGGAATAAAAATATAATGTTGTTAACTTTAAACTAAATTTTATAAATTTAATTTAGGCTAAACCATGTTCATTTGTTGCAGTTGTGTTGCCCTCTGTAACTAATTACAACTGTAGAAAAAAAGATTATAATTAAAAGCTAGAATTAGATAATAAATTCTATGAGTTGGACAGCTAAGGACATAAGTCGGGCGATTTATGGCACACGTTCATAAAAGCCTGGATGCCTTAGTCTGCAGCTTAGGGCATCTGAGCATCAGGTTTAAAGCTAAGTATTATGCCGAGTAGACATTTTGTTTATGCGGAACACCTTCTTTGGAGACACTATCAATCAAATGTTTTTGTAAAACATGTGTTTTAAAAATTCTTCTTGAATCGTTGTCCACTTCATAAGCACACCTGTCCATTTCAAGTTAAGTCTATCCATGAACTAGATATGCGCCTACTTTTCAAAAATGAATAAATGATTAATTGAATAAAGGTCTTACATATTTATGCAGTATTATTTGTTAAGAAATAATAGGTATACTATTGATAGATTAATATGATATGATTTTTACATTTTTGCATGTACATGAGAACATGAGGTACAATCAAAACCAAAAATTGTCCCATTTAAGAGAGCTAGCCCCTACTTAAATGCTTGGGCACTAGAAAGGCTAGCAATTCTGGCAGAGTCAAGAAGGCCCTTCTTCGTTTTTTCCATCTGTTATTTTTTAATTTTAAAATTTTAACAATGTATTATGTAATAATTACTTGAAGAAACGCAATCTCCTGATATTATCTTTAGAACTTTGAAAATTTTACACTAGGTCTCCCTAAAAGACGGATATTGTGCAATCACTACTACCTACTACTTCTTCTGTAGTAGCTCAGCAGATCTCATTTTCCATAGCTCTGTACAATTGCTGGTGATATTAGTCTCGCCTTCTTTATGCTTTATATTTATTTAAAATTATGTACATGGATTATTTGCCAAATTAATATAATTAATTTTATCAATTATTATTATTATTAGCACAGCGCCAAAATCTTTACGATATGGATAACAAATAAGATATATATTTTAATTGAGGAACACAAAATATATATATATTCGCAAAATAAAGCACTTCGTATTAAATTGCAATTAATAAAAAGAACTACAGACATGAAGCTCATTATTAGAATTTTAATAATTTTTGCTTGCGTTTCGATTTATCTAGCAGCTGTTGGTGGTAAGTTATTAAATTACAAAATTTTAGTATTTCTAATAACTAATAATCCATCATTTCTTTTATTTTGCAGAAGAAAATGATTTTTGCGCAGCTCCAGGAGGGGGGCCTATATACGGATCCGTATGTAAAAAAAGCTGCTCCATAGCTGTAAATCCATATGGTACATGTGCTAGTGGTTTTGTGTGCTGTAATATAGGATTGTAAACATAATACCTAACCTATACAACTAACCTACCGAATGATTTATGATGAGTAATGGGTTAATAGCTTAAGATAGATAATGCACAATAACCTTTCTTCAATATACGATATGTTTGACTAAAATAATATTATTTTAAATCGATTTGGAGTAAATTTTACATTTTAATATTCACCATATCAAACAAATGTATAATCATAGGTTATATCCCGAGACAAATTTTACCACCAATAAGCTATCGGCAGTTTGGGTGGTAAAATTCGTAGGTTGAGGGGTATATTATGTAAAGATTATCTCTCAAATATAATATACTATAGTTTCATATTTTTTACGATTAACAAGAAAATAAACTCAAATCTTCTTCTTCTTCTTCGGGTGCTATCCACTAATGGATGTTTGCGATCACATTTTCCATCTCCTCTCTATCCCTTGCGGTATGAATTAGGGTCTGTATGTCATTCACTCCTGTCCACTGTCTTATGTTCTGCAACCATGACAATTTCTTCCTTCCTATCCCTCTACGGCCCTCTATCTTGCCCTCGATCAACAACTCTAAAGGCTCGTGTCCACTAGCAAGTAAAAGTTTCGCAAGTTAGGTCTGAGAACAGGTGCATACTGTGTAAACCACGTGTACACGGCACATAGAGTAAAACTGCTGCAAGTATACAATCGCACGATTTGCTAGTGTACACGTGCGACTTGGCAAGACCGACTCGGGCAAATACTTTCGGAGCTGTTCCAATGGTTAGACAACAAGTTTTCAAATTATTTATAAGAAGGACGGAAGACTTTACTGTCACAACGAAAGTTGACCAAACAATTTTTTAGAAGTGCTGTGGCATTCTTTTAAGCATTACTGGACTGGTCAACTGCGTCCATATATCTTAAAATTGTAAACCCTTATTACTACCCTCAGGTAGTAAAATACGAAGCAACTTTGAAATGATTGACAGTTCTCGACAAAAATTTTCGCAAGTAAATAAATCTTTTCGGTGTGAGAGGTATAAATTTGGTCGACCCCTAATTTGCAAGTGTTCACGGGCGTTTTGCCAAAACCGAATGAAGCAAAACTTTCGGAACAGTTCCGAAAGTTGTTAGCAAGCGTACAAATTACTGATATACAAGATGAAAGAAAAACGTCTTTGAGCGAGCAAAAGATACTTATTTGCTAAATGAAACTTTTGAATTGTATCCCAAGCAAAAAACGAATAAAAAAATAAGCCACATTGGTGAAATTAGCGCAATTGTTCGAAAGGACTGAGATTCAACGGAGATTACATAATTTTAAGGAAATAGATAAACCAGGAATGAAAGAAAATTCATAAAAGTAAAAGTGGCCAAAAGACAGACGAGTTACGTATTCTTGGGAATATTTTGATGTACTTATGATTCACTTTCATTTGGTCCTCTTTTGTACTCAAGTACCTAAATTCATAATGATTTACGACAAGCTTTGAAGTCGGTATTTCGACAAACAAAGTGGTCGATAACAAAAAAAAACTTTTGCTTTCATCAAAGACTTGATCTGCAAATCAATTTCGTTTACTCCACAATTAAAAACAATGTGTAAGTATATTAGTAACATCAAAATATGTATACTAATTATTACGGACTAAATTAAAATTTTCACCGTGCGTTTCTTTTTTTACACGATGTGTAGAAACAAATAATATACGTAGTGGAAATGCACGGTTATGATTTAAAAAATAAAAAGATTTTTAACTTACTGCTCAAAAGTAAATATACACTGTATAGTCTTGATAAAGACTGATTTGTTTGAAAGAAAAGTAGCACATAAAAACCAAAAATCACTTAGAAGCTGTAGTTGAGACGTATGATACGAAATATGCAACACAACTAAAACTCATTCCAATTTGACTTCAACTTTATTTTCAAATTTGAATTTGGTAATTCTTAGTAAATTGACATATACCTATACAAAATTTGTGTGCAAATGGATTGTAGTGGATTAAATAAATGTCTTCCCAAAAGTTAAAAGATAATTTCTAAAGCTCTTTGTAAATCGATGAGTTTTATGGTAGGTATACTACCTGCTTCTTTCTATAGCCGGAGATATATTTCTATAAAGACGTGTACACTTGAAACCACAAAAGCTACTTGCTATAGTAATTTGTGTAGAGTAAATTCGATAAAAACGTAAATTGTGTGTACACGGCTACGCAAGCAGTGTCTGAAAAATCTATCACAAGTTGCTTGCTAGTGGACACGAGCCTTAAATACTCATACTTTTTGTTCCTCATGACGTGCCCCAGATATAAAGTCTTTCTCTTCTTAATGGTAGTTAACAGTTCACGTTCTTTGTTGATGTTGGGCAGAACCTCTTCGTTTCTTATTCTTGCAGTCCACGGTATCTTGAGCATTCTGCGGTAGAGCCACATCTCAAACGCCTCCAATTTGTTAATGTTGTTGACTTTAAGGGTCCAACCTTCCATCCCGTAGAGAAGTACCGCCCACACATAGCACTTTAAAAGACTCAACCTCAGACCAAGATCGAAGTCCGAGCAACTAAATACTCTTCTCAGTCTCAGGAATGCTTGTCGGGCTTGTTCAATGCGACTCTTGACTTCGATATCAGAGGTCCAGTCTCCAGATAACCACACGCCCAAGTATTTAAATTTGTTCACTCTGTCTATGCGCATTGCGTATAGACAAATCAAATCAAATTTATTTCCACCCGTATTATAAAAAATCAAACAGAACAATTTACCAACAACATAAATAGAAATTATTTTGCATAAATATGGCGCACCCTGAGCGTGGGCAAAAAACAATTCTCGCTTTAAAATAAACAGAAAAACAAAACGCGCGAACGAATATGTTTGTATAGTTATTCGAAATTAAAAGTTATACTGGGGTATTTCCGCTTTAACCAAATACAATAATATAGCATAAAACTACTTAGTAAACCGGGCCAGAAAACAGACCCTCGACCTCCTCCTCAGTCAAGGATCTCAGCCACTTATGTATTAAGTGCGCAAAGCTTCGCTTGGAACGGGTAGTTCTGACTTCCTCCGGTAAGAAGTTGTAGATCTTAGGTGCGAGAAACAAATAGTGTCTCTGTCCAAATGTCCTTGTCTGTCTGGGTGTAAGTAATTCATCCCGTCGTCTGGTTAGGTGCAAATGATCTCTTTGAGAGTGTAAGGCCCTGTCTTGGTGAAATGTTATAAGAGCAGTTTTTATATATGTTTGTCGAATGTTTAAGGCCTTACACTCCTCGAATAACATGTCTGTTGGATAGCGTGGGGGTCTTTTGTTAGCTACTCGTAATATTAGTCTTTGTACTTTGTTGATAGGGTCAAGAGCAGTCTTATTTGTTCCCCTCCCCCAAGCAATGATCCCACCCATATGCCAGAATTGAATTTACCAGGGCGTAGTAAACCGTGTGCATAGTAGTCTTGTCTAGTCCTTAGTTGTTTAAATGTGTACACGGTCTTCCTAAGTCGTTTAGTCGTAGTCTGTATGTGGTTAGTCCATTTTAGATGTTTGTCCATCACTAGTCCAAGGTATTTTACGCTATATTTCGTTGTTAATGTTTTACAGTTACAGTCAAGTTCGTCGTGGCATTCGTGAAGTTGTAGCGTAAAATGAGGAGACGGGAGACCCGAGGCAGTAGGTAAGAATGTTAGGTAATTTGTTTTGTCGACGTTAAGGGTCAGAAGATTTAAATCAAGCCACTTCTTTACTGAACGAAGATCCCTCGATACCTTCCCAAATACCTCATCCCATGTTTCTCCACTATTAGCGAAGAACAGTGTCGTCGGCAAAAACTGTTGTAAGATTGTCTTTTGTCCAGTCGCAAAGTTCGTTTATGTAGGTTAAAAAGAGTGTCGGACCCAATATGGAACCTTGGGGTACGCCAAATGTTATAGTTTGTCTTGTACAGTTTGTCGTATCAATTGTCACGTATTGTTGTCTGTTATGTAAATAATTTTCAAACCACTTTAATGCGAGACCTCGTACTCTGCACAGATACAGTTTTTTAACCCTTATGTGGCGGCATAAAAAATCATACATACACGGCAAGCGGTGTTTTAGACTTAAATTTGAAGCAACCTTAAATATTTTTTAGGTTCATCGAGAATAGTTAACATTTATGCTGATAAAAAATTGACTAAATTGATGAATTAATTATTAATACGCCATTATTAATTTAAAAAAAAAGAAAAGCAAACAAACTGAACAGCTATAAAATCACCCCAAAAAAAGGAATTGAACTTTATAATGAGAAAAGATTATGTAAAATGTGCTATTGCAGCAATTATCAAGCCTATAACTAAGGGGGGGGGGCCTTAAGCGTTAAGCGCATGACCATCAGAACCCACAAAGGTGGAGGTTTTACTATTTTGTCGAGTTTTTTTAATAAAGGTCCAAAAGATTGAGGGGTCCGCTCTAAGCTCATTCTCCGCAGTGATGGCAATAAACTGACGGTAAGCTACCTTTAAATCAGTGTTAAGGTAGTACTACCGATACCACAAGTGTCAAATGTGTGCTTACTGTAATTTGACTTCCGTCGTATTTATATTTGGCAACGCCGCGTAAAAGCAAAAGAGACAAAAAATACCTTTCAGGTTATCGGTTTGACATGTAATGTTTGTTTACTAATGAAATGTCTGAATCAAACTTATTAAATGGTACAAAACGAATATTTCATTGGAAAAATAAAAGAGTCACTGAAAAAAAGGTATAAAAAAATGTGAAACAAGTAGCATTAGCCGTATTCTGTACATATTTAAATTTCGCGCGCGTCTAACCTTCTTGGCGGCGTTGCCACATGTAAGTTTTTTCTTAATTATTTATTAATTACTCTTACCACGAGCTCTAAAGTTAAGGTTTTATTAATACAGAAAATTCAATTAATTTTTTTCTTTCTATTGATACCAATTTCATAAAAATCTGAACGTCCAGTTTTGTGAAATAAAATCAAATCTGTGATTTCCCATAAGGATCAATGTTAAAGGCAAAAATTTTTAAATATTTTTATCTTTTTTTCAGTTCTCTGTAGGCCTCCAAAAATTTAACTGGTTAATTATGATATTATAATGTACCAATATGCTAAGTTTCATTAAATTCTGAATGTCAATTCTAAAACCGGTAGTACTACCTTAATTCTTTTACGCAAATTCTTGTATTTAGTGTCGTACAAGGTGCAGGGCTCTCTCTTTCGTAATGCGTGCAGCCTCGCCTTCTCCCTTATATCCGCTATTATTGCTGAAGTATACCATGAAGGGTAAACAAACTTACACTTTTTTGTTTTTGAAACACATAAATCTAATATATTATATACAACACAATAGAAATGATCGACAGCGCCATCCACATCGTTCGCCTCCAACACGCCGGACCAGTCAGCATCCCGCAAGCATCTGTACAGCCCATCGAAGCCCGTATTAGCCCATATTACTTTCATATATCCCGTCAAAAGTTGCTGGCGCTACATTATTATCAATTAAATTCAAATAAAGCTATAATGGATATGAGTTACAATGAAAACAAACAAATTGTCCCATTCAAAGAAACTCTCCCCTACTTAAATGCTTTGGGCACTAGAAAGACCAGCTAATCTCAAAACGTTGAGAAGGACCTTCTTCGTTTTTTCCTTCTGCCATTTTGTACTTTTACAATTTTAACTAATATTTAAGATACGTAAAAACTTATCTTGAACACTATTTTACACTATGAATCAATGGGTCTCACTAAAAGACGGACATTGTACAATCGCTACTGCTTTTCTTCTCTAATAGATCTCATTTTCCACATCTACAGCTCTGTCCAATTGCAGGTGCTATTAGTTTTGTTTTCTTGGATGTTGTAGTGTAGTCTCATCAACACTTAGTCTGCATGGGTTCTAAATAAAGTGAATAAAAGACAACGATATTTCACTGCAAACTAGAATAATTGCTTGCCACTACATCCACAATTAATTAAGTCTTATCTTTATTCTAAATTCCTTGCCAAATTAATAGATATAATTTATTTCATCAATTATTATTATAATTAGCGAAGCGCCAAAATCTTGACAATATAGATAACAAATAAGATAATATATTGTAATTGAGGAACCAAAAATATATATATATTGGCAAAATAAAGCACTTCGTTTTAAATTGCGATTAGTAAAAAAAAACTACAGACATGAAGCTCATCATTGGAGTTTTGGTAATTTTTGCTTGCATTTCGATTTATCTAGCAGCTGTTGGTGGTAAGTTTTTGAATTACAAAATCTTAGTATTTCTAATAACTCACCATTTCTTTTATTTTTCAGAGTTAAATGATCTTTGCGCGGGTGCAGGAGGAGGGCCTATATACGGATCCGTATGTAAAGAAAGCTGTTCCATAGCTGTAAATCCATATGGAACATGTAATGAATCTGTATGCTGTAATATAGGATTTTAAATTTACCTAACCTATAAATACAACTTACCTACCGAATGATTTCTGATGAGTAATGGGTTAATAGCTTAAGATAGATATAATGCACAATAACCTTTCTTCAGTACATGTTTGACTAAAATAATAATATCGTATTGTAAATAGATTTTGAGTAAATTTTACATTTTAATAAATATTCAGAATACCGAAAAAAATGTATAATCGATAATTAAAATTAATATAAACAGTTTTTGTTTTTTTAATTACGATCTCATAGCCACCTACCTATTATTGTACAACTACATAGTATACATTAAGGCTCTTATCCAATAGAGGGGTCTTTTTGAACTGTAACTAACACTGCGTTTCTAGCTGTGTCAAAACACTTTCAGAATTTGGCCTTGGGATCCCTTGCAGTTTCATCCGAAAATAATCTTGCAAAATGGTTCCTAAAGGAACCATAATATAACGCATTGGGACACACAGGCGCTCACCTATGAACCTAATAAGCCAATGTCGTCAATAAATTCAAAAGGATCCTACATGGAAGTGGGCTCTATTATTCGTGGGCCTTAGACACGCGTGAAGTGCGTGTTTAAATTTGTCATTGTTATAAAAAATTGACTTGTATAAGCTAGTCAACAAAATTATACAGGGTGTCCCGTGAAGAATCGGCCAAACTTCAAGGGTGTAATCCTTGAATCATTTCAGATTTACAAAGGCTAGCGGGTTAGGGCTTCTTTTATGTGTCCTTGTGTCAACAGGCCATAATTTGTAACTTTCTTTGCATAAAACGACCTAAGGAATACGCCTCTGAAGCTTGGCCGATTCTTACTGGGCCACCCTGTACCTAGTAATTATTTGTTATTTTGTACCATATTATGACTTTTTGCGCGTTAAAGTGAGTTCTTACGCAATAGAAATTGAACTGAGGTAGGTACTAAGGTGCTAAGGTTAAGAGAAACACACAAAAGTGCATGTCAGATATCTTATCTGCCATCCTCTTTTCTCTAACCCATCAATGGAGTGTCTACAGGGTGGTAAAAACGCTCGAGAGATAACTCACGAGTAGAAACCTCCAGAAACGAGCGTAAAGAAAATTGGGCAAAGTGGTTATCAGCGATCCTCTTAGTAGAAGAACTGCCAGGAAATAACTTATCTATCTGTACCTAATTCAAAAGGTACAAATCCTTAAAAATACAAACCTCGTTGTTTTTTTGAATCAAAACGTCAACAACAGAACTTCAGCTAATAAGAACGAAACTTTGCAGAACTTTAAATCTGTTGTTACAACGTCTCTTGTGAGTCGGTGTTCACATTTTCACCGGGGGTTTTGGTTTCAGAAAAAAATGGCTTGAAATGCCTATTCTACAAACACGTAGACGCCTTTCAAATCTGCTCCTAATCACCTGAGCCACTCGGTATAACTATCGCAGGGTAAGATTTAAAATTTTTGATAAGTCTACTCGACTTACAGTTAAAGCGAGATAGCAAGTATATAATTGCGCAATTAGGGAGTATATAAATACAAACAGAGAGAGATTTATACAAACGGTTGTTTCTAAAATATTCAAAAAAATGAAGCTCGTCGTTGCAATTTTAATCACATTAGCAATACTTTCCATGGCCGAGGCGATGCCTGGTGGTGAGTATTTAGATCATTTTCAACTCGTTAATAGAAACTACTTCATGCATTGTTTATACGTATTCAGACGATGGAGATGTCTGCAGAGGATTTTTGGGTGGACCAATATTTGGAAGTTATTGCAAAGAAGATTGTAGTTCGGGCATACCCAACGCACTTGGCATATGTAACAACCGCAATATGAAATGTTGCGCATTTGGATATAGGAATGAAGATGACAAGCCGTTGAATTGAAGTGGTTAATTATTTATGTAAAAATGTTGAAATTTTCGCTTTTGTAAATATTTTATATTGATAATAAATACTTATTTCAGTCTAACGTTTACTATTTAGAAGTTGCTGATGTTATTCAAAATAATCGCATCCGGTATTAAGTGCTTATTATGAGCTTTCTCTAGATATTGTTTACAGAGTTAAAAAACTTTAAATTTTCAACATAACAGTTTCTAATCTTAACCTAAATAGTAAGTCGTCTAAATGCGCGCTCCAATATGCTCGATGTCCTCTGGACGCGTAGCTAGACTGGCGACGCCTGCTTTAATTAAAAATTCATAAAAAGAGACACAAACGTCACGTGATAGTTCTGAAAAATTCATACAAACAAATTTTGACCTTAACACACTTGGGCTGGTTTGGTACCTTCAGGGTCCAGCCCATAAAACGGCAGATGCTTAGCCCTGCCCCGCTCTTGATTGGGTGCGGGTAAGGGGAAAAGTCCTGACGTATAAAACTGAGAGGTAGAGTGTCGACACGTATGCGGTATATGGTCAATTTAACTATACCCGCTATACCGGTACAGTGGAGCGCTCGGCGGAGTCATAAGCGATCTTCGGATCAAATTGGCTGCTGCAGTCTCTCCACCAGAGGAGCTGTGGACTAGTCTATCTGCAGTTGTACTTTAAATAGTAACGGGAAGACGCGAGTTCTGGTGGGAAGTTCTCGTACTTCCGCAATAGTAAAACATGCTCTAAATGTTCAGGCACGTGGGCACCACCAGTGCGTGTCTAGGCTCTCCGCAATCTACCTAATTCCTGTTGCGGACACAGCCCCGCTGTTGGAGGGTTGCAAGGTGTTCACGAGTGCGCCATCATGGTAGCTTGTACCCGCTGTTGGCGTGCGATAGAGGGACACCGAGCGCTCTCCCTCATGGTAACTAGTTTGTAATAGGTCGTAACGGATGATCCGGAGGCGATTAAGTGGGAGCTGGTGGAAGGGAAGTAGCTACCCCCGACCCTGTGACCAGTCGGATTAAAACTGGTACTGCAGGCTTCCTGGGAAGTGAGAGATACCAATCAGCCCGCTCTTTATAACTCCTGATATAGCCAAAGCTGGGTGCAGGGGGGAGAGCGGGTGGATCCTAGATCAAAATCGAACCTTAAACGATAAACCTTAACACACTTGGGCTTACAATGGAATGTGTAAGTTTCAAAAGGAACTTAAAATGAAATGAGGTCGATTGAATCACTGAATACGCAGCTTCTTGAATCATCTCTTTGGAATTAGCTCAGATAAAAAGTTTGCCAAATCATTAAGATAAGAATTAATAGATGCATTTAGGTAATCTAAAGATTTAATTAGGTTAAGTGTACAAGTATAAAGATGGGCAGAAATGTCTTGTCTTAAACAAAACGTGCAACCATGAAGCTCGTTATTGCACTACTTGTGACTTTTTCAGCTGTAGCTCTAGTAGTGCAAGCACTTGCCGGTGGTAAGATAATTATTTAATTCGCATTTCAATTACTATAATTTTTTCCTACACTTACACAGATGATGGAGATTTTTGCAGAGGATTTTTGGGAATTCCAATAATTGGAAGTTATTGTAAGGACGATTGCAGTTTGGGTATACCTATGGTGTTAGGAATATGCAATAATATCAATATGAGGTGTTGTGCGTTTGGATACAAAACAAATAATGATGAAAACGATGCGGACTAAAATGGATTTTATGGTGGGATTATCTTTTAGAAACTTTAGATTTTTATTCTTCTACTTCTGTAACTTATACTCGTAATTACCTATTAATTATTATTTAATAAATAAATAAAATGCATGAGCACAAAACTCAAACCACTTAATAGGAAGAAGGCTTAAACTTAATCACTGAATAAACTCGGTCTTTGATCATTTTAATTTCCTCTACTAACTCTGAGGTGTACTGTAATAATAAATTAGCAATAGTTATTAAGAAATCACCAATATACAATACGAACAAGCACTTTTATCACCATGTAATAAATTTCAATATTTTTTAAATATTGCCCAGCCCCAGCACAGCAACGCGAGTAGAACTTCGCTTTCAAGACGTTTTCTTAGTTTTTTGCATGCTAACACGCTGTATATTTTTACAGGATTTGACTTTTTATAAAATTATAGCTCGTTTTGATGTAAGGTGTTGTAGGTATAACTCTAATCGTGCTCGAGATATGGTCACTTCAAAACTGCATTACACAACTCGAGTAGAATCTCACTTTCGAGGCGTTTTTCTTAGTTTTTTGCTTAATAACACCCTGTATATTTTTAATGCATTTGACTTCTTATAAGATTATAGCTCATTTTGATGTAAGGTGCTGTAGGTATAACTCTAATCGTTCTCGAGATATGGTCACTTCAAAACTGCATTAGACGCAACGCGAGTAGTACCTCACTTTCGAAGCGTTTTTCTTAGTTTTTTGCTTAATAACACCCTGTATATTTTTATTGGGTTTGACTTCTTATGAAAATGGAATTCATTTTAATGTAAGGTGTTGTAGGTATAACTCTAATTGTACTCGAGATATGGTCACTTCAAAATTGCAAGATTTGCAAAATGACAAATTAGACGCAACCCGAGTAGTACTTATACTTACCTCACTTTCGAAGCGCTTTTCTTAGTTTTTTACATGGTAACACCCTGTATATTTTTATAGAACGTGATTTCTAATAAAATTAGAGCTCATTTTTATGTAAGGTGTTGTAGGTATAACTCTAATCGTTCTCGAGATATGGTTAGGGCTGGGAATTTTATTCGATGTATCGAATAACGATATTTTAAAAAAATCGAAAGATAATATATCGATATATCGATATTTCGATAATTCGATATTCCGATATATCGATATTGCGATATATCGATATTGCGATATATCGATATACCATATCGATACTTTTTTAAATATCAATAATTTTGATATTTTTTTATATCGCCCAGCCCAACTGTTAGGTACTATTATTTCTAAAACATCCTTAAATGTTTTCAACGCTTACGAAAACGTGCTGCTATGGCTACATCGGCCGTTTAAACATTCGTTTCAAAACTACTATTTTTACGATTCATTTAAGTCTTTTGACTTTAGAATTTTAGCTGTCTCTTACAAATTATCAGAATTCGGCCCTTCTTCCATAATTATCTCTTAGGTGTGGAGCGGAGAGGGGTATCAGTTTAGACTATTTTAATTTTCTGAATCTTGCAAGGCAATTTTTTTAAATGTGTGCCAATTCGTTTGTTGTTGATAAGTTAATCGCGTCCTTACATTACTGCGTAGTATTTTTAATTTCATCGAGATGATCTCAAAGATAAAAATTCGCACTCAACTTAGTTTTTTCTGCGAAATGAACGAAAAAAATTTTTTACGTCCTTCAAATCTTTTAATCGAAAATATTTTAAATTATCTGATATGTAGCAACCTCGTCAACTATAAAAATAGTACGCAGTCATAACTGATGCGTAAGTGATTAGAGAAAACATGGCTATGAAGTGCACTTTGGCAATTTTAGTTATTTTGAGCGTAATTCTCATAGCTCAAGCTTTACCAGGAGGTGAGTAGCTTGAAATAACCGATGTACGCTATTTACAATTTTTTAAATATTTCGTTTGCTTAGATGATGGCGATTTCTGCCTGGGGCCCGATGGACGTCCTATAGTTGGTAGCTTCTGTAAACGACGTTGTAGTGTAGTTCCAAATCCTCAAGGACAATGCAATAATCTTAATATGCAATGCTGTGCTCAAGGATGAGAACATGAGAAGCGATAAATCTAAATATGTTAATTTTAAGTTCGGGATATAAACTGTTACGTATCATAATCGTAAAAGTAGCTTGGTTAAAGATATGTACCTGTGTGGTGTGTGCAATAAATAGTTGAAGGTTCATTGGGGTTTGGGGTGGCTTCATTTTGCCTCTTAAAATAATAATATACAGGAGAAAGTTTTACCTAAAAAACTAAAGCGGTGTTGCTATTAGTGGCTTACAAAGCGATCATTTGTCAAAATTAAGGAAAGTTATCGAGAATTTGTGCAGGAAGGGCGACAAACTAAAAATTGTTTTTAGGTGGTCCGAAGAAACCACAGTTTATTCTGCATTGGCCAGATTACGTGGATTAGCGGAGGTGTGGTATAATGGTCTCAACACAGTTAAATGGTCCCGGGCAGAATGAAAATTGAAACTTTACTAGGCTTTTCTTTATAGAAAATATTTGCAAGGCGTTAAACAATATGATGCAGCGACGTAAATGTTCCGATAAAGCATATATGTGTTTTTCTGAATAGCTGCAAGAAACAGGGGGCCGATAAACATCGATTTACCCATCAGGCACATTTCTAATCGTCCAAAGTGCGCCCCCGATGCGGATGATAGATTGGCGAGCTCTGGCGACTATGGCCTACGATTCGGCTATCCAAATTCTTTGCAACCCCTCGAAACATTCCAATTTTCTTGCGCGACCTCCTTTCCACAAATCGCGAAAACGACTACCCCAAAATCTTCTGTAACCGCCTCGAGATCGTCCATTTCACTTTAAGATCGAAGGGGACTTTTTAAGCTCGTTAATGACGTCTGCCCGTTTATATAAATGAATGGATAAATTTAAAACTTAAAAAAAATTTTGTTTTTACGTCTGTAGACATTTTTATTTACCGTCTAAGAAGCTTCACTACATAATACTTTTATAACACTTGTACAACAGTAGCCTAGGACTCTTCATAATCGTTACTATCGGTATCATTATCACTACGGAATCCAAATGCGCAACATTTCAATCTAGACTCATTACACGTTCCAAGAGCATTCGGGCCGACAGTACAATTTTCCTTGCAATAACTTCCTATTATAGGAACGCCAAATAGTCCTTTACAGAATTCGCCTTCATCTTAAATAACAAAAAAGAAAACTTTAATAACATATCACGTTATTTTATCACGGCTACTTACCACCAGGTTTATTGTCCGCTAAAATTATGACTACGATAGTCAAAAAGGCAGCAATTGCACAAAGAAGTTTCATGGTTGTTGCTCGAGTGGTTTCTTCTTGAAGACTGCCGATGTGGACTAATTTATACGTTTTCTAATGTAGTTTCTTAAATGGCCTTTTTAAAATAATAATCACATATTTGTATTCTTATCGAATTAGGAAAATTCAGTAACGTAATGGTAGATATCGCTATCAAATTTTTTTCTTTTCTTCTAATATCCGTAAAAGTCCAAGTGCTGGAGATTTCGATTTAAGTATACCTCTAATTAAAGCGTGATTTACGTTTGTACATTGTAGTAGTTGTAGTAAACAACGCAATAACAAAATTCTTGTAGATATTAAATTTTTTAATAGTAATAGAGGAATTAGATAAATGCAAAAGTGAAAAAACGGCAATTGATAATGTTGCATTATATGGAAGGAGGTAGGGATTCATATCATAAATCTGCCCTTACTCCTATCATACATTTAGGAATATCGGCATTTTGGGTAGGTACACAATTAATAGAAATCGAAAAATTTTTGAACGTATTTCTAATTTCACTAACACACAAATATTCAACTAATGTTCCTGCTGAGGAGATGTAGGTAATACATAAAAAGTATTTCGGGTGTCCCACTTTTAGTAAAATTTTTTCACTTTTATATAAAAATTATTTGAAAATAGTAGCATAGGAAGACTAATAATCTTTTTTCTACTTAGTTAAAGATATCCTAACATATTTTTAACAAAACGCCAAATAATGTAGAATTACAGAAACAAACATTAAATATTACGCCTAAGAGTATAGGCAACCCATCTAGCACCAATGTAGTTAAACCTTGAACCGCTAGTGCAGCGCTACTAATATTGTGTATACTCGCTCTAAAGAGCCCTCATTAACCTTTTTTTCCAACTTTTTACTAATGATAACGAATTTAGGAGAGTTTCGGGAGTTTAGGATAAGTTGCAAAAAGAATTTAATATAAAATTCGATTTCTTGGACGACAGTTACAAAAGAAGCAGATAAAAATATTGTCTAACTATTATCAATTTGTTTTATTGATAATAACACATTTTTAAGTTTTTATTGCTAGTTGTATTTAGTAGTAGTAGTGGTGGGAATAACTAGACAGCAACGTAATCCCGCCTCAGTACATTTTCCATGAGGAGTCGCAAATTTTCTGACATACGTTGCCTGATAATGGAAAAACTACTGCTCTGCACGGCTCGTCCTGCACTAAATTAATTTCGTGTAATTATGAAACGGTTCTGTCGCGTGTTGATACTTACAACTTGTTGCAACGCAAACAACGAACACAATAATTATTAATAACTTCATTTTACTTTGTATTGTATTTGCACTGGCGTAGTATCTCAAGTATCTGTTGTAGTAAAACATGCAACGAGTGACGAAAAATAATATCGAGAACCTTTTTATCGTGTGAGATGCTAATCTAAAATTTTAGGATAAAATACGAAGTGTAGTAAAATTGCATCACATCAGGTTTTAGTAGAAATAACATGAATTTTTGTTTTTCTAATAGGCCACCCTGTACGGTTACGTTGTCAGGGGTGTCTCTAGCGCATGGTTTCGATACTATTTAACCCAACGCAGACAGGTCCCGGATATTTCTACTCTAAAAAATAAATTTGGGAATAAAATAAGACCATAATCAGATAATCACAACTAGTACAAACTGGTGTTCCACGGGGTTTAATCCTGGGGTCGCTGCTATACATATACATAAATGGCCCGGTTGGCTCCTTAGAGGAAGCTTAGTTTTGTCTGTTTGCTGACGACACTAGCATAGTTCTTAAAGATAGATGCTGTTCAATAGAAGCTGTTGACTAGGTAGGTAGAACGTCTGTTTCTGGTTGTTCTTTTTGTTGGATCTTTAGAATCGCGTGGTTTTTCAATTAGAAAACCTGCAAATAAGTTAAAGAAAGATTGAAAACAAAAGTTTAAAATGTGCTTTACGATAGATAAGAAAAATAAATAATTAAGTCATATAGGTACGTCATACGATATGTCGTGAATAATAATAATACTTAAAGCTTAGATTACCTATTTAATTGCAAAAAAAATTTTTTTTGCAAGATACACTTACACCTCCTATCAATAATAATTTTCATCGGAAAATTGCTTCATGTTTGTTAGAGTAGATAAGACTTAAGATAATTAGAATTAGGTCGCAAGCAAGTCGTATTTATAAGAAAACACACCATCTCAATAAAGCGAGTAGAGTAAAAAACTGCAGATAATATGAAGCTCATTATTGGAATTATAATTATTTTTGCGTGCGTTGCGGTTATTCAAGCAGCTATTGGAGGTAAGTTAAATAATTATAAACATTTAGCTTTTATATAGTTCTAATACGTTGCAAATGAACCCCAACATACACATATATGTGAAAAAACATTAAACATTAAACATTAAAACATTAAACACCTCGGGTTCGATTCCCGAGGTGTTTGGTGGAAAACAAATTTTCTCATTTAATGTTTTTTCACATATGTGTGTATGTTGGGGTTCATTTGCAACGTATTAGAACTATCTAATCAATTAACCCTAAAAATTTAAAAATTTGTAATTTAGCTTTTATAATAATATATTATATTTCCATCTCCAGATGAAAATGATTTTTGCAAGAATGCCGGTGGAGGACCAATATATGGATCAGTGTGTAAAAAAGAATGTTCCATTGCTATTAATCCGTATGGAACGTGCACCGGTACGACTTTAAAGTGCTGTAACATAGGTTTTTAAGAATGCCTAATAAACACTACTCACTGTACTTTCTGAGTGATGGTTCAATAAATTATTCTACTTGATGTACACAAACATTTAAAAAATATTTAAATTAAAGAACTTTTAGCTCGCGAAACCCAATAAGGCCGAAATACCCACCTCGAGAATGTCATTGTGTGTGAGTAAGCTAGTGACTAGTGACCGTTTTTTTTCAAGTCTCCTCTTGACACAAGAGCTTGATGTCGTTAGTTCATTTCTATATTATGATTCTGGGTACTTTTAACCAACGAGACTTTTAACAATAACAAAACAGTCTCAAGTTTTGGGATTTGGTAAGCTAACCCTTTGAGGGTTTGTAATTAAAGTTTTTGTGTGCATAAGCAAGAAATAACCAGAGACAGAAATCACACTTGAAGGTAAACGGTATTGTCTTGCCTCTATCTTGACATTAACTAAAGTAAAGACGAGTACTTAGGTACACAAGGCGGCCTTAATAAGTCGATTGGGAATTTTTGTTATTAGTAGAACTTCTTTTTACATCAAAATTAGGTTGAGAAATTAAAAAATAGCGACAGCTCTTGCATTTAGATGGTTTTTCACCAGTTGCTAGCTGCTAAAATAAAAAAGTTTTTCGCCACTTTGCGGTTATATCCTCGCATATTATTTGGTATATCTAGTCTTTATCATGTTATCATGTAAAAATGCATGTAATGCAGTTTAATAAAAAAGTTGCACACCACGGCTCGCTTGTTCATAAAAGTTTGTAAATTTTTAGTTTCAAAATTTTTAGTTTCTCATTTTTCATTTTAGTATTGCGAAAACATACATACAGCAACCTGTCTATTTTTAAATTGAATCCCTTTACAGATAAAACGAACAAAAGTATGTATAGGAGTATATACTATAGGTAATGTAAAATGAAAATGTAAAAATCGAACTCGTGCGCTTGAAGAGATTTTGAGAACAGAAAAGTACGTAAATAGTATTATGTAGGAAATAGGATGTAGGTATACGGCCAATCATAAAAACGTGTAAATGTTTAAGTCACCTAATGAAAAGGTGGCGAAAACGTACGATGCGAAAATTGAAAATATAATAGGTAGTAGGTACGTGGAAATTTTCATTTTCGCAAACTACCAAAATGTAAAATGAGAAACATTTAAAAGCAAATTTATTGTAATTTAACGAAGGCTTTTCATTTCGAGGGTTTTTTTGTTGTTACCCCATCTTAAAATTTTCTCATATGGGAGCTCATTTTTGCGTATTTTATATAATTTAGCAACTGGAAGTCGCTACAAGTGTGTCAAGGCACGGGGAAAATCGAACGAAAGTGATTAAATTCGACCACTAGAAAAGACAGGCCTTTGAGTTGAGGCCTTTTATTTATCTAATAACCCTAGGATGCGTAACATATTGGAAATGTTATTATTTGTCTGTAAAAGAGAGTGAATGGGCTATTTAATGTGCTTTAGCTTTTTTTATATTTCTTTTTACGAACACCCACATTCGCCTACTTTCACCTGTTTCGTCCTTCATCTACGACGAACTTAAGCAGCATGTTATGGCTCGTAAAATGCGAACGCACGCATTTTTTTGAAATGTGATTGCGCCATTCGATAGTGCTTTTGAAGGCGCATCTATGGATACGTAACACGATATGTGGTGCGTTTTGAAAATTTTGAGTTATTTGGGTTCAAATTCAGATTCATATAATTTGATGTGTGAGTTTCCGCAGTTTTTAAATTGTTTTATAACTGTAGAGGAGTGTGGAGGGGGGGGGGGTAAAACTCATACGTATGGGATAACTTAGGCACTCCTTAACATTTTTAAATAACTTTGCAAGAATTGATACAACTTCTGAGTACTTTCGCACGAGTTTTTCCCCGTAATTGCAGCCCCAAAAATTGAAAACTGGTAATCTCGAATATTATTTTTTAGCAAATAAATTAGGAAATGTATAAAAAGCGAGAAGTAATTTCGTTCTTTTATATACCTTCTACCTTTAGATAGAATTTCTATTCTACCACATAACCACATGCATGCGTTTTTATGACTTATTTTATTCTGGAGCTAAAGCTCTTTATGAGCTCGCTCTTAAAAGACGAATTTGTAAATTTAACTTCGATTTTCCATACATAAAACGAAACTAATAAACAAAAATATCCAAGAGCTCAAGGGCTTACTAATCGATTTAGAGAAAAACGAGAGTTTCGTCAACGTGAGAGTAATGTAAATTCCATTCTTGAATTTTCGGCGTCTTACAAGTAATAATAAGAGTGGAATACGTGCTCTTTTGAGCGACGCAACGGTAAAGACGGCATCACGAACGATGCGAATTTTCTTTCGTGCGTTTGAAGATGATTTAAAAGAAGCTTTAGGAACAAATTGACGGTCTCTTACTCGGCATGGAGATTATTGCGTGACACTTTAATGGTCTGCACGCGAGCTGACGAAAAATTTTCGATTTTTCTCGAAAAGCGCCACATGTCTTCACTGCTGCGGAGCGAAACAATCGATTTATTCGTTATTTTTCTTCTCGCCTTATTTTTTGTACTTTTTTGTTTTAAAAGTTTCCCGCTTGTTCTTCTCAAGTTTACTTGTTTAAATGTGGGTCGTCCTTTTATTTGTAATCACGTTACAGTTCGCGAAGATGGAAGAGACGCCATCCATTATGTACCTGACAATTTCTTGTTCTTACAAATAACAAGCCGAGTTTTCTAAAACTATTGCCGGTATTAATTTAAACTTTAACACAACATTTTCACTTTATTCCCATGAATTTATTTAAACAAAAAGGAAATGTTAGGAGAATCCAACTCGATCACGGTGTGCTGTATTGAAGGTAGAACTGGGGTGAACTGATTTTCTCAATCTTTTGTTAGTGTTTTTTTGACAATCAATTTAGCATTGATCGCTGTAACGGAGTCATTACTTTAACTTAAAAAATATTCAAATTCTTTTCTCTCCTTTGTTCGGCTGCGCAATTTAACAAAAAAAATGCGTAGAATGGCCTCAAATTTCATATCTAAATTTAAATTAATTTAGAAATAAGTTGAAGTGGAGATTGCGACTTGAAGGCGTCAATACGTCGTAAAATAAATAGCCCACGTATTAATTAACAAGTAAACACGGCGTGTGCAAATCGGAAATAATATAATTCGATATTTTTTGAATGTCGTGATTACGGCGAAATTAAATACTCGCTAAATAAAAATATCTACTTTCATCGCCTCTTTAGACGGGATAAATAAAGTCGTAAAGGAAATGCTGAGACAACAACAATAGCAGAAAAATGTCCTCGAAGTTAGAAGCGCGGTAAAGTGGAATTCGCAGAAATAGCGGATGCAGATAGCTAAGTAAAGAGTGGGACTGAAGGCAAATCAGGGAATGGGAGAAGGGAGAGTAATTACAATTAGGAGTGGACATTGGCGAATTAAGACTATGGTTAAGGGGGTGATCTTTTGAAGTTTGAAGAGTCGGTATCAGTAGTCTTTTGACTTCGGAGGAAGTTAGTTAGTGGGTGTCCACATCTCCGCCCTTTTGGAGAGTGAGTTGTTCTCCGATTTTGGAGGAATTTACAGTGAGCAGACACCTCGGGTCAAATCCGGACTAATTCCGGTCAAAAGAGTAATCGGGGGAATTCAAAAAAAATGTGAAGTGCTAGAAGTTGTTATAATTGGCCGATCGTCGTTGGGGGCAAAAGTGTGTAGTGACTGCGAGTTTTTAAATAACAATTGACAAGATGACAAGTGAAGTAAAATTAAGCCGATGTGACTTAAATTCGTGAATAAGTGAATATACAAAAGTGTTCAATTGATAGTGAAATGAAGTCCGATGGAAATATCGGGGTAGTGTGTTAGTGACGAGTTACCCCCGAGGATGACTGCTCGTAGAAATTGTGCATTTTACCAAAGGATTAAAAAGTCAGGTTGGTTACAAAAAATATGTTTGCATTTTGGGGAATTTGGGTATTTTGACTTTGTATAAATCGAATGAAGATGTTTAATGTCGTAACTTTTAACCAGGCAATTGTTTTAGTAATTTTAATTTTGAAGGGAGTTTGAACTGGTTTTTGGCTTAACTCGGTTTACCGAATTATTTATTAGTAAATTTGGTATAAAAATAACTTGGTCTTGCATTTAATTGCGAACCATTTCGCATTTTTATGTCTTTGAATCTGAAAATGTTTCTTTTTCGTACCTCGACGCCCTAGAGCAGCGATGTCGAACCTTTTTTGGTAGCGGGTCAACTAATCAATTTTATTTTTTTAATATGAAGTCGTGGGTATATTATTTGCAGTGATGGTGATGGCGCAGTGATTATTTTAATAGCCATTGATAGTGTCTTCAAACATAATGTGATGAAAATTTTGGCCATTTTTTTTGACTGATTTTCTTTTAGTTACAAAACTTTAGCTTAGACTTCGTGGACATGCTCGTGGGCCATTAAAAATTGCCTCGTGGGTCAGTCTATGACCCGCGGGTCATAGGTTCGCCATCGCTGCCCTAGAGAGTCTGAATTTTATCTAAAACGGCTGAGCTCTCTTCAAAGACAATTAATTTGGCGCCCAAAAGTTATATTAATAAAATAATAAATATTTCCAAAATATTGCTATTGAAAGGGCGGGTCATTACGGTCAAAAATTGCCAAAACTGCATTTTATTACAATAAATTTGTGAAACTTAACCAGGTCCGTTATTTTTGACTAATTTCAAATATTTCAAAATCTAGAGAGGTAGGGACCAACTGCGCTCTGCAACTGCCACCCCTATTAAATAGTCTCCAGTTGTTTCGGCGGAGCAACTCCACACTCGGCCAATTTTAAGGTGTTTGATCCGAGAATCAAATCCTTAAGGAGTATATAATTATTTATGCGGCTGTATCGATTTCAGTGGCTATATGATTCGCATCAAAAATTTAAAATCTTCTACTAAACGTCAAATGCTTGTACAGACGAGGGTGAGACAGCACAAAATGACATCTTATTTAATTTCACGTCTCATTTTTAATAAGTTTTACTCTATTTATTTCTACACATTATTCTTTAGGGTCAATAATTTAAGGTTTTTGACAGACGTATTGGCTCTTCCAATGCAATCGTAACTAACCCAAGAATATTTTTCAAATTATTTTAATCGAAAATTGTTAGTTCACAGGTGTGGTATTACCTAATGGAACATTTAAGGGGGTTGAGGCTGAAATAAGTAATTTTGCATTTTTTGGTCCAACTCAAAAATTTATATTGCGTTATTGGGACCGAACGAAAGAGCTAAATTCTTGAAAATTGTTGATTAAAATGTTACAAGGTCCTAAAAATAAGAGAAACGCAGAGAATAATTTAATGCCGATTTTACACTAAATTTCACTCTTCCTCTTGTGCACCTGCTAGTTGGCCTGCATATTTTTTTTCACTATCTGTTTGTCTATCCGCCAATCAAATTGCTAGATTTCTGCCAAATGTTTCTTGTTTCTTGCCAGTTTGAAAGACGGCCAGTTAGTGTAGTACACAGCCGCATCAAAGTCTTCTAGAAATGATTTCTGTTTTCACTTCAAGATTAAAAGCTGGAATCTTCTTCAAATGATTCCTTACCTTCTGGGATACCAAAATCCGACGGTCGTCAAAAAGTCGTTTTGTACGGGGTGGCTCAAAAATCCAAGAAACTTTCCCTTTTTTTAATTTTTGTCAATTTTGACCCAGAAGTCTTAATTTTTCGGCAAAGGCAGTTTTATACTTTTTTAAAGTAGACTAAATTTTCTACAATTTGAGGCCAGAATATTCTCTATAGACCTAATGGTGTCCAAGATAGTTTCTGACATTTTGTTTGCTTCTGTGGCAAAAATCATTGGAGGTGTTTTGACCTGTGAGGTCAAGGTCGAAGTGACCGTACCGAAGGTTCAGGAAGAGATGTTTGCCACAGCAGCCAATAAAACGTCAGGAATCTTTTAAAGAACCTCTCGATCTCGACCCATTAGCCCAAAACCATCCAAATCGTAAAAGCTCAAATTCTAAAATAAATCGTGTATAATTGTGCAAAGATTTCTACACTTGTATATCTGACTACAGAGACCATAATGGTCTCAAATTGTAGAAAATATAGTCTTCTTTAAATATTATAAAACTGTCTTTGCCGACAAATGAGTCCTTCTGCGTCAAAATTGCCAAAAACTGAAAAAAGGTAAAGAATTTTAGGGTTTCTTAGATTTTTGAGCCACCCCGTACAAAACGACATTTTGGCGACCATCGGGTTATGGTACCCCAGAAGATAAAGAATGATTTGAAAAAGGTTCCAGCTTTTAATCTCGAAATGAAAATAGAAACCACAATTTAATATCCTGTGCCCTCTACTAGTTAGTCACTCAGCTGTTTTGTCTTGCTTGTTTATGGAGGTGGCTTAGAGTAGTGGTAGTGGCTGACTAAAACAATCGTTATTTTGGGCACCAGAAATTCAATCTGATATCCGTTTTAGGGGTGCAAACCAAATTTAGATCCCCACAACTTTTCGATCTTCTGATATCTGAGGCTGAAATTTCAGAGAGAGTCAGATAAAAATCTGAAACGGCAGCGGTCATTAGTTTTAGTCATGTCTTGAGGTTAACGTCTTGTTGCTGAACAAAACTTGATTAGACCACCTTACAAGACTTTTCGTAAACTTGGGCCGTCTAATTGCCCCTTTTTGCGAAACTGTCAGAACGTAACTAACAGTCAATGAGTGACGTATTCAAGTCACTAACCCATTCATCGTTTATTTGATTCAAAAGAAATGTCGAAGAAAGTTGCAACGTAACGTATTGATTTGTTTAAAAACAGAAAATGACGTCGTTAAAAAAATCTACGATTAACTATCAAGTTATAAATAGTTTTTTCTTATCTAAAATAACCCCGTATTTATCACAAATAAATTTACTCGGACGTCATTTAAAATTTATTCCGTGTTAGTGTGTTGGAGCCTCACCAAATAACTTGTCCAGAGATAAGCTTAACGTCAGCTCATAACGAGGTTATTCGAAACACTCAACTCTCATTCGACTCAAAATGAAGGTTTGGAGGAGATTAAATTGCTTTTCGTGTATGTACTACTCAAAACCTTAAATTTTAAAAAGGCGACTCGTGAAGTAATTAAAAAACTTGGTCTAAAAAGATACTTTTAGTAGGTCGTAACGTTTAGATACTAAACGAGGAAATAAAAAGTTTAATTTGAATGAGGTAATGATGTTTGACAGAGCGACAACCGATCGTTTCTAAGCAACATTGGTTACGGCGCACGATTTGCGGCTATAACGTAAGGGTAAAAGCGCCCACTTTAATTCTGGACGCGTCGCGACGTTCTTCTGCCCGTTTAGTAAACGTGCCGCGTGGTTTAAGATATAAGTTGAGAGTGTGTCGTGAGTATTTTTTTATAAGTGGACAGGGCCTATTAGGCCAGTTACAATCCTGGAGAACGGGACTTCTGAAGAAGAAGGTGGCATGGCATTGTTAGCGCGCGATAAAGAAAAAGAAGTTGTGTCGCCACCGTTACCACCAAGATACCGCCTAAGAGATCTTATTTTAGGGGATTACGCTTTTAACGACGATGGGGAAAGGTAAATTATGCACTTTTATCAGTTTTGTGAAAAGTGGCGTCCCACGTGTTATCGATAAGTCGGAAGAGTCACTTTCAACAAATTTGATGGAGGAAAATTAAGCAAAAAGACCGATGATTCATTCATAAGTTGTATGATTGAAGTTTTTGAATTCGACGTTCATTTTCACCCTTTAAGTTGAATAAAATATAAGTCGGAACAAGAATGGAACAATTTTTTGAAATCCATTCATTTTTCATCACCATCATCGGCGTTACGTATTATAATAGGCAGTCGCCTAATAATAATTCTTTAACGGAAAAGTTGATTCACGAGTTGGAATTAATTTTGCAATTTTTTAATTTAAAATACTCGATTTAAGTTTTATTGTTTGTAAACTTTATATCTGGAAGGAAATTAGGGCGAAATTAAATTAATTGGCGGATTTAACTGTATAATAAAATTGGAAGAGATTCCAAAGATTGTGTTAATTTCGTATACGCTGATGCCAATGAAACAAATCTTTAAACATTATACGATACCAAAAAACTAATTAAGAAAATACGAGAAAATTGGAAAAACGTTAAATTTCGAATTTGCATTTTTTTGCAAATTCGATTAGAGTAGAAATTGACCATTACTAATAACAGTTCGAAATTACGCATCGCTCACTACTATTTACCGTGTAGTTTATAATTAATTAAGACTGGATTGAAAAAGGACGAAACGAATTTAAACAAATTAGGTTAATGAGTAGTACTGTTTAATTTTTCATAATTTGTTTAATAAAATTGTTACAATTCGTTGTATGAAACAGGACGGTAAATCGATTTCGTAGAGTGCCACTGATGTAATGAAAATTGCTCAGGTGATTTCCTGGCTTATTAGAGTAACAATAGATAGACATGAGACGTAAACTTTTAGTTAGACAATTACTCATAGTTGTAACATATTACCCATCATTTTAGGAAAATTTCAACATTTGTACCTTTCTACAAATGAACTATTCAGAAACTACTTTTAAAAAAGCGATGGTGTGCAACTCACAATCAGGTCACACAGGTTCATTTTTCTCATGACACACTTCGATTCATCGACTCTCCAATTTTGTGCCTACTAAAATTGCGTGTAAAACTTTTTCTAATTTTTCTGTGCAAGTTGGCTTTAAATCGGGTGCTATTTGGTCGTTTGTGCACACCAAGAAGAGCGAGGGGCCCAAAAATTGAACCCTGTGTGACAAAGTACATGTTGTGTGCAGAAACTGTGATTTTAGATCGAAATGGGGCCTCTCCCATTGCTAATATGAGCAAATTCATGAAATTCGTGAATTGGCGTGCTTCCGTGGATCCGAGCGCTCGCCCGGTTCATACAGTTGCTGTTGTTCAGAGTGTACGTGAAAACTAATTGCCACAGAGGTGTCAACAACTGGTCATTAGTCGTACAGCTCCTCTGAGGACCTGAAAATATTACATAAAGACGAAAGACCTCATAACTGCCCCCCTCTCCCCCCGGCACCAGTAATTAAATATACCAGAGTACAAGAAGCAGGGTAGTAGGATTAATTCCTCCCTTGTCAGGGAGGAATCCAACCTTATCAGAAGGTAACCTTCTGCCCGCAGTTCCAATGTCAGAGTGAGTATGCTTAAGGCCACCCCCACCCGACGCTTCCATCAAACAGGCGCGCGAACGGTAACTGTCTGGTAACGGTTCCAGCGGTCACAAAATTGCTTCCGGATCATCCGTTGTGAGAGACCAGGTTTATCATGGCGGTGCGCCAAGAGCGAGGGCCTACTCGCCTCTAGCCATCTTCCGGACGGTATCATACTTCCAACCAGAACTCGCGTCTTCTCGTTACTATAGTTTAAAGTACAATTGCAAATATACTTATGCACAGCTCCTCTGGTGCATAGGATTACGTATGGATCCGTCGAGGTACCAACGCACTTAGACAGCGGGGTTGTGATTCCTCTACTTCCAGTAAAACACGTCGGTGCTCATCCGTTACCTGCATCCCTTTAAATGCAGGATTTGGAGTTGGGCGGACTTTGAGCTCAACGTGCCTCACCAGTCGGGGACTTTTTATACTCTACACTTTGCGACTTTGTATCTTCGGTTCTATTAGTCATAGCGACTTTTGACTGGTCTCATTTTTTTGATTACACATTTTGCTTCAAAGCATGGCTCATGCATTTTTTCATCCGAGGCTTCAGAAAAGTTATCGGACCAAAAATTTTGACGTTGACGTATGTGCCTATTTGGCCTTAGATGTTAATCGACAGTATTGTGTATTTGTTCAACTCCGTCCTAGAGTTCCTGAATTTTCTAAGAGACTCAAATTGTTTCGTAAATAATACGTTTCACTCCAACACTTCACCAGGGACCTTTGATGAGCTGTTGGTCTAACTTATCTTTTGATTGCTAATATAGTAAATTGTAATGAGTTGATGGTCGTCGTCTCTGCTGCCGATCCGATTTTTGCATTTCTACCCTTTAAATGATTAGAGGCTTGCTTACTGTTAGGGCGATTGCCATAGAAATAGAAATCGACGGCCAATATGTTAGGGCGATTGCCATAGAAATAAATACCGAAAATAAAAGAGAGTTTTGACAAATAAAATTGAATAAAAGGTAAAATTATTACAGCCCGCAAATCCGGCTCGAAGGACCATGTTCAAACTCTACTTTGGTCGTCGATTCTATTGAATTTGTAGACTGTAATAATTTTTCCTTTTATATAATTTTATTTGTCAAAACTCTTTTTTATTTTGGCAATCGCCTAACACTTACTTTTACAAAAACTTCAAATTTTCTATTGATACTTTCCCCTGCTGATTCACTTGGAATTTTCTGAAAGAAAGAGGACTAAAAGTTAACGATAAATAGCTGCTTTTCTATTAGAAGGTGTTACTAGATGCTTTAAACATTTTTTTAAAACAATTTCAAATGTTTTAATTAATTAATTTTTTAGTATTTTAGGGCTATAGAAAAGTTAAAAAACAATGCAAACTAAACTGGACAAGTATATTATGTACAATGTACATCATCCCCTACTCTGAAGTCTATTCTATAATATTCAATTTAATTTAAAATGTTAGAAAAGCGTAAAAAAACTTGCAACCCATATTTTTGCAGCAAAACTCCACTCAGAATTATTGTTTCCTTATTAACATACTAAAAGTCCCCAAAAATTTGATCACTAGAAGTGGGTTGTCTCTTTCTTTGAACTCTTTATGTTGATTAGCTACCTTACTGTTGTTGTAGACAATTTAGAGAGAAGCTTTTAGTAGTAATAATTTGTTAAAAGTTTCAATTTAAACATTTTCAAATGTTAAAATTGGCGACGTTGTATCCGATCCGGGAAAAAGCTCGCGCCTTAGGTAATAGTGTTCATTTGTAAATATTGTAAAAAGTAGGAATTGTATATCGATAATGCCATAAATGGTATTTTTATACGAGCAGCAAAAATTTTTAGTCTTTTGCGTGGCATAACAGAAGACCTAATAAGTTTGTTTCCGAGCCCACATTATTTGTGTTCGAATTTATTTGTTAACAAAAAATGAATTAGAATAAACGAAAAACCAATCGCGCCTTATTTATAATTAAAAAGACACTTCAACCCATTTCCCGCTAACTATTGATAAGTTAATGAGGAAGCGTGGGTTGTAGTAGTGGAGTGGTACTCGCTCAAATCAAATATTTTCACCTTTTTAAGTGCCTATTTCGCTTTCGGATAGCTTTGAGCTAGAATTCCCTCAATAGTTTGAAATTTATAGAACAATCGAGCGATTTTTGACTATTTCTATTTCTGGAAGCAACGTGTAGCACTCTGTATAAAATCAATTATGTAATTTATCGATGTAATTTATGCTCATCCAGAAATAGCTCTGACTACTATTATTTGAAGAAGTACCAATTAATTGCAGTTTACTTTCAAACTTCCAATAAACTGTAATGAAAGGTTTAAATATAACTTAAACATATACGCGTAGTTCTATAGGACATCCTGTATGTACCTATACTATTGTGCAACACAATTTTAAATTAAAAAAATAGAAACAAAAGTGAGATAAATAAATAAAAAAGTGACGCTTTTTATCATTTTACAACTGAACTAACTACAATTGCGAATAACTATTATAAGCTATAACAATTGAACACCGAACAATTTAATTATAGCTCGATTGTAATAAAACAAAAATTCTTGCATTTATGAAAGCTGATAGACGTCGACAATAATTGTTTGATGATTTTATTAAATGCGAGTTTTTCAATTACGGTATTTAGTACCCTTGACGAGTCGACCGTTACTTCTATTATTGTATTTCGAATATTTCTAATAATAAAAGCACCCTAGGAGGAAACAAACAGCAGGAAAGAAGTCACAAACACCGATTTGGTTTTGAGCAAAACTAAACAAACATCAATTTGACGACTCAATGAAAGGACAACAAATAAAAGAAACGAGAAAATGTGAAAATTTAGTTTTCGCGAGCGACCCTCCTCTCTCTTAGCTCTTAGGCTCCTTTAGAAAAAGAAATTACTAAAGCGTTTAGATAATTAACCCTTGCATAGTTGTGGTGTTTCAAAGTAACTAAAATTAGGTTAATATGATGTAATAGTAGTACATTGTTATAATCTAGATATTAAATTCGTATCACATACTCACAGAGTCGGGCAAAAAACTTAAATTAAATTTATTAAAAACTTTTTCAATTATAAGACCGATTTTTCTTTTTCACAAACTGTCATTTTATACTCATCTCATAGCGAACACTTTTATAGAAAGCTTTGATATTTTTCTCACATCTAACAGATGGGCGACATCTTTGACGTAATAGTAATAGGGCGCAAAATGAAAAATCGCTTTTTGCTTAAAAATGTTTAACGAAACTGACCGACGACGAGCCAAAGGAGCAGCACCTTTGGTGGTTTTAACTAAAGTTTTAATTAAATCAATTAAACGAGCACTCGAAGAGGACCAAGGCCCTTCACTCGACAAATTTTCAATTTCTATTAACAGGCCGTTCTGGTGTTTTTGTTAAACTTAAGTTTACGCATTTTTGTCAAGTTTAATAGGGGTAGTTTCTATGCTAATAGAGATGGGCGTTGATCAATGTAGCCCAGTCAAATAAGGCCTGCTCTATACTAGACAATATGAAAATCGCCTTACCTGACTGAACTAATACTTTCGATTGGACTACGGCTCAGTCTTCAAGTGGTTGAATTTGAAAAAATCTAAGATGGCTCAAATTGGGGCAAAACAAACGAAACTTTTCAGTTTATAATGAAGCGGTCGCTTCACTGAAAGAAATTGATTTTTTTAGCAGAATAAACTTATTGTAGTACTACCTTTTAAACGAAACACCCGGTATATTGCAAAATATATTTTCAAAAACGAACCGTTTTGTCGAAGCAGTTCTCTTCTAAATTTTACCCAGATCGATTTAGAACTCTTTCAGACCCGCCCTGTATAAAATTTCAATTTTCTCGATTCTTTTAAGACGCACTGTATAGCTATAGCTATGTTTATTTGTACTGTTTTTGGTACGCTATTTTGGCTATAAAAATATGTTTTTCGGAAATTCGTAAATATCACGTTCTGATGCGCATTTTTAAATATTTGAACTTCTAATAAAATGTAAATAAAAAAGCGATACACATTTGATACGTTTGAAATGAACATATATCGAATAAAAATATGAACGAACAAAACGTTAAATCCGTCTATAATCTTTTGTATGTTTTAAAAATCTTCCAAATAAACTCTCGAGCTTCTGTCTTCAAGTGCACTTTTACACAATAGTCGAATAGTTACTAAAAAATTTTCAGTAAATAGATACCTACTACTGCGTATAAAGCGTCATCTAGAGTAGGGCTGCAACGTGAATTGCATCGCGCCTCACTTGTCGGTTTTTAAAGCAAACATCAAAGTGCGCGCATTGCATAAGCGTCGTTCAGACTGGGACTGCAACTTGTGATGTGCAACGTGTAATGCAATACGCGCACTTTGATGTTCGCTCTAAAGATTTGTCGGTGTTACCAAAGTGCGCTCGTTCCATTACATGTTGCAGCTTCAGCCTGGACGACGTATACACGTTGCAGCCCTAGTCAGGACGACGCTTTATCCAAAGTATATTTTTCAACTGTAAGAGATATGAAATTAATTAAAGGCGTAATAATCCAACTTCCTTAAGTATCAGACGTTGGGCGTCATAGTCCAGTCAATGGGGAGAATAACAGGCCATTGCCCTACAAAATGTGGTGTAGTTCTGATTTTTGAATATGTTATTGAGTTAGGGGCCCTGATGAAGAATCCACGTTTTCGACCTTAAGGGGGTCCGCGCGATCCGCCATCTTGGATTAAAGGTACGAAAAATTGGTTTTTCCGATTTAACTTCTTAAGGGTTGATCCCACGACATAACTGTCAAATCCAACTTTGGAGAGGACAAAATGCCCTACAATATTTGTTCTATTTATTTTCTTTCTATCTGTTACGGTTTCTGAGATATAAGCCCGAGAAAATCGCTATTTTTAGAAAAAATGAATTTTTTCGGTAAACTTTGCATGGAGACTTTTTTACCGTTTATTTGAGAGAAAATTCTTTGGAACAAAAGTTGTAGGATTTTAAATTGCCCTTAAACTGAGTGTATCGCTGATATTTTAACTCAACCAGATCCAAAGTTAGAGCAGTTTTATGATAACCTATAAATGTCGAAAACTGAGTCATGAGTGTTCGCTGCTCGAAGTTTTTGTTACAGCCCCCCCCCCCCTCACTCCATATCAACACATAACAATTTCTCCCACATTTCAACATTTATTCAATTTAAAATGGTTATGGGTGGGTAGAGATGTTGAGCAAATTTTCTCGTTTATATTGCCAACAACCTGTCTCATATGTCGACAATTCTAACGTTTTGAAGGGTAGTGTATGAGAAGTGGGGATTAGGGGGGAGGTCGACCTCATATAGCATTAAAATCGGTGCAAGGGTTTGACAACCACACGCGTTCAAAAATTGCGATAAGTCGCACTTCTCCATGAAACTAGGTTTGTCAGTACTCTTTTGGCCATAACTCCAAAACATGTTGTCCGATCCGCAATTTATTTTTTCCATCTCAAAGCTGGTTAAATTTACTATCAGATCTTTTATATGAAATTTTGATTAAATTCTATAAAATACCCACACTAGCCCACTGAACATGTGGAAATCGTCATATCTTGTCAAAACGTACACATTTAGCGTGCTGGTGTGAGTATTTTAGGGTATTTAATCAACATTTTATATACAGAGTCTGATAGTAAATTTAACCAGCTTTTAATTGAAAAAAATTAATTTTAGATCGGACAAATAGTTTCGGAGTTATTGGGAGAAATGTGCCAAGAAAACTTGGATCCCACAGCAGTACCTGGTTTTTAACGTGCTAGGATTTTTATTTTATAGGGCTTGATTAAAACCTCATATATACGGTCTGATGGGATATTTAACCAGCTTTCAGATAAAATAAAGACACTACGGATCGGACAAATATTTTTAGAGTTATGGCCAAAAGAGTACCGACAAACCTGGTTTCATGGAGAAGTGCGACTTACCGCAATGTTTGAACGCGTGTGGTTGCCAAACCCCTGAACCGATTTTAATGTATTATGAGGTTGACTGCCCCCCCCTCTCCTCAACCACTACCCTACAAAACGTTAGAATGAATAATTGTTGACATATGAGACAGGTTGTTGGCAATATAAACGAGAAAATTTGCTCAACATCTCTACCCCCCACCGAAAATTACGAGCTCGGTTTTATTTTTTTTTCGTAGCAAATCTAGCCACATTACTGGCCCATTTAACCGACTTTTCATCTATCTACACCCTGTATACACGACAACTCGAAAAAAAAAAGAAAAATTTAGTAAATCTAATCCAACCGCATTTGATCGAATAAAGACACATTTAATAATGTCGAGTTTTCTCTACTTTTCCAGATTTTATTGGCATGTCGAGTAAGTAGTTTAGTCTCTAACGTCTTGAACTTTCAGAAGAAAACAAATTGATTTATCACTTAGTAAACTACACGAAAAGTAAATTTTCAATTTGATAGGTCGTGTTTTTTTTTAAATAATAATAAATTAATAAACACGAGGATTAAAGCTAAAAGTTTAACTTTATTTTGTAGGTAACTAAAACCTAATTGCATTCACTATTTATTACCGGCAGTTTGTAAAACTATTTTGCCTGTAGGAAGTTGTATTTTCTCTCCTTAATAATTGATACGTTGCTAAACAAATTTAGGTAATATTATGAATTTACACTGCGGGTTACAAAAATAGATATCCACAACCAACAACCACGTTAATGCGTTTTCCTTTGTTTTTATTTATTCATAAACGCGAGAACTGTTAGACCTAATTTTGGGGTACTTTGTGAATACTTATAGAGGACTTATAATATGTAGGTGGTCGTCTTCAAAAAACTTTGGCCGTTCCACGGCCAAAAGTTGCAGCGCACAGTTTTGATCCACCCCCCAAAACGTGTTAAGTACAAGGATCTCGATTATCAAAAGAGGTAGATACATTTTTGAAATCAGGATTTTTTTCACTTTCCGATGGCGTAAAATTTTAAAATAGCTCACATATTTATGAAAAACAAAAGTTGGTATCGAAATACAAAAAACTAATAATAATAACGAACGTTTCTGAAAGAACAGAAAAAATTTCCTTTAGGAAACCTTTTCAGATTTTGAATATCTTTCCAAATAACGATTTTAAAGCCAATTTTGTTCTTTTCCGCCATATTTCAAAAACGTTATGGAGGGGGTAAATTTTTATTTTTTATTTTATTTATGCATAAGCTAAGCATCATTTTTGTCCATTTAACCAAGTCTGTATCTCCTATGATAAGCAAGCTCTTGCACTTGACACTTTTTAAAACACACCCTGTAAATGAGTGATGCAAAATGTTAAAGGTAGAGCACGGAAAAATTAATTTCTGCTGCAGTTATTTCTGTAAAATTGTAATCAGTTCACCTTGTTTAGAAATTCCCTTCATAATATTTAAGGGCTGTTTAACAATTGAAAGTTCATTAAAAATGCAGCTTACACTCTAAGCCTCGGTATTAACAAAAATTCCTATTTAGGAACAACTCGCGCTAATTAAGAGCAACATTCAAATAATACACTATTTGTGTTTAAATATTAGTTTTTTCGTAATCACAACATTTTATAAGTTGCAAAAAAATTTTAAGCGCTTACAAATGGAGTTTAAAACTATACGCAAAAGGGTTAAGGGCAGCTTCAACTTTTTCAATATTGGTCTATAGTTTACTTTTTGGACTTCGTCTACTCTGGAAAAGTAATATGATCAAAACAAAAAGTTTTTTCTAATATTTAATTTCTCCAGATTTTGTGCCCCCCTTGAATTCAAAACGCTAAAACAAAACTCTTAGAAACAGTCTGTCGGTGTGTGTGCCTGTTTGTAACGCCTTAAAACAAAAACTACTGAAGCGATTTTAATTCAAATTGGAACCAGCCACTTTAAACGAATTTTATCGACAAAATGAGCTTTTAAACAAAATCGATACAGGGTGGCCCAAAATAAGGGGGCTATTTTGGTGGCATTTCGGAAAATCTCGACCCACAGTATTTATACTCGGCTGTAACGTAGTACACATTAGCCCTAATTTAAAAAAAAACTTTAAAATTTTTTTAATTTAAAATGCCCGCTAGTATAACGAACGTTCCATTTTCTAGTGTTTTAATTAGAACTTCCGGTTAAACTGGAAATTATCCAAGCAGAAGGAGTTTTTAAAAACACATTTTTTAAAATATCGTGAGAGTAGCTGTCCAATGATAACAAACTTGTTCACTTTTTACTTCCGGTTTAACCAGAAATGGGGCTAGCATATCTATATTTATTAAATACAACACCCCGTATATTTTAAGTGGTTTGGAATGATTCTAAAATTATATAAATATGTAGTCTCTAGTTACGAGTATATCGACGATTTTACATTTTTACTTCTGAGGAAATTAGATTAGCTTTCCTTTTTCAAATTGGAACACCTACTATAATTTCAAATTTTTTAAATCAGGGGGAGCTTCTGATATTATTTCTGATATCTTTTTAAATGCTTGAGCAGTTTTAGAAGTAGCTAACGCGTACGAAAAAATTCTGTTTGGCCACAATAACCGTTTTTGGGCTGCTCTACCCAATTAAGTCGCCTCGTGGAGAAAGATTTTTGAGCTTTTAAATTACACTCATTTTCTTGCACAAGTAGTATTTCCAATCCGTTCCAGAATTTTAATTAACAACCTAATTAATTAAAATAAATTGATTTTTAACGAGTATTGGACTGTTTGAAGCTCGAAGTACTTAAACGAATTTAATTATGCTATATTACGTTATTTTCCGTACCAAACAAATTTTTTGTCGCTTGAAAATATGTCAAGACAACTCTAGAAAGTATTTCGAGACAGTATATCTTGGGTGTGGTAACGAAAACTCCTGAAGCTCTGCAAGGCCTCGAGGAGCGTCCTGTGGTAAAATTAAATAAGTAAATCGAGTTCATATTAATTCTAAATAAAAGTTAATGCTACACAGGACGACAGGACTATGATACTTCAAACTGAAGCATATCGATTGGATTTGCTTACGTTCGTTTCAAGTAAACGGTTTTAAGAGTCCAGACACAAAAGAGGGCTACATTTATGTGTTTTTCGGGTTACAAGTCAGCAGAATAACTGCACTAATTCCCAAGGCTTATTGACTTATTGCTTCCCTGTTCAGTGGGATAGGCTATATGTACAATTTTTGATTCTTTGATATTCTACGAACTTTATTTACTTAACAAAGGGGACTTGAAAATACTACTTATAATGATGAAAAACTGACCAATTTTTTTCAAATTAGTATTTTTTGTATCATCGTAAATCGAGTTCGAGTTCGTCTCAAAATTTCTAAAAAATTTTCAATCATCTTGAAAATACTTGAAAACTAATAATTTCTTCAAAAATTCTCACCAGACACGATTTAAAGCTTACGAAATTTTCTTTATTCTGGCTCTCTTGTATTTTTGTGCGATAAAAGTTGACCGATAGGGAAGTTTTTGAAAAGGCCACCTTTTTGTTTCTGCACGCGCCATTGTAGAACCATCAAGAGCTACCGTATCTGACCACCCCTTTAAGTTTCTTATATTCATTCCTAATATTTCTAGAAGCTCAAGGCTGATTTTCATAAAATCATTTTGTCCGAAAGTGGGCGTGCACTTTCCAAGTTTGTAAAAACCATTTTCATCCGCGTGATGATTCGAGCTTTAACCGACACTTTAAATCAAACTTTAAAAACTTTTGAAAGGTAAAGCGAGTTAAAAAGTTTCTATTTGAAGACTTCACTTAGTTTTATTCTTTAAAAATCCAGATTTCGCCGAGGCGTCCTAAAGTAAATTTACTATTATTACTAGGATGTGGGAAAAGTTTGTATTAAATTTAAATTGCACTTTATTAAGTAAATGACATCACCTCGCTAGTCGAGTCTTTTAGAACTATTTAATAGGTTTACCTCGGAACAGGTTCGTGAATTGGAAAACAAATTAATTTTAATTTGTTAGACGTTTAAAATCCTCAAGATACGCTAAACTCGCAGTTAGTGAGCTTGTAGTTTAACCACGCACTAAACGTTGGAGCAAATTAAAATAAAATTTTTGACTTTTTGATTTTGTTACACCATACTATTGTTTAACGCGTACTTTATCAACTATTAGAAGATGATTAGCTAATCGTTCCGTATGAGTAGACTAAAAGCAATTCGGTGGGATGTCGAACGTTGTACATGCTACGATAATGGAATTAGTTGATTCTCGTCGCGAAACAATCTTGGCCAACTTTGCGAACTAATAACAAGAATCATCAACCCCCATCGACATCGGTTTAAGTACTTGTGGCGTGACAAACTTTACTTTCGATAAAAATTTTATTTTTCCTTTTGCATGGAAGCGAACCGTTGACCTTTGCTATTTTTTCTTTCTTGCGAGTGCCTAAAAGTAACTTGAAGTAGGTCCTAAAACGTGTTCTGGATTGTGAAAAATAAGAAATTAAAAAATTTAATCCCCAGCTTTTAATGCTGCCAAAAAGTTTGTTTCATTTTGTACAGTCGAGTTTATTGATTTCATCAAGCGGATTCTAAAAGATGCAAATCTACGTGTTAAAGTTGGAAATTTGGTTTTGTAACTCGACAGTTTCAATTTTAGTTGGAAATGGAATTAAATAATTTAAAATTTGTAACCGAGTAAATATGCCGTAATTTATCCTAAGTACGAATATTAGAGTCATGCATTTTGATGCACTTGTGTGTTCTCAACTTCAAATTGTCCTCATATCAAGTCGAAAGAAAAATTGAAACTGCAAGTATTTACGTATAGGCCAGTCAATATCGATAATACATCAACAAAACTATCTGATTTTTTAGTATGTCGTTTGGACCTACTAAGGTAGTGTATACCCAACTTTGCAACTCTCTAACAGTTGTGGAAAAAGCGTAGCACACGAAAAACCACTAAATTTTTAAACTTTTTTCAGTTTTTGTTCCATATTGCATTTTCTGATTTTTCGACGAAAGCCACTATATTGCTATGTTTTTAAAGAGCAGTAAATGTGTGACAATTTAAGCCCAACCAGAGCTCTGTAGGTTACCGTAATTAGTTACCGAATTACGGCACTTTGAAAATATGCAATTTTTTTAAAAAGTGAAAATTTTAATTTTAGACCTTTTTTAGGCCGAAATTGCGGGTAAACCATTGTTCCTACGAGTAGAACTCATCGAATAGAACTTGTAGAAAATTTAATTTGCTTCAAACTAAGCTTAAAGCGGGATCTGTAGACCTCGTAGTGCTCTCAAAATCTCAAGAAAACCTATATAAGGTAAAATCGCGTTTTTCCAGAAATGTTCCAAAACCTTTCTCTTCTGTTTTTGGGTGTTGTACGATCCTACGAGTCCTAAAACAACAATCTACGAATATTTGGATAGCCTTTAAATTTTGAATACAATAAGCCAAATCTTTAATTAGACCCATTCCCTAGTTTAGCCGCTACGGAGAACCAAACTCGAAGTAAAATTAAAAACACACAAATTCGGGATATATTTTCATTTTGGATACCCGTGACGTCGGAATCGGTAGTCCTGAAACAACAATCTACCAATATTTGGATAGCCTATAAATTTTGAATACAATAAGCTTAATCTTCAATTAGACCCATTCCCTAGTTTAGCCGCTACGGAGGACCAAACTCGAAGTAAAATAATTAAAAACACACAACTTTGGGATATATTTTCATTTTGGACACCCGTGACGTCAGAATCGGTAGTCCTGGAACAACAATTTACCAATATTTGGATAGCCCTTTAAATTTTGAATACAATAAGTCTAATCTTCAATTAGACCCATTCCCTAGTTTAGCCGCTGCGGAGGACCAAACTCGAAGTAAAATAATTAAAAACACACAACTTTGGGATATATTTTCATTTTGGACACCCGTGACGTCGGAATCGGTAGTCCTGGAACAACAATCTACCAATATTTGGATAGCCCTTTAAATTTTAAATACAATAAGTCTAATCTTCAATTAGACCCATTCCCTAGTTTAGCCGCTACGGAGGACCAAACTCGAAGTAAAATTAAAAACACACAAATTTGGGATATATTTTCATTTTGGACACACCCGTGACGTCGGAATCGGTAGTCCTAGAACAACAATCCACAAATATTTGGATAGCCCTTTAAATTTTGAATACAATAAGCTGAATCTTCAATTAGACCCATTCCCTAGTTTAGCCGCTACGGAGGACCAAACTCGAAGTAAAATAATTAAAAACACACAACTTTGGGATATATTTTCATTTTGGACACTCGTGACGTCAGAATCGGTAGTCCTGGAACAACAATTTACCAATATTTGGATAGCCCTTTAAATTTTGAATACAATAAGTCTAATCTTCAATTAGACCCATTCCCTAGTTTAGCCGCTACGGAGGACCAAACTCGAAGTAAAATTAAAAACACACAAATTTGGGATATATTTTCATTTTGGACACCCGTGACGTCGGAATTGGTAGTCCTAGAACAACAATCCACCAATATTTGGATAGCCCTTTAAATTTTGAATACAATAAGCTGAATCTTCAATTAGACCCATTCCCTAGTTTAGCCGCTACGGAGGACCAAACTCGAAGTAAAATTATTAAAAACACATAACTTTGGGATGTATTTTCATTTTGGACGCCCGTGACGTCAGAATCGGTAGTCCTGGAACAACAATTTACCAATATTTGGATAGCCCTTTAAATTTTGAATACAATAAGTCTAATCTTCAATTAGACCCATTCCCTAGTTTAGCCGCTACGGAGGACCAAACTCGAAGTAAAATTAAAAACACACAAATTTGGGATATATTTTCATTTTGGACACACCCGTGACGTCGGAATCGGTAGTCCTAGAACAACAATCCACCAATATTTGGATAGCCCTTTAAATTTTGAATACAATAAGCTTAATCTTCAATTAGACCCATTCCCTAGTTTAGCCGCTACGGAGGACCAAACTCGAAGTAAAATTAAAAATACACAAATTTGGGATATATTTTCATTTTGGACACCCGTGACGTCGGAATCGGTAGTCCTGGAACAACTATCTACTAATATTTGGATAGCCCTTTAAATGTTGAATACAATAAGTCTAATCTTCAATTAGACCCATTCCCTAGTTTAGCCGCTACGGAGGACCAAACTCGAAGTAAAATTAAAAACACAAATTCGGGATGTATTTTCATTTTGGACACCCGTGACGTCGGAATCGGTAGTCCTGAAACAACAATCTACCAATAATTAGATAGCCTTTTAAATTTTGAATACAATAAGCCCAATCTTTAATTAGACCCATTCCCTAGTTTAGCCGCTACGGAGGACCAAACTTGAAGTAAAATTAAAAACAGACAAATTCGGGATATACATATATTTTCACTAACTTTGATAACTTATGTTTTTATTAAAATACATTTCACCGTTTTTTAAATGATTGCATGCTTTCTTGCTTTCTTTTTCATTACCACACTAAAAATCAAAAGAGAAAGGTTTTGTAACGTTTCTGGAAAAATGCGATTTTACCTTATATAGGTTTTTTTGAGATTTTGAGAGAACTACGAGGCCTACAGATCCCGCTTTGAGCTTAGTTTGAAGTAAATTAAATTTTCTACAAGTGCTATTTTATAAGTTATGCTCGTAGAAACAATGGTTTAGGCGCAATTTCGGCCTAAAAAAGGTCCAAAACCAAAATTTTCACTTTTTGAAAAAATTGCATATTTTCAAAGTGCCATAATTCGGTAACTAAAATTTACAGAGCTACTGAGGAGATTGATTCTAAATGGGATTAGATTGTTTATTTTAAATACAACACTTTGTATATTTTAAGTGGTTCTTAATTTTAGTGCGATAAATGAAAGTGCGCGTAGTCGAGATACTCGCAATGAATTTTTACGACGTAACCGCAGCTCCAATAAAAGATAGAAACCCATGAAAAGGTTAAAAAACGCCCGAAGAATAATAACAATAATAAAGAGCCCCAAACTTATAAATATATAGTGTTCCAGTATAAGCATCATGATGGTCAAACTTAATATGAGTCAATTTTTAAATTTGCTCTCAAGACGGACTTCAGTACGAGCATCTAAAAGCTACTCACTACTCGTGTACAATTGAAGTGGGAAAATCGCCTTGAATTGCAAATTTTTGTGTACATTAATTAAGAGGCGGTCAATTTATTCTTAAAATGTAATTAGTTCTTCCTTATTCTCGATAAAAAAATGTAGGTCACAACAAGAATTCATTTTGTTTGTTCGAGTCGCAACTTAATAGATAACAAGTCGACGCGTCATGAGACGTCACAAGTATAGCTGAGGAATTTTGTGATTACGCAGGAACTCATTGTTCTTTTAAATTCAGCAATTTTTAATTTAACAAAAGATGGATGTTTCCTGTTTCCGTGCTCATTCGATTCGACCGAGCAGGCATATTGTGCCGCTTTTAATGAATAATATTCGAAGCTATTCTTGCACTGGGAAAATTTTAGTTTGTATTTTGTTATCCCTATATGGAAATATTAAGTGCGAGCAACTATTAAAAGCGACTTTAATTGCTGATAGTCGTCAGAAGAGGTTTTGTTTAATTACGGTCCGGCAATTGGAATGAAATGAAAGCTGGGAAATTTTAAAGCGGTTGCTTGTATCATCCATCATATTATATGCCACATATTTAAGTAAATTATGATTTCTCTTAGGGATAACAACGTAATGTGTAATATGTAGTCCCTTCCCGTCTTTCCGTGTCTCTGATATAGTTCGATACTTCAACCAAATCACTTTTCGTGTCTCGTGTTACTTCACCGTTTACTACCAATTTCAGTTTGCTAATATCTAACGAATTAAAATCGACCGCTTTGACTTTGTTAAATAAACGAAAAGTTTTCTTTGTGAAAATAGCAACTTTTTGGCGTTAAATTGTGAGGAAGAGAACAAAATATTTTTCGCGTAATAATTTTGTAACGCACTATTATTTAATAATTTAGATGTAGACGATCAAAAGATGTTATCCGGCCGTATATGTAATGCACAAAGGGATTATGAACAAAAACCACACTGAACTGTGCACAAAAGAACTTTATTTCAATAGAAATAAAAGCGGATCGATCACACTAAAAGAGAATAAGCAGACGAGGTAATACAAACAAATAAAATAAACTAATTAAAAGCACTGCCAATAAAAATTATTAACGAAGCTTTTTTTTAAATAAACAAAGGTAGGTCTTAATAAGATGTCGCACCTTGTATAATATTTAAACCATTTTGTATAGCTTTTCTAACGCTTTGTGTAAATGCTTTTCAAGTTACCTATTATAATTGAAAATTAAGTCTCGAGAACCTAAAGGGTTTAATTTACTACCTTTACACTTGAAAGCTTAAGTTTACCCCCTTTAATTAACCATTTTAAATACAACTGTGTGGGGAGCCCTCCAAGTGGAGAAAGTTATAACAAAAAAATAGTTATTTATAAAGGAAATGAGTAAATCGTGTGCCGTATAAATCCATAATTGCTTCTAGACAACTGAAAACATTATTAATAGCACCCTGGAGAACTTGTAGGTTTCGTTCGAAGCCAAATCACAAGGGAACCATCCCGAAAATATATGTTGTCTGGACTCTCTAAGACGTAGGTGTATAACAAGGATACTAGTCTGAAACTTTTAAGTTTTCGACTTGCCATTTCTTCCGGTCGCACAAATCGACTCGACTAAATTTGTCAATAATTGGAGCGATTTTGTGACTTTTCTAAGCGTGATCGTAAATTTCCGACAAGTTTAGCGCTGGTAACTAGTTAAAGTGTAATTTATGTAGTCAATTTTAGACGTTTAATTCGATTTGTAAGTACACGGTGTTACAAAAGTTACGATTATTGCAGAGTGTGTTAGAAGTTTGAGTTTATTTACTAAACTGACCACTGTATAATATACCGGAAGTAGCACCAAACAATGGTATGCTCAGAATCTCTCCATTTCCAAAATGAGCCCAATTGGAGGTTCCTAATCAGCAAAGTTATAATTTAAAAAAATTAAAAATGGAACAATCGTTATAGTATACTTGTTAGTCGCTAGTATTTTAAATTTAAAACTTTGAAGTTATTTTAAAATTAGAGATGACGCGTCTTGGCTGAAAAATGTAGTGAAAGAGTTAGCGGTAATTTAGTTACAATTGATTTGCAATTTAATTATATTTTATCTAAAATCGTTGAACTCTTTTAATTTATATTATTTGGCTAAATAAAGAGTCGAATTGCGTGTAACGTCAATGTAGCATGTAAATATGTGAAAAAATTATTCGCACGGTATAGTATTTAGACTTAGAGTATTCAAATTGTTGCGATTAAATTAATTAAAGAATTAAAAATGTGTTACAAATTCATGTGTCGACGTAAAAAGTTTGTTTTAAGAAGATATTTAAGTTGTTTTTTTCCACGGAATAAAATTTCCTGTTTGGCGCTATTTATATAAGTGGTTAAGAAATAAGCATTTTTAACAATATTTTCTTACGTATTTTTACTTCAAAAGCGTTAGCGGATTCAATTCGAATATGTGTTTTTTAGAAATGGTATTACAATGGAGTCGAGTGATAAGCTCGCTAGGGAAATGAAAGATGTAACTCTTTAAAAGCATGAAAATAGTGCAAAGGAGTTGCAGAATTTGGATATAAAATAAATGTGTACCTACGTTATACCATATAGTTCGTCTACGGTTATACATTAGTAGCAGTATTGACTCCATGTCACCAGAGACGTATTCGTAAGATCTCAAAATAATTAGCTAATTTAAGTGAGCCTAAGGCAAAAATCTCATCTGTTTCGTATAATATGACGAGTTTCTCTTAAGGACTGAATTCATTATATTTTCTTTTTTTTTTTTTTTGTTGGCTTCGCGAACGAGCGCATTTAGCCACGACAATTATATTCTAAAGTTAATAAGGTGAGTTAATAGTGTACAAAGGACTAGATATGTAGATTGGTTGATTTTATAAAAAGGATCAGGTTCTTTAAAGCAGAGCAATTGTTTAATACAAATGAAAGAAAGGATGAACTATTGGTTGGAAGCAGAAAATTATAGTCTGAAATAAGTGTGTTTAAAAGATGTTGAGAAGCGTTACTGTGACTGCCGCAGGAAAACAAAAGGTGATTAATGTCGCATATAGAGGCTCCGTCGCACGAGCAGTAGGGATCTTGCTCCAGTTTCATTTTATACATATGTTCTTTGAAGGAACCGTGATTAAAAACCAATCTAATTATCTTTATGTATATGGGTCTTGTCATTTTTATTATATTGTAGATAGGAATTTTGCCCACACGTGGAAAAATGTGACCATAATGATAACTATAGGCGTTCGAAATGTTAGTCCAATGGTCTTGCCATTTGGCTATGGACTCGTTTTTAAACATAGGTATAAAGTTTGAAAAATGAATTTGATCTGTTTCGATGTTCTGATCACTGTCGACTACAGCCTTAGCCAGTTCATCTACTTTTTCATTACCGGCAATGCCTTTATGGGCAGCTACCCATACAAAAGTGACTTCTTTATTGTCACAACGCAACGAATATAATTTAGAAAAGACGTTTAATACTAAATAATTATGCGGACTGATGTTTTTGTTGTTTGCTAGGTTACTAAGGAGGGACAGAGAATCGGTAAGTATTAAGTATTTACGACAAGTTTGGTCTACGATAGCGAAGTTAAGTGCTGCAAGTACAGCCTCTGTCTTTGCATTAAATATGTTGCACTCCTTTCGAAGTTTTATACCACGAGATGTATTTGTGGCCGGGATGTAATATGCGCATCCTACGCCACTTGCCGACTTTGATCCATCAGTATAAATATGGAGATGGTTATCAAATTTTTCGAAAATTTCAAGCAATTGGATATTAATAAAACCTCCGTCAGTGTTATACTTGGGTATTAAAACCTTGGGAGGGACAAGCAAAGCTTCATAGAGACAAGTAAACAACGGTAAGGATGAAAACGTAGAAATATGCGGTATGAGAGAATGCATTTCTTGGAGAGCATTAATTAACGGAGGATTGTTTTTAAGGTTCCAGTATTTTTCTTTATGAACGAATAAGTTTAACCTTTTGATTTTCCCCAAAATTTGGTCCTCAACCGCTATCCTCTTTAGTAAGTACTTAATAGATAAAAACGCCCTTCGAATACTCAGTGGTGGTACTCCTGCTTCAACTATCAAAGCCTCTACCGGAGTATTTTCTAAAAACAATTAAGTAACCTTATTTTTTCTTTAAACACCCAAATTTAAATAAAAATTGGAATCGTTTAATTTTGAGTTAATAGTTGATAGTTTTTTGAACCTCAAAATTTTGATTTTGATGCATAATTTGAACATAAGTTGACCTATAACTTTTACACGGGTGTTGGGTTTTTTGTTATATTTCGTAAAAACAATTAAAGGCCATTTTTCTTTAATTTACAAAATTTTTTAATTTTTCGGATCATCGAATTTTGAGTTGAGCACCATTTTATGAATATCTAAATTTTGATTTTTATGTATCATTTCAAATTTCAACATCTAGTTTGACTGCCCCTAACTTATACAAGGGTGTTATTTTATTTATTATATTTCGTAAAAACAATCAAGCGCAATTTTTGTTTAATTTTAAAAATTTGGAAATTTTTGAATTATTAAATTTTGAGTTACTCGTCGTTCGTTAAACCTCCAAATTTTGATTCTTATGAGTAATTGGACCAACTAGTTTGGCCGCCCCTAACTTTTTACAGGGGTGTTGGGTTTTTCGTTATATTTTGTAAAAACAATTAAAGGCCATTTTTCTTTAATTTACAAAATTTTTTAATTTTTCGGATCATCGAATTTTGAGTTGAGCACCATTTTTTAAATATCCAAATTTTGATTTTTATGTATCATTTCAACATCTAGTTTGACTGCCCCTAACTTATACAGGGGTGTTGTTATATTTATTATATTTCGTAAAAACAATCAAGCGCAATTTTTGTTTAATTTTATAAATTTGGAAATTTTTTGAATCATTGAATTTTGAGTTACTCGTCGTTCGTTAAGCCTCGAAATTTTGATTCTTATGAGTAATTGGACCAACTAGTTTGGCCGCCCCTAACTTTTTACAGGGGTGTTGGGATTTTCGTTATATTTTGTAAAAACAATTAAAGGCCATTTTTCTTTAATTTACAAAATTTTTTAATTTTTCGGATCATCGAATTTTGAGTTGAGCACCGTTTTTTGAATATCAAAATTGTGATTTTTATGTGTCATTTCAACATCGAGTTTGACTGCCCCTCACTTTAACAGGGGTGTTGGTTTATTTATTATATTTTGTAAAAACACTCAAGCGCCATTTTTGTTTAATTTTGTAAACTTTTAAAATTTTCGAATCATTAGATTTTGAGTTCTCGCCGTTTGTTAAACCTGGAAATTTTGATTTTTATGAATAATTGGAACATCTAGTTTGGCCGTCTCTAATTTTTACAAGGGTGTTGGTTTATTCGTTATTTTATTTTAATTAAACGCCATTTTTGTTTTATTACCAAATTTTTAAATTTTTCGAATCATCCAATTTTAAGTTGAACACCGTTTTTTGAACTTAAAGAATTTTTTTACTTACATTTTAAAATCGAGTTTGACTACCCCTAACTTTTACAGGGGTGTTGGTACATTTATTATATTTTGTAAAAACAATTGAGCGCCATTTTTGTTTAATTTTATAAATTTGGAAATTTTTTGAATCATTGAATTTTGAGTTACTCGTCGTTCATTAAACCACGAAATTTTGAATTTTACGAATAATTGTAATATCTAGTTTGACCCCCCTAACTTTTACAGGGGTATTGATTTATGCGTTATAATTTTTAAAAACAAGTAAACGTCATTTTTATTTAATTTGCCAAATTTTTAAATTTTTCGAATCATCCAATTTTAAGTTGAACACCGTTTTTTGAACTTAAGGAATTTTTTTACTTACATTTTAAAATCGAATTTGACTGCCCCTAACTTTTACAGGGGTGTTGGTATATTTATTATATTTTGTAAAAACAATTGAGCGCCATTTTTGTTTAATTTTATAAATTTGGAAATTATTTAAATCATTGAATTTTGAGTTACTCGTCGTTCGTTAAACCACAAAATTTTGAATTTTACGAATAATTGTAATATCTAGTTTGGCCGCCCCTAACTTTTACAGGGGTATTGATTTATGCGTTATAATTTTTAAAAACAAGTAAACGCCATTTTTATTTAATTTGCCAAATTTTTAAATTTTTCGAATCATCACATTTTGAGTTGAACACCGTTTTTAAATTTCAAAAAAAAATTTTTATGTGTATTTCTACATCGAGTTTGACTGCCCCTAACTTTTACAGGGGTGTTGGTTTATTTATTATATGTTGTTAAAACAATCAAGCGCCATTTTTGTTAATTTTATAGGTTTTGGAAATTTTCCAATAATTGAATTTTGAGTTGCTCGCCGTTTGTTAAACCTCAAAATTTTGATTTCTATGAATAATTGGAACATTTAGTTTGGCCACCCCTAACTTTTACAGGGGCATTGGTTTATTTTAATCTATTTTGTAAAAACAATCAAGCTCCATTTTTATTTAATTTACCAAATTTTGAAATTTTTCGAATCATTGAATTTTGAGTTTCTCGCCGTTTGTTAAACCTCGATATTTTGATTTTTATAAATAATTGGAACATATAGTTTGACCGCCCCTAACTTTTACAGGGAAGTTGGTTTATTCGTTATATTTTGTAAAAATAAGTTTTTTTTCTTTAATTTATTCTAAATTTGCAATTTTCTTAACCATCGAATTTTAAATATTTAAACCTGGATAATCGAAACATTTAGTTAGATTGCCCCTAAAAATAGGTTTATAGTTTAGATAAGTCGCACTATTAGAAATCATTTTGAAAAGTGATATTATTAGAAAAATCAAGTCTAGACCAACTCGGCGAAATCTCACAAGACAATTGCGAATGACAGGCTAATGTTTTATGTATTTTGACATTGAATTGGAAATTTTTAAATGTTGCTTTTGAATTATGTTATTAAAATTTTTTTTTAATTCAAAAAGATCTACCTACTTACTTGCTTGTATCTTGCTAAATATTTTTGTTAATGATGTGACGTTTTCCCCATTTTTCTTACTCATTTTTGAACATTTTTTTGTGAACATTTTTTTTCTGATTTAAAGCCCCTTTAACAACTGCTATGTACTTTACTTACACGTAACAAATGATTACAAGTAGGCAGGTGGAATATTTCGTGAGCACATTCTATCAAAAAAATCGACTTTCACTGAATTCCTTACCTGATGAGTTTTCCTTGGAAAATTTTTCAAGGAAATTTATATATTTTTTCATGTACTTTCCTTTTACTTTGTTTGCAATATACTATAAGGTCTTACAAACATACTTTGTGTATTTTCAGCTGTTCTTTTTTTATGAAACAACAAAATTTAATTACGTCTAATGAAATTTTATGTATCATTAACGAAACATCAATTTTTCTCTTTGTTTATTAAACTGAGCAAAGAGGCGGGTGATGAAAAATTTGCAATAAAAGCAAATTTTGTTTACTAAAAATTAAAAATGTTTATAAGGGCGACTTTTCGTACTGCAAAATAGATTTATTTTCGGGGAAATCTAAATCTGTCAGTTTCTTTTGTGAAAAAGGTGCTAAAATATAGATATGTTCAAATATTGATTTCAAGTCAAATTATTTTAGATTGGCTACGACATGGTAATGGATCGATTGTGGTTTTATATTTAAAGAATTTATTTCCTTCGACAAAACGTTCACGATAAAAGGATTTTCCCTGTTTACTTTCAACTCGACGTATTCGTATGTTGTGCTACCAACAAACAAAATTGTTTCTGAATTTAACAAAAAATTCGTTATATTAAAAAAAATGCGAGTTTCGGATTTTTGTTTTTAAAAAACGTCCAACATGCCTAGATTAAGTCGCTTGTTCATTTTTGTGGAGGAGACTCGAGAGCTAACAGTAGTCAAGAGTTGGCAAACTTTTCTTTATAAGACTAAATTAATACTTCTTTAAATTAGCTATTTTTGAAACGGATTTTCTTTTCATTCTTGTTACATTTCCTCATTTTTCACAATAAAGGTTTGCAATTCTGGTTGAGAAACGCGGCCTTTTAATTGAACTTTTAGCAAGCTACAGAGGTTGCCAAAAACAGGGCGATTTAAAAAATTTGGGAAGCCCTTAAGGAATTTTTTATAGCCGATACAATTATTTTTTTTGTTTTTGCCTTAATTGAATTAGTAGGTCTCGAGACGAGAAAGTCAGTAGATAAATAAATCACTAATTTTTATTACACTTGAAGTAAAAGATTAAACTTGATGAAAAAGTACCCTGTTAAGAAGTTAATAATTGGCTCCAATTAGACCATTAAAATCTGTCTTGGATATAATATTCTCGTCTCATCTTATAAAATTACAAAAGGGGTAAATTTCTATTTGTGTACTTACAAGATAATTCGCATAGGAAATTGAAAAATTAAGGGCGAGTTAATTAAATCTTATTAGTTATAATTTGGTAATTCGTTCATGGCGAAGTTGAGGGCATTTGACATTATTTATCATAATAATATCTAAGTGTAATTCTGATTTCTACGTGACTTTCAGTTACAGGGCGAAGTCTATTAGTCCAGTTACTAAAAAAAATTCTTTCTCTACCTTTCTTTGTGGTTTTTGGGTGGTAATCCAAATTTCCACTTTGCCACCTCGTAAAAGTGATACGTTCTGAAAAAACGCCAAAAAGATGCTATTTTTCAGTTTTTTGCTTATAATTTGAAAAGTAGTTTTGTACAAAAATACAATAAATAAAATTTCCTACAAATACTGTTCACAGGTCTTTTTTCTTAGATGAGCGGTTCAGGCGCTAAAGCGTGTTAAAGTTTCACAAAAATTCCAAAATCTGTCAAGAACTTTTTTTTTAGTTTCTCGCTTATAACTCGAAAAGTACGCACTTTAAGAGAAAAACTTTTCTATATTAAAATAAAGTACATTCAATTTCCAACAAATTATGTTTTTAAGATTCTTATCGCCAGACAAAGATTTTAGGCGCTACAGCGCGTTGAGTATATCGGACATCAAAAAGAAAGCTCATCACGAGAAATTAATGTCTGATGTATCAACGGAATTTTAACGCGCTCTAGCGCCCAAACCGTTTGTTTGAAGAAAAATACCTTAGAGACATAATTTGTATGAAATGTGTTGTAGTTTAGTTTTTTATAACTCACTATTTATTATCAAGAAGTGCGTAGTTTTCGAGTTACAAGTGAGAAACTAAAACAGTTACTTCGGCTGATTTTGAAATTTTTATCAAACTTTAACGCGCTCTAGCGCTAAACCCATTTGCCTGAAGTAAAATACCTAAGAGACATAATTTGAAGAAAATTTGTTGTAGCTTAGTTTTTTATAGCGCACTATTATCAAGAAGTGCTTAGTTTTCAAGTTACAAGCGAGAAACTAAAAAACAGTTGTTTTGCCGGATTTTGTATTTTTTGTCAAACTTGAACGCTCTCTAGCGCCTAAACGGTTTGTTTGATGGAAAATGCATAGAAAATATAATTTGTAGAAAATTCTAAGTAGTTTAGTTTTGTATTTGAGCACTATCAACGGGAAGCATGTAGTTTTCGAGTTACAAACGAGAAACTAAAATACAATTTTTTTGCCCGATTTTGGAATTTTTGTCAAACGTTAACGCGCTCTAGCACCTAAACCGTTTGTTTGAAGAAAAATACTTAAGGAACGTACTTTGTAGGAAATTTTATGTACTTACGCACTATTATCAAAAAGTGCGTAGTTTTCGAGTTACAAGAGAGAAACTAAAAAACAGTTGTTTTGTCAGAGTTTGGAATTGTTGTCAAACTTTAACGCGCTCTAGAGCCCAAACCATTTGTCCGGAGATAAATACCCAAGAGACATAATTTGTAGAAAATTTGTTGCAGCTTAATTTTATATAGAGGAACTTTTGTTGATAAGTGCACAGTTTGCAAGCAATAGGCGAGAAACTCAAAAACGAGCATTTTTTGCAGATTTCTCCCAATGTAGCACTTTTACGAGGTGGCAAAGTTGAAATTCGAATTCAACACCTCAAAACACAATAGGCCAAGAAACCGTCTATATTTTTTCTCTCGCCAAACTATTATTTGAGTGGGCTGTAATTAAAATCTGAACTTTAAAATCCAACTTTAACTCCAAATCCTATCTTTCGGTGACACTTTTAAAAACTTCTTGGATCTTGTCTCCGCTTTCAGATTTTATCACGAGTCTCGACTCAAGATTCTAAATGAATTTATTATGTTTCAATTACAAGCGAAAATTTTGGTGACCGTTGACAGATAATTTTTTTAACCGGACGCCTTCTTATATTTTTTCCTCTCAACTTTTAAGTTTCATTCTTCCTCTCGTAGAAGAGCGCAGATGGCATCTCGACGCGTACTCTAATCGTTTGTCACGCGAGATCCAGCTTACTCCTTGGAAAAGTATATATTTTCAACAATTTTCAACTAAACAAAAACAATTCTTTTTACCCCAATCGACACAACTTACAATGACGCCATTAATTTTGGTTTAATACCCACTTATTGAGCAAGCTAAAGGTTAAGGTTATTTTAATCTCTTTTAATGGTAAATTTGGAAGTAGGGAGCATCAAAGACATAATATAACCTAATACGTAATTTTACGTGTACAATTGGAATTTAATTAGGCAATAAATAAATAAAGCGGTAATAAAGATACATAGCAGGAGCCGCGTAATAAATATTCTTATTATTAATTATTTAAAATTATTCACTTGTTAGTGGTTATTGGTTATCAGTTATCATTCTTTTATTAAATATATAGAAAAAGTATAGTGAAAAAGCACTATTTTCGATTGATTGATTGATTGATACAATCAGATATAGTGCTCATAAAGAGTGATGACTGATGACCATCATTACGGGTTAAAAATTAACTCGAATTTTGGAAAAGGAGCCGAAAAGCTTATTTTTCAGCAACTCTAAAATCAATTAACCTAAAACGTGTGCGTGCGTGACATGTCGTTGTAAAAAGTGTGAATTGTAAAATCTTCTCCGATAAAAACCTACATGTTTGGGGTTTTCTGGAGAAATCAATGGGCGATGAACCAAAAGTTAAAAATAGAAACTTGAAAGTGGGGTGAAATTTGTTGTTCTAATTAGTATTAATCAATATTAGAATTATTACGTTTATTAGTATCAAAAAAAAAGTTTTGTTTTCATTAGTAGGTCACTAGACTATACGTTTTTTGACTCCTAGTCACACTAATACAAAGGGGTCATTTTATACCCTACTTTCGGCTCCATATCTCCGGTAATATTGCTCGTAGCGACCTCTAATTGGGCTCTTTTGTTTCGTTATATATTTTTATTTAAATTATGTCTGATGCATTGTTTGCGTCCGAGGCATTAAAAAGGCTCGACGAACAAAAATATAAAATTGGTTCTTTTTTATGTCCCACGTCCCACAACACACATTAATGGGGACGATTTTACTACTACGCCACTGTCTAAAAGTGCGAAAATGTAATTATAAATTATATAAAACCGAGATGCTCGTTATAAACTTATAGAGCCGCTTTTTCCAACCATAAATTCCTAATGAAAATGAAATTCGAATTTGTAGCCTCTCGGCTTAAATTTTTTACTTTATAACGGGAAAAGTGAGCTTATAATATAAAAGAAAATTAAATCGATGGAATATTAATGAGGAAACTTGATAGGGATGTTAAAGCTTAATATCAGAACATCATGTTATTTTTAATATAATTTTACGCAAGAGTTGAAATAGGTACAAATCGATAAAATTCCGTGTCGGAATAAAGTAAAAGTAGAGAGATGTGTAATTATTTAAATTGGATAGCTCATTTTAGAACGTTCGATTAACATTTTTGTAAAGTATTGTTAAAACATTCGAATAGTGTAAAATATTTATTTTTCAATGGCATTTTGTGTATTCTCCCCTTTTCTCTTACCACTCGGTATTTTTCAAGAGGCACTTCCTAAATGAATTTTTTGCTTTTCTTCTTAGAGAAATATGAAAGGAGAACCGAACTCACTCACGATGGTTGACATAGTCATCGTCGCCCTTACTTCTTTGTTATTTTTGGCTCTAGAGAATATTATTAAAATGGCCTCCCTTATTGTTTCGTACTTCTATAGGTAACTTAAAAAAATTTATGTGCAAAATTAACATTAAAATATTCCATATTCTCGAAACTTCGTTTCGTTGTGGATAGAATAATTCATTTAAAGTGGGTACATATTTATTCCATGTGTAATTTTGAAACATTAAATTGTGTGCAATGTACTTCTTGAAACTTGGAAGACGAGGGTGCTCTTTGTTTAATTTAAAGAAAATATACGAGAAACCTGCTATGTGTAATACGTTCTAACTCCTCAAGGTTTCAAATGTACAATACAAATCAGTTTCTTCCAATTTGGAAAAGGAACAAACTTTTAATACGTGTTTTGGGGCATTACAAAATAAAGATTGTAAGATTTATTCCAAGACTTTCGATGAAAAATTTTCACGTTCACTTTCCCACGAAGTATCAAAGAAATATTGACGTCGTATTTCACAAAGATTACCTTGAGATTTGTGCAATATGGAAAAATTGGCTTATAAATTATAAAAACATTTATTCCGAAATATGGCAGGTTTTGATCGTGTGAGGCACACCCTCCACAATTAATTATTAACTTAACTAAAGCTTCAATAATTAATTTGAAGGCAGATTAGCGATCTCGAAACGGCCGAAAATTAGAAGTAAAATGCGCCAATCTTAGTAGGACAGATGGCTAGTGTGCAAAAGTGGCCTGGCCTGCTGGTCTCCTCTCCAAGCAGACTTCAAGAGAACGTAGGTTAGTTAAACATGGTTAAACTCACCTTGGTACGGTACTATTGTACGTTCGGAATGGATCCTAAGATCCACTTCCCCCCCCCCCTCCTGCACCCAGCTTTAGCTATATCAGGGGTTAAAGAGGACAGACTGATTGGTATCTCTCACCCTCCAGGAAACCATTGGCCCCTGCGAATCCAACTTCATGAGAAGTCTTTTGACGTCTGCCCGCAGTACCAGTTTTAACCAGACTGGTCACAGGTCACTTGGTACGGTACTATCTTTTTTTTTTTTTTTTCATTCGGTTCATGCATTCTCGGCCCAGTACCGAGCGCTAGCTATACCTGGGCCTTGTATTTCTCTTTCTTCCGTCATCATTCATACTTATTTTGTTTTTATTAGCCGAACTTGGCCGTCAGATGGCCCATGCCTCCTCGCGGTAGCGGTTCGACATAGCTCTTCTGACGTTCCCGTCCCTGCCACGAGAAGGCATCGGCTTACCAACTTCTAGTTTTTATTTATTTTTGCAATTTATGGCTCACCACGAAAATGCTTGCTTTCGGTGGTGTGCCTTTTCTGCTTTTTATCTTTTTATCTTCTGTTTTTTGAATTTTTCTCATGTTTTTAGCAATTTTTTTTGACACACCCCGGAAACTCTTGCGCCCGGTTGTGTGCCTCTTCTGCTTTTAATTCATATTACAAATTTCTTTCTACGTACCTTAATCCGCTCCACCGCCATCTATTGCTAGTCTATACTCGTCACGTCGCAAAGCCATTTCTGAGCACATGGTGTTGAATAGTAATTTTGTATTATTGTTTTGGAGGATATCAGGCACCAGAGGTCATACATTATCATAGGACTCAAGAAAGGACTCTTGAGGGGCATGTCCGCAGCACATGATCCGAAGTTTCGATGGTAACTCCGTCACAACCACAGCCGACGCTACCTCCGACGCTAAACCTCCCGAAGTACTCCCCAAAGCCCCCATGTTCAGATATAAACTGTATCGCCTTCGGTGTGATCTCTCCCAAACATTCAACCCCGTGAAGCGGAGTAGGTAAAAATTCGTAAACCAGTCGCCTTTGGTAGACAAGTCCCATCTACTTTTCCATAGGTTTATTGCCTCTGCTTTAAGGTCTTTATTTTGAGTAACGTTTTCCGATCACCATTGTAATTATCTATATGGTAGTCCCCTAATTCAATAGGTTGACCCCGATAGGGGTACGGTACGGTACTATTTAACAAACTATTAGTATAATAGCAATCCGGACATTTTTGATTAAAACAAAAAATATGATGGGACGGTCGTTAATTTTAATGCGCCGCCACTGAACTCGCGTAGTAGGTACACATTTTAACAATATACAATATTCAATTCAACTTTCTCATCGTTTAGCATAAATTTGTAAAATCGATTCCAAATTAAGTTCTCTTCACTTTTTCTTTACAAACATTTTAATTTTTCAATTGTTAGTTCGAACGGAAAACGTTAGATGGTGCTAGTAGTTTCATAAGTTTGAAATTGTATTCTTATAAAAACTAAAAACTCACTGTGGACTTATTAATCAATTTACAGGGCCCAGATTAGCAACCATACTAAATTAGATTTTAATTGCCTCATTGGTTAAATTAATTAATTATAAACAGGACCGGCTTCACTTTCCTACTTTTAAGAATTAAAGTCGATACTCGATAGGTGATGTAAAGAGATCCACATCCACACATTTCGTCCGTTTGAAGATCAATTTATAATTAAAGTGGTAGATTACTCGGCGCAACACCGAGAGGCTCGGGTTCAATCCTCGATCGCGCACAAGATTTTCCCTCGGATAAATTGCATCCATGCCAACGTAACGCGCGTTAAACTTTAATTAAACAACAACAAAAGGCATTGATTATCCTTTTGAAACTACTCAAAGGTGCAGAAATTTGTGTTAAGTTTAATTATAAATTACACTGGAAAAAATTTGTGTTTAAAGGTACAAAAAAGGTGCAGTGTTGAACAAGAAAACTTCTCAACTTGACGAAATTTAACTGGTGGTTTTATAAATCTTGTTTACACGAGCGTATATTACGAGACAGCGAGTAAATTTTAAGGGTCGAAAGCACATCTTCTTTTAAATCTCTCGAGAAAATCTTAGTCACGCTTTTAATTCGACCCTTGTTGCGAGTTACAGATTTATTCACGAACCTACCTACCCATTTTCTTCCGAAATTTTGATTAAATTATTAAAATGTTCTATTTTATATCTTACTATTGCTCGTTTGTTCATTACGAGATGTAGGCTTCTTTTTTTTCCTTACAAAGCAAGAATTTCTTAGAAAATATATTTTATCATAGAAATTCGTTTGTTATTGGGCTATTAACTAAAACGACTCCCTTTGTTGCAAACCGTTAAAAAAATTATATTTTATATTTACTATTGTTTCGTAGCTAAAGCCCATCATCAAACTATGATTACCTATTCAAACTACTGTTGTTACTTTATTACAATAATATACAACTATTAACTAACTATTAGTCTCGAAATATAAAAAAAATCTTTTATTCCTGTAAACGAATTGTACAAAGGTAGTTATACCTACCTATAATTAACAATTTCAAAAAGGGTTCAAATATATATTTTTAAATGTTTTGTATAGGCTGAGGAATATGGATTTAAATTCATCGATAATGATCGGTTAATGGCTTTTTAAGTGTTAGTTTGAGGTTTAACTCAAAATAAAATGGACAAAATCGTAAGTAAATACCATTAAATGTGGCTTTAATTGATTATGTTCGACTGAAACTTTCACGGCGTAGAAGTAGTATCTGAAAAATAGTGTGACGTACTGATTGTTTCTCGATATTTCGAAAAGACTTCTTGGCTTTACTTACCTTAATCCGGTTGACAAGGGCCTAAAATTAAATTCATAAACCCACCTTCAACACTTGTTCAAACTTTAACTTGCAAGAATTAAAGAAAATAGGTTAAATTTTAAACAAATGTCTAAGGTGGCTTTATAAGTTTAATTTATGACCCTTTCAATCCAGCTTACCAGGGGTAAAGTCAATAAGTCGTTTCGGAATATTGAGAAACAAACAAACAGTAGGTACAACTATAAAAAAATTCCATATATTCAACACTTATGCGGGGGGATTCGTCAAAACTCCCTCAATGCCGGTTTTCCCAACCCAACGAGGGCCAAACATTTTTTATTAAATTGTGTCCTGTTCCTATTGAAGGGATTAATTAATATCAGACTCGGTGTAAATCTTATTTTGAACCTTTCTCTTCTCTTTTACATGTCAATTACATGCCATTGGACCGAGAACCCTTAAAGCCTGTCTAGACGCAAAATTTTGCTCGCCTAACACAATTTGGTTGTGTTGGGCAAAAAGTCGAAACACAGTCACAGCAAATGAGACAAACTAAAGTACTATCAGGTTTTTATTAAACTTTTTGTATATTTTGAGTCGATACGCGATACCTTTACCATTCGCAATCTCCAAAATTATTTGGGCGATCTATATATAGCGGTGAGGAAAAATACGAACTAGCTGTATAGGGCGAAACTCATTGGAATAACAGGAACGGAATAAAATGCAAAAACTTTTAACTATTCTTATAATTTTAAATATCGAAATCAATTACATTAACCCTTTTAAGACAATTAGCAACGTTACCATACCTAGAACAACGTAAAAATGACAGTTTGGTTTCGGTCGCTTTTATACTTCGAATAGTGGTCGTGTCTCCACAAATTGTCAAAGTCCGAACTTTAAACCCTGAGGCCATATCCCAAATTCGAATCCCTCGCGTAACCGATCCCACGATATATCGTTGATTCGCAGTAATGCACTTAACATTGGCAGTGTCATCGTAAATCGTCAAGAGGCATCTTCCATCTTCAATGTTCCATATTTTAATAAGCTCATCGGTGGTGTACGAAGCAATTTTATTATCTTTCAATAGCACAATTGGCAACTTGTTATCTTGAAATGCGTGCCTAAGTGTGTAATTCGCTTTATTCCACACGCATATTTGGTAATCCGTCGAACAACTTATCAAGTAGTCACCTACAAACTAAAACAAAATCAATTTATTAGAATACTTCGTTTGTTCGGATGACGTGTAGTGCTTTAACTCACTTTAACGAAATAGACTTTGTCGTAATGTTCCGATAAAATGTAATCGTATCGATTACTTTCCGTATTCCATATACGGAGGGCCCCATCGTCAAATCCCGACACGATTAAATTTGGAAAGTCGTAATCAAGACAGGTGACTGAGAATCCGAAAAATTTGCCAATTTCATTTCCCGAACTTGCATCGTAGATGTGAATCAAATCGTTAGCACATGACGCAATTATCCTAAAAAGGGCAAAGCAGCGATTAAAGCACAGCGAATTATAATTCTTAAGCTGTTAGTAATAGATTAAATGCTTACCAACGATCTGTTAAATGGACGTTAAAAACGTAGTCATCTAATGGAAGAGTTAGTAAAACTTCTGCAGTTAAAAAGTTCCAAATGGTGACTGTTTTGGATAATTTCGAAGCTGCGATTTTGTTTCCGTGCACGGCGTATGATGCCACAGGTGTCGTATTTGTTAAAGTGTGCATTAACTGTAACAGAGGGGAGAATTACGACCAAATAAGACAACTCGAATAATTAAGTTTTAAATTACCTTCAGAGTATCTATCGACCAAACGTAAATGTGGTGATCTTGATGATAGGTGATTACGACCCGTTCGTCCATGTGATATACTTGCGCGTTTCGTCCTCCTTTGGCATTTTTTAAAAAGGAAAAGTTTGCGTTTCCGTGCGTCCAATTGCATCCAATTCTCATGTAACGCATGTAAACAGCCTACGAATAAAATTAGTTATTTTTTATTTAAAAAGTTGGGACGGAAACTCACCTTCCAGTGCGTGGAAAATTGTGCAAAAAAGTTCCGGAAACGCGCAGGTTTGTCCTCGAGTTCTACATCTTGGACATTTTCTTCTTGACAACGTTTTTTCCACAAGTAGTTTACGTTGGTAATAGCATACCATCGACGGGAAACTGCAGATGCGTTTAAAACGTCCCGGCCTTCTAATTTTTGTAGTATAATCTGAGCAATTTCCACGGGTACTTTTGAAATTATATCGAATTTAACCTTTTGGTTTGGAGTAGCTTCGTTTGCGCTTAATTCCATCTATGGGGAATGAGTAGAGGGTTATTAAAAATGTTTAGAAATCTTTTGGAAATGATAAAGAGGAGCAGGATTATTAGAAAATTGAATGCTTAGCTCACCTCGTAATTTTCTTTCGAATTCACTTCTTCACTGACACTTTTCTAAAGACACCAACTTGAGCAACGAGACAGGCACTTATGAGAGTTGAAAATTTTTTTGCGAAGTGAACCTTTACCCTAATGGCAGTAAACTAAAAGGCAGTTTAAATTTCGAGAAGGGATTTTAAAAAAGCATCATTTGATTATAGAAGTACCCCCTTTTCTGAGTACAGGTACTTAATGCTATTTACATTTTTGAAAGATTAACTTTTTCTCGAAAAGTACACAATAGAAGGAAGACAATTGTCCAACATGAACAGGCTTTAGAATTTAAATAATTTGCCGATTTCACCATTTTTTGAAGGGTTGTATTATTATTCTGAGAAGGTTTAAATTTAAAGAAAATCGAAGTAAATTTTGTTAGGAGTACCTAAGCATTTGAAAATCGCGTTATACAAATTCACACATACGGAGAAATTAAATTGGATTAATAAGTTGAAAACTAATAACTTCAATAATCCAGATAACTTTCTGGAAAGAGTTCAAAATTGGTTAAAATTTAAAAGACTCAAAATTTTTGATTAATTCTTCCTTCCATGCCATTTCAATATCTAAGTGGCTTTTCGACAGCTTCTTCGGCAATTCTCCGGGTCCAGATTATAGAACCTAGAACGTCATTGCGAACATAAACCACGTCTTAATTGGCAAACCGACCAGCTAGCTAACGTCGTCTGACGATGTTTACGTTCGCAAAGAGATTCTATAATCTGGACTCTGCTTTAGATACTCCAAGAGCTTATTAATTTAAGTTTTTTTACTAATTTATTTAATAAAATCTCACCATCTCTACCTTATGATTGTTTTGGGGCTGCCGCAGAAGATATAAAAGAAAAATCAGAAGGCTCAACGTTTCCACTAACGTTAACACGCGCTGCTAGGCTCGCATTAAAGCTAATGGTGATAATTTTGAAAATTTAGGTAATTAGTAATTAAGTAGTGATTACTTATTTGGTTTGTTTCATTTTTCAAGTTTTTTTCGTTTTTTAACAATTTATTTATCGGTAAATTGAGTTATTATGCAACCCTAAAGGATCACTAAAATTGTACCGAATTTTTACATGAATTTTAGATTTCATTACATAAAATGTGATATAGTTATGTAATGATCTAATGATACGAATATGTTTTTATTTTTATTAGCTTAATAACTCCTCTTTCAATTCACATCACCGCTGCGCCGTTTTTCAAAGGGTTAAAATTGACGATAAGTTGAAAAGTAATTTAAATTCATTGGGGGACATTACAGGTAGGTACATTACAGGTATGTTGGAGCGGTTATTTTTTTTTCACGTTGTTGTGTCCTTTTAAAGGTATGAAAAGCTTAAGATTAGAGCTGGGGTAGTTAAATAGCGCACAGCGGTCAGTTTATACTCAAGTATACCCCAACTGTTTTTTTTCCATAGATAAATTGTGCCCAAGTGACCCCACGGGGAATCTAGGTCAATAGCATACGACTTTCCAAAATTTTCTTAAATTTAATCCGGAGAAGCTTCATATTTCAGACAAGGGATTAAGTCCCATTGTCCCATTAACTTGTCGATATCTTCTTAAACTGTCCCTAATATAAGACTTTTAAATCAATTCCCTTACGTATAACAATTCTTGCAAAATGCAGAGCAATACAATTTGAGAAGCAGATAGATCAGTTTGTGTTTTGCATTCGTGGTAGCATTAATTTCGTCTGATTTTCAAAATTTAACAAATGCTGAGTGAAAAGAACAAAACCTTAATCATCGTACGAGCTAAATTCCGCAAAGAAAGAACGCTTTTTAACAAAAAATATTTTTTCCTGCGACGTGCTCTTTGTCCCGCTTCGCTCGGCGGGTTTTCTTTGGCCTCCTCAACTTTGAAATTGATGGGCCATCACTGATACAGAGTGTTTCACTTTGATTATGCCTAACATATACTGGTAATTAATAAAGTTACAATTTTGCGTATTTAACTTTTTGATATAGGTATACCACTTCATTCTGGTGCTGGTGACTTTATCACTCGTTGAGAATAGAGAGATACAATATAGTACTTTTGAATTTTTTTCTTAGATTGGTGCCATTGAACCTTGTGACAATTGTAGGTGGCGTAAGTCAAAACCACCAAAAAGGAGCGTGCAGTTATAATACTTCCACCTTCTACTTTATTGTATCGAATTTTTGAATAAATTTTAGATTTCATCAAATAAAGCAGTGTAATGTTACAACTATCGTTACCTTAATAACTCATTCTTCGAACTCTCTTCACTGCAGCCGTGTCTTCCAAAAGGCTTTCAAAGGGTTGGAAATGACGAATAGTTATTGTAAAGTACTTTAAATTCATCGGGAGATTAAAAGATACTACATGTCATTTTGCAGTAAATGTAGGCCTTTCTGTACACAGGTAACTGAAACTAAATTTTCGAGCGTCAATTTTTCTGGAAAAGTGCGTAATGGGATAAGAGTATTGTGTGGAATTATAATGAAAGCTTAGGTATAGTTCGTCTGATTTGCTAAGGGTTCAACTTTTTGATCCCTCTAGTTGAGATGCATCGTTACTGCGGAGGTAGTCGTCTAACCCAATAAGATACCATTGTGTTGGGCGAGTATCCCCGCAGTAGGGATGCTTCTTAACCAAAAGGATTAAAAAGTCGAAAAACCCTTAGCAAATCAGACGAACTATTTATGGTAGTACCAGGTTTTTTAAAACTTTTTGTGTATTTTGAGTCGATACCTTTTCCATTCGTAATCTCCAAAATTATTTCGGCGATCCATCTTTAACGGTGAGGAGAAATACGAATAAGCTGTACCTATAGGGCGACACTCATTGGAATAACAGGAACGAAATAAAACGCACAAATTTTTAACATTTCTTATAATTTTAAATATCGAAATCAATTACATTAACACCTTTGAGATAATTGTAATTAACAAATTTATCATAGAGCCATGAACAATGTAAAACTGCCAGTTTGGTTTGGGTCGCTTTTATACTTAGAATAGTGGTCGTCTTTTCACCAATTGTCAACGTCCGAACTTTAAACCCTGAGTCTATAACCCAAATTCGAATCCCTCGCGTAACCGATCCCACGATAAATCGTTGATTCGCAGTAATGCACTTAATATTGGCCGTATCGTCGTGAATCGTCAAGAGACAACTTCCATCTACAATGTTCCATATTTTAATAAGCTCATCGGTGGTGTACGACGCAATTTTATTATCTTTCAAAAGCACAATTGGCAACTTGTTATCTGGAAATGCGTGCCTAAGTGTGTAATTCGCTTTATTCCACACGCATATTTGGTGATCCGTCGAACAACTTATCAAGTAATCGCCTAAAAACTAAAACAAAATAAATTTATTTGAATGCTTCCTTTGTTTGGATGAGCTGTAGTGCTTCTTTAACTCACTTTAATGAAATAGACTCTGTCGGAATGCTTCGATAAAATATAATCGAATCGATTACTTTCCGTATTCCATATACGGAGGGCCCTATCGTGAAATCCCGACACGATTAAATTTGGAAAGTCGTAATCAAGACAGGCGACTTCGAATCCGAAAAATTTGCCAATAATATTCCCCACAGTTGCATCGTAGATGTGTATCAAATCCCTAGCATTTGTCGCAATTATCCTAAAAAAGGCAAAGCAGGGATTAAAGCACGGCGAATTATAATTCTTAAGCTTTTAGTAATAGATTAAATGCTTACCAACGGTCTGTTAAATGGAGGTTATTAACGCAGTCGTCTAATGGAAGAGTTAGTAAAACTTCTCCAGTTAAAAAGTTCCAAATGGTGATTGTTTTGGATAATTTCGAAGCTGCGATTTTGTTTCCGTGCACGGCGTATGATGCCACAGGTGTCGCATTTTTTAAAGTGTGCATTAACTGTAACAGAAAGGACTTAGGTAATAAGAAAACTCGAGTAATTAAATTTTAAATTACCTTCAGAGTATCAATCGACCAAACGTAAATGTGGTAATCTTCATCGTATAGATTTTAGGTGATTACGACCCGATCGTCCGTGTGATAAACTTGCGCCTTTCGTTCTCCTTTGGCATTCTTAAAAAAGGAAACTTTTGTTTTTCCGTGCGTCCAATTGTTTTCAATTCTCATGTAACGCATGTAAACAGCCTACGAATAAAATTAGTTATTTTTAATTTAAAAAGTTGGGACGGAAACTCACCTTCCAGTGCGTGGGAAATTTGAAAAAAGGTTCTGGAAGCGCGCAGGCTTGTCCTCGAGTTCTACATCTTGGACATTTTCTTTTAGACAACGTTTTTTCCACAAGTAGTCTACGTTGCTAATAGCGTACCATCGACGGGAAACTGCAGATGCGTTTAAAACGTCCCGGCCTTCTAATTTTAGTAGTATGATCTGAGCAATTTCCACGGGTACTTTTGAAATTATATCGAATTTAACCTTTTGGTTTGGAGTAGCTTCGTTTGCGCCTAATTCCATCTATGGAGAATAAGTAGAGGCTCATTATAAATGTTCATAAATGTAATTTTAAAAAAAATTTAGAAATGATAGAGGAGCACGATTTTTAGAAAATTGAATGCTTAGCTTACCTCGTTATTTTCTTTCGAATTCACATCTTCACTGACAACTATTCTAAAGACACCAACTTGAGCAACGAGGCAGGCACTTTTAAAAGTTTCAAATTTTGTTGCAAAGTGGCCCTTAAAGGTCGTAACTCACCTATCAGCACAGCATAGGAACGCCGACTGATCGTCACCGGCAAATTTTATTTCTTTACCTGTATTTAAATGTAAGCGCGCCCACCTAACAGCATCGACACAGCACCGACAAGGCACCTCAACGCCTCAACCACCGGACATTTCTCCGAAAGTATATTTTGCGGGTGACGTGCTTGTGATGTGCTGATACCGTGCTGATGTCGTACACTCACCTAACAGCACATTTCGCTTAGTTGCAACTTACAATCAGTGGAGTATATGCAGGAGCCGGGCTTGTGACGCAAATTTTAATAATGCGCAAATTTTGGGAATTGCAAATACACATTTAAAATTTAAGGGGTGTCGATAGGCACATCAAATCGTTTTTTTCTCTTTAAAACTTTATTTTTAAGCAAAAAATAACGTGTGATACATCATTCGATTCGTATCACTGTCCTCTAACTTCTGATCATAATTATTAAAACAAAAGAAGTTAATTGTAAAGTTTATTAAAGAAAAGCTAGTTTTTAAATCTTGTTTTTCTCATAATTCATTGAATTATTGAAATTTTTAATTGAAATTGCGTATAGTACATTAACTTATCATTATAATACTGCCTATCATTTCTGTTGAATTATAAACTTATTAGATTGTCGGAAACGATTGTTTTTATTAAAAGCTTTCCAGGGGCCAAGTTTTTCAATGAATGCACGTTTATTTGTTTATACTGTAACTTGAAAGCATCATCAACATATATATAAATTTTGATTAGAAAAAATTTAAATTTGCTATAAAAATTTTAGAATATAAAACGTTACTCCTAGCGATAAATAAAGTACGGAAAATTATAATTTCTCTTTACTACTTTTTGAGTAGAATAGGCCGAGAATAACTTTATTTTTTTATTTATACTAATATTATAGCATTGTAATTCTTAATTATCCAATATCTTCTTTTTTGGCGTTTATCATTCCCTTCTTCGTCTAATGATAGAGCAATCATAGCTAGTTCTAAATTTGAAAACCGGAACATATTCTGTCACACGAATCTACCTACTTCTACAAACAAAATGCAACTGCAATAAAGATGTGAGTGTGCCGGTACTGCGGTGGTGCTGATCCCGTGCTGAGGCGTTAGATGAACGCACGCACGACCGTCGAGTTGACCACTCGGCGGTGCTGTGACGATGCTTGTCGGGTGCTGTGCTGATAGGTGAGTTACGACCTATTCTGAGAAGGTTTAAATTTAAAGGCAATCGAAGTAAATTTTGTTAGGAGTACCTAAACATTTGAAAATCACGTTAGACCAATTTACACATACGGAGAAATTAAACTGGATTAATAAGTTGAAAACTAATAACTTCAATAATCCAGATAACTTTCTGGAAAGAGTTCAAAATTGGTTGAAATTTAAAAGACTCAAAATTTGTGATTAATTCTTACTTCCATGCCATTTCAATATCTAAGTGGCTTTTCGACAGCTTCTTCGGCAATTCTCCGGGTCCAGATTATAGAACCTAATAGAACGTCCTTGCGAACATAAACCACGTCTCAATTGGTGAACCGAACAGCTAGCCGAACTTCGTCTGACGATGTTTACGTTTGCAAAGAGATTCTATAATCTGGACTCTGCTTTAGATACTCCAAGAGCTTTGTGTCAAAGCTTATTAATTTAAGTTTTTACTAATTTATTTAATAAAATCTCACCATCTCTACCTTATGATTGTTTTGGGGCTGCCGCAGAAGATATAGAAGAAAAATCAGAAGGCTCAAGGTTTCCACTAACGCTAACACGCGCTGCTATGCTCGCATTAAAGCGAATGGTGGTAATTTTGAAAATTTAAGTAATTAGTAATTAAGTAGTGATTACTTATTTGGTTTGTGTCATTTTTCAATGTTTTTTGCTTTTTAACAATTCATTTATCGGTAAATTGAGTTGTTATGCAACCCTAAAGGATCCCTAAAATTGAACCGAAGTTTTACCTGAATTTTCGATTTACGTATATGTGGTATAGTTACGTATAGGCCAGTCAGTAGAGCTCCAAGACACCCTTCTATGATGCAATAAGTGGGGTAGAAGCTTTTATTTTTTTAAATTGTTTATATAGGTGTAAACATGTAAAAAACAAAAATGCTAACACCGGCGACCTCAGGAGACTTTTTGGCAGCCAAAAAACCCCAAAATTTTAGGACTTGCTTTGTTTTTTCGCCTATAACTCGTAAATGGAGCATCTTCACGAAAAAGTATTTCTATAACAAATTAAAGAACATTAAACTCTGCGTCGAATGAGTACCAACACTTAATAATTTGGTCAAGCGGTATGGTCGCCAACCGCGGTCAAAAAATGACGATTTTTCCCAACTTTTTCAAAAACTGACATATTGCATTATATACGAGTCTGCTGTGTAGAAATTAGTACTTTAACAGAAAAACTCATTAAATAAAAGTTGTAGAGCATCTAATTCTGCGTTCATGTATATTAAAAATTTTTAATTCGGTCAAGCATACCTCTCCCAAATTGGCAATATTCTGATGTGCGGCAGTTGGTATAGTAAGAAAATAGTCCAGTCGAATAAGGATTTTTGGTCAGAATAATTCCTACGAGGCTGGATATTGGTCTACACGTACATTAAGATGTTCCAAATAAGTATATCACAAAATCAGAAAAATTTTGGCGGAGCAATTTGAGATATTCAAGGTCAAAGGATACAAAAATTGTTTTTGGCAAATGACTCGCCTTCTATAGATCGTACGTTGATGAAGGTTATTATAAAAATTATAGAAAACATTATTAGCTACAAGATTGGTTATACACATTTTTTTCATAAGTTTAACCCTTTTCGAGATATAGCGCGGAGAAGGATCGAATTCTGGTTATGGATAAACTCCGGAGTAAGACGCGTAAGTCTTATAAAGGAGTCAGCCACTAAACTTACCGACTGATAAATAATGTGGCACTGTATGAAGTTGAATAAAGGATGTAATCAAAGATTTATGAAAATAAAAATGGTGTTAGGTCTCGTCTTGACATATTGCTAAGAAATTTAAAAAACAGATAGTTCGAAATTGTGACACTTATTAAGCGCGCTATTCAACTTCAAGAGCTTCTTATTCACAACTTAGAGCCACGATAAAGATTTTCCATATCACATCTGATTTAATAAAGACGTAGTTAAAGGTTTTTTAGAAACAAAGTGGTACCAGGTCCCTCCTTTGCATTTTATGAAGAATTTAAAAAAAAGTTTTTATCGAAATTGAAATTTCAAGAAGTGCGCTATTCAACTTCAAGAGCTTTTTTTCTCGACTTAGAGGCACAATTAAGATTTCTCATGCCACATCATGTAGAATAAGGACGTAGTTAAAGGTTTTTGAGAAACCATTCTTGATAGTATCTCCAAGTTGGGAAACATCGTCGTTTTTTGACCGCGGTTGGCGACCATACCGCTTGACCAAATTATTAAGTGTTAGTACTCATTCGACGCAGAGTTTAATGTTCTTTAATTTGTTATAGAAATACTTTTTCGTAAAGATGCTCCATTTAGGAATTATAGGCGAAAAAACAAAGCAAGTCCTAAAATTTTGGGGTTTTTTGGCTGCCAAAAAGTCTCCCGAGGTCGCCGGTGTTAGCATTTTTGTTTTTTACATGTTTACACCCATATAAACAATTTAAAAAAATAAAAGCTTCTACCCCACTTATTGCATCATAGAAGGGTGTTTTGGAGCTCTACTGACTGGCCTAGTAATGATCTAATGATACGAATGTGTGTGATGCGAATTCTTATTAGCTTAGTAACTCCTCTTTCAATTCAGATCTCCGCTGCGCCGTTTTTCAAAGAGTTGAAATTGACAATAAGTTGAAAGGTAATTTAAATTCATTGGGGGAGATTACACATAGGTATATACACAGGTAACTGGATTTAAATTTTCAAAAGTCGATTTTTCTAGTAAAGGGCATAATGGGATAAAAGTATGTGTGGAACAATGAAAAAGTTGAGGTTATAGCGGTTATTTTTTTTTGCGTTGTTGTATCCTTTTAAAGGTATCAAAAAGATTAGAGCCGGGGTAGTTAAATAGCGCACAGCGGTCAGTTTATACTCAGGTATACCCCAAATGTTTTTCTTCCATACGTAAGTGACCCCACGAGCAGTTAAAATGACAAAAGACATTTTCTCATTGGTTCAATTGTAGAATACTGTAATAAAAAAGCAGTGAAAATGCATTATCTGTAAGTAAATGACATAATAAAGTAATTTTATGAATAGAAAATAAAATTATGGGAATTGAAATAAATAATTATTATTATTACAAAAAATAGTGTAATCGATTATTTAAAAAACATTTTTTTAATGATAACTGATAACAACTCGCAGTGACATTTTACATTTATGTAAATAAATGGGATGTCCCGTAATAAATGTTTGTAGGTTACCCAGACTTTTGCTTTGGTTTTTACGTTTTTGCCCAATATTTGATTTTTTCACTAATTTAATCAAAATGGCTATTGTAATTATCAACACCCAGTAGTTTCTTTCAAGAGTATGGAGACAAGACTCTTATCACAAGGGATAAGGCTCTGGAAATCTTATACACTCCTGGACACTTGACAGTAATTTTTTGGCCACTAATCATGTTGCTAGTAGGTTTTGCATCTCTTCTGACATTTCTAGCAAATATTGTCACTCAATTAGTCACTTTCCCCAACAATTGTCTTAAGGCTGGAGAATTATAGGTTATGTACAGGGTGCATATTACGTCGTCCTGAACAGCTTTAAAAGTCAACAATGACAACTTATCTTTTCGTAGGGTCTAGGCAAAGAATTATTCGATGGTATGCCATATTTTTAAATTCAAAAAAAGTATTAGAAAGTAACAAAAAAAATTCCGGAAAAGTGGCAAATTATAGTACGTTTAAACTAATTGTTTTCTGTTGCGTATAAGCATTTAGAACGATAAGAAATATGTCATGTCATCGAGGATACGATATAGAATATATCTACAATAGATTTAAAAGAAAATGTGTTTCCTATGCCCTAAGGACGACGTAAGCTTTCCAAATTGAGCTTCTCAAAAATTCTAATAGATGTCGCCACCCAGCCGTTGCTGCTAGTCATAACCGCTAACCGCAAACAAATAATAATACAGGCAATGAAAAGTTTGACCTGGAACAAATTGCAAGAAACAAATGTTTTCAGGGTAAACTGTTCAGAATTTTAGGCTAATTACGACCATATAAATAAAGTCTACTCTAAAAATATGATGGGAAATGGTAAAATTTTGGCATAATATTGCTACTATTTTTAGAGTTTATGATACAGAATTAATACGCCTGAATGGTGGGTAACAAAGATAGTTAAATGATACACACCTCCAAAAATTTAATGTAAGAGACGCCACTAAAAACGTTAATTGGGTTTCGGCCAGTGGTGTTTTAGGCTAAAAAATTGAATTGGACAAGAAATTTTTTAGTGGATGAAGCAGTAAGAGCTAAGAGCAACGACGTTGCTGGTCATCAATCAATCATCAATATTAGACTGGAAGAAGGTTTCATTCTCAGATGAAACTCGATGAGTCGTAAATGTACCGATAGACGTGAACGCGTGTGGCGAAAGGGTGGGAGAGAAAAGTTGCTACATCTCCAAGGGTCTCTTTGGAGGTGGCTATATTATGTTTTGGCGTGAAATCGGCTTCAACAGCGAACTAAACAGAGTTGGTTTCAATACCTGCGAGCTCTATGTGAAACCCAATTTTTTATTCGTGTTAGATATTTGAATATATGATATTTGAATCTGTTAAAATGCAGTAGCCACCTAATTGTCCCGCTTTAATTCTTATTGATCTTCTATGGGACGCTCTTGAAATTGAAACGGAGGTTCGAAGTCGTACACCTTCACCTGTTAACTAGGGCTGGGCGATTGTTAAATTTCACAATGGACAATCGATTGTTTCAAAAACATCGATTGTCACGATTCATCGATTAATCGGATAATCGATTAATCAAACAATCGATTAATCGGACAATCGAGTAATCAATTAATCAAACAATCGATTAATCGGATAATCGGACAGTCCGGCTTTTCAGACGGACTTTTTCGATATCTGATACCGTTTTTGAGTTACTGCCCTTTTGACGTTTTTTGGATTTAAATCTCACATTATTGTAATAGGATAACATTAACGTGGAGCTCTCGCGGAACCCTCCTTTTAGTCTTAAGCCTTAATAAATGAGACTCTAGAGGCTTATTCGACCCGGATGTGAGTACATGTAAGCAGGCTAGTATGCAGTAGGCATGTAGGCGAGCCTTTTTCTTATGCACCATGAACATGAAAAAGTCAGAGAGGCAGAATCCAGCTGGCATAGACATAGCCAGCAGGTATGGACTAGAAAAGATTAACCCAATAAACATTGATCAAACAATCGCTAATCGTACAATCGATCGAATCGATTAATCAGACAATCGATTAATCGATTAATCAAACATTCGATTAATCGATTAATCAAACAATCGATTAATCAAACAATCGATTAATCAAACAATCGATTAATCGAACACTCGATTAATCAAACAATCGATTAATCGGACAATCGATTAATCGATTATTTTCAAGACTTAATAGAACATCGATTAATCAATTAAAACATCGATTAATCGATTTTTTTGCCCAGCCCTACTGTTTACCACCATAAACTTACTGGTAAATGCAGTAATTCCAGAATGGAGGAAAATGTCCCATAAAGTTATTTTAATTCTAGCATGCCAAGACGCATGAATTTAGGTGGAGTAGTGCAGAGAGACAGCATCTTAATTATTGAGTAACGATTTGAATTTATTAATTTGTTTATCTCTGAAGCATTTAACTTTTTACCTCTATTTTCTGTATGTAACTCCTCTACTAGTTTAACAAAAGTAATTAATAAAATTTTTTTGTATTTTTTCCTGGTTAGCAACGTCTATTGTAAATGAATACGATATCGAATTTCGATCAATTCTTTTAATTTTTCACTTTATCCCTAAAATACAACGCTCATATTCATATTGTTATTATTTTGTTTTTTATATCAGATTTACGTGTAATGCGGGTTGCTATCTTACTACTCTACTACTCTACTCTACTCTACTAAGGCCCAGTTTTACAATCGCGGTATAAACGACAGATAAGCTATTCTAGGAATAACTTCAAAATTTTTGCCCTATAGGTTAACTTAACTCGCAAATAAATGAAATATTGGTATCAGTTATTACACCGTATACAGTATGTCTTGATAAACGGACGAACCTTCGATAGCCCACCCTGCAGTACTCTATATAAATTGTTACGAAAAATAGTAGATACCTACTACAAAATAAAAGTAACTCTTTTTTAAAACTGGTACAACTCGCTAAAAATGAAAACAGAACTTTTTTGGACACTCCATACAAAAATACTTCAATCATTCGATATGGATTTGTTGTGTACGCATAGTTTACTCCTTTATTAACTCCTAAATCCAAAATTACTGCAATTGTTTTTTTGATAAACGGCTACTCTTACCCTACTACGCTTTCGTCTTTTCAACATTAAAAAAATTGATTTCAAATTTATGCTGTTGTTGTTGATGCATATGTGGTATAATTGCCATTAAAATTCTCTGTAACTATTTATGTTTGTTTCGTTTCAGGTGAGCCGTAAATTTTAATGCGATTCGCCTAAAGGTACGTACGGATTTGTTTCGACACACGTGAAAAACCAAATAGAATGTTAATTTCGCATCGATTAAATGTTAAATCTCCGATAAATGTATTATTTATTATCATATTTTTTATATTTGCTATCTAATGCTGGTAGTATAAATGGCGTAAACACCAAATTTAGCATGTGAAGTGAAAACAAAGCTTAGAGATAATCACAGAGGGGACTTTAAAAAAGTTATCTGTCCAAATACAAAAGCCTTGATAAATATATGAATGACAGAGGGAAATTTTAAAAGTTTCCTATAAGAACAAAAATGCAAATTTATTTAAAAAACACCTTTTATTTCGTTTAAGTATTTTTTTATCGTTATTTAAATATTTTCGTTTACAAGCGAAGTTTTACAATTTGTAAACACAAAAAGTTCGTGGCGTGTTTTAGCTTCAAAAATAAAATAGGTAGGTGGTTATTTTATTAAAACATTAATGAAGCTCAAAAATAATCTAAGTGGGCTGTGTCCCGTTTAAATAAATCGACTAATTCGATTTGTCTCCAGTTGAACTGTACACACGATTGGGAACGAAATTGAGATTTACGAAATAAGTCTAATAACTTCAATAAGTTTTTCTGACCCCCCCTCCTACTTCTTCTCCACTCATCTCATCGACTTGAAAGTGTTGATTTTAAGAAAGAAAGGGGGGGGTATTAATTAACAGAAAAACGAACGTTTTGCAATTTGATGCAGAGTTAAAAATCAGTTGATAAATCAAAAAAGTTGATATCATCAAGAAAATGACATTTTTGTAGAAAATATCAAAAGAAGCTTTTTAAAGCTCATGAAATTGCTCGTAATTTGCTTTACATTTGATTTTGTAATTATCAAAATTGACCGAGATGGAATTTTTTAAAGATGCAACTTTTTTTCCCACTCCGTTTGCGATTTACTTAAAAGTGAAGAGTTATCCTCAAAGACGCTCCTTACAAAAATTAAACCTCGTTAAATTATCTTGAAAAGGGTGAAACGTCCCGTATAATGAATAAAAGAGTATCGTTGAAGTGCAATTTATTAAACTTTATTTAAGTTGCGATTAATACCTGAGCAACAAACAACAATATTCGCCCGGCTGGCAATCTCTTGCCCGTTTGATGTGGAGAAAATCGTTGGCACACTTATTCGGCGCGCACTCGCCACCCAATTTACGACATCTGCGTTCCGAGTTGGCAACTAAAATTAGTTTATTAAAAAATAAATAATTAAAAATAATTAAATTGTACTCTTACTTTGTGAGCAACACTCGACCCCTTGACTTTGTTGTTGCGGACAAAGACCTAAATTCTTCTTGGGTATATTCGATGGGCAGTCGTCTTTACGAGTGCATATTCCGCCGATACGCGAGCATGGTTCTTCTGGGTGAATTTCCTCAGTCAAGATTTCACCTATAAAAAATTAAATTTTTAATTCGCTTACACAGAAGAGCGAAAATCGACGTACCAATTAACAAAGCGAAGAAGAAAATGACACGTTTCCAACCAACGCCTTTTAGTTGCATGTTGCTTGGAGCTGCTTTCTCAATAACTATTTATTTTTTAGTGTGGCTTCTCTAATAATATGTAGGTGTTATCTACTCTGTACAAAATATATGGGAAAAGTTTATTTTTTATGCAAATTTTTGTGATAAAAAACCGTTCGAGTGACTGCAAAGTAATAATTTATTGTTTTCGAAATGGTTATCATTCCATTTTAAACAGACGATTGAGATTTATATATTTAAAATTGTAATTTTTACCACTTTATTATACAGGGTGTGACCCATTTATAAAAATTTTCAAAGAAATGTTCTTTTGCAATTTGGTGAGGCCCTTTAAATATCTAGTTTGACTTTTGGCAAACGTTAAACGAATCTCCAAACTTCTAAAAATTGGTCAGTGAAGTAAGAGAAACCACTCCTTTTTGGCACCCGTGACTTACGCTACCCAAAGAGAGGTGTAATAGAATCAATAGAGGAAAAGAATCGAAGAAGATCTCATTCTTTATTGTACTACTCTCTGCTGGTGGTAAATTCACCAGCGCCAGAACGGAGTGGTCTTTCTATAACAACAATAGATACTCGAGATTGCCACCCTGTGGGACTCGTGTAAAGTCAGTTGGGATTTAACCATTATTTTTGTTCAAACCGCTCCAAAGCTTCCCTTTTTTAGGACTTGGATTAGATTTTTGAATTTGGTAACTGCAAAAACACTAAAATATAGTCCCAAGTTCCCAAAAATTTAACTCGCGTGGGCTTTTGGGCCGGCTTTTGAGCCGACTCACGTTAAAAAAATCAATTAACTGCATTGGTTCGTACGTAACTATTAGCGTCTATTTGTCAAAACAAAGAAAATTAATAATATAGGTACATTTTAGATTAAGATGCAACACTTTGTGCCTTCTTCACAATCTGTCGCTCTCGACGCAATAGCATCAGGACGACAATTAGAACTCGAATCGAAACATTCACCTCCTAATTTTTGACACCTTGTTTCTAGAATTGAAACTGAAAATGACGTAATTAAATTTTTAATTTGTTAATTTCCCGTCGGCATACTTCCGTGACAACACTCGATGCCGTTTTGGCGTTGATTTGGACAAAGTCCCAAATGGTCTTGTTCAATTTTGTTAGGACATTCTACCTCTTTCAAACAGATGCCTCCGGCACTGACACACGGTGCTTCATTTTCGTATTTCTCGGGATAACAACTGCCTTATAAAAAAAATTGTGCGTAATTTAAAACAATAAGTAAGTACTTACATAAATTGATCGCAACTAGAATTGTTAACAAACAAAAAATCGACTTATTAAGGGCCATTTTTCGAAAAAATAGTTGGAGTGACTTGTGCACTTGGGACGACTAAACAGGAAAGCGGTCACGAGTTGCGATAAAAATGTTAAATAATAATTATATATTATATTTATTTGTTATTAGTTAATTTCGTTGTCAGCTTGTAATTAAGATTAAAATAACGTCGATCAAGGACTTTTAAGTAATTAATTTACCAAGTTTTTAACAAAAACATATAACGAATCAATGATAAAAATTACGTAAGCAAGCGTAATTTTTTGATAATTACTAACGACAAATTTTCCAAACAATTAAATTTGAAAAGGCTTTTCCCCACTACGCGTTAATTAGCGACACTTTTGCTGTGACTATAATCGAACAATTTAAATTAAACAAATTACGTTCTTATTTTTAAAAACTGATTAACTTTTTGAACTAATTTGTTTGACTTTGATTTTATCAGACCTTTACTCTTCAATTTGGAAGTTAAATTTTCGTAGATTTTTTAAATTTCAAAAATAATTACGCAATTACGATTATCACGACAATTTAATTAAAATTTGATGGTCTCGAAATTCGAAGTAAATAAGGCTCGTACAGGGAAAGTGAAAAACATGTGGTGTGATGGTGGTAGTTTAATTTAAGAGAATAATTGCCGAGTTTTACTTTTGTTAATTACTAGCAGACTGTCTCGGCTTTGCCTGAATGGAGGACCTCCGCCACTCACACACCCAAATTCAAGTCGCATGGTCAATTTCAACTTCGTTTGGAGAGTTTCGATCATCAAAAAGCTACAAGAAATTCAACAAGAACGTGCTTCTGAAATGTTTTAAGGAACTTTTTGGATTTAGGTCATTTTGAGCTTTGGAGATATAGCGCGAAGAAAGGGTTACAGTGAATTTGTTGACGGGATGACGCTGTACAAACGGCGGAGTAAGACGCGTAAATTTTACGAAAGAAATGAGCTATCAAAGTTAACCACTCCTAGATAATCCGGCACTAGATGAGGTAGAATAAAGATGAAATTAAAGAATTCTGAAAACAAAAGTCGTATTGGGTTTCGTCTTCACGTATCAAGGAAAAAAAAATTTTTATTGTAACATGTGTGGGAGTGCTATTGAACTTCAAAAGCTTCTTCTTCATAACTTGGAGATAATATAAAGATTTCCTATATCACGTCAGATAGAATAAGGACGTAGCTACTGATATTTTAAAACCAAAGTCGTACTAGGTTTTGTTTTCCTCTTTTAGGGGGACTTTTTGCCTTCTCCACAATCACTCGCTCACGACGTAGTAGCATCCGGACGACATTTAGAACTTGAATCGACACATTCACCTCCTAACTTTTGACATCTAGACGTAATAAAATTTTTAATTTATAAATCACCCATCGACATACTTCCGTGGCAACACTCGATGCCGTTTGGGCGTTGTTTTAGACATACCCAAATAGTTTGTGTCGATTTTCTTTGGACATCTCTTTCAAGCAGATGCCTCCGGCACTGGAATACGGTTTCTCGATTTCGTAATCCTCGGTATAACAATTATTGTCTTATGAAAAAAAATTTATACGTAATTTAAAACTATACAAGTCAATACTTACATAAATCGATGGCAACTAGAATTGTTAACCCTACGTTAGGCGCGTGCACTTTACTAACGTGTTTAGGCGCGTGGACTACCATCGTAGACCATTTTATTATCTGTATAAAAGAGTGGTTTTGAACATTTGGAAACAAATTTTTGAGAAAAGTGGTTCATTTGACTATTGCCCATCGTTCAAAATAAGTTTTTAACCAACATTGCATTTATTTTAAGAGATGTAATCAAAATACTCAGAATGGGCAATTTTAACGTAAATTTATTAAGGGTTGGGAATTTATATATTATGACGCATTAAAAGTGATTTATAAACAAATATTTTTTAATATCCTCGTACTAGATAGCCCAAAGTAACAAAAAAAATTAAAAAATCAAAATTTCTTCAAATCAAAAAAAACTGTGATCGACCAAAATTGTTCGTTTTTATTCACTAAAACACGAAGTTCATATGTCTTTCGTCTTTGCAGGCATATTTGTAATATTTTGCACAAAACTTTGGACTGGATTTGTTCCTTTGTCGAGGACAAAAAGTGTAACGTCCAACATAATTTGCGGGCCTGCCAGGGGAGGGGACAATAAGGCAATAAATTCTCAGTAATTCCCAGTAAAACGCAAACTCGCCGTCTCATTTCAGCTGGCAATTGTAAGACCCCCTGAACCTGCACCTCTTGGGCCTGTAAAGCTCTGAACTCGACTTGAGGCCGCATGAGCTCCCATGCATATTTTTGAATAAATTCGCTTCTGTTTATTTTTTCTTCAGAGTGATTTGCTTTGGATACCCAAAGAGCGTTTATGTAGCGATGTTTACGCTTAGCTTAGCAAAATTTAAAAACGCCGTAATTCGAAAACAAGTGAAAATCGGAAAACAACTTTTGGGATTATTTTGTCTAATATTTACATGTAAACCGATGAGAAAAAGTTGGGAGGTTCATAGTGATATTTTTGAAAATTATTGTTGAACTTTAAGGGGATTCCCGGAGTTCCCTAATAAAATTTAAATTTTTTAATGGATTTTTGAAGCTCCGTAATTATATTTAAAAATCTAGGAATAAAATAGTCGCTTTAACAATAAATAGCACAACAAGAAATTGTAACACGGTTAGGCGCGTGGACTACCATCGTAGACCACTCTCTTTTGGCGTGCAATAACAAAGGCAATTACCATTGTAGGGAATGTCCAGTGCTCTAATTCGCTAGAGACAAGTGTTTTTAGCAGCTATTGAAAATTACATAAATATAATTCGAAGTTTACGAAAGTTATGATGGTTTACAGAGGCCTGGTCTACGATGGTAGACCACGCGCCTAACAGAGGGTTAACAAACAAACGACTTAACTGCATTGGTTCGAACGTAACTATTAGCATTTATTTGTCAAAACAAAGAAAATGAATAATATTCATTTTAAATTAACATGCAACACTTTGTGCCTTCTTCACAATCTGTCGCTGACGCCGTAATATTATCAACCCGACAATTAGAACTCAAATCGAAACATTCGCCTCCTAATTCCTGACACTTTATTTCTCGAATTGTAACTGAAAATGGCGTAATTAAATTTTTAGTTTGTAAATTACCCGTCGGCATACTTCCGTGGCAACACTCGATGCCATTTTTGCGTTGATTTGGGCAAAGTCCCAAATGGTCTTGTTCAATTTTGTTAGGACATTTTACCTCTTTCAAGCAGATGCCTCCGGCACTGACACACGGTGCTTCATTTTCGTATTTCTCGGGATAACAACTGCCTTATAAAAAAAATTGTGCGTAATTTAAAACAATAAGTAAGTACTTACATAAATTGATCGCAACTAGAATTGTTAACAAATAAAAAATCGACTTATTTAGGGCCATTTTTCGATAAAATAGTTGAAGTGACTTGAGCACTTGATGCAACTAATATATACGGGAAAGCGCTCACGAGTTGCGATATTTATTTAATTTCGTTATGCATTCCGATCAGTGACTTTTAATTAAATAATTTACGCGAATTAAATTACGTATAGTAAGCATGCATAATTTTTTGATAACAACTAACGATAAATTTTCCAAAAAATTAATTTTGAAATACTTTTCCACACTACGCGTTAATTAGTGACACTCGCTTTATCGGACAAAAGTAAATAAAATTTTGCTGTGACTATAATCGAACAATTTAATTAAACAACTTGAGTTCTTATTTCTAAACTCATTCACTTTTTGAACGAACTTGTTTGACTTTGGTCAACAAACTTTTACTCTTTTTCATTTGGAAGTTAAATTTTCGTGAATTTCGTTAAAGGGCGCCCGTTGAGTTAAATTTCAAAATGATTGCGCAATCACGATTATGACAATTTAATTAAAATTTGATGGTCTCGAAATTCGAAGTAAATTGGCTCGTGCACGTGCACACTTGTAAGGCGATTCAATCGAAAGTATCTCGGGGGAAATTGAAAAACATTTGGTGTGACGGTGATAGTTTAATTTAAGAGAATAATTCTAAAGGTTTTCTAATTGTTAGATGCTATTTGGAAATTCGAAAAGCCACTCTTGAAATTATGTACAAGTTAAAATATGCAAATTTAAAGCGATGTATAACAAATTTGAGCGTTATATGGTAATACGAGTAGATAGTCGTCATATCTTAAATAGCTCTTATCCATTCTCCTTTAAAAAGGCTTTCTCTCATCTAAAGACTTCATGAATGATTACGGTTACTTCGAACGCAAGATATATAGGGATTGTTAATTACCGAATCTCACCTTTGTTAATTAATTATTATAATGACTCGGTTTTACCTGCGTGGAGGACGTCCCCCACACCCGAGATCAAGTGGAAGATTCTTTAAAGAAATTTTGAACTTTGTGACTCTAATAAAGCCGTATCGAATTTTTTGAGTTTGCCAACTCACAGCCCCAATCTTTCTAAGTGAGTTGAGCGCAGTCGCCTTTGTAATAATTTTCTGGCTTTTTGTAAGAGATCATGCTTTGCCTAGTGATTTGGAAAAGTCTAAATTTTGGTTTAAACAATAATCCGCCTCCATCTCAAACGAGCCGCCCATGAGCAAGAGTAGTAATAATTAGAGGGACACGTTGTAAAATTTTCATCCAAGTCGGTAGGATAATTTCTCATCTACTTGCGAAAACCCTCATTTCACCCCTAAATTTGCAAAGAGAATAAAGGTCTCGTTTATATTGGCGAGCGATGAGCGTTGAGAGTTACAGCGGTGTCATGTGTATATTGAGAAAAGTACTACTAAGCTATTAGTAGTAAGTATGTCGCTCTCCAAGTCGATCCATTTGCAGAAAATAAATGGGATTCACCATTTAAACAAAAGTAGATTGATAAATGGTGAATTTTCGCGATTTTTTGAATTTTTAAGAATGTCAGTTTTTGAAATTAAGATTTTACGAGAAAATTTCCTATGCCTGACCACAAGTTGTTACATATAAACTGAAACTATTAAGAAATGCGTCGTTTTGCATATTTTATATTAACAAACGCTTGCATATATCGCTCACAATCAAGTCATTTCGAGCGGTGACGGCATCGCTTATAGCGTTACCGCGCAACTCTCGTTGCAATTACGTTGCAGTATACACACGTTTGTAGATTTTAAATGTGGTTGATTTTTTTTTAAACGCTTATCGCTCACCGCTCACAGCTCATCGTTCGCCAATATAAACGCGGCCTTACAAGATTATGAAGCGTTAACGACCGCCACAACACATCAAAAAAATGATTGTACTGACTTCCTGAAATTTTTGGACGTTGATTCAAAAACACCTTGTATGTGCATAAGAAACCAGATATTATATTGATATACCTAGGTCGGGAATGGGAATAAAGATTAAAAAGCGCGCTAGCCAGGCTATGTAACACCGTAAAGGCCCGTCCAGACGCAAGGACTTGTCCGAAGCTTTGTTGCACGGTTTTGTTGGCACAATTTTCGCGCGGTTTTGTTGAGTGGCTTATGGATAGCCTAGGGGCAAATAAGACAACTTATTAGATTTTATTACTTTTGCTTCTTGCTACCCTCTAAAAGAAAATGTTAATTCATTTAAAATATTCGTAAACGTTAACTTGATCAATTTTTAATAAAACGCCTAAACGGGCGCCTTTTTGTTATTTTCCGTCATATTTCAGATACATCCGGTTACCAATGGTAAAAGTGGTCGTTTTTGTAAATTGTACCTGGTTCTTTTATTCTAAAAAATTATTTTAATTTTATTAAAAATTAGTTAAGTTAACCTTTACGAATATTTTACATGAATTAACATTTTTTTAGAGGGTAGCAAGAAGCAAAAGTAATAAAATCTAATAAGTTTTGTCTTATTTGCCCCTAGGCTAGCCATAAGCCACCCAACAAAACCGTGCAATGTTTGCGTGAACATTGTGCCAACAAAACCGTGCAACAAAGCTTCGGACAAGTCCTTGCGTCTAGACGGGCCTTAACACCCACTTTGGATCTTCAAGGTTTTCTCGTCCTTCGTCGGGACATCGGTTTCGTGATTAACGTCGAAGACGTCGCCTGAAACATTCTCTCCGGTCGAACTATTTTTTGGGCACGACGTAATAACGAACCATGAAAAATAAATTTCCTAACGAGCGGACCCATTCTTAGACTATTGTAAAAGTTTCGACTCGCTCTATTTTCCAATTTTGACTGAAACTTATATTTATCTATCTACAATACACGTCGTGATTACAACTAGTTGGGAAATGAATTAATAAAATGATTTTCCCGAGAACGTCACGACGAGCACTTTTTAAATTTACTTTTCAATAGGAGCGCTATCAAATATGAACTTTCTAATGGAATCTAATAATAGATCTACATTTTTATGTGTCGATAATCATTTTATTTTTATTACAAAAGCATTTAATAGTTGAATGAATTATTTAAGTTCAACAAACTATTGATGTACTTTTTTCCGATTGTATGTGTAAACGACCTGATTTTAACCAAATCTGTACCGACCTACCAACCAACGGTTTGTAAGAAGACATGGAAAAAGTTTTCTAAACGGTGCAGAACAATTCGTTTGCTGAAAGTTTCACTAGTTTGACTTTTCGCCACTAGATGGCGCCAGAGATGGTAAGTTTGAAAATTTGGCGGAAGATCGATAAATTCTTGGACTTTCGCCAACATACGGCGCTATTATTTACTTATTTTCTTTGGTGAGTACACAAGAACAACTTACGACCCCTATTTCGCGTTTATATTTCAGAAAAAAGCCTTGAGTTTAAATTAAAGTAAACAAACTTAATTCTATTTATTTACTGTAGTATACAATTAATATACAAAAAGTTATTTACATTTATGTAATGCGCATTTTATCAAATCGCGCAAACTTGGCCCTAATAAATTTGATTATGGCTTTAAGTTATCCAAAATCTATTTGACGCAGCGAAGGACATTCGTTCCACATATTGAAGGGCCGTACGAGACTATTCCGTATTGGACGTAACTCGAAGAACTTTCAACGAAAATTCCTCGACTGGAGAGGTCCTTAGCACTTACATAAAATTTCATCTCAAGGAACCTCAAAGTAGGCTTGAGAGTTGCATCTCGATTCGAGTTCAAAGCCTCTCCAAGATGCTCGGAAAGTTCGGACATCGCTCGAGTAGCCAAAAAGAGAGGGACACTCCAACATATTTGTTTGTGCGTTTGATGTCAATGCTGTACGAGGGCTTCTGCAACTAACCAGAACTAGTGGATCCGTAGCGCACGTTTGGGCTTAAAATTTGCTTTTTAGTATAAAAACGTACAAGATGGACCTCAGATTAGTATAATATTATATTGGATCACTATCTGAAGACGTTGGCTGGGAGAATTGCCTAGTGAGGTAGGTTGAATTTCGTCTGATAAAATCTCGTAATTGCAACAAATTTTCGGATTGTGACCCTGAACGCCGCACTGGTTTTTCTAATAACCGGTCCTGGCAGTGGTGGAGTGTAACTTTTCGATAAGTCGATAAGTAATCTCCTAGTGGATGATGGCAGTTGAAACTAAAATTAAAATTATATTAAGTACGTTCCTGTGTCCACTTGAAAGAATCTTCTAAGAAGTCTTTTGAATTTAATTTTTATTTTTTGAAAAATAACTCAAAAGCCACTTGTAAATTATGTCAAGTAGAAACCACTAATTCGTGCTATACCTATACAAAATTTTAAGAAATTCTATTTAAATAAATCCAAATAAATACAGGAATAAGTATATTATCTTCATTTCCACGTTATTCCACCAAAAAGATAGATTCTTTCTAGACTCTCTAATATTTCTAGCCCGCAACCGTGCGTCTAAATCAGATTAAAGAGGGCATTTTAACGTCGGAAATCAGTAAAGTAGCTTAATATATTTTTATAAGGAACTAGGACTTAATCGGCACTCTGCCCTTAAATTTACTTGATTTTTTCAGGTCGTCGTGGGCACTTAGAAGTAATATCGCAACCGCTCGACTCAAAACTTTAAAGTTATCTACTCAATAATTATAAACAAGCACTCACCGTTTTCTTGTACTCCCCAACCTGAATCCGTCATTTATACCTTCCCACAAAATTCACGTTTGTAGTTTCGTCGACTTAAAAACAAATCGGTTGAACTTTTGCTGCAAAAATAAAAATATTGAGCCGTTTTTAAACCAGAATCGAAATGGTAATCATACCTTGACTAAAATCGGCAGGTTTGACCAGCCTAATTAATGCGATATCGTCTAGCCACAAACGATTGTTAGACGTATAATTTTTGGGCCTGGTCACGCTACTTATATAAAAAATCTTGCACCGAAGGTGCGCAATCATCGTTAGTTTGACTCCAGTGCACTGACGAAATATGGACATGATTGGTTGAGATCTAGGTCTAATTCGAAATTCTACTCTTTGTACGTAACAAAAATTTATTTCGATTTATTTAATGTGGCCTTTTTTCAAATCTCGCAAACTGGCCTTAAAAAGTTTGATTATGGCTTTAAATTATCCAAAATCCATTTAACGTAGTGAATAACATTCGTATAAATCGCAGGCTTCGTTCCACATATCGATGGGCCGTAGGAAACTATTCCGTACTGGACATAACGTGAATAACCATCTTCGGAGATTGCGTATTTTAAAGGAGCGCCACTGTCTCCACTACAAGAATCTCTTCCAACTTCACCACCGGCACATATTTGTTTGTTCGTTATAACGGTGTAATTTTGGTACATTTTAGAACACACTTGATAAGGTAGTATTGGCACTTTTACTTTTCGTAAAATTTCGCTTCTCTTCCCTAAAAAATCAGAAATTATAACTAAGATGTGATGAAGCGACGATTCAAAGGCACAGCCCACTCTCAATAACAAATATTATAAATATGGAGGCACTTATTTGAGCCCTCAGGCGGTTGAGTAAAAATTAAAATTTAACTGGCCTTGTTAGATCATCGTTAATTCAATCGCCTGAGGGCTAAAATTTTAACTCAATGACTCCTGTTGTAAAAAAACACTTGCCGTTTTCTTGTACTCCCCAACCTGAGACCGTCATATACCTTCCAATAAAATTCCCGTTTGTAGTTTCGTGAACTGGCAAACAAATCGGTTGAATGTTTTCTGCAAAAATAGAAATATTGAGCCATTTTTAAAACAATCGAAATGGTAATCATACCTTGACTAAAATTGGCAGGCTTGGCTAGCCTAATTAACGCGATATCGTTTAGCCACAAACGATTGTTAGACGTATAATTTGGGTGCCTGATGACGCTACTTATATAAACATCTTGCACCGGAGGCGCACAATAATCGTTAATTTTGCTACAGTCCAGGTCTGATTTTATATTGTGCTCTCCCAAACGGACTCCAACTCTGTTATAATTAGAAAAGTAGTTTTACATTTCTGCTCGGAAACATGAGGAGTTATATACTTACAATTCCGACGCAATTGTGCAATGGGCCGCAGTTAAAATATACCACTTGTTTATGATCGCACCACCACACTTGAACTCATAGTTATCCTCTAAAATTGTACGTTGATGAGTGATTAGATAAAAATGTAACGAATCGATAGTGTACTCACTGCTGTAGAAGCTTAATAAGGCCATCCACGGAAATTCGAGCAGTTCGGTTTCGTCGCCATTCGTAATTCTGAATTTGATTGAAATTTTTCCACAATCGTCGTTGGGCAGTAAATGTAAATTTGGGTGACTTTCAATTTCGTCATAGTCGATGGGGTCTTCGAGAGGTTCATTTTTGTGCGCTGTTGTTGCGTGATCGCAACAAATTTTCGGATAGTTACCCTGAATGCCGCACTGTTTTTTTCTAATTACGTCTATTACGGACCTTGGAAATGGCGCGGTGTAATTCTTGAGAAGGTTCGCGAAATATGGGCATTCGTATATCGCCGTGCAATAATCTCCCCGTGGTTGTTCGCATTGTGCATCTGCAATTAAAATTCTTTTAAGTACGTCCCTGTATTCACTTGAAATGCTTTTAAATTTTACTTTATTAACCGAAAAGTAACTCAAAAAGTTTATTGTAATAAAAATAATAAACCAGCAATTTGTGCTAATTTGTTTGATGGTTTCAATGGTGGTTTATGAACAATAATTTATCAGAGCTCCTCCGATATCTATTGCTGCGATTTAATTTTAAAGTCAACTTTGTTAAAATTTAAGGTGCAGCTAATAAGTAACGTATTGTAAATTGTATTACTTACTAATTCGCAATCGCGCTCCTTGTACGTAACAACTGGATAAGCTAATAAGAAATGCGGAAAATCGAACTAAATAACTCACACTGTAGCACACAAACATTGTAACGTCTTCACGGTGAAAGCACGCCAACACGACTGAAAGCTGAGCGGTTTTATGAGATCTTCGAACGTTTAAAACTACCTGTATTAATCAGGTAATTTGAATGAATTTTCAACTTTTCTTTTGTTGGTTTTAAGAGGCCTCTTTGTCGGAACCCCGTCGCTCTTGGTCGAACTATAGAACTCCGAACTTGAAAGTATACAACGTGGTCATAAGTCACTCGCAAAGGGTTGTTGTCAGCTGAACGACGGCATTAATAAGAAATAATAGTATGAAAGTAGATATTTAAAACTGTCTGTCGCTTTGATTATGTTTGCCTATTGCTATTGCGCCCAAAGGCGCCAGTATTTAACTGTATTTGACACTCTATTGTGTGTGGTTAGGGAATAAATACCCCCTAAACGTGTGGAGAAGTGGTGTCACCAACATTTTATTGCTTAAAGTGACAATTGCTTCTTAATCCATTGTCTGACTAAAAAATTCTTTATATAACATTTGTTTTGCTTAAAATTTTCTACAAAAACTCTTCAATTACTTTTTGTCTCATTACCAACCCCTAAAAAGTTAATCACCTCGAAAGGACTCTTTCTTTAATTTTATTAAAATGCCGACAACTTCTCTCTCTGAGCATGTAATTCTAAGTAAACCGTTTTGAAAAATTATGACTGTTATCTACTTTTTAGCGTTTAATGTAGAACATACTGTATATATTTCAAATATTTTTGTACTGCTCACCTATTCACTTACAACTTACAACACTTTCAACGGCACCATCCATCTCATCTCTGCCGAGCTGGTGTATGTTTATTATGCCTTTCTCTCATATATAATGACACTCGTGCTTTGTATTTCAGATCCTTCATAAATTTTTCTTTCTGAGACGAATATGACCTAAAATTTAATTTTACACGACGCAAAGTTCAAGAGACCGCATGCAACACGTAATATTTTTAAAACTCGCTCAGTTTTCCAAAGTTTTAGGATTTGTATTAGATGGGACTTTTTATACACTTGCAGAATTTCACCAACCCGATGTGGAGTTATGAATAAATTATTAAGGGGTAAAATTAATGAACCGTAGAAATTGCCAAAATTGTATTCTTTGAAAATTAATTAAATTGTGAAGGTGTATTAGAGTGTTACTTCTCTGTTTTGTTTATCCCGGCTCACAAAGAACGAAAATGATAAATTTTGTACGAATTACATCAAAAGATGTGCTCGGTTAAAATTAATTCTCGAGATAAATTTATTTATTGCACAACGCCGCAGACTAACTTTCGAGGCTTCGAGAGACCTGGGAGGATACCAAAAAAGTCTGGCTCTGGATGTGACTTATTGCGTTTTTCTGAAAACCAGCACGGAAATTTATTGAATCGTACGTCTGTGATTTATCAAGCGTTTCTTAAGTAGTAACTTAATCGAGAGGACTTTTTTCGGACCAGTACAAGACTCTGGAAGTCTAAATTGTTTGGAGAAAATAATTGAAAATTGAAGGGGTGGGTATGCAGGGACGTCTTATAAAAGGCTTGTTTTCTTTCTAAATTTTACCAAAGAACATAGAAATGTTCTTTGATTTTACGCTAACAGCAACGCTTTCGCTGCTTTCGTGTTTTTGAAACAGGTCTTGAATAGCAATTTTTAAAATAATTTTAATTACGCGTCTTTAAAGTCGTTTTTTAAAGGTTTGCATTTGAAAAAATATTATAATTAATTACTACATTCGTCAAAAATAAAAAAGGAAAATTTAGGGATGTTAAAAGTTAAAATATTCTAACCATGGAAGCATCGTACTCGTTACTTTTAAGTTACGACAAAAAGCTGTATTTGTTTTTAAAAAAAGTCTGGTAACGCTGGGAAAATAGGGGCATTATTCAGTAAGCTGCGAATGTGTGGTACAAGAGCGTAATATTAAACGACAAAAAGTAGACAAATTTTATAAATGCGTATACATTTTTATAAATCAGATATGCTTAGTAATATGTAATGTAACAAAAGTTCAAAAGGTTTTGTTCGTAATTTGTTGAAATCTTGAAAGCAACACCTTGAAGTTTATAAATGGATTGTGAATAATTGATAAAACTAGCCACAATATCGAAAACACGGTCAACAACAATTATAACAGCTATTCCAAATTGCCACCCGGGCCAGATTTACTTGCACTATCAGCCGTTCTAGACCACGCGTATGTAATGTTTATGAACGGAACTAATATTTGAATCGGTTCAAAATGAAATCTCTTAGTGTATGCGTGAATGTTAGACCTACCACCCCAACTGTTAGTTTTACGAAAAAAATGTAAGAGAGATAATTTGTAGGATATTTAATGCACTTTATTTTTGTATAGAATCACTAATCACTAAAAGTGCGTAGTTTTCGAGTTTTAAGCGATAAACAGAAAAAAAACGATAATTAAATTTTTGTCAAATTTAAACGTACTATAGCGCCTAAGCCGTTGTCTGAGGAGAAAACCTTTCGAGTGTAGATTCTAGGAAATTTTATCTAGTTTGTTTTTACAATAATGCAATTTTTTATTTTTTTCAAAAAGTGTGTAGTTTTGAAGTAATTAGCGAAAAACTGAAAAAAGAACAAAACTCCACCCTTCTCAAGGCGCAAATTAAACTTCAACGCGCTCTACCACCTCACTGTTGGTTTTACGAAAAAAATGTAGAAGACATAATTGGTAGGAAATTGAATAGGTTTTATTTTTGTATAAAATCACTAATCACTAAAAGTGCGTAGTTTTCGAGTTTTAAGCGATAAACAGAAAAAAAACGATAATTAAATTTTTGTCAAATTTAAACGTACTATAGCGCCTAAGCCGTTTGTCTGAGGAGAAAACCTTTCGAGTGTAGATTCTAGGAAATTTTATCTAGTTTGTTTTTACAATAATGCAATTTTTTATTTTTTTCAAAAAGTGTGTAGTTTTGAAGTAATTAGCGAAAAACTGAAAAAAGAACAAAACTCCACCCTTCTAAAGGCGCAAATTAAACTTCAACGCGCTCTACCACCTCACTGTTGGTTTTACGAAAAAAATGTAAGAGACATAATTTGTAGGAAATTGAATGGATTTTATTTTTGTATAAAATCACTAATCACTAAAAGTTCGTAATTTTCGAGTTTTAAGCGATAAAAGAAGAAAAACGATTTTATTAAATGTTTGTAAAATTTTAACGCACTGTGGCCTAAGCCGTTTGTCTGAGGAGCAAACCTTTCGAGTGTAGTTTCCAGGAAATTTTATCTATCGTTTGTTTTTACATTAATGCACTTTTTGACTTTTCTCGAAACGTGTGTAGTTTTGAAGTTATTAACGAAAAACTGAAAAAAGAACAAAACCCCACACTACTCAAAGCGCAAACTAAACAAACTTCAACGCGCTCTCCCACCTCAACTGTTTGTTTTACAAAAAAACTTTAAGAAGCATAATTTATTTAAAATTGAATTTGCTTTATTTTTCTATAGTAACACTTTTCTCTAAAAGTGCGTAGTTTTTGAGTTATGAGCGATCAAAAACGTTTGACCGAGTTTGGAAGTTTCTTAAACTTTAACGCGCGCTAGCGCTTAAATCGTTTTTCTGAGGAAAAACCTTACCAGATCTAATTTGTAGGAAATTTAATTAGCTTTGTTTGTATGCGAATTAGCTTTTGTCATAAAGTGCGTAGTTTTCGAGTCATACGCGAGAAACCGAAAAGAGCTAAAATCCTTCTCGAGCCTCCCTCTGGCACTTTTAACAGGCAGCGGTCGGTTTTATTACTCATTTGCTCTTTCACCCTACATCGGCAAAAATTTTGTACTTTATGGTTTAGTACGCACTAAAAGTGGGTAACGCCTGATTTGAATGCTTACCTGTCGCATTTGTTGTCCTTTTATTGGAGGGTATTAACATCATAATAGGGTGGCTTCTAGTCTCGGTAAAATAATTTAAAAGTCAATAAATACAGTTACACTTTGGCGACGTTGGAATAAATAGAAACTCGAAAAGAAAATCGACTCACTTATTAATGCCTTTCGGACTTTCAACATCAACAACCCTTTGTGAGTGAGTTATGGCCACTTTGTTGTTCTCCGTTGGGTAGTTGTCTATGGCACAGGACCTTCAAGTTTTTCTCGGTGTTTTCTTTCCAATTCCAACGCATTCGAATAAGTTATCTAGATGACCGTTGTACAGTTACGAGAAATTGATTTTACAAAAGACAATCTGCCGTGCTCTTCTGTATAGGCTGTTTCTAGATATTCCGAATTAGCTTCTTGACTTTACCTATTGTAATTCGTATTAAAAATAACCATTAAACTTACAATGCCACTCTTTGTACATTTGTTCACAATTTCTATTTTCTATAATTTTTTAGGCAAAATTTAAAAACAATTCTAAAGGATTTTGTACCCAGATGGGTGTATAATATAAAAAATAGGTAAATTTGTGAACAAATGTAGGTATAAGGAGGCTTGTATGTTAAATTTATGGCTGTTTTCTAATGAATTACAATATGGAGAGTCAAGAAGTCAATTCGGAATATCTAGAAACATCTTATACATATTTTTATCAATTTTTTTTGTTGTAGGTACGTACTTTTGTTGTATTGAGCTTTGTCTAACAGTCTTTCTGTGTAATATATCTCTCTCTTCTAGTCGTTCTGACCTAACTCAACTGTTTGACTACAGTGTCCCGCTGCTTTTGGCCAAACTATACAACTCCGATCTTGACATCAGTTGCGTTCTTTTTCTAACAACAAAGTATTAAACTAAACTTTGGCGACTTTAGACGCCCTGTGTGGAACTTTGCGACACTGAAATTTGTGTTTGAGTTTATTTTAAAATTAATTATGCAATTCCCCAGATCATGAAGCTATACGCAAATTAGAAGTAGATTAAAATTATTCACGTTCCTTTTAGTTTGAAGCCACAACATCTAAAGTGGTTTTAAAACGTCCACCACCTACATTTTAAAGTTTAATTTACTAGCGCCCAAAGCAGTGTTTTGCACATGTTAATTTAGTGCCCATCCAATTTAGATTTTGTAATGAATTTTAAGACCCGCTAATAATTTGAATAAATATAGTAAAGAAACCCATAGGGTACCGCAATTATACGAGGTGTTTTCGAATTCGAAGTGAGTAAAAAAAATGTTTTTCTTTGCCACTGGACCTAACTTTTGTTGTAGTTTTAATCATTTTAACTCGTAAATTTTGGCGTAGCTTCGAATTATTTATCTTAATTAAAATTATTCGGCGTTTTCTCTTTTATTACCTCCAACCTACGCCACTGACGATTGACAAAAATATAAGTCATTTTGTCATTTGCCTATCAACAAATACTTAGCGAATTGAGCAACCAGGTCATATTAGCATTTATTTGTATACCTACCTTTACACTTTACAATACACCCTTTACTTTGTTTACATATCACGTGGTTACAACACTGTAAAACATGAAATTTTGTATAATTTTATCAAATTCCAACCTCGCTCATATTAGGCTCGTTCCACACAACTGATGGAAGACCGCTTTCAAACTGTCGCATTATTGCATTAATTACAGCAATAACGATCTAATGATAATGTTGTAATTGCCCCACATTTAAGGCAATTAAAACACTTTTCAAATAGGGGAAATTTGGCGAGTAACGTAAAGTTGTAATTAAAATGAAAGTAATTGCAATTCTTTGAATGAGGCCTTAGTAGGTAATATAGGATTTTAATTTTCACTCTCTTTGTTCGCTTAGTAGTAGGTGTAAATCCATCCTGAACATTAAACTAAATTAATCGTGTATTTTAAATTAGTTGCACAAATTTAAGATTCAAAAGTTATGAAATGGTTTAATTACCACCGTTGTAATTGCATTGTCAGCGATTATTCACATTACGTATTGAGAACATTTGACTTTACTGCTCATTGGGTTTGGGTTATTATTGTTTTAAATTATCGCTCCTTACTTCACGGGTATGAAAATTATCTTCAATTAAAAGCCATGTCGTACTTGCGTAAGCCTCGCGTTGCACAATCGTATCAGAATCGCAGCGCCATCTCAATAAGAATGCGCTTATTACTTATGCGTTTTTACGTAAAATCAAAGAACATAGAATTATCTATGTAATTATTATGTAGATAATTCTATGTTCTTTGGTAAAATCTTGCGCTTCAAGTCAATGGTTGAAACTTTGCTTATGTATCGCTAATAGCTCGAAAACTATGCACTTTCAGAGAAAAATATTCATATCGAAAAACATTCAATTTTCTACAAGATTCTTGAGTTTTTTAAGTTTAGGCAGTTTAGGCTATAGTTGAAGTTAATAAACTGTCAAAAATCGGCAATAAAACTGATTTTTTTTAAATTTATCGCTTATAACTTGAAAACGACAAACTTTTAGAGAAAAGTATCTATATAGATAAATAAAACACATTCAATTTTCTACAAGATATGTCTCTTGGGTTTTTAAGTTTAGGCACTTTTGGCTATAGTTGAAGTTAATAAACTGTCAAAAATCGGCAATAAAACTGATTTTCTTAATTTATCGCTTATAACTTGAAAACGACAAACTTTTAGAGAAAAGTATCTATATAGATAAATAAAACACATTCAATTTTCTACCAATTATATCTCTTAGGTTGTCTTTGTCAAGCAAGCGGTTAGGCGCTAGAACGCGTTGAAGTTTGAGACAAAGTTCAAAACCGGCTAAAAACTGATTTTCTTAATTTATCGCTTATAACTTGAAAACGACAAACTTTTAGAGAAAAGTATCTATATAGATAAATAAAACACATTCAATTTTCTACAAGATATGTCTCTTGAGTTTTATAAGTTTAGGCAGTTTCGGCTATAGTTGAAGTTAATAAACTGTCAAAAATCGGCAATAACACTGATTTTTTTAATTTATCGCTTATAACTTGAAAACGACAAACTTTTAGAGAAAAGTATTTATATTGATAAATAAAACACATTCAATTTTCTACTAATTATATCTCTTAGGTTTTCTTTGTCAAGCAAGCGGTTAGGCGCTAGAACGCGTTGAAGTTTGGGACAAAGTTCAAAACCGGCTAAAAACTGATTTTCTTAATTTATCGCTTATAACTTGAAAACTACGCATTTTAGAGAAAAGTATTTACATAAAAAAATAGAATATTATAACATTTCTACAAATTACGTCTCTTAGGATTTTTTGTCAGCCAACCGGTTTAGGCGCTAGGGCGCTTTGAAGTTTGAGAAAAAGTTTAAAATCGGCTAAAAAACTATTTTTTTAACTTAACGCTTATAACTTTTAAATTAGGCACTTTTAGAGGAAAGTACTCTTATTAAAAAACAAGATCCATTCAACTCTCTACAAATTATGTCTCTTAGGTTTTTTTGCCAGATGAACGGTTTAGGCGCTACAGCGCGTTGAAGTTTGAAAAAAAGTCCCAATGTCCAAATACGACCAAAAGTTGTGGAAAGAGCTGCACTTTCAAACACTTGTACATCGGTAAAACATTTTTCAACAGGATCAAAAGGTTAGCCAAAGTAAAGCAAATTTTACGCGCTTTACAAAAGGTCCGATAGCATTTTGACAGAAAACTGTTAGTTTTTCAAATATTTACGAAATTAGATTTATTACTTTCCGCCGCAAGCGCTCGTTTATTCAATACCGACAAACCTCTACATTGATTTTTGCGTTCATTTAAACTTTTTCCAACATTTACCAACTATTTTTATTTAAGTCCTCTAAGTTCTAATGGCGTATTTAAAACCATTTTAGACTCGAGTGTCGATCTTGATAGTCGCACGTAGCGCTTTTCCTTTTGTTCTGGAGCGAATTAAAGAAGAAATTAACCGACGAGGTAGAAATTGATATTTGAGCGTTCCTTTTCGTCCCATTGATTTTTAAATCAACATAATAAAACCATAATTTATCTCCCTAAGTTGTTTTCTTCTCTTCATCTCTCGTAACTTGTGAAATGATGATAACAGTCGCCAAGTGTTGTAGTATTGCGGTTAATTCATCGATCGAACAAATGTAGCTTTTTTGCGTAAATTGACCGTGTTTAGGTAATTTCGCAAAGTAATAGGATAAAAAACTTTTGAGTTTTAACTGCTGGTTAATCTGTAAGCTCTTGTGAAAAGCCGCACTATTATTACTATTTTTGGTGGAAGGCAGTACTGTAGTACGTAGCTTTGTTTTCGTTCCCTACATTATAGCTTTTACCTACACAAAAGCTTTGAAACTACACTAATTTAACGGAGATAGAAAATTGCCTTCTGTACCACCAATAGATTGGTTTTACGGTTTTAAAGCTATTTCACGCTTTGTTTCGTTGAACTACTCAACCAAAAGGATGGTTTTAAATTTTATTATTTTTCTTCGCCATTTTAATGGGAAATGCTCGTTGAGCTTAATTTGAAAACTAAAAGCGTCTTTTACAATGAAAGTTTCATCGTTTTAGGTCAGTAACAAGCGACGTAATCGTGTAATTGATAATCGCACGAAACTACGCCTGAAGAACATATTAGAGCTACAGACGTCTCGATTAGGTTTTAGAGGCCTGATTGATGATGACAAGGTTTGGGAAAGATTACGTAAAATTCAGAGGTTAGCGTTGAAAGAGGATATCCAGAAAAAGTTTAATGGTGTACTTTTAAAGACACTGCATTTAAGATAGACGATTAGATTTGAAGTTTACCCATGTAATATAAAAGGATCTCAATTTTTATCTATTTAGTTGTACGGATGAGAAATATGCGAGGCTGGCTGGTAAAATTCGAAATTGAAAAAGCCTTTGCAAGTCGAAAGAAAGTTTTGATCCTATTACACGAAACACGAAAGTGTAGTTAGAAGGTTCTCCAAACGTATCGACGTAGGATTAAGCTACGAGCCAACCGAGTACTATAAAAAAGATTCCGCAAATTCAATTGAGTATTTGCGTCGAAACCAATATAAAAGATATTTGAAAGAAAAATTGTTAGTTATGAAATTAACGTTTTTAGATCTTAAACCGCTTGTGTAGCTAAAAGCAAGCCAGGATACTATAAAACTGTAAGTACTATAGTAATTTCGCTAGGTAAAGTTCTTGGTGACTTACGCCACCAGCAGAGAGGTTACAATAGTGAATAGGGGTCTTCCTTAGAGAAGTCGAAAATAATTAAATTTGGTTGAAACCAGAGCTTCAATGCAGGTATACGCAGATTTCAACAATTACCTACCTATTTTTGACTTCTCTAATGGAAGCCTCTATTCACTATTGTAACCTCTCTATGGGTGTGGCGTAAGTCAAAAAGAACCTTACAAAACAAACCTTCCATAACATTGGTTGTAAAGCGGAAAATGTCCTACAAGAAGGCTCGGGATAACCCTACTCGAATAATATCAGTTTAGGCGTAAAATTCGTCCAAATGCGCGATGCAAAATACTTGATCTTGAATTGGCGGTATGGACACAAAAATTCTGAAAAAATTCTCTTTTAAATTTAAGTCTCTAGAGATACTATAAAGAGATATTTGTAGACATTTGAAGTTTTTAAATTTAAGTAGTTTGGAGAACGACCTCATGAGCTAGTATAGTACTCGGTTGTTTTCGTAAGTTTTCGATTCTTAACAATTATTTTATCAAATTCTATATGTAGATTACTACAAATTATATATAAAAGACTTTTTCTTTAGACGAACGGTTTGGGCGCTAAGCGCATTGAAGTTCGAGAAAAAGTATAAAATCGGCTAAAGCGCGTTAAAGTTTGTAAAATAGTTCAAAATCAACTAAAAAGTTGTTTTTCAAATTTATCGCTCATAACGTGAAAACTACGCACTTTTTAGAAAAGTATTTATATGGAAAAATAATATATATTAAATTTTCTACAAATTATAGCCTTAGGTTTTTTTGTTCAGACGAACGGTTTAGGCGCTAGAGCGCGTTGAAGTTGATAAAAAGGTAAAAATCGGATACAAATCTGATTTTCTTAAATTTATCGCTTATAACGTAAAAACTGCGTACTTTAAGGAAAACGAATTCGTAGAGGAACAGAAAAAGACCTAAATTACCTACACATTATTTCTTTTATATTTTTTGTCTGATGCACGGTTTAGGCGCTAGAACGTGTTGAAGTTTGTGAAAAAGTCCAAAACCGGCAAAAAGATGTTTTTTTAATTCATCGCTTATAACTTGAATCGACGCATTTTTAGAAAAATAAAATATTCTAAACTTCCTACAAATTAGATCTACTGTGTTTTTTTGTCATACAAACGGTTTAGGCGCTAGAGCGTGTGGAAGTTTGAAAAACAGTCAAAATCGCCTAAAAAGCGCCTTTTTACAGTTATCGCTTATAACTTGAAAACTACGCACTTTTAGAGAAAATTATTCGTATCAAAAACCAAAACACATTCAATTTGCAATAAATTATGGCTCTTAGGTTTTTTTGTCAGAGAAATTATTTAGGCGCTAGAGCACGTTGAAGTTTGATAAAACACCAAAATCGGCCAAAAAACTGATTTTTTCAATTTATTGCTTATAACTCGAAAACTACGCACTTTTAGAGAAGATTATTTGTATCAAAAAACAAAACAAATTCAATTTGCAATAAATTATGGCTCTTAGGTTTTTTTGTCAGACAAACGGGTTAGGCACTAGAGCGCGTGGAAGTTTGAGAAAAGGTTAAAAATCGGCTAAAAAGCTGCTTTTTAAAGTTATCGCTTATAACTTGAAAACCACGCACTTTTTGAGAAAAGTATTCGTATCAAAAAACAAAATACATTCAATTTCCTACTAATTATGTCTCTTAGGTTTATTTTCAGGCAAACGGTTTAGAGGCTAGAGCGCGTTGAAGTGTGAGAAAAACTCCAAAAGCGACCAAAAGAGGGATTTTTTAAATTCAACGCTTAGAACTTGAAACTACCCATTTTTAAACATTAAATTTCCTCCTAATTATATTTTTTCAGTTTTTTTTCAGACAACCGATTTGCAAAAAAAATTGCGTTTTTGAGTAGATTTGGAATATACTATGGCAGACGGCCTTAAGTGCAATCTTCATGGTGACAGATACTTTTGAAGCTGAAAAACTCGTGCCGGACGATTCTAACACTAGTAAGCTTCGTTGTAGCACGTAATTTAAACCCTACAGTACTGCTAATCTAATGTAAAGAACTTGAAATCTGGGATTTAACCTGGAATAAATTACCTAATTTTACAATAATTTATGGAAATTCGAGTACCTGCGTTACAGTAACACGGCCACTATAAATAACCCGGGAGAGTCGTTTTATATTAACTGTAGAAAGTACTTTTCAATATAAATAATGAATCTTTGAAATAATATCAAGTGGTATAACGTTTGATAGCTTTTGGACTACTAGATGCGGTGATAATAATCGAATGAAGAAACTGAAAGTGAAAAAAATTAATGGGCTTGATGATTGCAGATATCTTGTGGGCGCCAGGGATGATTTTCTTCTTTGATTAGTTTTTCGCATTTTCCAACAAATTTTAAGGTTTCTTGAATTTCCGGCCGATTTAAGGAACATGAAATTGAAAAAAATAAGCCGTTTATTATACTATTGTAAAAAAATTTTTCTAGCTCCCTTAGCTCTCTTAACGTACTGTTTCTGGGGGATTTTCTTCTGCTAAGTTTGCGTCAAGTTCCACCGACGTTTACAAATGTCAAGTATCATTTATTAAAATGTTTATTTTTAGAGCTTATTAGAATTGAAATGTAATAAAGAATAATGTTTTGACATAGTTTATTCATTTTATTTGTTAAAATTTAAATTATACAGACAGGAGTAGGTGCATTATTTAAATTTAAAAAAATAAACTTGCGACATCTACGAATCATTGAACTAAATGATGTGACATCTCAGTCAGTGCCACCACAATTATTATAAAAAGAAAATCTCCATGATGTAAATTATTTAAATATTTTAACAAATTAATTTTATTAAAATGTGAAATAGAAAAAATAGTATAAATTACACGTTTCATAAGCCTTGTTAAGTACTCGTCCTTTTTAAAACTCGCCGCAAGCGGCTCGTTTTCAAAACTTGGACTCGTACGTACTTTAATATACTATTCCAACATTCCAAGCTTATTTTCTTTAAAAAAATGCGAAATGACACTACATACGTAAATTCTTTATTTGAAACGACGTGGTTCGGCATTGCGCTGAAAGCTATATGATGAATGATGGTAAAATAACAAAAGAAACAACAACTAGAAAAAAAATATAAATTAATTTCTTTTTATTTTGTAAAATTTGAATTAGGTATTTTCTTCAGCCACTAGCTCATATTACAAATTTTAATAAAAGGAGACCTGCGATAGAAGAATTCACGTGTTTTGTTTTACGTTTTGTTCTCAATTATTTTGCAACGAAACTTGCTCAGATGGACGAAATATTTGAAATACTTGCCCAAAAATTCAATTTATACTCGGAGAAATTTCCCAAGACGTATTAAAAAGAAATACAATTTTTATGAAGAAAGTGCAAACTCTTTTGTTTGGGTTTAAGGCGACGAAGGTGCCGAGAACTAACACAAAGAAACTACCTCTTGTCTAGTAGGCCGCCCCGTTAGGCATTATTAATAAATTTTTTTATTGTTTACGTAATAATTAAAATAGCACAAGAGCTCACTTATAGAACACGTGTGATAAAAGAGCTGCAGGATAGCCTGCCGAGAGCTGGGCCGCAGCATTGCTACCCCGATCGATGCGTGCGGTAGGGTAGGTGCCCCTAGCTCATTCAGTTAGTCCTCGTGCTGCATCTCCTTCGTGGAAATCCTCGGCGTTGCAGTGGTGTTAACTTTGTCGTGGTCGTCGTCAATAAGTTTTTAATTATTATTGAATAAATTAATCGGTTCAAAATAATTTAAAAAAATTAAACGATTAAAAGTTGTCGACAATGAAGACTTATAAACAAAAGTGGTGATGGAGTGTTGTTTGGGAAAATTGTAAACAAAGTTGCTAGTGCTTTTTGAATTACGCTTGGGGAATTAATAAGTGCATCATGTAAATAAAAACTTAGGTTTTTCAATTTTATTGTAATTAAGTGAAATGCTCACGAGTGGGATATCTCGTGTTTTAACATTAATTAACTGCACGAGAGCTCTAAAAATTAAAGAAATTTTAAAACTGAACAAGGAGATTGTTTGTTTGCATTTTTACTTAAAAATAGCGCAGTTACATTTTTCCAATAAAAGAACATTTTTATGCTCCAATACAAACTTTTTAATTAAATTTTCTTTTACGCACAAAAATTGTATTAATTTTTTTAAAAGCGACTAATTTTCAATAATTTTCGTAAAATAAAAATTTTTCTAGAGAATTTTTGCAAAAATACAACCTCATTATTACAGCTGCCAAAAAATATTGTCGCGAGGCGTAACTACATCAACGCCTAACTCTTAATTTTCACGCAATTGAAATGCGTTGCTTATAACTTTCCTCTAGCTTTGTCCGCTTTGTAAAATTTGTACACAAAAGATGTAATTATTGAAAGTAGGTCATGTCGATTTATGTTGTAATACCCAAATTTTAGAGCCCCTCTTACAAAAAAACGCCTAGTGGGCGTTTTTGAAAAATTATGTTGGTTTTATTCATTTCAAAAAGTCACTTTTGTACGCGCAAACAAAACGAATACCATTATCGGCAGTACGAGCCGTGAAATCTCTTACCAAACTGCGAGTTTTCATTAAAGTAAATTGCCTTTCTTTCAATGAATTTTTGGTAAATAAACTCGAGATGAGAAACTCAGATTTCAAATTATTGTGGTGCTTTGTTAACTTTCTGGGGTCGTAAAGAATGTCGGTCAAGTCTCCTGGCTTATTGTTCAGAAGAGGATTTTTTCTTATTAGTTTGTTAAATTTGTTTTGTTCTACAAAAGTGTAGCTTGTTCTGAGGGACTCCTTAACTTTTGTTTTTGAAAAATCGAAGAGAACGACTTGAAAATCTTTCGAGTATATTAAATAGAAGTTGATTTTATACAGAGTGGTTCTAACGTAACCTAGCTCTTGATGGGCTTTCTCGTCTGTATCTAAGTCGAGGAGTCCGTTGGACTCGTCTGAGGAAGGACGCCACAACGCCTACCAACTAAACCATTTTCCATTTCGATAGTTTTACGTCTTCTGGACTAACTCCATTTGCCAGGAGAGGGTTTAGTTAGGTTTTTTTTGTTTTTCAGGTTAGGTTCGATTAAGTTCTAACCTAGCTATTCGTGGATTAGGCCGAGGACTAGGTAACTAGGCCGAGGGGGTGGTTGAATCATCTGGGAAGAACGCCACAACGCCTACCAACTATACCATTTTATAGTTAGATAGTTTTACGTCCTCTGGACTAATTCCATTTGCCAGGAGGTTTTGTTAGGTTTTTTTGTTTTTCAGGTTAGGTTCGGTTACGTTCTAACATAGCTATTCGTGGATTAGGCCGAGGACTAGGTAACTAGGCCGAGGGGGTGGTTGACTCATCTGGGAAGAACGCCACAACGCCTACCAACTATACCATTGTATATTTAGATAGTTTTACGTCCCCTGGACTCATTCCATTTGCCAGGAGGTTTTGTTAGGTTTTTTTGTTTTTCAGGTTAGGTTCGGTTAAGTTCTAACCTAGCTATTCGTGAATTAGGCCGAGGACTAGGTAAGTAGGTCGAAGGGTGTGTTGAACTCATCTGGGAAAGACGCCACAACGCCTACCAACTAAACCATTTTCTATTTCGATAGTTTTACGTACCCTGGACTAATTCCATTTGCCAGAAGAGGGTTTAGTTAGGTTTTTTTGTTTTTCAAGTTAGGTTTGGTTAAGTTCTAACCTAGCTATTTGTGGATTAAGCCGAGGGGTGTGTTGAAATCATCTGGGAAGGACGCAACAACGTCTACTAAATAAACCATTTTCTATTTTAATAGTTTTACGTTTTCTGGGCTAATTCAATTTGCCAGGAGAGGGTTTAGTTAGGTTTTTTGTTTTTAGGTTAGGTTAGACTAGGTTAGGTTAAGTTCTAACCTAGCTATTCATGGATTAGGCCGAGAACTAGGTAATTAGTCCGAGGGGTGTGTTGGGCTCATCTGAGAAGGACGCAACAACGCCTACCAACTAAACCATTTTTTATTTCGATAGTTTTACGTTCCCTGGACTAATTCCATTTGCCATGAGAGGGTTGAGTTAGGTTTTTTGATTTTAAGTTCGGTTAAGCTAAGTTCTAACCTAGCTATTGCTGGATTAGGCCGAGGACTGGGTAACTAAGCCGAGAAGTGTGTTGGACTTATTTGGAAAGGATACCCAGGCTCCTACCAACTAAACCCATTCCTCTTTCGATAGTTTTACCTCTCTATCATTCTATTTGCTAGGAGAGGGATTGGGTTAGGTAAGGTGCGGTTAGGTTGGGTTAGGTTAGGTATTTAAAACAACTTTAAAATAGGTGTAAAAGTGCTTCGTGATGCCAAAAATATAAAAAAGTTTATTTAAGGTTTATATTCTCCTTGAAAAATCGAAGTTGATGTCAGTCGGAGGCGATAAAACTATTTTACTGCGAATATAAATTCTAAATTCTCTGTTATTTTACTTCCTAAAATTTCAAATCGATATCTTAAAAGAAAAAAATGTTACGAGTGCATTCAGGGGTCTGAAGGCTCAAAACAGTACTAGGCCAACGTGACGACTATTTTTCATTCTTAGACTACGCGACTTTCTAACTTATTTTATGGCCTTATCCCTGCGGCTACGCAAAAATGGCTAAGATAGAAATTTCTAGAGAATTAAATGAGAAAAAACTTTTATTAAACAATTTTTTCCGGTTCGTTATACTTTTCGAGATTTTTCAGATTTTTCCGAAAGAAAAAAATTTATTTTTCAGGGAGCGAAGTTGGGTTTTTAGTATGCCCCAGTTAGTACTAATCAATTAGACTAATGGGCGTGGTTCGATAAATTTCTGAAAATGTAGCAATTTTTCAGTTCAATCAACTGTGCCGTTTTGTACAAAAATCTACTTTTGAGGCCCGCGTTTTAAGGCTAGTCGGGTTCCTTTAAAAAACATATTTTTTTATTAATAATCACGTATCTACCTGCAAAAAAGTACGCTCTGTACTTCTAGACTTAAAGAAGCGAACGACATAAATAATTACTGCTTGGAGGATGTTACAACAGAAGAATCTAATCTCTTCTTTTTCGACTTTATTTTATAACGCACTAGAGGCCCAATTCACTTTTCACTTGAATTGTAGCCGACCACCGATAACAACGAAAGGCAAACCAAACAAATTCTTTAACTTCGTTAATTTAATTTTCCACTACAGTTTTTCTCTTCCCAAACTAACCTATAAAAGCATTCATCGAAAATACAACTATGAGCGTATGGAACACAATTTTACAATTCATAAAATTTATGTTGTTCCATAAAACATTTTAAAGCACACAAAAAGCCTTTTTCATGTTTTTTTTAACCTCAAAAAGGAAAGCTTAGGTTGTAAATTGTAAATAGAAGTTACGTTAACAATAAATTCAAACCAGAATTGTTTTGAGTTAATGTTATTCCAATTTTTTGAAATGTTTCGCAATAATGAGCATTGGAAAATACCTAAACCATTCAAAAGCACAGCTTTTACTCAAAGAGATTGCCTCTTTATAGTCTCAACTTTTTATACCACTATAATTTTATAGGGTTGGATTTAACAGTCCGACTAAAAAGGAACAAACTAAAAATACTACACTAAAAAAATTTTTTTGGGGGTGTTGTAGTCATCATCTGTGATTTGATTACGTCGTATCAAGAGATTTAATTTGGCCCACTCCGTATTTGGACGATCTTAACAAAGGATAATTTGTAATAAAAATGAAAAAGTACTCTCAGCATATCAAAATTTCTCTCACATGCTCACATGCTCGAGACAAATTTGGAACATTATTTTAAATCGCCACTATTAGCACACGCACATTTTTCTTTTCAAACTCCGAAGGAATATCTCTGCCCCTCTCTCTCTCTCTCTCTTACAGCTTAGTTGGCTGCAGGAAAAAATATTTAAAAAAATTAAGTTAACTGATTTCATCTCGACCTATCAATGAGTAAATAATAATTCATCACGAATGTGATTATTATTCTCCTCGATTCTAATGAATTGCTCAAAGAAGAGCTTTTAACGAAAAAAAATTCTGATTAAAATTAGATTATCGCCTTTTCTTTCTTATCTAATTCGAAAGCATTAACTAAGCATTTTTTAAATCTGAGAAACTCACACCATACACCCCTAGAGAGTTTGGTGCAATTTTTTCGTCGTTTTTACGACGTTCCTGTTTGTGCGAAATTGTGATTGATATCGATCTACTCTACAAATTAATTAGCCAGCGCGTGGATTAATACACATTTACAGCCTTCATAATCGTATAAATTAAGCTGCGAAGAGTACTCACACACACTCTAAAAGCACGAAATTGCTATATTATTAGGATAACTATTCTATAATGGCAGAAATAATAGTGCCTTAGTAGGCACTAAGTTTAATTTATAGACATTTAGAGCATCTTCTTAAAATTGTAACCTTGTTATTGGGTCGCAATTTAAAATATTGATTTAAAGTACCGTCTAATAGTGTAAAATTTCGAAAGATGAATTGAAATGGCTCTAACGAGATCAGAGCTTTATCGAGACAACGTTAGTGTCGCAATTTTTCATTTTTAGCTTTTCCATCTCTTGGATTTTAAATGTCAGTTTAATTTAATCCTTTATAAGAGCTGGTTTTGTTTCGTTTTTAAAAACTCAAGAGGTTGCCCTCTTTTTCACTAAAAGAGCGTGGCCCGACTGTAATCTTACTGTATTAATTCTGTTAGAATATTCACCTGTGCTCTCGACGTCATTAATCATTCGTGTAACTTTTGTTCATTTTACATTTCATCGAACTGATGTCTTCGTCTATTAATCTTAATATATATTATTAATTTTCAAAAACTTGTGTAAAATCCAATAAAATTCCAAATTAGTAAAATGCAATCGAGCGTTTACCGACGTAAACAAATAGACATGACACGCTAGGAAAATAGGCGCACGAACCGTAATTTTCTAATCCAAATTGCCGATCAATTTGCTCGCTGTAACATCTCCACACTAACAAGATTAACAGTGGCGGATTTTTAACCGCAAGAGCTGCGGTAGTAAATTTTGCTCCCGAGTGTCACGTTTAAGCAATGTCTATTGTCTAATCTAAAGACTTAATGCTATATTTAGAGCTTATCAAACTTTCTCAATTCGTCGTCTTGCAATAATCTTAAGGACGAATTTTCTAAAAAATGCATTTGGGACTGCTGAAAATTCGTAGTCCTTTTTAGGTCCTTTTATTTGGTACACTGCCCCTATTCAAAAGTCCCATCTTGTTTAAAATCAATAGAACAACTCTGCGCTCTTTTGTAGTAAATATAGGGGGTGGGGTGTTTATAGTCGAGTCTTCTACTATCTACTGCACTTCTTCTCAGAAATTGCCTCTTATTTCCGATTGTTCTCCAAGCCAAATTAACTCAAATATTCTAAATAGTGACTTTCACTAGCTATTTTAGGCCACTAGCTTCAGTTGCCTCTTCAGACTTGACTCTTTGTTTCTAGAGAAGCCCTCAAACCTGCTTCAAAAGCAATGGTGGGTGTGCTCAATAGTATGCTTTTTCTACTCGACTTTCTCGATGTCGGAATGTAATAGTAAGAACAGGATATCTATAATCGCTCTCGACGCAGTAGCTCTTTAAAGGCAGTAAAAGGACGTAATGTCGTCCCATGTTTATGAAAAGCTCAAGGACGGTAGCAGGAGAAGTGTCTCTACTTCTTTTTGTTTAAAAGTCTCTCAAAATGGAGTCAATGCAAGACCAACAGTGTTTCAGATTTTAATTCGGTGGAGATGTTGTCCCCATTTTTGTTGTTGTAAACTGTAGTTACGTCCCGACTTTACTTATGAGCTTGCTGTACCCATACCAAATTATTGGTTTGAGACACCCTGTATAGCAGTAGCACTTGAAGTAGCTTCAAAGTTTTTCTTCTCTAAACAAAACTAATAAAGTCTACCAACAACAGTCACTTTATTGATTTGAGCTCTGTCACAACAGTTGATTTATTATACATTTAGTTGCGCTTAGAGATGACAAGATTAAAAAAATAACACACAAAAGTGTCACAAACTCTCACGACCCTGTACGAGTCGGTATAAAAAATGTTAACAATAATTGCTTTTTAGACGTAGATAAAACGCAACCCGAATTGAATTTACAAATTTATATCGCAACCATCACAAAATTTATCTATTTGCGCTTAAATTTAATCGTTTTTTAAACGATAAACTAATGGAAAATTAACGTAAACTTTATAAGGGCTGTAGTGTTGGCAACGAAAGTTTTGCTTACGGCTACCTAACTTCGTATGAAACTTACAAATTGATACGTTTAGCGGAGCTTTAAGGAGAGGACACTCTCAGATTCAAAGTTCTCCAATAGCAACGTCGCTCAAATCGCATCCAAAAATATTTTGTGGTAGAATTAATTTTCAAATTTTTTCAAAGAATCCTGATGCGCCTGTAGTTTGCAAAGTTTTCAGTCCAGTTTGTCGCCCAATCAAATGAAAACTGTCACTCGCACGCTGTAACGACGTCCGAAGCAACGTTTTAAATTTTATTACGACGTTGAAAAAATTTGAGCAAGCGACGTTTTGAAAAGCTGGAAGTCTGAGAACGTCTCCAGGTGAATTTTTAATTTTTAAACGCCCGTTAGCTCCGAAAAGGAGGTGACTTTGCTATTTTCATAGCCAATTACGTGGACTAATGATGCTTATTCAAAAATTTACCACGCTCCAATGGAGTCGACTTAATACAAAATTGCTCAACAATTTTCCACTATAAATCATTAAATGTTTGACAATTGAAACTAATTACAATTAAGGCTTCTATTAACATTTCGAACATGTTAAATCGTTCAGTAGGGTAATAAGGAAAACTTTAAATTTGTTGCTGGTAATTTTGAATATTTATTGCTTATGCCGCCTTTTTAGTGACTCGGAAAAGGAGGCAAAATTCGTCGAGTTGGGCTGTAATAACAGACGTGTTCTGAATACTTCAAAAAGTTTGTTTTTATAAAATAGGAATTTCTTGGTCATCACCATCACGAAGCGCCGTTTTGCCGATTTCTAGACAAAATTATCACTAGAGGATTGTAATTAATAACGATTTTCCTCTAGAAACGTTTCGTTATTATGTTATTTTACACTTCTTCTATTTTGATAGATTTTAAGGACCGTTGAGTAAGCTGAAAGGGGACAAATGTACGTGTAATTATTATAATTTACAGAAACCACAAAAGGGTTCGAATAATTTACGTTATAGTTAGTCCTTTACATTTAAGATCAAATGGTAGCGGTTATAAAATTTGTAAGAAGAGATGCTTTCTGAAGATATTTCTTAATGACTAATGATCATTCATTTAACTGAATTTATGTAGGCAAAGGCAATGAATTATTGAATTCGATTATTTTGGAATTTTCATCCCAGGGCAATTAAGACTAATGAATTCGAATAATTTATAAGATTGAATTGGAGTAGAAATAAAGGCCATCATACCTCAGATTAATACTAAACAATTCAAATAATTAATAAATCAATAAAGGGTCATTGATAAGAGAAAATAATTATCTAGAAAATGCGTATAATATAGGGATACTAATGAAAGTGTTATTCGTAGCGCTTTTGTTATTAGAAAAAACAAAATTTAAATTTTGTCTAGTGGTGGAAAACTAAGTACCGAACAACTTTTATTTGAAAAATTTTCCCCTAAAGTGGGTATTTACTGAGATATGTAGCACATTCCATACCTTACGGACACACTGTTCATGATAAATATAGGCCTTCGTTTTCCTCATTTCATATAAAGTATCGATTCTGCTCAATTTTCTCCACACGTTTACAAATACTAAAATTTTTTTTACCAAGAAATGAAATTACATGGTCAACAATTTTTCATTCTACAAACAATTACAAGTTAATTGAAAATAAAACACATCAAAGCGCGCCTTCGATTGGGTCTTACAGCTCGAAAATCCTTTTGTATAATTGAATTAATGTTAAAGTTTATTATGGCGCACAAATATTTTTCTTTTGAAATCACTTTAATTAAGTTTTCACCCCATATACAATATACAAATCAATTTAAATTAATCAACCAATTTAAGTTATAATTATAGAAACAAACACGTATTTGACTTAAAATCGAATTTTCACAAGAAGTGGGACAACAAAGACGAGAAGGCGATTTAATATAATAATGCCCTATTTTGACTTATTTAAATTGTATAATTCGCGAGATGGAATTAGACGAAATAAAAATTTTCATCTTAATCAGAAAGAGAAAGAAATCGTAGCTTTAGCTAACCCAGTGGTTCTCAACCTGTGGGGCGCGCCCCCCTAGGGAGGCGCTAAATATCTAAGAGGATGCGTGAATAAATAGAAAAAACAAGAATCTCGCAAATTGATTTATTCGAACAGAAAATTATAAAACAACAGCATATCGGTTTGGAGAGACTATCAATTGTTACGAATATTCCTGAACGTCATTTTAAGCCGTTTGACCTTGGACAACCAAAAAATTTCCATTTCTGAGGGGTCGCCAAAACTAATGCCTACAAGTTGGGGGTCGCGAGCCAAAAAGGTTGAGAAACGCTGAGCTAACCGTATCTTATTTGAACTTATAATTGCTTGGTACTCTCTCAAACTGTCATTAGTAGACGATAGACGATGGCCTAGTTAAGCTGAGACAGCTCTGTGAGTTATCGGTACAGAATGGAGTGAAAACTTCCAACTCGCAACCTGCTCACTCGTGGCGGGAAAAAATTAAATAACCGTTGAAATACTGTCACTTGGCCCCTACTCTTTATTAAAACTGAATAGTTTGCTACCCCTTTTCAAGAAATCTAAAAGAGGAGGGGGTATATATTTATTACATTTGTACGATGTACGTTCCCATCGGCCATCGGTTACCAAATAAGCGCGACAAACCTATTTGTGCGCTGAAAACTTTTAGGGAGCTTCGCTCAAAAAAATGAATCAGACGTTATTGGAAGTAAAATATTTAGCGAACAAAATGAGCTCAACTAGAGCACCGTAGGACTAAGGAAACCAGAGATATAGCGGTAATAAAGTGAAAAACTCTAAAAGAGACTGCTCCGATAGTATTCTTCCTGAAAACTCTCGTGAAGCGTTGGAGGAAAATTGTTAATTGTCCTACCTCGCATAGTTTAAAATTAAACGCAACTTCTTAATTAGCAAATCCAATAAATCTCTAGTAGGCTCACCCTATAATAAACAAGGAGATTTTTAAATTAATTTAATTAAACCTAAAGTTGTTTATACTGTCACGAATTTCCTCTTAAATTAGTAAGTTTAATCATAGAGATAAATTAGTGGAAAGTGATATTTTCTTTTGTAATTTAATTAAAATGAGGAATTTTAAACTAACGTCGTTAATTTTGAAAATAATTGAGCGCACACCCACGAAAGTTGCAAACTTCAATTTAAAAATTTGGAGCTTAATTTTTAACATAGCGCTATTAATTAGTTTGTTTTAAATTAATTAATGGATAGTACGTTTTAATTTTTCTTTTAGGTCGCCTTAAACTTGATCGCGATTTTCTAAAAGGTCAAGACTTGAGATTCATAATGGCGAAATGTGGAAATTTTAAAATTTTCGACAGCGCAGATTGAAATTTTGGATTTGACAAGTTATGATATATTATTTCACGCATCGGAGATAGTAGAATATATCTTACAAGATTATTTGATCACCCCACAAGAAATATAATGTAAAGTAAATTTACAAAATGTAAATTTGTTTTAAATTAACGTAAAATGACAAAAGCTCGATAAATTCTCCGAGTCGGTTAAAGAGTTTCACGACGCTTCCGTTTCCTACCCGAATTTTTCCAATTTCACCCTTTTTCTTTTCGAGCTTTCCTTTTTTTAATTTTCTCTTATACTGAGTTTGTTAAAGTTTCTCGAATAAGTTTATCAATTCGGCGAGCTTTCTGATGAAAGGTGTTGGTTAACCTATGAGGTTCAGTGGGTCGTCTGAAGTTTTCGTGAGTTGACAGTTATCTCTATTCACTAGAATTTAAATGTTAGCAAATAGACTTTTGCGACTTTTCAAGCTGGAAGTAGAAATTGGTTAAATTAAGAGCTCTACACTCGAACTCATATAATCATTTCCTTTCCAGTCCTCGACATTATTCGTAATGAACTAAAAAAAGCATTTTTTTACTGCTCGAGAGATTTTATTTTATTTTAGTTCAAGCTGACATGTCACGTGAAAAACAAGAAAATATAGAGAAACCGTTTATATTTTTATTAGGTTTGCTCGTAAATAGAACAAAAAGCTCAACGGTCGAGTCGTGAGCGCGGGAGCGCGAGGGTGAGCATTTCACTTATAAAATAATTAATTCGTTAGGTACAAGACGTTTAAACCCAAATTTCAAAATTCAAAACAGTTTAAAGATCAAAATTTGTTTTTACGTATAAAAACTAAAAGTTTACAAAGTGTACGTTGGGTATATTAAAAGCTCGTGTCGTCTAAAAGAAATATGGCAGGAAGTAGACGTAGTTCGAAATCTGGAAACTCGTACTTTTTACCCTACTCGTACGAGATGCTCCCCGACGGGGAACGTCTGCCTCAGCTGCATAAAGTTAGAATTAACTTTCCTCCAGATATGCAAGAAAGAAGAGCGAGCAGGTCGATTTTGTTGCCGAGACGTAATCGCAGTATGAGCGCGTGGAGCGACATAAGTAGATCTAGCTGGAAATTAGACGAAAGGTAAAACTTGCTGTTGTGGTTCGTTTTTTTAAATAAATTCAACTTCGTTTAACATTATACTCCAATTTATGTACTTTAGGGGTGTTCGTTACTTCTAGCTATTCTGCAGAAAGTTTACTCAAATATTTACTTTTTCTTTGCGTAAAAGTTTTTGAATTTATTGTGAGTAATTAAATGAGTTGCAACTACATATTGTTGTGTTTAGCTTTTTTTACAAATGGTAGAATCTCTAGTGCTTAGTTTTCAAAAGAAAATTAAATGATCCCTCAAACCGTGTATTTTAGTAATTTACTCGCACTTTTATTATATTCGCGCACTAAGCCCAATGAGACCATGGTATATATTTATATTGTAAGTTTTCGTAAATTTAATGTAGGACCAGGCCCAACATGGCACTCTGAGGTACTCCTCCTGTGTTACTTTAAATATTACGTATCCAGCTAGTAGTCCAGACACTAGATGAAAATACGCGGAAAATACAAGTTTTTATCTCTATCGCTTTGTTTTAAGGTGGTGAACCCGAATTTTAACTTTGCCACCTCGTAAAAGTGATATATTTTGAGAAAACTGTGTAACACTCCTAAAAAATGTTCGTTTTTAGATCTCTCGCTTATGACGTGAAAACTAAGAGGCGTAGTTTGTAGAAAATTTAATTTACTTTATTTTTGTATAGAAACACTTTTCTCAAAAAGTGCGTAGTTTCTGAGTTATAAGCCAAAGACTCAAACAACAGTTTTTGGTCGATTTTGGAATTTCTGCCAAGCTTTAAGGCGCTCTGGCGCCTAAACCGTTTGCCTGAAGAAAACAACCTAAGAAACATACTTTGTAAGAAATTTTATCTAGTTTATTTTTGTACAGAAACACTTTTTTCGAAAATTGCGTAATTTTTAAATTATAAGACAAAAACAAAAAAAACAGTTTTTGGCTGATTTTAGAATTTCTGTCAAGCTTTGACGCGCTCTAGCGCCTAAGCCGTTGGCCTGAAGAAACCAACCTAAAAAACATTTTTTGTAAGAAATTTTATGCAGTTTATTTTTTACAAAAACACTTTTTTTGAAAATTGCGTAGTTTTTAAATTATAAGACAAAAACTAAAAAAACAGTTTTTGGCTCATTTTATAATTTCTGTCAAGCTTTGCGCGCTCTAGCGCCTAAGCCGTTGGCCTGAAGAAAACAACCTAAGAAACATTTTTTGTAAGAAATTTTATGCAGTTTATTTTTTACAAAAACACTTTTTTTGAAAATTGCGTAGTTTTTAAATTATAAGACAAAAACTAAAAAAACAGTTTTTGGCTCATTTTATAATTTCTGTCAAGCTTTGCGCGCTCTAGCGCCTAAGCCGTTGGCCTGAAGAAAACAACCTAAGAAACATTTTTTGTAAGAAATTTTATGCAGTTTATTTTTTACAAAAACACTTTTTTTGAAAATTGCGTAATTTTTAAATTATAAGACAAAAACTAAAAAAACAGTTTTTGGCTCATTTTAGAATTTCTGTCAAGCTTTGACGCGCTCTAGCGCCTAAGCCGTTGGCCTGAAGAAACCAACCTAAAAAACATTTTTTGTATGAAATTTTATGCAGTTTATTTTTGTACAGAAACACTTTTTTTGAAAATTGCGTAGTTTTTTAATTATAAAACAAAAACTAAAACAACAGTTTTTGGCTGATTTTAGAATTTCTGTCAAGCTCTGGCGCGCTCTAGCGCCTAAGCCGTTGGCAGAAGAAGACAACCTAAGAAACAGACTTAGTAAGAAATTTATGTGGTTTATATATAAACTCTTTTTTCAAAAAGTGTGTAATTTTGAAGTTATAAGCAAAAAACTTAAATAGGAGCTTTTTCCGCAGTTTTTCTCAGAACGCTTCACTTTTACGAGGTGGCAAAGTTGAAATTCGGATTCAGCACCCCCAGTGACTTTTAACCACTTGTAGTCGCTCGGTCAGATCTAAGCCATGCGCTTACTCACCACTATTTTTGTAATACGTAGATCACAATCGACAAGCATTTTCAGAAAAATTTGTTTGCATTAAACTTCAAAAAAGTAATTTGCAACTTTGTGGGAAAAGTTGCCAAAACCCTAACTTTCCGATTGCAAAGTTTAGGGTTGTAATTCAAAAATTTAAACGAAACATGATTACTTACAATAAACGAAGCTTTGATTTTTGTAAACTTTTCCCAAAAGTCGACAACAAAAAAATTCGATGGAGTAAAATAAATGGTTGGAAGACACGCGAAACTTTTATTAGACAGTTGCGCTTTTGTTTGTTCCTTTTTTGTTCTTATACGTCAACCTTTTTCTTTAATTTGGGGTATTTTCGCAGAATGAAAAAAATTATTTTTGGGCTATTTAATAGCTTCATTGGCTTCATTATTCTATTATTTTTTCGGTCCACTCTCACATTTATGTTCACTAAACCCCAGAGCGTGTGCATTACGAAAAATTTCATTTCACTTCTTATATTAGAAGTAGTAAACAAACTGAAACCTGAAAACAACCATAGTAGTATGTAAAAGTGAATCGATAAAATATTTGTAAAAAGAAAAATGAGAAAACTATAAATCTTTTTATGTTTGGGAGCGTAGTTATACCCAACTTATCAATTTATTTTCACATTTTCCACCATCGACTGAAACAAAAGACAAAATAGCAATTTAAGTATTACGAAACGTTGAATGTTGAATTTGCTGCTTTTAAACTTTTCTTCATTGGCGTAAAATAATGAAATAATACATTGTACAACTAGGCGGAAGCGATGAATTTCCGGACGGTGGTGGCAACCTCCACCACGAAAGTCCGGGAAAGCGCTTTTCCCGGACTTTTGTCCCTTACTTTACTGTTCGTTTATAAAAGAATGTGGGTGCATAAAATTTCAGCTTTCCCAAAAATAAAAATAAAAACGGAAAAGTTGTTCCGGTGTAGTTGTTTTTCTTGTTGACCGGCAATTAGTGTGACGTACGCCGTTCATAAATTTTGTCGAGTGGCAACGCTCCGGAAAGGTATCGCTTTTCCACCGATCGAAAAGAAATGTTTATTTTTGGTATTGCGATACAAACTTTTAATTACACGAAACCGTAAGTGCGTGCAAATGGCAAAATATTAATTTTGATCTAAGTGCTCGATATCTGAAGGAAAGAGATTGTTTGTCACGCATGTAAAAGCGCGTGTGCTCGTGTGACGTTAGTGTAAATCTTGGTTGAATAAATACACCGCAAATAATGTTCTAAAAGGTGCCGGCAAATCTGAAAGGATTTTCATTGTAAATGTGCTCTTTACAAAACGACAAGACAAATTTAGATATACTTCGACGAAAAATCGAAACATTGGATGTTACTGAAATAAAATTGCTAAAATAATCCGACACTGCGGATGTAAATAGCCCACCACGAGAAAAATCTCTATTGGCGTCTTAATTGGTTGTTAATTAGAAATTCCACAAATTATTCAAGAAGTTTCGAACAGAAGAGGACTCTTTCGGTTTGGGAACTAATTGGTAATAGTGCCGACTTAATTAAGATCCGTAAGTCAAGTCTGTAAGTCGTAGAAAAACCGTTGAAAATCCGACTTGGTGACTTGAGAACGATTTTCCTGAATGCATTTTTTGGAAAATTTGGGCTGTAACTTAAGTCATTTATACCTTATGGGATCTGGATTATTTAAGGAGGGGGAGCAAGCTCCCTGCACTTAAGCTACTTAATCGGGACCAGTGTAATACCTCCAAGCGGCCTCCCCGTGCCCATCAGATCTCGCGCCATCCCACATGTAGGATGAACTCCAGAATTCTGCCGAGAGGGGTGGTACTTATTCTGGCCATGTCGAGCCAGAAGTCCCCCAACACGGATTTTCTTATCGACGTTAGAGCTGGACAGTGACAGAGCACATGTTCAGCGGTTTCGTCTTCTAGTTTGCATCCACGACATATGGGATTATCTACCAAGCCCAGAGTGTGAAGATGCTTGTGTGGACAGTATTTTGCGAGCTTTTTAGAAGGAGCCAGTAAAGCTCTTTTGCTTTGGCGGCACCCTTCTTTGTTTGTCCATCAACTATACCTTATGGGAATAAAACACTTTGAACACTCAGGTCGGTGGTGACCTCCAATCCTCCAATGATATTCCTGCTCAGGACTTTACTGCAGCTCTTCCGCAGCCGCGTCTGAAGTAAACGTGCATTCTACGAATCGTTCCCCTTACTCATTTTCTTTCATCTGGTGAGTGTAGAATAATCTAAAATCATCGGGGAAGATCCTCCCACCCCCCATTGAGCCAAATTCCGATTTAAATGCTTGCGATAAAATTGTAAGTTGGCTCACCAACCATGTCAAGCAGTGTAGGTCCAGTTGATGTTAGGGGAAGCTTTCAAACCAGCTTTCTTGAACAATAAGTCGTTCATTGAGGGCTAGTGTTGTAAGTTTTCTACCACATCGTGGCCTTCGTGTGTTACTTCCGTAAAGCGGTGGAATGTCCTTAGTATGGTATGGAACGTCCGCTCTATCTTTCGTCCATCTTCTACAAGAGCTACAACCAGAGAGCAACATTCTCAACACTTTAAACGGATCAATTTTCAATGAAACAAATGACGAACTTACAAAAATAATTGTTGATCCGTATATTGTACATCTGGGTGTATATAAATTGATTTATCCACGAGATATAGCAGCTGCCTTCCATTTAATTCCGAAAATGTCTTGCTAACGTCTACATTTAAACATTTGTAAACATCAACCCTGATAATCTAACCGCTTAAATTGTTGTTGTCGGTGCTGACACCTACAATCAATCATCTTATAAGTTCCCCGACAGCTTAGGTAACGATTTACACTAGCAACATCCCACAAGTTCCGCATATTTTCCCGTCGTTAAATACCAATTTTAATAAATTACAGAAAATGTACATCAAATCTGAACTGCCTGAAGTTTCACAGATGTGTTTGTACGCGAGTTTAAGACAACCTCAATTACTTTAATCTTTAGTTGCACTCTGAGGGTGTCTTTGGAATTGTTTTCACAAGTTTCCTTATTCAACATTTATGGCACATAAAGACGCAATTAGATGATTACACGGCCTTTTTTAGTAAAGCACCTTATGGCCGGAATAAGAAGGGGCAGTATAATGATTTCCTCCTTCAAGAAGATTTTATTTTATTACCGACAAGAATCCTTTAGAGCTGTTCTAAAAGGCCAAATTTTGTTTTACTTTTTTCAACGTTTAACAGTGCGGGGTGGCACAGTGTCCTGTTTGAAAGGAGTCTATTTTGTATAGAATTAAAAGTACTTTGTTATTTGGGAATAATAAATTAGAACAGTTAATTACATTTTGTGCTTACGTTCATTGTTGATTTAAAAGACTTTTGAAATGCTAAATAAATTTTAATTAGGCGCGACTTCACAATTTAAAACTAATTTTTTTTCTTTTTTTTCAGGTAAGGAACACAACCGTGCCTAATTAACTGCGTCTTCTTTCTCCTACGCGGGTATGTACAAAATTTCACGTCGTCGTAAGTTCGATTTTCAATTTTCCAATCTGATAAATCAGATTTATACGTCAATTTAAATATAATTTGAGCTTTTAAATGCTCGTTAGATTCGATACTTGAAGGAAACTCTAAATTATCGCAATTTATACTTCATTAGATAAGCAATAAGTAAATTCTTGGGAACTAAGGCTAAGCTGAAATCCGAGCGCCTGGTCGTTTCCGAATATTTTGGAATTTCGTCCGGCAGCACGAGTTTGCATATTTATAATGTATATACATATTTATGTTTTTTCATTAGGTCAAAATCCTTTTTAACTTTATTTTTTAACGCCAAAAACTCATTTTCTCTAGGCTACGATTAATATTTGGGTAAAATTTTTGGCGGTAGATAAACGAATTAAAATACGTACGTATAACTGAAATATCTTCCGCGTTACCGCCTTCTCCAATTTTACTTACGACGATTCATTAAAAAAGGTGGTAGTACGAAAGGCATGTAATGAACCAAATCTTATTTTAACGAATATAAAAAGTTGCGGAATGAATATTCATTATTTTTAATTCACTAACAAATTTAGTTTAATTTTTCTTCGTGCGCCAGCACCAGTACTAGTATTAAATAGGGCAATAATTGTTGATTCCTTTGTATTTAAAATGGTTGCGTACAATTTGTAATACAACAGTAAACAGTGAACTTTGAAATTATTCTAATTTTCGTAATCTCTTAAGCTCGCAAGCTATACGTTTCACAAGTTGATTATACAACATTTCCATTGTATAACGATACTTATCTTCTCATACTCATATACGGAGGCAAATTTTTGTTTTAAGTGAGCACTTTGATATGAGCAATTATAACTTATTTACTTTACATTAAGGACTTTATAATAACTTACGTTCCCCAATTATTTATCTTGTAGGATTTTCCTATTATACTACGTGGGCTTAATCTTTATCTTTGTTAATATGTATAAGGAAGACTCAAAGTATTAATACTATCGTGGAATTTGACAAATATCTCTTATACTAACCGCTAATTATAACACACTGTTGACTATTATACATCTACATACATCAAAGACTTAAAAGAGTACTTGATGTTAGCGGTTAGCTAAGGCTTCAAAAAAGTTTTCAGTGTAAAAATAGGCAAAGTGGAAATTTTCTAGTGTTTTACAAATTTTAATTTTAACCGCGGTATCTCCGGTATCTTAAACAGCTCTAGAAAAGGTCTTTCTTTTCGTCACACATTTTCCTACAAATTATGCGGCATTTATTTTTTTGACCAAAGGCCTCAAAAAAGTTTTCAGTGCAAAAATATGGGAAGGGCGATTTTTGGTATTTTTTTCACTTTTAATTTAAACTCTAATATCTCCGCTTCAGTTAGTCCTAGACAGCTTTAGAAAAGCTTCTTATTTTTGTTGTGTATTTTCCTTTAAATCCAGTGTCTTTCATTTCTTTGCTCCAGGGCCTCAAAAAAGTTATCAGTGCAAAAATAGAGAAGGGCGATTTTTGGTATTTTTTTACTTTTAATTTGAACTTCGATATCTCCGGTTAAGTTAGTCGTAGACAGCTCAAGAAAAGCTTCTTATTTTTGTTATGTACTTTCCTTTAAATCATGTGTCTTTCATTTTTTTTGCTCCAGGGCCTCATAAAAGTTTTCAGTGCAAAAATAGAGAAGGGCGATTTTTGGTATTTTTTCACTTTTAATTTGAACTTCGATATCTCCGGTTAAGTTAGTCGTAGACAGCTCTAGAAAAGCTTCTTATTTTCGTTCTATATTTTTTTTTAAATCATGTCTTTCATTTTTTTGCTCCAGGGCCTCAAAAAAGTTTTCAGTGCAAAAATAGAGAAGGGCGATTTTTGGTATTTTTTCACTTTTAATTTGAACTTCGATATCTCCGGTTAAGTTAGTCGTAGACAGCTCTAGAAAAGCTTCTTATTTTCGTTCTGTATTTTTTTTTAAATCATGTCTTTCATTTTTTTGCTCCAGGGCCTCAAAAAAGTTTTCAGTGCAAAAATAGAGAAGGGCGATTTTTGGTATTTTTTTACTTTTAATTTGAACTTCGATATCTCCGGTTAAGTTAGTCGTAGACAGCTCAAGAAAAGCTTCTTATTTTTGTTATGTACTTTCCTTTAAATCATGTGTCTTTCATTTTTTTGCTCCAGGGCCTCATAAAAGTTTTCAGTGCAAAAATAGAGAAGGGCGATTTTTGGTATTTTTTCACTTTTAATTTGTACTTCGATATCTCCGGTTAAGTTAGTCGTAGACAGCTCTAGAAAAGCTTCTTATTTTCGTTCTGTATTTTTTTTTAAATCATGTCTTTCATTTTTTTGCTCCAGGGCCTCAAAAAAGTTTTCAGTGCAAAAATAGAGAAGGGCGATTTTTGGTATTTTTTCACTTTTAATTTGAACTTCGCTATCTCCGGTTAAGTTAGTCGTAGACAGCTCTAGAAAAGCTTCTTATTTTCGTTCTGTATTTTTTTTTAAATCATGTCTTTCATTTTTTTGCTCCAGGGCCTCAAAAACGTTTTCAGTGCAAAAATAGAGAAGGGCGATTTTTGGTATTTTTTTACTTTTAATTTGAACTTCGATATCTCCGGTTAAGTTAGTCGTAGACAGCTCAAGAAAAGCTTCTTATTTTGTTATGTACTTTCCTTTAAATCATGTGTCTTTCATTTTTTTGCTCCAGGGCCTCATAAAAGTTTTCAGTGCAAAAATAGAGAAGGGCGATTTTTGGTATTTTTTCACTTTTAATTTGTACTTCGATATCTCCGGTTAAGTTAGTCGTAGACAGCTCTAGAAAAGCTTCTTATTTTCGTTCTGTATTTTTTTTTAAATCATGTCTTTCATTTTTTTGCTCCAGGGCCTCAAAAAAGTTTTCAGTGCAAAAATAGAGAAGGGCGATTTTTGGTATTTTTTCACTTTTAATTTGAACTTCGATATCTCCGGTTAAGTTAGTCGTAGACAGCCCTAGAAAAGCTTCTTATTTTCGTTATGTATTTTTTTTTAAATCATGTCTTTTATTTTTTTGCTCCAGGGCATCAAAAAAGTTTTCAGTGCAAAAATAGAGAAGGGCGATTTTTGGTATTTTTTTACTTTTAATTTGAACTTCGATATCTCCGGTTAAGTTAGTCGTAGACAGCTCTAGAAAAGCTTCTTATTTTCGTTATATATTTTTTTTTAAATCATGTCTTTCATTTTTTTGCTCCAGGGCCTCAAAAAATTTTTCAGTGCAAAAATAGAGAAGGGCGATTTTTGGTATTTTTTTACTTTTAATTTGAACTTCGATATCTCCGGTTAAGTTAGTCGTAGATAGCTCTAGAAAAACTTCTTATTTTCGTTATGTATTTTTTTTTAAATCATGTCTTTCATTTTTTTGCTCCAGGGCCTCAAAAAAGTTTTCAGTGCAAAAATAGAGAAGGGCGATTTTTGGTATTTTTTTACTTTTAATCTGAACTTCGAGATCTCCGGTTAAGTTAGTCGTAGACAGCTCTCAAAAAGCTTTTTATTTTCGTTATGTATTTTCCTTTAAATCCTGTGTCTTTCATTTTTTTGCTCCAGGGCCTCAAAAAAGTTTTCAGTGCAAAATTAGAGAAGGGCGATTTTTGGTATTTTTTTACTTTTAATTTGAACTCCAATATCTCCGCTTCAGTTAGTCGTAAACAGCTCTAGAAAAGCTTCGTATTTTCGTTATGTATTTTTCTTTAAATCATGTGTCTTTCATTTTTTTTGCTCCAGGGCCTCAAAAAAGTTTTCAGTGCAAAAATAGAGAAGGGCGATTTTTTGTATTTTTTTACTTTTAATTTGAACTCCAATATCTCCGCTTCAGTTAGTCGTAAACAGCTCTAGAAAAGCTTCGTATTTTCGTTATGTACTTTCCTTTAAATCATGTGTCTTTCATTTTTTTGCTCCAGGGCCTCAAAAAATTTTTCAGTGCAAAAATAGAGAAGGGCGATTTTTGGTATTTTTTCACTTTTAATTTGAACTTCGATATCTCCGGTTAAGTTAGTCGTAGACAGCTCTAGAAAAGCTTCTTATTTTCGTTCTGTATTTTTTTTTAAATCATGTCTTTCATTTTTTTGCTCCAGGGCCTCAAAAAAGTTTTCAGTGCAAAAATAGAGAAGGGCGATTTTTGGTATTTTTTTACTTTTAATTTGAACTTCGCTATCTCCGGTTAAGTTAGTCGTAGACAGCTCAAGAAAAGCTTCTTATTTTTGTTATGTACTTTCCTTTAAATCATGTGTCTTTCATTTTTTTGCTCCAGGGCCTCATAAAAGTTTTCAGTGCAAAAATAGAGAAGGGCGATTTTTGGTATTTTTTCACTTTTAATTTGTACTTCGATATCTCCGGTTAAGTTAGTCGTAGACAGCTCTAGAAAAGCTTCTTATTTTCGTTCTGTATTTTTTTTTAAATCATGTCTTTCATTTTTTTGCTCCAGGGCCTCAAAAAAGTTTTCAGTGCAAAAATAGAGAAGGGCGATTTTTGGTATTTTTTCACTTTTAATTTGAACTTCGATATCTCCGGTTAAGTTAGTCGTAGACAGCTCTAGAAAAGCTTCTTATTTTCGTTCTGTATTTTTTTTTAAATCATGTCTTTCATTTTTTTGCTCCAGGGCCTCAAAAAAGTTTTCAGTGCAAAAATAGAGAAGGGCGATTTTTGGTATTTTTTTACTTTTAATTTGAACTTCGATATCTCCGGTTAAGTTAGTCGTAGACAGCTCAAGAAAAGCTTCTTATTTTTGTTATGTACTTTCCTTTAAATCATGTGTCTTTCATTTTTTTGCTCCAGGGCCTCATAAAAGTTTTCAGTGCAAAAATAGAGAAGGGCGATTTTTGGTATTTTTTCACTTTTAATTTGTACTTCGATATCTCCGGTTAAGTTAGTCGTAGACAGCTCTAGAAAAGCTTCTTATTTTCGTTCTGTATTTTTTTTTAAATCATGTCTTTCATTTTTTTGCTCCAGGCCCTCAAAAAAGTTTTCAGTGCAAAAATAGAGAAGGGCGATTTTTGGTATTTTTTCACTTTTAATTTGAACTTCGATATCTCCGGTTAAGTTAGTCGTAGACAGCCCTAGAAAAGCTTCTTATTTTCGTTATGTATTTTTTTTTAAATCATGTCTTTTATTTTTTTGCTCCAGGGCATCAAAAAAGTTTTCAGTGCAAAAATAGAGAAGGGCGATTTTTGGTATTTTTTCACTTTTAATTTGAACTTCGATATCTCCGGTTAAGTTAGTCGTAGATAGCTCTAGAAAAACTTCTTATTTTCGTTATGTATTTTTTTTTAAATCATGTCTTTCATTTTTTTGCTCCAGGGCCTCAAAAAAGTTTTCAGTGCAAAAATAGAGAAGGGCGATTTTTGGTATTTTTTTACTTTTAATCTGAACTTCGAGATCTCCGGTTAAGTTAGTCGTAGACAGCTCTCAAAAAGCTTTTTATTTTCGTTATGTATTTTCCTTTAAATCCTGTGTCTTTCATTTTTTTGCTCCAGGGCCTCAAAAAAGTTTTCAGTGCAAAATTAGAGAAGGGCGATTTTTGGTATTTTTTTACTTTTAATTTGAACTCCAATATCTCCGCTTCAGTTAGTCGTAAACAGCTCTAGAAAAGCTTCGTATTTTCGTTATGTATTTTTCTTTAAATCATGTGTCTTTCATTTTTTTTGCTCCAGGGCCTCAAAAAAGTTTTCAGTGCAAAAATAGAGAAGGGCGATTTTTTGTATTTTTTTACTTTTAATTTGAACTCCAATATCTCCGCTTCAGTTAGTCGTAAACAGCTCTAGAAAAGCTTCGTATTTTCGTTATGTACTTTCCTTTAAATCATGTGTCTTTCATTTTTTTGCTCCAGGGCCTCAAAAAATTTTTCAGTGCAAAAATAGAAAAGGGCGATTTTTGGTATTTTTTCACTTTTAATTTGAACTTCGATATCTCCGGTTAAGTTAGTCGTAGACAGCCCTAGAAAAGCTTCTTATTTTCGTTATGTATTTTCCTTTAAATCCTGTGTCTTTCATTTTTTTGCTCCAGGGCCTCAAAAAAGTTTTCAGTGCAAAATTAGAGAAGGGCGATTTTTGGTATTTTTTTACTTTTAATTTGAACTCCAATATCTCCGCTTCAGTTAGTCGTAAACAGCTCTAGAAAAGCTTCGTATTTTCGTTATGTATTTTTCTTTAAATCATGTGTCTTTCATTTTTTTTGCTCCAGGGCCTCAAAAAAGTTTTCAGTGCAAAAATAGAGAAGGGCGATTTTTTGTATTTTTTTTACTTTTAATTTGAACTCCAATATCTCCGCTTCAGTTAGTCGTAAACAGCTCTAGAAAAGCTTCGTATTTTCGTTATGTACTTTCCTTTAAATCATGTGTCTTTCATTTTTTTGCTCCAGGGCCTCAAAAAAGTTTTCAGTGCAAAAATAGAGAAGGGCGATTTTTGGTATTTTTTCACTTTTAATTTGAACTTCGATATCTCCGGTTAAGTTAGTCGTAGACAGCCCTAGAAAAGCTTCTTATTTTCGTTATGTATTTTTTTTTAAATCATGTCTTTTATTTTTTTGCTCCAGGGCCTCAAAAAAGTTTTCAGTGCAAAAATAGAGAAGGGCGATTTTTGGTATTTTTTCACTTTTAATTTGAACTTCGATATCTCCGGTTAAGTTAGTCGTAGACAGCTCTAGAAAAGCTTCTTATTTTCGTTCTATATTTTTTTTTAAATCATGTCTTTCATTTTTTTGCTCCAGGGCCTCAAAAAAGTTTTCAGTGCAAAAATAGAGAAGGGCGATTTTTGGTATTTTTTCACTTTTAATTTGAACTTCGATATCTCCGGTTAAGTTAGTCGTAGACAGCTCTAGAAAAGCTTCTTATTTTCGTTCTGTATTTTTTTTAAAATCATGTCTTTCATTTTTTTGCTCCAGGGCCTCAAAAAAGTTTTCAGTGCAAAAATAGAGAAGGGCGATTTTTGGTATTTTTTTACTTTTAATTTGAACTTCGATATCTCCGGTTAAGTTAGTCGTAGACAGCTCAAGAAAAGCTTCTTATTTTTGTTATGTACTTTCCTTTAAATCATGTGTCTTTCATTTTTTTGCTCCAGGGCCTCATAAAAGTTTTCAGTGCAAAAATAGAGAAGGGCGATTTTTGGTATTTTTTCACTTTTAATTTGTACTTCGATATCTCCGGTTAAGTTAGTCGTAGACAGCTCTAGAAAAGCTTCTTATTTTCGTTCTGTATTTTTTTTTAAATCATGTCTTTCATTTATTTGCTCCAGGGCCTCAAAAAAGTTTTCAGTGCAAAAATAGAGAAGGGCGATTTTTGGTATTTTTTCACTTTTAATTTGAACTTCGATATCTCCGGTTAAGTTAGTCGTAGACAGCTCTAGAAAAGCTTCTTATTTTCGTTCTGTATTTTTTTTTAAATCATGTCTTTCATTTTTTTGCTCCAGGGCCTCAAAAAAGTTTTCAGCGCAAAAATAGAGAAGGGCGATTTTTGGTATTTTTTTACTTTTAATTTGAACTTCGATATCTCCGGTTAAGTTAGTCGTAGACAGCTCAAGAAAAGCTTCTTATTTTTGTTATGTACTTTCCTTTAAATCATGTGTCTTTCATTTTTTTGCTCCAGGGCCTCATAAAAGTTTTCAGTGCAAAAATAGAGAAGGGCGATTTTTGGTATTTTTTCACTTTTAATTTGTACTTCGATATCTCCGGTTAAGTTAGTCGTAGACAGCTCTAGAAAAGCTTCTTATTTTCGTTCTGTATTTTTTTTTAAATCATGTCTTTCATTTTTTTGCTCCAGGGCCTCAAAAAAGTTTTCAGTGCAAAAATAGAGAAGGGCGATTTTTGGTATTTTTTCACTTTTAATTTGAACTTCGATATCTCCGGTTAAGTTAGTCGTAGACAGCCCTAGAAAAGCTTCTTATTTTCGTTATGTATTTTTTTTTAAATCATGTCTTTTATTTTTTTGCTCCAGGGCATCAAAAAAGTTTTCAGTGCAAAAATAGAGAAGGGCGATTTTTGGTATTTTTTTACTTTTAATTTGAACTTCGATATCTCCGGTTAAGTTAGTCGTAGACAGCTCTAGAAAAGCTTCTTATTTTCGTTATATATTTTTTTTTAAATTATGTCTTTCATTTTTTTGCTCCAGGGCCTCAAAAAATTTTTCAGTGCAAAAATAGAGAAGGGCGATTTTTGGTATTTTTTTACTTTTAATTTGAACTTCGATATCTCCGGTTAAGTTAGTCGTAGATAGCTCTAGAAAAACTTCTTATTTTCGTTATGTATTTTTTTTTAAATCATGTCTTTCATTTTTTTGCTCCAGGGCCTCAAAAAAGTTTTCAGTGCAAAAATAGAGAAGGGCGATTTTTGGTATTTTTTTACTTTTAATCTGAACTTCGAGATCTCCGGTTAAGTTAGTCGTAGACAGCTCTCAAAAAGCTTTTTATTTTCGTTATGTATTTTCCTTTAAATCCCGTGTCTTTCATTTTTTTGCTCCAGGGCCTCAAAAAAGTTTTCAGTGCAAAATTAGAGAAGGGCGATTTTTGGTATTTTTTTACTTTTAATTTGAACTCCAATATCTCCGCTTCAGTTAGTCGTAAACAGCTCTAGAAAAGTTTCGTATTTTCGTTATGTATTTTTCTTTAAATCATGTGTCTTTCATTTTTTTTGCTCCAGGGCCTCAAAAAAGTTTTCAGTGCAAAAATAGAGAAGGGCGATTTTTTGTATTTTTTTACTTTTAATTTGAACTCCAATATCTCCGCTTCAGTTAGTCGTAAACAGCTCTAGAAAAGCTTCGTATTTTCGTTATGTACTTTCCTTTAAATCATGTGTCTTTCATTTTTTTGCTCCAGGGCCTCAAAAAATTTTTCAGTGCAAAAATAGAGAAGGGCGATTTTTGGTATTTTTTCACTTTTAATTTGAACTTCGATAACCCCGGTTAAGTTAGTCGTAGACAGCCCTAGAAAAGCTTCTTATTTTCGTTATGTATTTTCCTTTAAATCCTGTGTCTTTCATTTTTTTGCTCCAGGGCCTCAAAAAAGTTTTCAGTGCAAAATTAGAGAAGGGCGATTTTTGGTATTTTTTTACTTTTAATTTGAACTCCAGTATCTCCGCTTCAGTTAGTCGTAAACAGCTCTAGAAAAGCTTCGTATTTTCGTTATGTATTTTTCTTTAAATCATTTGTCTTTCATTTTTTTTGCTCCAGGGCCTCAAAAAAGTTTTCAGTGCAAAAATAGAGAAGGGCGATTTTTTGTATTTTTTTTACTTTTAATTTGAACTCCAATATCTCCGCTTCAGTTAGTCGTAAACAGCTCTAGAAAAGCTTCGTATTTTCGTTATGTACTTTCCTTTAAATCATGTGTCTTTCATTTTTTTGCTCCAGGGCCTCAAAAAAGTTTTCAGTGCAAAAATAGAGAAGGGCGATTTTTGGTATTTTTTCACTTTTAATTTGAACTTCGATATCTCCGGTTAAGTTAGTCGTAGACAGCCCTAGAAAAGCTTCTTATTTTCGTTATGTATTTTTTTTTAAATCATGTCTTTTATTTTTTTGCTCCAGGGCCTCAAAAAAGTTTTCAGTGCAAAAATAGAGAAGGGCGATTTTTGGTATTTTTTCACTTTTAATTTGAACTTCGATATCTCCGGTTAAGTTAGTCGTAGACAGCTCTAGAAAAGCTTCTTATTTTCGTTATGTATTTTTTTTTAAATCATGTCTTTCATTTTTTTGCTCCAGGGCCTCAAAAAAGTTTTCAGTGCAAAAATAGAGAAGGGCGATTTTTGGTATTTTTTTACTTTTAATTTGAATTTCGATATCTCCGGTTAAGTTAGTCGTAGATAGCTCTAGAAAAACTTCTTATTTTCGTTATGTATTTTTTTTTAAATCATGTCTTTCATTTTTTTGCTCCAGGGCCTCAAAAAAGTTTTCAGTGCAAAAATAGAGAAGGGCGATTTTTGGTATTTTTTTACTTTTAATCTGAACTTCGAGATCTCCGGTTAAGTTAGTCGTAGACAGCTCTCAAAAAGCTTTTTATTTTCGTTATGTATTTTCCTTTAAATCCTGTGTCTTTCATTTTTTTGCTCCAGGGCCTCAAAAAAGTTTTCAGTGCAAAATTAGAGAAGGGCGATTTTTGGTAGTTTTTTACTTTTAATTTGAACTCCAATATCTCCGCTTCAGTTAGTCGTAAACAGCTCTAGAAAAGCTTCGTATTTTCCTTATGTATTTTTCTTTAAATCATGTGTCTTTCATTTTTTTTGCTCTAGGGCCTCAAAAAAGTTTTCAGTGCAAAAATAGAGAAGGGCGATTTTTTGTATTTTTTTACTTTTAATTTGAACTCCAATATCTCCGCTTCAGTTAGTCGTAAACAGCTCTAGAAAAGCTTCGTATTTTCGTTATGTACTTTCCTTTAAATCATGTGTCTTTCATTTTTTTGCTCCAGGGCCTCAAAAAAGTTTTCAGTGCAAAAATAGAGAAGGGCGATTTTTGGTATTTTTTCACTTTTAATTTGAACTTCGATATCTCCGGTTAAGTTAGTCGTAGACAGCTCTAGAAAAGCTTCTTATTTTTGTTATGTATTTCCCTTTAAATCATGTGTCTTTCATTTTTTTACTCCAGGGCCTCAAAAAAGTTTTTAGTGCAAAAATATGAGAAGGGCGATTTTTGGTATTTTTTCACTTTTAATTTAAACTTCGATATCTGCGGTTAAGTTAGTCGTAGATAACTTGAGAAAAGCTCTTTGTTTTCGTCACGTAGGTATTTCAATTCAGACGCATAGAAACTGGCTTTACTTATGTCATTTAGCGAACTTTTAGAACTATTTCACTTTACTAGTTTTTGTTTGTTTTTCAAACTTTCGTACTTTGCAATTTAATTCCGTGACTTTACGGTACTCCACGTTTTATGTCTATCCTCGCTAATGGAATTGGCTAATTTTAGCAATAAATAAACAAAATCGATAATAAATAAATAATTTCATGAAAAGTGGGTAGGTATAATAAGAGTTAATAGCATTCGTGCATGGAAGCATTCGAATCGACACCCCTAACTTTATTCTACTTATCTGAACAAGATTTTTAAATTGATAATCGGAAGCATAAAATTTTTTTGTTTTGCGCTTTTTAAAGTTTTTTTTTCTTTTATTGTATCTCCATACGTTATTGAGTAAACGTATTACCTTTATACTCTGAAAGAATTCGAGAACGAAATACAAATAGTTTTTAAATGGATTTTATATTTATTTAAAAGAAAAACAACATCCGAATTTTTATACGTAAATTTTGTTTTTCAAGAAAAAAAGTGTGTTTTTGTACTTTTTGTTATTCGCGATATTATATACTATAGATATTCTGAAACCATCTCGATACGTTCTAATTTTTGATTTCTCCTACTAACGATGATTTACATCATCAACAACAACGAAGAGTGTTGGTTCGTGCGAATAAATTCAACACTCGAGAGTAAAACAATCCGTTGTATGCTGTACATTGTACATACGTAAAAAAAAGTAGCTGTTTATACTCTAAAAGCTCTCTTTTCAGTTTGTAAGTTTCGAGCACTTACACCAGTAATTGCGTTTCGTGCTCGATTTATTTACTCGCCACTCGTGATATTAGAAAACTTGAACGATAAGCTCTGGACATAAATAACCATCAACACTTTTTTAATTGTAAACATTTTAACAAATTGTTGTAAATTGCGGCGAATTAATATAAATGGGCTCGAAACAGTGATAAAACCACGTTTATATTACGTGAGTTGCGTTGGTAAAAGAGACTCTAGAACTTGTCAAAATAATTTGAGGGGCTTGTTTGGAATTTAATAAAGTTTCGAACCTTTTTGCGTCGACTTCGTCTGTAATAAGAGTACGCTGTGAAAGCTAAGTAAATTTACACCTCTTGGTTTTTATTTTCGTAAAAATAATCGAGGAGAACGAGTCACTGTAAATGTCCGGGTCGAAAGGTCTCGCTCAGCTTCTGTTTTACCTCATCTACTACTTCGTTGATAACTTCTGCGTTTTGATCTTTCAAAAACTTCTAAGGTGTTGTTACTATTTCTGTGAGCAGCAAATGATTTCTTAGGTTTTTAGTTACTAGATGGCTTACATTTTTCTCGATGTCTTAATGTTTGCGGCGTTGTTGACATCGCGGCTGCGAACAGGTAAAACAATAAAGCAATGTTATAACCGTATAATGAACTATAAAAGCTACGAACAGTTACAATATTTTTAGTGTTCACATAAATAACAACATATCGAAATACAAATTTTCATTGTTAACATAAAAATATTGATGACAATGTATAGCAGAAGAATAATAAAATATTCACGTTATATCAGAAATTGCCCATTCGCGAAACAAATTTTTGTTTTACGACTTACTGTTAACATTAATCACTAACAACTAAAATGGCGCGTAACATTTTCATCACTAACAAAAACGACATTTTCTCAACTCAACACCCGACTTGGTTTTCTTTCAGAAATCTCAATAATTAATTTACTCGAACAGAAAACGTTAAAAGTTACCCTAAAGCACTAAAGATTGCTTTTATTTAAGATGCTTGTTTGTGGGTATTCCATCGAGACATGTTTATGTCTCAAGGAACGTGTTTCCATTTGCTTCCTTTTTTTTACATTTTATTCTATGCGTACGTAAATTCTCTAGGGAGGGCGAGAGTAAGACAAGTTGTTAGGAAGAATATGAGGAGATGATTCAATTCCCAGATCAACATAAAGGGACTGAACTGGTAAAAAAGCGTTTGTTGGCCTGTTGCCGAAAGCGCTAATAGGGCGAAACAAAAATTAATAATAAACAGTTTGTTCGAGTTAGTTGTATTTTGTTGGTTTTTCAGTTTACTATTTAAATTTTACAGTCTTTGTAATGGAAATTCGGGAGCCTCTTTATCTTTATTATCTACAAAATACGTTTTTCTTTTTCAGTCTAAAAGTATCATTTTAAGTATTCTGATCTTATGTCTATCCTCCGGTTTTGTTAGTCATAGTGAATTCTTATTAGGGTCATTCGATTCATTATGTATGTTACTATATAAGATTATACTCTATGAATTCTTTTTCTCAAAGTCTCAGAAGCGTTTGTCGATGGAAAATACAAAAAATTGAGTTTTGTGGCATTTTTGGTATCTTCAACCTTCATTTTGAACCGTAATATCTCCGCTATTATTATGCATAACGACTTCTTATTAGGCTCATTTGTTTCGTTATTTATTTAACTACATGTGATGTTAATTGAACTTTTTTTCTACACGTCTCAAAAACGTCTGTGGATCATAAATGCAACAAATTGGGGTTGGTGACAATTTTAGCATCTTTAACCTTTATTTGGAACCGTAATAACTCCGGTAATATTAGTCATAGCAACTTCTTATTCAGCTTATTCGTTTTGCTATTTATTTTACTAAATATGGTGTTTGATGAACGTTTTGTCTCAAGGTGTGAGAAACGTCTATGGAACTAAAAATGCTAAAAGTGGGTTTGGTGACATTTTTAGCATCTTCAACTTTTACTTTGAACCGTAATATCTCCGCTATTATTATGCATAACGACTTCTTATTAGGCTCATTTGTTTCGTTATTTATTTAACTACATGTGATGTTTGATGAACTTTTTTTCTACACGTCTCAAAAACGTCTGTGGAACATAAATGCAACAAATTGGGGTTGGTGACAATTTTAGCATCTTTAACCTTTATTTGGAACCGTAATAACTCCGGTAATATTAGTCATAGCAACTTCTTATTCAGCTTATTCGTTTTGTTATTTATTTTACTAAATATGGTGTTTGATGAACTTTTTGTCTCAAGGTGTGAGAAACGTCTATGGAACTAAAAATGCTAAAAGTGGGTTTGGTGACATTTTTAGCATCTTTAACTTTTACTTTGAGCCGTAATATCTCCGATATTACTAGTCATAGCTACTTCTTATTATGCTCATTCGTTTCGTTATTTATTTTACTCCATATTACGTCTAATGAACTTTTTTTCTCTAGTCCTTAAAAACGTCTGTGGAACAAAAAAGCAAAAAATTGAGTTGGGTGACATTTTAAGCATCTTTAACTTTTTTGAATAGTAATATCTCCGATATTATTAGTCATAGCGACTTCTTATAATGCTCATTCGTTTCGTTATTTATCTTACTACATATTACGTCTAATGAACTTTTTTTCTCTAGACCTTAAAAACGTCTGTACAACAATAATGCAAAAAATTGGATTTGGTGACATTTTAAGCATCTTTAACTTTTTTAATCGTAATATCTCCGATATTACTAGTCATAGCGACTTCTTATTATGCTCATTCGTTTCGTTATTTATTTTACTACATATTACGTCTAATGAACTTTTTTTCTCTAGCCCTCAAAAACATCTGTGGAACAAAAATGCAAAAAATTGAGTTGGGTGACATTTTAAGCATCTTTAACTTTTTTAACCGTAATATCTCCGATATTACTAGTCATAGCGACTTCTTATTATGCTCATTCGTTTCGTTATTTATTTTACTACATATTACGTCTAATGAACTTTTTTTCTCTAGTCTTCAAAAACGCCTGTGGAACAAAAATGCAAAAAATTGAGTTGGGTGACATTTTAAGCATCTTTAACTTTTTTGAATAGTAATATCTCCGATATTATTAGTCATAGCGACTTCTTATAATGCTCATTCGTTTCGTTATTTATCTTACTACATATTACGTCTAATGAACTTTTTTTCTCTAGACCTTAAAAACGTCTGTACAACAATAATGCAAAAAATTGGATTTGGTGACATTTTAAGCATCTTTAACTTTTTTAATCGTAATATCTCCGATATTACTAGTCATAGCGACTTCTTATTATGCTCATTCGTTTCGTTATTTATTTTACTACATATTACGTCTAATGAACTTTTTTTCTCTAGTCCTCAAAAACATCTGTGGAACAAAAATGCAAAAAATTGAGTTGGGTGACATTTTAAGCATCTTTAACTTTTTTAACCGTAATATCTCCGATATTACTAGTCATAGCGACTTCTTATTATGCTCATTCGTTTCGTTATTTATTTTACTACATATTACGTCTAATGAACTTTTTTTCTCTAGTCTTCAAAAACGCCTGTGGAACAAAAATGCAAAAAATTGAGTTGGGTGACATTTTAAGCATCTTTAACTTTTTTAATCGTAATATCTCCGATATTACTAGTCATAGCGACTTCTTATTATGCTCATTCGTTTCGTTATTTATTTTACTACATATTACGTCTAATGAACTTTTTTTCTCTAGTCCTCAAAAACATCTGTGGAACAAAAATGCAAAAACTTGAGTTGGGTGACATTTTAAGCATCTTTAACTTTTTTAATCGTAATATCTCCGATATTACTAGTCATAGCGACTTCTTATTATGCTTATTCGTTTCGTTATTTATTTTACTACATATTACGTCTAATGAACTTTTTTTCTCTAGTCCTCAAAAACATCTGTGGAACAAAAATGCATAAAATTGAGTTGGGTGACATTTTAAGCATCTTTAACTTTTTTAATCGTAATATCTCCGATATTACTAGTCATAGCGACTTCTTATTATGCTCATTCGTTTCGTTATTTATTTTACTACATATTACGTCTAATGAACTTTTTTTCTCTAGTCTTTAAAAACGCCTGTGGAACAAAAATTCAAAAAATTGAGTTGGGTGACATTTTAAGCATCTTTAACTTTTTTAACCGTAATATCTCCGATATTACTAGTCATAGCGACTTCTTATTATGCTCATTCGTTTCGTTATTTATTTTACTACATATTACGTCTAATGAACTTTTTTTCTCTAGTCTTCAAAAACGCCTGTGGAACAAAAATGCAAAAAATTGAGTTGGGTGACATTTTAAGCATCTTTAACTTTTTTAATCGTAATATCTCCGATATTACTAGTCATAGCGACTTCTTATTATGCTCATTCGTTTCGTTATTTATTTTACTACATATTACGTCTAATGAACTTTTTTTCTCTAGTCCTCAAAAACATCTGTGGAACAAAAATGCAAAAACTTGAGTTGGGTGACATTTTAAGCATCTTTAACTTTTTTAATCGTAATATCTCCGATATTACTAGTCATAGCGACTTCTTATTATGCTTATTCGTTTCGTTATTTATTTTACTACATATTACGTCTAATGAACTTTTTTTCTCTAGTCCTCAAAAACATCTGTGGAACAAAAATGCATAAAATTGAGTTGGGTGACATTTTAAGCATCTTTAACTTTTTTAATCGTAATATCTCCGATATTACTAGTCATAGCGACTTCTTATTATGCTCATTCGTTTCGTTATTTATTTTACTACATATTACGTCTAATGAACTTTTTTTCTCTAGTCTTCAAAAACGCCTGTGGAACAAAAATTCAAAAAATTGAGTTGGGTGACATTTTAAGCATCTTTAACTTTTTTTGAATCGTAATATCTCCAATATTATTAGTCATAGCGACTTCTTATTATGCTTATTCGTTTCGTCATTTATCTTACTACATATTACGTCTGATAAACTTTTTTTTTCCAGGTCTCAAAAACGCCTGTAGAACAAAAATTTACTTTGATGATATTTTTAGCATCTTTAACCTTAACTTAGAGCCATACGACTGCATTGCTTGAAGATAGTTCCTAAAAGTATTGTTATATAATTTAGGCAATCTATAGTAGTCAAAATTTTGAGTATCTATACCCCTATTATTATTAATCTAATCCATCCTGAAAATTCAAAATATAAATCGTCGGATGAATCGAGTAAAATTTTTCTGTTGCCCATTTTTGGCTAAGAAAATATTTAGGAAGTGGCGAATGTTATATTCTGAAACCATTCAATTGCGAGTGTTTGTCATGCAGTAAAGAGCATTTTTGTTGCAAATGCCTTCAGAATGATTTATTAACTTGTGGATAAATTGATACAGAAACGTGATGTTATAAACTTTTATTTTATTAAGAAAACGCTAGTCGATCAAATACGTGAAAGCTTTGAATAAAGGCTATTCCAATTATGGTCGTGGCGTTTACTTCAAGAGCTTTGCACAAATTCTACTTTTAACAGAAAAAACAAACAAAATTAAACTATTTCCAAGAGAAATGACTTTTATCGTTAAACTTAAGACTAAAACAAACTTTTTAGAGTTTACAAAAACGTTAATATTAGATACATCTAAAATAAATTTATTGCAGTTTAAATTGTAGTATTAATTTGGCCAAAATCGCACTAATTGTTCATATAATGAGTACCTATCCAACAATTTTCATTTGTTCGGAAATAATCACCAATAAGCAGTGTTTGTTTCATATTATTCTTTATAGGCGAATTTAATCATTTAATTATAGAACTTAAAAATTGAATTACTGATAAAATGATAATTTACGTTAATCATATAAAACTTATACAAATTTATTAATGTACAGAGTGCATTACAAGTCACCTTATAGGAACTTCTGGTTGAAGTATTTCATCGCAATTAAAAATAGTCAAAGTAATGAAGTAGGCAGGTTTTAGCCAAAGACTTAATTTTATTTGATACGGAAAACCTCTGTAAGCTGTTTTTAGCCACTTCGTGGCTACATTTAGTCGTAAAAAATATGTGCATTTTCACTTGCAGTGGTAAAACTATTATGAGCCTTTTTTCTGGATAAAACGCCACCCTTTTATTGCTTTTTAAGTCTTTAGGTAAATCATCTGCGATGAAAACTGAGGAAAAAAATTATTCTGGTGACTCTACACACTTAAACGAATATATAAACAATACGTAATTAAATCTACTTGGGTGCATGGGCATTCTCGGGAGGTGTAAAAATTATCCAGTTGCAAATACACGCCCAAACACAAAAACTTAATATGAAAAGACTGTTAGATCTGTAATCAACTGCTTCAGATCTACAGTAAATTAAATTTACACCAGGCTCTTCTATTGCGGGTTAACTCTGGGTTAAGATGGCTTTTTCCTCCACATTTACTTGTGGTTATTTAGTGTAGATTAACTCAGGTGAAGATTTGTTACTTTAAGTGGCAGTTGCCTTCAAGTGGCGTTGGCTTAACCCGTTAACCCGTAATGGAAGAACCTGGGGGGTTAGTGCTACATAATTAATAAGTACACAGATTTTAAGTTAGAGACCCTCTTGAAATCTCTTTATTAGACCAAATTACTAAATTTTATAGTCGAAGCTTCCTTTTAATAGCCTTATTAATTTGATGGGTCTGTAATTGTTAAATCACACTTAAAACTACAAATCGAGTTAATAAAAATTAAGAAAATCACATTAATCGTACTCTACGAAAAATATTGAAACTGTTCAATTTAACACAATTTAGAAAATATAAAATTAAAAACCAAAATTTGATGTAGATTATTTTAAATTAACGTCAAAATTAGAAAAAATAATAATTAAGCTGACCAAATAAAGTCACAAAAAATGTGAATCGAATACGTTAATATTAGTGCACATCCACTCGATTTATTCGTAATTCCACGAGTAACCTTTGAGTTCATCTTGTTGCTTGTTTAAACGCATCCGATTAAACATTGAAGCAAGTTCGTTGTAGTTGATTTCTGAATTGTTTAACTCGTCTTTTACTTCATAGTTCCACAATGTGTCGAGTTGCTTTTTTACTTTATTAAGACCAGTTGCACAAGGGCAGTTCTCGTGAACTTTCTGTGTATCTTGCATTTTGAACTTCAAACTTGGATCACTGCCTAATTGGTAACTACCTTCTAAAGGACCAGGACCATTGGAATTCCACAATTTTTCAAAGTTTAAGTCTAAATCGCTGCACGCGTTCGCGCAATTTGGAGCTTCTTCACTAGCAAGCACGTTGTACGAACTTAACTCGTTTCTCCCCAAGCCGTAACTGCTACTTTCAGATATGGGTGCGCTCCAGATTGAATCATACTTCGGAAAATCGTTTAGACGTGCGAAAGTATCCAATCTATCGTTATTCTGGCTTGATGACTCGTCCCACCATTTTGTCCTCTCACGAAAATTTGAACTCGGCAAGTCATAATCGCCATGATAAGTGGTGAACTTATTGTCGGCTTCAGAAGTGTAGCGAAAGTCTAAAGCACGCTTCGGCCAAGTTTGGCTAAACTTATTGCATCTTGGTAGGTTTAAATTTAACTCTTGGGTCGTTGAAGGAGTTCGTTGTGAGTCAATTCCACAATTATAGTTGTCGACTTTAAACCACGTTGGGTGATTATGTCTGCATTTTTTGAAAAACCTAAAATGAGCTCGATTAGATTTATGTTTCGCCCAACCTCTAAACTACTTACTTGTGCCTGAGAGGTCCACTCGTCGCGGTGGGTTTTGACCAAGTTATTTCCACGTTGGATCCGTGAAAGATTTCTGCAAGAATCGTTTTGGTTATTTTTGGTTATGTTAGCAAAGGTTTTAGTTACCTTTGAGTTTCATTAGGGCAACTTCTGCGCTAAGGCGTGTCGAAAAGTGTATGAAACAGTAGTAATGCTCCTTGAAGACTTTTTCGATGTGCGTATCCGGTACTATGGTTTTCAGCAACTGGATCAAAACGTGCTTTGTGAGATTTTTTGGTAAATTTCTCATAAACAAACGTTTTACCTAAAAAATCATTTTTTGATTTAAAAAAGGCATTTCTTGGCAATAGTATGATTTCCGGTTAAACCAGAAGTAAAATAAAAGTAAGTCTAGTCGATGGGGAAAAAACAAGGCCTTTGCCCTACAAAAGGTGGTGTAGTTCTGATTTTTCAATATGTTATTGGGTTAGGGGCCCTCATGAAAAATCCAAGTTTTCGACCTTGGGGGGAGGGGCGAACCGCCATCTTGAATTAAAAGTACGAAAAATTGTTTTTCCCATTTAACTTCTTAACGGTTGATCCCATAACAAAAATGTCAAATCCAAATTTGAAGAGGACAAAGTTCCCTACAATATTTATTCTATTAATTTTGTTTCCATCTGTTACGGTTTGTGAGATATAAGCTGGAGAAAATCGCTATTTTTTAGAAAAAATGAATTTTTTTGGTATACTTTGCTTGGGGACTTTTTTTACCGCTCATTTGAGAGAAAATTCTTTCGAACAAAATTAGAGAATTTTAAATTGTCTTCTAATTGAGTGTACCACTGATATTTTAGCTCAACCAGATCCAGAGGCGAGGGGGGGTTGTAACGAAAACTTCGAGCTGCGAAAACTCATGACTCATTTTTCGACATTTATAGGTTATCATGAAACTGCTCTAACTTTGGATCTGGTTGAGCTAAAATATCAGTGGTACACTCAATTAGAAGACAATTTAAAATTCTCTAATTTTGTTCGAAAGAATTTTCTCTCAAATGAACGGTAAAAAAGTCCCCAAGCGAAGTTTACCCAAAAATTTATTTTTTTTTAAATAGCGATTTTCTCCAGCTTATATCTCAGAAACTGTAACAGATGGAAACAAAATGAATAGAATAAATATTGTAGGGAATTTTGTCCTCTTCAAATTTGGATTTGACATTTTTGTTGTGGGATCAACTGTTAAGAAGTAAAATCGAAAAAAACAATTTTTCGTACTTTTAATCCAAGATCGCGCGGACCCACCCCAAGGTCGAAAACTTGGACTTTTCATCAGGACTCTTTAACCCAATAACTTATTTAAAAATCAAAACTACACCATCTTTTGTAAGGCAAAACCCACCACTGACCACTGACTGGACTACAGGTATTTTTTCCAATATTTTATAAAAATTAAAAATATATTAAGGACTCTGTTTATATGTCTAATTTCTGATTTAACCGGAAGTTTTCTAAAACTAAAATAGTATCAAATAAGAAAAATTTATAAGATAAACAAATCATAAATATTTTGCCCTTCAAAGAAATAATTTCCGGTTCTGGCCGTAGTAAACAAACCAAACAAACGACGTTTAATTAAGAACTTCGATATCGACAACATATCCAAAAATTGAAAAAGTGGCCTTAGTCGATTTTGAGAAAATTTGTTATAAAATCTTAATCAACTTTGAACATTTAAAAGTGCGTATAGTCAAAATCAGGAGAGGTGTTCTATGACTCATTGCAAAAATGACGTATTAAAATATTCTGTTGCATTCCCACAAAGTAAAAATAAACTTATAAACAAGGATAGCGTGATTCAAATTACGTAGTTTTTTGGAATGAGTCCTAGGACACCTCTCCTGGTTTTGACTATAGTTCATTTTGAAAAGCCCATTTTCAAAGAAAAAATCGAAATGTAAAAATTTAGGGATTTTCGTGATGGTTGGCAACGGTTGGCAGTACTAATTGAAAAATGACATTTCGAAATTGAGAATCTAAAAAATAATCAACTACTTTGTTTTTAAATGGTTTCCTATTTACCTTTTTTTATTTCGGTACCTACTTAAATCTACTCCTTATGTTTTGGTCTCAAAACAGTATCGTAAGAAGCTCTAATATCGTACTGTTTCTGGGGGATTTTCTTCTGCTAAGTTCGCGTCAAGTTGAACTGACGTCAAATATGTCAAATAAAATTTATTAAAATTTTTATTTTTAAAGCTAATTAAATTGAAATGTAGTAAAGAATAATGTATTTACATATTTAATTGATTTTTATTTGTTAAAGTTTAAATTATACAGATAGGACAACGTAAAATGAATCATTGAACTAAAAATGTTGGTAACATCTCAGTCAGTGCCACCACAATTATATTTAAAAAATCTCCATCATGTTAATTATTTAAACATTAAAAAAAATAATTTATTGCGAAATAGAAAAAACAGTATTAAAAACTTGAGCAAACACAAGGCTTTTTGTCAGTAAATTGCAGACCTTTTTGCAGTCCTTGCATGAACATAACCCCAAAACCTAAAATTTAGTGGCGTAAGCTCTGGCCAATGTGCAGGCCAGCGAATTGGTTCATTTTATTTTTTTAAATAAAGTTATTAACCCAAAATCAACATTTTAGGCATCGTTGGATTTAGAAGAAAATTCTCTACCAGACAAATTAATAAAATATACATATAGGTTGCCATTTATAAACAAAAAGTAGATTATTTTTGACATTCAAGTTGATATTATCACTTACAGTATTTTTTTAATTATTGAAATTGAACAATAAATAAGGCCTTGACATTTTTTTGCCATACAGTTTATGGGAATTTCATCTCGCAGAAGAAGGGTGGCGTTTTAGGGGGAGTATACTATGCAATAGAAACACAGACTCTCCTTCAAGAAGAAACATCGAGTCACTTTGTTTCCATTTTTTTTTATTGTAAAAAGCAGCGCAAATTTCGAAAAAAGTTTTTTGGGAGAACTGGAGGGGGTAGTTTTGGGGTAGCTTTACAAAATACGAAAAAAAAATTTTATTTTTAAAAATTTTCTTCCTTTGTCAAGAGTAGAAATTTTCAAAAATTAAAAATTAAATTCAACATCTCCAAGAATGAAAATAAAATTTCTAGTTAATAGCGTCAAACCAGTAGAATTGTCAAACGAACCCCTAACCTCTTTTAGATTGGGCAAATAAAAATAATTATTCTCACCTGAGCCATAACTTCCGGTAAAACAACGGGCAAAGGATACGACCAGTCCAAAGTAACTTTGTTTCCAAATAGTACCAACTTATTCTTAAAAGCGGCACGTGTCTTTGCGGCATTTTGGTGCGAATCAAACTCCACGAAAACAAATCCACGATTTTCTTCGCCCCGAGCAGTCGACTCGTATAAAATTATTTCCGCAACATTCCGAACGCCGTTTAATTTTAATTCGATTTGCACGTCGAATTTTTGCACCTTTCTAGGTAACCCACTTATAAACAGACGACGATTATCAGATTGGAGATCGTTTATTGGCACAAAACTGTTACCGGACATCATTTTGGTAGAAATGTTAGTTCGGTTGTTTCTACGAGAAAAGTTATCCCGAACTGAGCAACTGAGCGAGCTTTTCGAAAGCTCACACCGAAATCAGGAGATTGTAAAATCGCACAGACCAGCGATATTGTAATTGGTGTTTGAGAAGTGTTGTTATTAAAATGGCAAAAAATGGACCACTGTCTGTTCGGCTATTTATCATATTCTAAACAAGGTGGAGATTTGCTACTGCACCGTTCGAAGTGGGGAATGATAAACTTTTAGAGCGATAGTGATGGTCTGAGTTTTTAAAAATTTTTGTACGAAAAATTGTAAAATATTTTTCAGGGCTTAATCTGAAATATATTTTATTTTTAAGTAAGGCCGTTTTTTTGGAAAAAATCGTAAAACTAAATTTTCAGACGCCGGGTGCATGTTGAAATCGTGCAATCCTTATCGAGTTTATATTACCGTTCAACACCACAAAGAGATTTAGTCCAAACAATTATTTTGTATACATTAACTAAAAAATAAAATAAGATTCAACAATGTCCTTTTGATTAATTTACAAATACGTTCTTAGTATTTGATAAAAATAGAAAAAAGTGTCTGCGCGAACGTTCAGATAACGTCCCCTAACAACACGAGTAACAAAAACCTTATTTTTAACAATTTCGTTTAGCTCTGAAAGTTTTGAATTTGAAAAATGGTTAAATCATGGCTATCGCAAGTTTATCATATTTTAACGATGTCGTTCTTAGATGTGGAACGCGTATAAAGTTGAAATTTGGCACACAAATGGGGTGGACTAACGTGATCTACTATATTCGAGTTGAGATACTCTAGGTGCTTGGGCTGCTAATGGATGAAAAGTCAACGACTGTTTTTGTTAAGCAATTAAGGGTACATACACCCCCCCCCCCTTTAACACCCAAATTTGAAAACCGTGCGCCTGACACTCTGACCCTTAGGACAGTGCCTACTACCTACTACGTAAATGAGAACGTTTGAAAAGGGACTTTAGGAGAGGGGACTTAAAAATTAAAACCATGTTTTGTAGCTCTTTTAGGCCCAGTTGTATAAACGAGATAATCTCGGAGTCAGAATTAACTCCACGATCAACAACTAATTCTGAGCTAAATTGAAATATATTTTACTCTCGAAAATTGGTGGGTTAGCCCTGGGCCAAGTGGCTACGAGCTAACCTAATGTAATCCACGCTAAGATCTAACCTTATATTCAGATCGTGGAGTTAACTCCGACTCCGAGATTATCTCGTTTATACAATTGGGCCTTAGGGCACTAAAGCACCTTATCTGGATGCACTGTACACGGTGTACCTCACGAATGGTTTGAGCAAAACTCTTGGAAGTTTAGAATGCGGTTCGAAGACGCGATACCAAAACCTAAAAATGATATTCAAGAACAATTCGGAGAGGGGGGGGGGAAATTAAAATTTTCGTAATTGTTACTTCGAGCTTATAGCATACTACCGTTATAGTTTCTGATCTTACTAAGACACTACCCCCCCCCCCTCTTTCTCTACCCTTTCAAAGGATAAAGTAAAAAATAATGCTTGAAGACACTTGAAGATTTGCAGCAATTAAGTGAAGGGTTTTCAACTGGAAACAATTAAAATGTCATTTATAGAATGTTTTGGAAGGCACACGATACGAGAACGGAACTGCAAGATATTGTTGCGAATCTGATTGGGAGAAAAATGTTGAAGAGACTCTTAAAGCAATCTTTTACATAATCGCTATTCTTAGCAAAGAAATTAATTAAACTACCCTTATAAGATTATTATAACCTTTATACTTCTTCCAAAGTAATCTGAAGTTGACGTTTTGACTTCCAGCTATTTCGGACCATACTTAACTCGCACTTCGACGTTACAAAAGTAAAAGGGCGAGTTTAAGGAAAGGTTTGTTTAAACTTACTTTTTTTAAACTTTAATTTCAAAGTTGTTAGGATGCTTTGATGGCAACATCTGCAGCAGTTTTTGCTACTTTTCGCCTCCTTTTAGTTTTACGCGCCATTTTTGCAATTTTCTTTAATTTAGTTTAGTTAGGTTTAGTTACGACTCGGAATTTACAGAAAATTGCCAAAAGTTGTCCGTTTATATTTTTATCAACGAAAGAAAAGAAATCATTAAACGAGATCATTAAAGAGCGTTTCTACTGTTAATAAGCTGTAAAGGGTTGAACACGTTCTTTCTCGTCTAACTTAAGCGCGGCTCAAAAGTTTTTTAACCAACATCATTAACGAACTGTTTAATTTGCGGCTGTTGCGCTCACGAAATGTTAAAAAAAATTTTTTTAGCTCTTGAATTCTAAGCAACTCCTTTTTTTAAGATCAATGGTTAGTAGGTCTTCGAGATATCAACTTAAAATTTCGGTATGCCCTACTATTATAAATAGTAAAATGCTTTCAGTTTGTTGTTTATCTTTCGAATTCAAAATTTCCATAGGCGACGTGATTTTCTTAAATTTGTTATTTGTTAAATAGGGCCTAAACTTCATGATATGTGACACTTTTGTCTACTCCCGAGAGATTTTTTTATTTTCTTTTTGTGCCAAAAGAATTCATAAAAAGCTTAATTGTCATGCACATAAAGTTTATTAATAAAACTAAATTAATCATTCTTTAAAAAAAGGGTAACAATAAAATAAAATTTATCTCTTTTAAAATCGTAATCAGTAATCAGAGCATAAAGTCAATTATTTGCGAAATCTTGAACAAATAGGTTTGGTTACGGCCAGAAAAATTCAGACGTGGAAGGAAGTGAACGACTACCTAACAGCTGAAAAACAAATCAATTACTATTGACTCGAGTCGTGATCTTTTGTACTCACGTCAACGTTTATAGGAGACTCCAAGGAATCGCTGCAACTGCATAAACTTGAAACTGTGGGCGAAGAATTGCCCAATTGTAATTTTTGGATTTCAACTCGTCGTCGCATTTTCGGCGGTACAGAGCTATAAATTTAATTTGAAATTATACTTTTGTAATTGTCGTTTTTTAATTTTTTCACCTGCAAAAGTTTTGAATGGGTAGACTCAAACGATTTACTTTGCTGAAGCAACGCGGTCTTGCCCAGGAGACTTCTACAACTTGACCATCGATGGTTATACCTTTAAAAAAGAATATACATCATAGTAAATTATTTTCAATACGTGCTATTATGTGGTTTTAACCACTTTTCGGACACCAGGGAGACTAGCTAGAAGTGACTTGGATAAGTGTGCATTGGTTATTATGGGCCCGTCCGGGCCTGCTCACCAATGCATTGATTAGTAAGTCTCTTTGCAGATTTATAGTTCAGTCAAATCGTAGTTTGGCGGAAAAAAATTATAAAAGTTTCTTTTTTTATCGTTCTTTATTATTTTTGGGGGGCTGAATCCGAATTTCAACTTTGCCGTCTCTTAAAAGTGAGAAAATGTTATTTTTTTCAGTTTTTCGCTTATAACTTGAAAACTACGCACTTTTTGAAAAAAGTGCTTTTATATAAAAATAAACTATATACAATTTTCTACAAATTATGTTTATTATGTTTTTTCTTTAGATAAGCGGTTTAAGCGCTAGAGCGCATTAAAGCTTCACAGAAATTTCAAAATCGACCAAAAACTGTTTTTTTAGTTTCTCGCTTATAACTCGAAAACTACGCACTTTTAGAGAAAAGTGTTGTTATATAAAAATGAAGTACATTTAATTTTCTATAAATTACGTTTTTTAAGTTTTTACGTCAGACAAACGGCTTAGGCACGAGAATTGAGATAAGTGGTTGTTCTAGACTCGGCCGCTAAGTCCGATGAGCGTTAAACTTAAACGGGCTCAAGCGCCTTTAGCGCCTAAACTGTTCGTCTAACAAAAAAAACTTAAGAGACGTATTTTGTTGGAAATTGAATGTACTTTATTATTATATTATATAAAACCGCTTTTTTCTAAAAATGCGTAGTTTTCAAGTTATAAGCAATAAACGTCACTTGCTCGTGTTATGATTAGGTACTAAGATGGTTTGCTTCTCAGACCGAATTCAAATATCCTATTTTGAGTAGTTATTTCAAGACACCCTGTAGAACGCATTGCTCTGCTCGGAGGTAGTTTTAAATTTGTTCCGTAATTAGGTTGACATCTCAAACATTGTTGGGCGAATTAAATAAAGATCTACGACTGCGACTAAACAATATGAAGATAAACGAGTTTTATCTTTCAAAAGGGCTTACGGATGACATTGTTCCAATCGATTTTATTTTAACATCTAACTAAATGCGCGACGCGCGACTGTTTTTTTGTAAAATAAAAATTTTTACTCACCGTTAAGTACTTGATAAGCGCACTCTGCGTGATCTCGACGGTAAAAATGGACGAAGGCGTAATCGGAAATTTTGTGGACTCTGCTAATAAGCTCTTGGGGTATGTATTTGTTTAAATAGAATTGGAGCTCTCCTGTGGTAAGTTGTAATTTTAAATTGCGGAGGTACAACTTGGTTACCTAAAACGAATTTTACAAAATTTTAACAAAAGAATAGACACCAAGTAATACGAGAATTTTCAAATTTTTTATTTTTAAATTTCGTTCCTTGGTCTGGTGGTAGGAAAATAATTTTTACTTTCTGTTTCAATAATATGAAACGATACGAAATTGTTTTACAAAAAAATCTCTTTTCCGATGTTTATACAAAATACGAAACCTTGATACGCAGTTGTAAATAATCGAGACGATAAAACTCGCTCTTAGTAACATCTGAAGCTTAAAATTTTAAAAAATTTATTTAATTTTATTATGAATGGGGATGCAAAAACTCAAGGCGATAGCGTGTTCTTGAATAACAATTTTTTAACAAAACTTGACAAAGCAGCGCTGTCTTTCAGAAGACGCCAACACCTGCCTACGATTTTAATAAATTGGAAGATTATAATTTCAGAGTTTTCTGATAAATTGTAATTTATATATTAGCATCCATTTTTTATGGTGAAAATAAACTTTTCAAGAACAAAAATATTCAGTCTGCCATAACTTGCAGTGCTCAAAATTCCTGAAAATTGGGGTTGCAAGTTGCAACTTTGAAATCGAAATGAAATTCAAAAATAGAAATTCAAAATTTATTTTTTCGTTTTTATTGGAAAAGAAAAGAAAAAATTCCTAAACAACCATCCCACGAGGGATGAAATTTCCCCCCAAAATTTTTTTCTCAAATATTTTTACATTTTTTATAACAAAAAATTATTGAAATTTGAGTTGACTTTTTGTTTGGAGACAAGGGACAAGGTGACCCTTTTTTCTTGAAGGAGTAAGAAACATGTGCCCCTCAGCACCGGCTATGTATGTAAAATCCGTAAAAAACTCTTACCTTATTCATAATCTCAGGATCGACTAATGGCAAAGGATCTGCCCAATCGACCGCCACAGGCGAAGACGTCTCCCATAACATGATATTCATCCCTGCACCAAGTTGACGTCTCGCCATGGCAGCTGTACGATGAGATTCAAATTCCACAAAAACGTAACCTCGATTTTCTTCGCCAATAATATTTGAAGGATACATAATAACATCGACGATTCCATGTACAAACTCCTTCAATTTGGCCCATATATCCTCAATCCCCTTCTCGTGTGGTATCCCACCGATGAACAACCGACAATTATCCGTCGACTTATAAACACAAATCTCGTACTTATTACGAATTTTAAACTTATTCAAAGAAATAACCGCACTCTCGGCGTCGTCAGCATTCTTGTAAGTCACAAATGCGTAACCGCGATTTTTACCCGAAAAGTCCATCATCAAACGCAACTGATAAAGAGGCCCAATTCGCTCGAAGAGCGGCACCAACTCGTCCTCGTAAATAAATCGAGGCAGCTTTCCCACAAAAACTTCCGATCCTTTACGCGGCGTCGGTCCCGAAAAATTTTTAGGCGGTCCATAAATTCTCTGTCCGTTATCTTGACGAAGTGGGTAGCCGGTGCGTTCGCTTAATTCGAATAGCCGCCTATTTAAGTTGTCGTCTGGTTTTAATTTTGTTTTATTAAAAGGCGCGGTCGGCGAATTAGACATTTTTAAATTGAAGAAGATCGACCACTAAAATCAACCACCGTGTTAGCTAGCTCTTAGTTGACTGGTGATTCGTATCGTATGGGGGAAACTGGAAATTTCTTGACGGTGGTGAAGTTATTATCTTCTAACAACTTTTCAAGTTTGAGATTGTGAATACAATGTGTGATCCAAATTACTTCGAATTTTGTCTGGAGGGGTTGTATATTTAAAATTTTTATTATTTTTGAAATGGTACCCATTTGTTTTATTTATTTGGTTTAACCTGCGCTGAAGACTTGTATATTATTGCAAAAGCTCAAGTTCTTTATCAGTTTTTAAAAATAATTCTAATGGATTAGTTTCATCAGTTAAAATTAATTTCTGCGTTTATAATTTCTAACCTCTTCAAAAAGAGGAGTCCCTTGATTAGGTAAGAGCCTGTCTAGACCACACTGAAGATACAAAGCTCATTCTGCACTGAAACTGTTTGTATCTACTGATCAGAGCAGGCAAAAAATACGGCTATTTTTAAAAATAAATACAAATTCATGTAGGTTTACTCATTACATGGACTAGACCCGATTGATGAGACTCAATGAGGTTCAAATAGCTTGCTCTCGCAAGCTTTTGCGTTTGAGCTCTTGAAAATAGTCAATTAGGTCCTTGAAAATAATCAACCATAGTGAACCTAAGTAACAAGTGAGGCGACAAAATTTCTACAAATGTAGCAAATTTATTTGGTACAGTTCGGCCGAAGTTTTATAATTAGGACGTAAAACTGCCCTTAGTTCGATTCAGTCAGAGCCTTAATATCCGCTGTTTCGTTCTCGGCCGATTCTCAGTGGTTTTAAATTTTGGTAAACTTTCATTCAAACGCTTTATTTTTGTAAAATGCAACAAATAAATTACATACTAAATTTACAAACGCAATGGCGGTTACTACAATACAATATTTTGAATTTAACAAACATTTCTCTACCACTTTTTCATAATTATCCTCAAAATACAAGAATTAAACTATTTATATGCAGGACGTATTTTAAGTGTTAAGTACAGTGATCTCGCTTATCGTAAGAGATAGAGACTTGGTTAAAAGAGCAAAAATGATCCCTGACTTATGCCTAAATATAATCAAAATTGACCCTCCATAACGTGTCTGAATTATGGCGGAAAATAACAAAATTGACACTAAAATTGTTATTTGGAAAGATATTCAAAAACAGGCAACAGGGAAAAAGTTCCCTTTAGAAAGTCTTTTCAGTTTTTAAATATCTTTCCAAATAACGATTTTAGAACAAAAAATTTAATTTTGTTATTTTCCGCCATATTTCAGAAACGTTATGGAGGGGGTAAATTTTGTTTTTTGATTTTATTCGAGCATAAGTCAGATCATTTTTTCCAATTTAGCCAAGTCTATCTCTTATGATAAGCGAGATCCCTGTACTGTGCACTTTTAAAAAATACACCCTGTATTATTTTACAATTGTTTGTTAAACACTTTTTAATCAATATCGTAACAATTAGTAATTATTATCTGCCAATAAACAAATTTGAAAAACCTAATAATTGTTAGAAAATTGAAAAGCAATTTCAAATTGAAAAATCGCTGAATAAACTTCCAGATAAGCCATAATGGACATGTAGATAAGTATAACTGGCAACACAAAATTTTTTTCTAAAATAAATAAACTGAAATAAACGAATCTTTACAACACAATAATTATTATAGTTGAATACCATCTACATTCTACATCTGGAGTTCGTTGTTCGAGCCAGGCAAATAGTCGATACCTAATTGGAGGGTTGGTGAGGCTGACTCGCGGCTACTTGAAGAAGAACCCTCCTCACTGCCGCCCTGAAAAACAAATTTTTTTAAATTAAATCTCAAAGTTGAACTGTCAATTAGGGACTACATACCTGACGATTTGTGATGCGTTCTTTATTCATGTAAATTGTACGCCTATGATGGTATGGCACCGATCTGCAAAAAGACGAAAACTTTAAAAATGTAGTTGATAGGTACATATAGGAAATTGGCACACTGTGACGTGCTGAATCATCTCCCTCCATAAATGAGTATTTAAGTATCTCAAAATGAAACTTGGGGGGAAGGGGGGGGGGGGTACGTCAGCTCATACTGCTTGGTTTAATTTAAATCAAAATAAAAACAAGAAAATGTAAACAAGAAACAAGGAACAAAAAAAACAAGAATTTTTTAAAATTGGAATTTTCTTTGTTATGAAAACAAAATTATTAAATGCTTCTTCTTTTGTTAAAAAAAATAAAATGTAGAGAAGTTTAATACTCACACACACAGATGATTATAATAATACTGGAGGTGACTTTGACTTATTTTACTGTACTCTGTTGGCCGTGCCCAAGCCACCTCGACACCATAATTGTTGAAAAAACCCTGGAAAGTCACAAATCCTCTTTCGGCGGAGTTACGATTCACAAATTCCACAAAGGCATAATGATCATGTTTGAATACGTGCTTTACATTACCAGGTGGAAGAATTATTCTACAAACTGCCCATAATTCACGAAAGTCCATCTCCAATGGAAGATTGTGAAGATAAATTATGGATACCTATAAATACAGTGAAAATTAGATTATATTTACGATGTTGCTACTAAAGAAAGAAATTGTTGTAGGTAATAAGAATATAGTTGACCAAGGCGCGCAGCGCGGAGGTCAGCTCATGCTCGGGACAAAAATGAAACTTTTTACCAAAGTTTGTATACTATTTTATTTTCAACGGCTACCATAACAGCTCTCATAACCATGGTTACGTTGAAACAAAATCTTCATGGCTTCACAGCTGACATATTTATTTTTAAGGATTTTAACTTCAAATTATTTTGCATACAACGTATGTATAATAATAATTTTTGTTGAAATATCAATAAACAAATTATTATTAAACGTTATTTGCAAAATAACTTGAAGTTATAATGTTTAAAGATAAATATCTGTCAGCTGTCATTCATAAATTTGACAGATAGATGACAGGTGACCTAAATCTCACTAACGCTGCCACGCGGGAGCAATACCGAACATCCCTACTATTTAAAAAATGTCCGTTAAAATAATAAAACTTTGGTCTTGCAACAGTCAACTTACCAAATACATAATTTCGGGATCCACTTGGGCTTCTGGATCGGCCCAATCGACTTTTAATTCACTATCCCACAAAACTCCAATCTTGGAAAACTCACGCTTTGCAATGGCTGCCGCACTGTGCGAGTTAAATTTAAGAAATACGTAGCCTTGAAGACTATAACCGTCGTTTTTTCCCGGTAAAATAACGTCAACCATACCATCCAACGTTTCCTTAAATTTCTGCTCGATTTCATTTTTATGCAAGTTTTTGGGCAATCCTCCAACGTAAAGCTTCCGGTTATCGACAGAGAGATAAACTGCAATTTTACAGTTTGGCCTAATTGCCACCTGATGTAAACGTTCCACCGCCATCTTGGCGTGCATCGGGTCCATGTAAGCGACAAACGCGAAACCGCGATTCTTACCAGAAAATTCCATCATTAACCGGAATTGGTAAATCGTCCCGACTTGCTCAAACAGTGGAATTAGTTCGTTCTCAAAAACGGTCCTCGGCAAATTTCCCACGAAAATTTCGTTGCCAGCAGGTGGAACGTATTGTTCGAGTTCCTTAGGCGGGCCGTAAATTCTTTGCCCATTTTTACTCTGAATTGGATACCCATTTTTTTGGGATAGCAAAAATAACGACTTTTCTACTTGTTGATGATACATTTTAAACATTAAACACTTAATTTATCACAAAAAATTAGCACAACCACACCTCACTAATAATGGGCCAAGAATGAGCTTTTTGGCCTTGTGCTCTTGTGCAGTTTATGAAAAAATTCTATTGGTTGATGACCAACTACACTGGAAAAACGCCGAAATAAATGTTCGGGAGAAAACCCTTTATAGGTCAAAACAGTAATCTGATTCCACTTTTCAATTCATTACAGGTGGGTATGTCTTTTGTATAAAACTGGTCGTTTTAGTTTTTCACACATTTATTCCAAAAATATTTGAAGGGGACCCAAAAGTGTCGCTTTATTTTAAGCGAGTATGCGCCGATTTCCACAACCCCCGTACTATCTAATGCCTGAAAAATATAAATTACAACCTGATTTTTGAAAATTTTACCAAAATAATTCTTTAATTAATTTTAGACATTGAGTAAATGGCTTTTCTGCTTAAAATTTCCCTTGAATTAAAAGTAGGTCAACGGTTTTTCTAACTGGAAATTATATATCCGGCTTCTTCAAATGTATCGAATTAGCGCCTAATTTAAAAATGTAACTGTTCTCGTTAAACTTTTTGAATGAAAAAACATTTTTTGATGAAAAATGTAGAATGCCGTGAAATAATTTCGACAAACAAAATTATTAATGATTTTAGTGTTTTTAGTGTATTTATCCAAACATTGTCATTTTAACTCTCCCTTTCTCAATTCTCGAGGGTTATTATTTGTCAAAGAAAAAGATTGTTTACAAACAAATTGAATTGAAATAATATTCTTATTGAACAGTACCCAAAAATGAGTAGGTTTTTGAGTATGAGTAGTGAGTAGGCTCTGATTCAGGAAATTTTTGGATTATTTAGTGCACATTTCAGTATGTATGGGGTTTTCTCTTTCTAAAGTAGGTCGTTTATTTTAACTGGAATACACTATACAAACGTAAATGTGAATGTTCGCTTAATCTGATAATTTTAACGGCGGTAATTCGACCTTTACTTTGTCTAGTGTAAAATAAACTATTTATACGGTAGACCACAGCTGATTCACGTTGTACGTTTATCGCCGCCAGGATAACATTAGATTAAATTTAAAAAAACAATATTTTTCGAAATATACAGCTGGCTTTATGAAAGAACGTATTTTATTCATATTTAAAACACTCACTCTCACAATCAATAAGGAACAAAAGTTTTCACTATCACCGACACATGCCAAGAACCAAGAGATAGCGGCTATTCTTTGTCCAATTAATCCGTGTCTAATTAGTGCAGCACAGACAATTTGTAAATTAAATGTAAGGGTGGCCTAAAATAGGAGGGGAAAAGCACAATCGAAATTAAAACAAGAGCAAGACAGTAACGTTAATTTAGTCCAGTCATTATAAACATTTGAAAATACAAGAGAACCGAGAAAGCTGATTTTTGGATTTTTGGATATGTTGTAGAGGGGGCTGAAAAAAGCTTAACTTCAAATTTTCGACCAAGATTTCCTATGAGCTTTCGCCGCCATCTTGGAAAAAAAGTCAAATTTGTTTTTTTCTCGATAACTCGGCTCTACTTTACGATACGAAAATTGTGCTCATGTACTTTTTTGTTGCTTATTTTACGCTCTACAATTAAGGTTATATGAGTTTTTTACCTACCGTTGATCGTTGTTGAGATATCGAGCGCGAAAGTGAAAAATTGAGAGATCGCGATTTGTTTTTTTCAGTTTTCGTCTTTCTGGTGATAGAAATATAGTATTGGAGATAGAGACAAAATGTATGGAAGCTTTTTTATAGTAAATTTAATAAGTTATGGTGTTTATCTATACTATTTCTTTGATATCATTAATAGTTCCTGAGATATAGGCGAAAAACTAAATAAGTGTACCGTTTTTCCAATATGGCGGTCCAAGCACAATAGTTATGGATTGGGCACTTTAGTATGTTTATCCGGACGCCTTAATGAGCTTGTATACCAAAATCCAGATTTTTACCGCTTAATGTTTTTATTTTTTCTAATTTGACCGGACTACAAGCTAATATTAAGAAATCGAACTTCGCGCGGACTTGCCGACTTTGCGGCGTGCTACGAGGCGTAATTTTTGTCTAAAAAAATAAACAAAACACATTGTAGGTATTAAGATGCTCTACAAGCTTGAGCTCAAACACTTTTTTGATATTTATCACCAGAAAGAAGAAAACTGAAAAAACAAATCTCGATCACTTAATTTTTCACTTTCGCGCTCGATATCTCAACAACGATGTACGGTAGGTAAAAAATTCATATAACCTTAATTGTAGAGCGTAAAATAAGCAACAAAAAAGTACATGAGCACAATTTTTGTATCGTAAAGTAGAGCCGAGTTATCGAGAAAAAACCAAATTTGACCCTTTTTCCAAGATGGCGGCGAAACCTCATAGAAAATCTTGGTCAAAAATTTGAAGTTAAGCTTTTTTCAGCCCCCTCTACAACATATCTTAAAATCAGCTTTCTCGGTTCACTTGCATTTATATACCTTTTTTCCGACGTAATGACTGTTTCGAATTCTTCAAAAGTGCAATACAACTTCGATAATCCGGACAGATATAGTTCTGGATTTTTTCGAACAATTGAAGTGTCCGAACTAAGTCTCTTTTTGATTTATTCAAAAATTTAAAGTAGTCTGACTAAAAAATAAGACGAAGCTTTTTTGGTTCTTTTTATCAGGTATCTATTTTTTTCAATGCAATAGTATAAGTTTCATGCTGGTACAAGACAAGTAAGTGGTTGTTAACTTCTTAAAAGCGAAATAAAATCAAGGACATATTATTTATGTCCGGATTTGCGAGACATCAAATTTTCAAATGTCCGAATGAGTTGCATCGTTGCATGTCCGAACTACTGAAGTAACCGGACTAGCGTGTGTCCGGATTGTAGAAGCTGTAGGTACTGTATGTACGTTCAATTTGAAAAATAAACCTTATTAACGTGGCTCTCTTGTTTAAATTTCAATTGTGCTTTTAAATAGACCAACGTGACAAGCTTTTGGAGCCAGTAATCTGCATATCACCTGGTTTTTTATTTTTATAATTTAGTAATTTTTTATCGGCACAGTTATAATAAAAAAAACAGAAAACGGGACAATTGTTATACTGACCGCCATTTTTAATTAAAAAAATTTAAAAGGTGTTTTTTCAATTAGGGCCGAGTATAAATAATTTGTGTAAAGATTTTCCACAATAACCCCCTTGTTTGGGGCCACCTTGTACCGATTTCATTGAAGAGCTCCTATTTAGCGATGAAAGTTTGTTCAAGCGGTTGAAACAAAATTTTATCGAAATTGCTTTCGTAGTAAATATTTTATATAAATATTAGCGAACTGCTAACATTTATAAATATTTTTGCAAACAAGCCGTAGGCACGACCCTAACGAATAACCGACATTTCTAACTTTTCCAATTTTACAGGAAAGTTTTCACGTTGCGTGGAAAATTTACAACAGTTTATTGATATTTAGTTTTAGTTGTGCTACAGAAAACTAGGCGGCAGCCGTGTTATCTAAAAGAGTTTCCTTCGAATACGTTCGTGGGAAAACTGTAATTTTTACTTAGGTAAATTTTTACTAGTGACGAAGATACCTGAAATTTAGGTGCCTTACAGCGTTGGGATTGACACTTCTGGCTCCACTAATCCAACTCAACAGTAGCAATTAGTCGAAAATTTCAAAGGCGAGATAATATGAACAATGCATTTTATATTTATTTTTACAAAATATTACAGATTACGTATAAAATTAACAAAAGTTAAGAACTATAATAAATGATTACATTACAATTAATTAATATGTTACAAGTTAAATTTCACACTTAATAACTTCTTTGTGTGAAGATGATAAAATTACAAAAGTTAATGATTATTACATTACAGTACATTGCAGTATGTTACAAGTTTAATGTTTAGTTGAATTTCACACTTAACTCCTTTATTTGAAGATGACAAAATTTACAAAAGCTAATGATTATTAATAAATTATTACATTACAATGTTATGTTACAAGTTCAGTGTTTAGTTAAATTTCTCACTTTAACTCCTTTGTTTGAAGATGACAAAATTTACAAAAGTTAATGATTATTAATAGATTATTACTACATTACAATGTTATGTTACAAGTTCAGTGTCTAGTTAAATTTTACATTACAACTCTTTTGTTTGAAGATGACAAAATTTACAAAAGTTAATGATCATTACATTACAGTAAGTACATTACAGTATGTTACAAGTTTAGTGTTTAGTTAAATTTCACACTTTAACTCTTTTATTTGAAGATGACAAAATTTAGAAAAGTTATGATGATTAATAAATTATTACATTACAATGTTATGTTACAAGTTTAGTGTTTAGTTAAATTTCACACTATAACTCCTTTGTTTGAAGATGACAAAATTTACAAAAGTTAATGATTGCTAATAAATTATTACATTACAATGTTATGTTACAAGTTCAGTGTTTAGTTAAATTCCTCGCTTCAACTCCTTTTTTTGAAGATGACAAAATTTACAAAAGTTAATGATTATTAATAGATTATTACTACATTACAATGTTATGTTACAAGTTCAGTGTCTAGTTAAATTTTACATTATAACTCTTTTGTTTGAAGATGACAAAATTTACAAAAGTTAATGATCATTACATTACAGTATGTTACAAGTTTAGTGTTTAGTTAAATTTCACACTTTAACTCTTTTATTTGAAGATGACAAAATTTAGAAAAGTTATAATGATTAATAAATTATTACATTACAATGTTATGTTGCAAGTTTAGTGTTTAGTTAAATTTCACACTATAACTCCTTTGTTTGAAGATGACAAAATTTACAAAAGTTAATGATTGCTAATAAATTATTACACTACAATGTTATGTTACAAGTTCAGTGTCTAGTTAAATTTCACATTATAACTCTTTTGTTTGAAGATGACAAAATTTACAAAAGTTAATGATCATTACATTACAGTAAGTACATTACAGTATGCTACAAGTTTAGTGTTTAGTTAAATTTCACACTTTAACTCCTTTGTTTGAAAATGACAAAATTTAGAAAAGTTATGATGATTAATAAATTATTACATTACAATGTTATGTTACAAGTTCAGTGTTTAGTTAAATTTCACATTTTAACTCTTTTATTTGAAGATGACAAAATTTAGAAAAGTTATAATGATTAATAAATTATTACATTACAATGTTTTGTTACAAGTTCAGTGTTTAGTTAAATTTTACATTATAACTCTTTTGTTTGAAGATGACAAAATTTACAAAAGTTAATGATCATTACATTACAGTAAGTACATTACAGTATGCTACAAGTTTAGTGTTTAGTTAAATTTCACACTTTAACTCTTTTATTTGAAAATGACAAAATTTACAAACTTAAATTATTGTACTAGAAGTACTAAGCAATTTATTATTTTAAAAATACACAAGGTAAACGATTTTAATTATCGTATCAATTACTTTTACAAAAAATACGCGTGATGATAATTATTAGATAGTTTGTAGTCGATAAATCGACCATAAAACGACATGCAGAGAAGTAAAACTGATCAAAGACAAAATTTTGCTTTTTTAAACTCAAGAAAATTTTATGAGAAAAATTTTAAAATAATGAGAAACATGATCGTTATTAATACAGTTACAAACGAAGAAAACCTACATCTGCATTTCAGGCATTAATGATTAATTGCCATAAAATTCACTGGATGGCGATTGATGACCGCTCGAAGAAGAAGTCGCACTGCCGGCCTGAAAAACGAGAACATATTTTTATTATCTTAGTTATAAGTAGTCCATTAGTGAATTTATTTACCTGAAGATTTGAATCGCTTTCTTGTGAGCCATTAGTAAGTGTTTCTTTATATAAGTAAATTCTACGTCTTTTATGGTGTGGAACCGATCTGAAAAAATTTAAAAACTTTAAAATGGAGATGACTTTTTTTTTATTTACAAAAATAGCCAAAAAGAAACAAGAAAAACAATTTAATTCTAAGGAAGTAGGGTTAAGAAAAAACAAAAAAATTTTTTTAAATTGGAATTACTTTTGTTATGAAAAAAATTGAAAAAAGCTCCTTCATTTGTTTAAAACAAAATCTAACCAATAAAATGTAGAGAAAAGTTTAATACTCACACACACAGATGATTATAAGACTCGTGCAGGTGATTTTGACTTTTACTGAACTTTGTTGGCCGTGCCCAAGCCACCTCGACACCATAATTGTCGAAAAAACCCTGGAAAGTTACGAACCCTCGTTCTGCGGCCTTACGATCCACAAATCCCACAAAAGCGTAATGCCCACATTTGTGAATGTGCGTTATATGACCAGGTGGAAGAATGATTCCACAAATTGCCCATAATTCACGAAAATTCATTTCCAATGGAAGATTGTGAAGATAAATTATAGTTACCTGTAATTAATGTTGAAATTAGAAAAAAAATAATACTTAGTTGTTATTAAAAAAATTTTTTTTTTTAATTTCCCGTCTCTACTTTTTAACAGTCTCCTAGCAAGTGCACGTGCACTTTAACCAATTTCGTTAACCTAGCAACAACCACTTACCGAATACATGATTTCGGGATCGACATGGGGCTCTGGATCTGCCCAATCGATTTTTAATTCGCTATCCCACAAAACTCCAATCTTGGTAATCTCACGTTTTGCGATGGCTGCCGCACTGTGCGAGTTAAATTGAAGAAATACGTAGCCTTGAACACTATAACCGTCGTTTTTTCCCGGTAAAATAACGTCAACGACACCATCCAATACTTCCTGAAATTTCTGCTCGATTTCATTTTTATGCAAGTTGTTGGGCAATCCTCCCACGTAAATCTTGCGATTATCGATAGACGGATAAACTCCAATGCGGCAGTTGGGCCTAATTGGAAATTTATTCAAACGTTCAACCGCCATCTTGGCGTGCATCGGATCCATGTATGAAACGAACGCAAACCCACGATTTTTACCAGAAAATTCCATCATCAATCGGAATTGGTAAATCCGTCCGACTCGTTCGAACAGTGGAATTAGTTCGTTCTCAAAAACGGTCCTAGGCAAATTTCCCACGAAAATTTCGTTGCCAGCAGGTGGAACGTAGTCTTGGAGGTCTTTAGGAGGACCATAAATTCTTTGCCCGTTTTTGTTCTGAATCGGATAGCCCTTTTTTTTTGATAACCAAAATAAAGACTTTTCCACTTGTTGCAAATCCATTTTTAAGTTTAAAGTGAAATTAATAATTAATTCGACACAAAACACAAACACAACCACTTCTTGCGAGTAATGGACCCACAATGAGCATGGCGTCTTCTGCATTTTTATGAAAAAATTCTATTGGTCGTTACCCGAAATACACTGCAAAAACGCTGAAATAAATATACGGGGAAAAAGCTTCGAAATTAAAACTTTATTACTTTTACTCTTTTAAATATACTTCAGATGTTTATTATTAGTCTCTAGTGCAAAAAGTACTTTTTTTGTAATTTTAACAATGTTTTTTTAACGATATAAATGTATCAATGCAAGGGGAACAAAGGGTTGCATTATTATAAGCAGGTAGCAACAGCCTACGCGATCTCCATTACGAAGAAAATATTAACCCACACAATAGAAACTACAAGCTACATTTTGAAAATTTTAGCAAAATTATTCGTTATTTAATTTATTATGTTAAATAAACATCTTGCCCGCTTAAAATGTCCTCTGCATTAAAAGTGGGTTAACGGTTTTCCGCAACTATTAGCGCCTAATTTGAAAATGATTCTTTAATATTTTTATTTTTCGACTGTATCTAAGGTCTTTACTCTTTTACTCTTTAAGGGCACTTGTTATTGTTTAATTCATTTTAAGAGGGAAATTTTAAGGGAAAATTTTGGGTGCTAAAAAGAATTATTTTTTATCTGTAAATTATTTATTACATTTCGATTAGTGTGTGTGGGGAACTAAGTGGGATTAATATTACCAACCAAAATATTTTAGTTAAATAGTAGGATGTTTATTTGTTTTTCAACATGATCTACAGTGGCAACGATAAAGGGTATTGAAGTAGGCGAGAAAACAAAGCGACGGTCGTAGTAAAACCAAAACATCAGATGTGTTAGTATTATTTTGTCTTTTGTTTTTCAAAATGTAAATAAATGAATACCTACTAATTATTGGTAATTGTCATCAGATATAATTTATTGTAATCTGTTATCTGGAAAATCTGTTAATTTTAAGGCCAATTAAATTGTTTATTTTTAAAGGTATGTTCACAAGTCAATATTTCGACAGGTTGTTGAATAGTGAATGCGATTTGATTTATTTAAAAATTAACAATTTAGCAGGCATTAAAATTAGCATATTTTTGCAGAATATCACTCAATGAGTGGTATGTGGTGGTAATCTATAAAAAACCAAATCCGATTCGCTATTCAACAACCTGTCAAAATATCAACTTGTGAACAGGCCTTTAAAAGTAAACAATTTAACCGGCGTTAAATTAACAGATTTTACAGAGTACTACCTACCGTACCTACCACATAATAATTTATCACATAAATATAGGTACGTTATTCGCATGTACCTATACGGCCGAGTAAATTACCCATAGACAAATTTCGTTCTACAAAGTCGATTCAGGAGACTATAATTATTATGATACTTTCTTATATCGTGTGTGAGTGAAGGCTTGTAAATGTTCGTCAATTGGCGTGAAAGTGGAAAGCTTTTCCTTATGTTGGAGTAATTTTGACACACTGCAAAGTGTGAAACCAGAATTACTCAAGTCTATAAGACGACCCATTTAACAATTCATAGTCATTTATTAAATACAATTCTTTTCAAGGTCAAGGGTTGTTATTTATTGAAAAACGAAAGTACGGTTTGAAGCAAATTAAATTCAAGTGAGATATCGAGTTTTAATCAAGTCTCTTATTAGAATTAGCAAAAGACTTTAAATTTGCTCGTTAAGACATTATTTATCGTGTAGTTCATCAGTTTAGGGTTAGACGAAAGCCGCCTACGGCCTACGGCTCTACTGCCGGAAAAATTCCTATAGGTATAGTAGGTACGTTCTGTAACGTTCTTTTTAGCTTTTTAACTTTAAAAGAGGTTACAATAGTGAATAGAGGCCTCCCATAGAAAAGTTAAGTACCTGTGTACCTGTAAGGTTGAAACGTGGGTAACCCTTTTAAAAGCAATGACAATATGACAGGTAGATTTTTAAAATTACTCAAAATTCTTATATTTCAACCTTACAGGTACACAGGTACTTAACTTTTCTATGGGAGGCCTCTATTCACTATTGTAACCTCTTTTAAAGTTAAAAAGCTAAAAAGAACGTTACAGAACGTACCTACTATACATATAAAACTGAATTTTTGTGTACACGTACGTTGCAGTGTTACAAATAAATATAGTATGACAAAATCCTAAAAATATATCTTCAGGGCAGCTCGAGATATTTATGGCCAAAGGTTACCAAAATTGCTTTTCAGCAAATAACTCGCCTCCTATACATCGTGCGTTGATGTGCATTTTTTTAAAGGTTTAACCCTTTTCGAGATATAGCACAGATAAGGAGTAACAATTAATTCGTTTACGAGATAACGCTGTATAAGCTGCCCGTAAGTTTCATGAAAGGAAACCACCAAAGAGAATAGATAATCCAGCACGCATGAGGTTTGTAATTAAAGATTTCTGAAAACAAAAGTCGTGTTGGATTTCGTCTTCACCTAAAAATTTTTTGTTCGAAATTGTAACATTAGTGAGCACCCTATTCAATCTCAGAAGCTTCTTATTCACAACTCTGTGGCGCGATAAAGATTTCTTATATCACTTAAGATAGAGTAAGGACGTGGATAAGAGTATTTAATGAAAACGAGTTTTATGAGACACTGGTGCGGCGCCGCGTTAAATTTTAGTTTGTGATACGCGAAATAGTGATATCCGCGCGGTCACGTTAATACTCTTAAAAATTAATCAGTACAACGAGTGCATTTGAATACTACGTTAAAATACTTAAATAATTTACTTACAATTTCCGTTAATTTCGATTTACTAATAATTTTCTTGTGTTCGTGTAATTAAATTGTGTTCGGACGTACATACTTACGTAAACATTTAAATTTAGTGTTAATTGTATTTGTTTCCTTCCATCGGCAATATATTTGGGTGAGTGGTCATTTAGGTCGGGTTAACCTAGCATTTGAGTTTTGTACTTTTTACGAATTTTGCCTGCGTTATCTCCATTTTGGTCCTTCGAGCCGGATATCTCCTGTACTTTTGTTGATTCCGTTTTTCCTTATTTACAATGTCTACTTCACCTGTTATGGAGCCTATGGAGCTTAGGAGCACTGCCATCAGCAAGAAATTATTTTACGTATGCAGCAAGATTAAGGCGATTACCGATCAAGGACGTCTTATTGCCCAAAAGCCCGATGAGCTATTACTTTTCAAAGCCATGTATCGCGAGCTGAAAAACTGGTATTCAGAGTTTCAAGCAACTTGGGAACTTCTTTCTGATTTGTTCATACTCAACAACAAGGAAGACGAGTTTCCAGGGGCCAAAGATAAATTGGTATGCCAGTCGGTCGATCGTTATTATCATGAGGCTCTCATGTAGGTATCATGAACAATTTGTCGCGAACAATGCTTAATCGTCTGCTCCAAACTGGCTATTGCAAATTTTTATGTAGGACTAACCGTTTTCTCAAAAAGAGTACTGTCTTTTTGCAATTGTACAAGAACAGGCTCCCGTAGGCTTCTTGATGAAGCATGTGTGGCACTAGTCTCAATCTCCGCCATTTTGAATTTAAAAATTTGAAAAGGTATTTTTGTACAGAGCCGATGTGTACTTACTAGCCAAGTATAAATGCCGTAAGCCAAAATTTTCCGAAATGGGACCAACATAACCATATTTTGGGCCACCGTGTATCGATTTTTTAAAAACTTATTTTTTTGATTACTTTGCTTTTTCAAAGTAGACGAAGTCAACAAAAAAGTCAAAAGTCGTAAATTGCGAGGCCGAATTAATTTAAATATATCGTGAGTTTACTAAGAAGGGCATTATGTTAAGTAATTTCTAATTATAATACTCTGCTCAATTATCAGAATGTCAGATTTCATTAGCTTTAAAATTTTAGTTTTATTCCAATGTTTCTATTTAGTAAAGGACCACCTTGAATACTACGATAAGCTGTAAACAATTGATAAAACAAGCCAAGCAGCTGGCGTTAAAATTATCTGTGATATGATGTAGACAGAATTTAATCTCGACGAAATGGCATGACATTTGCAAAAAAGTTTTAATTTGGAAACTTTTTTTCATTTGAAATTGGTCCTTTCAGCTTTCAGCAAAGCTTAAAAAATGTTTTGACAGGATGGGCCAAAACACCAATCATCCTCTGTCTCCCCGCGTGACTCCCATGTGGTTCTCTAACTCTAAAGTGACGCGTTTGGTAGTTTTTCTCGCTTAGGGGTTCCATTGGACCCCAGTGTTGGTATACAAGCTTACAGTAGTCTCTCTACAAGTAGCAAGCTTTGCGACGTATAGTGAGGTTCGCGAAAAGTATTCCAAAACGACTTATTGATTTTGCCTACGACAAGACGGTTTGAAAAATGCCATAAATTAAACTTATAAATGTTACCCTTTTTCTTACTTTTCCAGGTAAAATTTTGAAGAAAAATGGTCACTTTTTAAATTTAATTTTTGCCAGCTTACAGTAAAGTCGAGAAGTCATTTCGGACACCGATTTCCCGACTTTTCCAATTTTACAGAAACGTTTTTAATGTTGTGTGGAAATCTACTTGTCTATTGATTTTTACAGCTTTAGTTGAGCTACACACAACTAGATGGCGGCCGTATAAGCAATTGAAAAGCGTTTTCTTCGTATAAGTTGGTGAGCATAAACTGTAATGTTTTACTTCAACAAATTTCCACCTCCACCAGCTGAAGAAAAACACTTTTTTGTTGTTGTTGATTTGGTGTCTACTTTTTTTGACTGTTTATTTAGAAATACTTTTCTATTGGCCCGCAAAAGTAACGATCTTAAATTTGTGTTAATTAAAAAAATTAAACATTTACATCTCTTCAGGATCGGAATTAAAATTTTTGAGTAGTAGGTACCTATAATGCTATAATACATTTGTTGGTTACCTTCGATAAATTACGAGTTACAACTTCTTATCGTCAGCATTAAAGACGTATTTCTGTAGATTAGTGCAAGGAGTCCTGTTTTAGCTGCGAAGCAGCTAAATGAACGTAGATAAACACGATGTGTACGTACTTGCCTCAGTAAAAAATATCTCACTACTAATTTCCTGCTAGGAATAGCTAGTTGTGGACACTAAACTAGTCCAAGTCTCATCTCGTCTCGTCCAGTCTTGGATTTGCTAAATATGGTAATGTCTCGAGTCTGTTCTTGTCTCGATAAACCTCGTTGGTCTCTTGTGTTGGTTAAGGTACGTTTCCATTCCTACAAAACACTCCTGCGACATGTCGTGCAACAAGTCCCTGGGACAAGTCGCAGAATGGAAACGGTCTGCGACAAGTCGCGCGATATGTTCCAGGGACAAAACTGTCCCAGCCAACCGCGCAACAAAACAATGGAAACGGTCGGCGACTTGCTCCGGGACACGTGCATGCGCAGGGGCACTGTATACACTTCCCGACCACGAAACCAAACCTATAGGTACATGATCGAACTGCAGCTATCTCCTGTGGCTAAGTAACGTAGAGTGGCCGCCAACATCTCACCAAGAAAAATAGCCATTCGACATGATCTGCTTTTGGCGATCTCCGGTCCGATAAGATTCAATAGAAATTCGAAATCTTCTGCTGTCATTCAAACAAAATTCTCGAATTCACTTTAAAGACGTAGGTCTCTCATTAAAGAGTTATACGCCCCTTCTGATTGTCGTTTTGCTAAAAAACTTCTAACCCACCATCTCGGTCGTTTACGTCTTTTTTTCTTAAGTTCATAGTAGGCGCCCGCCATTAATACAAACGCGGAATCAGTTAAGTTTTCCATAATTTGCACAACACACACTATCAAACTGCACAGCACTGGTAAATCAATCTGCACAGCTACAATGCAGAGTCCAAACTGAGAGTCTTGCCTCCAAATCATCTGCGGCATGTTGCAGGGAATGGAAACACCAAAACAAAATCGGTGCGACATGTCCCCGGGACTTGTAGGAATGGAAACGTACCTTTACTAAGCTAAACAGTATCCACAATTTGGCTAAAATTGAAAATGAATAATTTTAAATGTCGTCTATAAGGCTGAAATGCATGTTGCTACTAATACTAAAATAAACTTGCGTTGTTTTGTAACTGAAAATCGCGATACTCTGTACTGGTTTGTCCAGTCAAATAAAAATAATTATCTCTAGTAATCGACCCGCTTCCCTATTTGTTATATAAATTAATTATTGGCACACGATACGTCCAATATTTTAATTAAATTAGTACTAGTTTCGAGGGAATACAACGGTCATTCATTAAACTCGACGACGTTAATTTGATTATCAGTCGCTAAACACGTATATAAAAGGCCTCGTTAACAATCTACTAAGGAATTTAAATTAAAATCTTAGATTAGCTAATAATTGCAATTAAAAGCTTGTAATTGGCTGGACAAGAACTTAAATTTTATCTGCTTTCCTAACAAAAGATAATTTCTAATAATTGCAAGTTTTAAGTTGTCCCGATGCTAATTAGTTTTTTGTTTATTTTCCACATTTGCTCGAGCGGTTTCCTTGTTTCGGGGAAAGTTTGCCTTCAAGAGACGAATTAAGGCTTCTACCGTCGTAGTGTGATTTGTGTGATGCGATTTGGAATTAAATTTTTTCCTGAAACTCTTCCTACCGTCAAGCCCGTGCACATATTCATGGTTTCCTATTTATACCTAAAGTTAAACGAAAAGTTTATTCGCGTTGCTTTGAATTTTTGATGCACATCTCTATCAATAAACTACACAAAAGAAAAAAAAATTGTTCCACTTCCATTGTTACGAGATGAGTATCAATCCTTGCAAATATTTTCAAAGAGATGTTCGTGTGGAGTTTTTTTGCATTATTAATAAAACAATTTACTTTGTACTTACGCAACAAATACGACGTCTTTTCGAAAGTCGACTCTTGAACTCAAAATTTTTCTTGCAAATTTTATTCTAATTCTGTGCGAGTGATTGAATTAAAATCAAATTTAACCTAAAATTCTCAAGATTTTTCGGTAATATAAAAGAACTGTGTTTGTTATTCCCAAAAGAGTGTTTTCTTGCAGCGATAAGCTATAAATTCCTTTTCACTTAATTTAAATTAAATTTTATTGAAACAAACGAGAAAATTTTCTTATTTTAGTTTAATTTATTCTGTTCAATTAAAAGAGTGCCATCTAAATTCAATAAAATTTTATTAGGGTGGATAAAGAGAGATTTTAAGTGCATTTAATTTAGTTGCAACATAAAGTGAGATATTTAGTTGAATGAAATTTCACGATTTAAAAAGCCTTTGATCTATTTAAATTTAGATGCTCCTTTTTCTCTTTGTTCTAAACCTTGTGGGGTATATAATATATAATTTTGGTGGCTCTTATTAGGTAAAACTTTTAATTAAAAATTTAAAAATCTTTACGTACCACCAAAAGGTCTCAAGCACTAACATTTAAATTTACCGCTTTAATCTAACCAATAATAAACGTGAGAGCACTGGGAGTGGGCGTATTTTTTGGTGACGAAATGAGACTACTTTCAATACACGCGTGTATTGTGGGTTGCGTCTAATTTTCTGACTAATTTTTTAATTTGCCTCCCATACCGAAAATTTGTTGGTTTAGCTGACTATAGGGCCGTAACTTTCAAATGATGCTACTCGAACTTTTTTGTTACCGCACACAGGGTGTTCAGTGTTCACGGCTTGACATTATTTCGCCTATTTTTAATAGTTTTATAGTGCGCCCGGATTTTTAGACAGTTTCTCGTACCTTTTTTAACCACAATCTGGGGTAAAATTAATTTTTATTTTAATTGAGCCCCACCTTGCGTTCTGTTTTACTTAAGGATGCAGTTTGCAAACAGAGTAGTTCTAATAAAAGACACATAAACACAAAAATCTGAAACTACACTGATTGTATGTCTAACGTAATTCTGATATACTGCAATTTTGTTTGTTGAAGGAAAGCTTCTTCGACATGTGCTATACAAAATGGAATTATCGAGCTATATTTTTCTTCTGTAATCTGTAATACAAGAATTATTGACGTCGTAAGTTGAAGCTTCACAAATAGAGGACGAAGTTACGCAATATTTGATTATTCCGCCACAATGTAATTCAAATTACATTTTTCTCGCGTCAAATAATGTTATACAACTATTAATTGTGAGAATTTACCGCGTGCTTTTGAAACGATTTGAAATGTAATAATTAATTGTTTAGTTTTCTATTATTAGAAAATTTTGAAAATTACATTTCTTACTGTAATTTGTGGCGAAGAATCAAACTAAATTGAGTGTTATCGATTTCGATTTGAAATTTCTTAATTATTTAAATTTAGTGTGAATAATTCAACGGAATAAACCTAAAATTTGTCAAAACGCATTATGTATTCAGCTTCGTTTAGAGCTTAATTACTAATGGACGCATTTTCTAATGGGCGTTATAACATCAATCTAAAAATTGAGCATATAACCTACCTATAACTCTTCACTTTTCTAATAAGGAGTGATTAAAAATGAATAATTAAGCAAGTAATTAATCACCATAACAGGTGCGTTGTGCCATTGTGGAAATTTTCGGTACGTTTCAACTTAAAAAAAACACGTTACAAGAATTAAGCGTAACGCAAAGTTAAAGCTCAAGTTAACGAATGGCTCTCGGTGGATTAATGCACGTCCAATGTAAAATCACGTGGGATAGGTAAATGTAACAGACATAATATAACTTCATTCTGTAATCTAGAGTAATTTAGGTTACCGGAAGTGTAGTAATTGATATCGAATTCAACAAGAGACTTTAAAAGGTTAGTCGATTAAAGACTGTGACCAATACCAATAAGGTACTGTTATACCACTTCTGCATGCGTTTTCAAAATATATTGAAGCGTAGGTATAGGTAGGAACACACTTACGATTGATTACCGATAATAATTAGGGTTGGGTCTAATTAAACTTTTTCAATTGTCTTCATATTGATCTTCACTTTAGTTTCACCATTTTACGATTACCATTATAGTATAACCAAGTATAACTTTATACTTGAAGACGAGAAAAATTAAGTTTGTGGTTATATAATAACAGCTTAAAGTTTATTAGAAATTTTCCTTTAGTATCTCTGTATCAAAGAAAATTGAAAACTTCAAAGCGTGTTGTAGAAAAATTATAAAAAAAAAGAAATATGTAAAAGAAGAAAATTTTAATATGAACACACACAACAAAATTTATACACGAAGTAGCCAACTGTAAAAAGCTTTTACAGATAACTTTTAAATTTAAATTTTTTAAGTATTCGTGTAATATGGCTTACGTTAAAATGGCGTAAGAAATTAAATTACTTTTAAGAGCTAAAACGATGAAAAAAGAATGTAAGTTGAGATTACAAAGCGTGATTGTTACTTGTTACAAACGGGAAGTTTTCGAAAACTCTTTATTTGGCTCATTTCCGGTTTAAACGGAGATTTTTTTAAAGTAAAATAGTATTACATAAATGAAATATATAAAATAAATTAATGCGCACCTGCAATTACGAAAGAAATCATGCATTTTTGAAATTTTGATTTTCAAAAAATCGTAACTCCGGTCCTGGCCGTAGCAAACAAACCAAACAAACGGCGTTTGATAAAAAAAATCTATAACTACAATATACCCAAAAATAAAAAAAATTGACGCAGCCAATTTTGAGAAAATAATTTTTAAACTTTTACTCAATTTTGGTTCTACTGGGACAAATTGTTACACTGGCTGCCATTTTGAATTAAAAAATTTGGAAAAGTAATTTTTATATTAGGGCCGATGTGTATCTACTTATAGCTAAGTGTAAATAACAGTCAACATTTTCCAAAATGCCACCAAAATAGCCCCCTTATCGACAAAGGCCACCCCTTTATCGATTTAATTTAAAAGCTTATTTTGTTGACGAAATTTTGTCTAAGTGGTTAAAACCTAATTTGATTTAAATCGCTTTATACTTTGTTCATTGAGTAGAGGCAGCTAAGCCACGCTTTCACAAAGTTTTGTTTGCGCAGACCAATAAACGCAAGATAACCATAACTAACTAGTACTGTCATCTGTCAAGTAAGGTTGACACATGCGCTTTCTTATGTGAGTGTTGTAAACCGGGTTTTCAAAAATTGACCAATAGAAAAATTTTATTCAAATGTCACTCGTTTTTAGGGGACGTGGCGTAACTGTCTCTGTTCGATGAACGAAGATTAGTAGAGCGTTTACACACAGACAAGCAGACAGACAGACTTTTTCAAAGAATAATTTTTTTACATTTTCGGTTCAGGAGAACTACTAACTAGCTTTTTTCGAATTTTCGTTGCTTAATCTCAAAACTTAGAGGATCTTTGGTCTGAAATCTAGATTTTTGCTCCACCACACTTATTTTCAGTCACCTACGAAAACATTGCTTAAGTAAGATTGAAATAAAGTTAACAATTAGTCCGCAATATGGACACTTTAAATTTAATTAGTTAGTCACTGTTTGTACCAAAATGGCTCGTGTATACTTTAAACTTGTTCTATTACGTCTCTTAAACCTCCCTGTACTTTTCGTTTTTTCCCCTAATTTCGTTTTTAATCACCTGTCGAGCATTCGTTGTAAAATTCAACAACTGAAATTACAGTTTGAATTATTTACGCCTAATTTGGATTGCATTTTTATTGGTTTTTCTTTGTACGTGGAAAAAAGTCGTGTAAATGAGTGTTATGAAAAGGTAAAAAGTTGTTAAAAGTAGTTTGTATTGTAAAGAACCGACCTGATTGCCTACAAGTACCGAACAAATGTTACCTTTCAAAATCACTTTTCTTCAAATTAAGCCTACGGAACACTTTAAGTAAGTACAAAGTTTTCCACAACTTTTTTCTACTAATTTTTTAGGCCAAGCGACTTAATGATGATTAAGTAAATTTTACTATAATTATTGTCTTTCTTAACCTAATATTATCTTTTGCTTTTTAATAATTATTCAGGTCGCTTTCCACTCACACGTCATTTTCTCTTCATGAGTTTTGAAGTATTATTAGTCGAAAAGTGGTAGATTTTTTTACGTCCGAATCAAATACTGTGTGTATTAACAGACGGGACCTACAGCTTTAGGTGGGTTTTGAACCACCAGGACCAGAGCATTTGACACATAGAAACACTCCAGTGGTGTCAGCCAGCTTTGACCCTACGCCCTTTACATCCGCATGCGACGATGTTAGCCGCTAGACCACCCCGGTCCTAGAAGATTTTTTATTGTCTAAATTATCTCTTGTTATCACTATCCAAGTGTGCTCATTTAGACGTTACGCATATTAGTTTACGAAGCGCGACGCTCGAGCGTCGTACCTTACAATTACAAAAGTTTTTGGACTGCTCCTGTATCATAGAGATTTAGATAAAAAGCTTACGAATTTGTTATATAGGGTACAGGTTATCTTTTTGCATCAGTAACCACAAAACAGATAACAACTGTCACCGAAATTTAATTACTTTTTCGGCTTAAAATTTACAACAAACTCATCAACCTAATTACTCGAGCAAAAAGTTTCAACTTGATTCCAATCGCGATAAATAATAGAAACGTCTAGCAAATTTAGCGATTTTTGTCTATCTTTATTACCAGTCGTGGTATTTTACTGCTTCCAACGCATACAAAAATCTAAAATCGATGGAAAAATCGCATTGGCGGCGGTGCACGTTCAAAGACCTTATCGCTTTGCAGTCGTTTTCATTTTAAACTGTTGTAGATTGTAGATATTATAGCCACTAACCACTGTATCATTAAAAAAGTATCAATTTTTGATAGGATTCCGTTACCTCTGTATTTGAAAAAAATATTTTAGTTTGAAGCCTGAAAGGTTCCGTTTACGTTTAGGGACAAGTAAAAAGCGACTTGTTAGATACGGAGTACATCTGAAAACTATTCTGTTATAGAAATGAAAATTAGGAATGCTATTAATTATTAATTCGACGTAGGTACTATTAATTTATATTAATATCTATTTTTAGATAAAAGCTTTTGTGTATATCGAGGAAAAATTTATTGATTTTATTTCCAACTTATTCACAAAAATTCGGTTAAATATTCACTAATATTTCGTTTCTTAATTAATAGTATCTTTGGTCTCATAATTATTTTTAAATTCGGCATATTATGGTGTTTTTAAACTTATACAGGGTATCCGCTTCCAGACTTTTCAATGAGAGGCACGAAGGGACTCACTTGAGTGACGTTGAGGTCTAAACAACCACGCTTAATAAACACAGTTGTTATGTATATTATACGTAAAAGATATGTATTTTTATGAAGGATTTTAGCAAAAAAAAATTTTTTTTAAGAAAAAAAAGTTTGTATAAGCCAGATTTAGTGACTCCCGGTAAGAATTGATTGGTATGTCGATTTGTTCATCTAATAATCTAGTGGAAAACGCTTGTTATACTATACTTGAGAAAGATGCAGTTAACGTGGTTTACTGGCGAGTGGTCTGGTGGATCTTTAAGTACGTAGGGGCGTACGAACCAACCGGTGTACGCTAGGAGTAGCGGCATATTTACTCTTTGTAAAATACGTATTTAAATGATAAGATTTTCTTATTTTATTAAACAATAAATCTTGCATCATTACATCATTACATAGTGCGAGAGGAATCCAACCAGCTTCAGACACTCACATTAAAAACCCCTAAATGAGTCATGAATGACATCAGTGACTCAACCAACGATGTCCAGTGTATACCCGAGAGCCTATACAGAGAACACACATCATTTAAAACATTCGTCCGTGGCCCCTCTAAATAAAATAGGCGACGACCTCTGTTAACCTGAGGAACATAAATATTAATTGGACAATATAAGCAGGTGCAACATCGGTGAGATTATTAATTACCTTTTGTACAGGAAAAATGCATCTTGCAGAAATTGCATCCTTTCTAACGACATACATATACTCAAATGACTGCAAAAGTCTCCCGTAAGACCCACGTCCCGGATAGATTCCGGTATTTTTGTATTCCACAAACTTAACAAACTGCTTTTGAATCATCTCTAAAGCCGATTTATAAATAGCGTAGTGGGGATTCCATACAATTGAACAATATTCAAGCCTAGGCGTCACGAGCGTCTCATACAGTCTAATAATAGTTCTAGAATTCTTAAAGGCTCTAGCAGTTTTTAGCACAAATCCTATCATTTTATAGGCAGAGGTACTAATGGTGCTTACATGAGAACTAAATGATAATTTTTGCATCAAAAATAACGCCCAGATTCGGAACACCCTCCCTCCGCTTCAACAAATAACCCACCATCCTCTAGTTGAATACAGGGCCGTCCTTAGTATTTGCGAGGTCGAGGGCAAAAATAATTGCGAGGCTCATGACTGCGCCGCAGGCAATTTTTTAAAAAGGGGCGTGGCCTAATTAACGGCTTTTAGTGAAAACTAAGGTCGTGGCCAGAAAATATTTCGAAGGGGGTTTACAAATAGATCCGGACAAAGAGCAAATTTGGTTGTTGAATAAAAAATAATTATCAATTTTTTTACTTTATTTCAATACTTAATCATAAATAATACTCGAAACCGAAGCAAAAAGAATTTAAAAAATCATATTCGATTAATTATAAACTAATTAAAATGTTAAGATTTAAAAAAATATCACGTGACTACCAAACGCTCCTGAATGGCTGTCATGCTAGTGACGTCACTATGTTAATTGATCAAAACGTATTTCTAAAATAGTACGTTGTATACACTAAAAAACTCTGAACTGTTTGATTGGATTGTGCCACTTTCTGTGGTCTGTGAATTATGCCAAAAGGTAACTTTACAGATAGGGAGCGACATGAAAATCCTCATAGAACATCATTAAAGATGGCCCTCTTTAGTCGATAACTTTCTTTAAATCTCGGCTACTAATGGCCTGATTTGGATTTTTATTTTTTTTGTTTGAAAGCTCCTGTGACGAGCTAACTCTTTTGCCCCTATCTTTATCTCTACACCTTAAGAGTTCTGCACAATTTTCAAAAATCTGAAAATTTCATTTTTCTCACGAATTTCATTGACTATTGCATACGTATGTCAAGAACCAATAAGAAAACTTTTATTTCATAATTCAGACCAATCCCAGATCACTTATAACGATAAGTGTAAGGTGAACACTTATCGGTGTGCACTTATCGTTTTCGGGTTATCGCCAGGAGTGCGTTCAAGGACATCACCCGGGTAGAGTAGGATTGACCCCTCTAGACAACCTATAGCCATTTGGTTCGACGTCTGACTTTAACGTCTCTCCTGCCCCACAGCTTTCTAATAAAAATAAGTGTACGTTAAGCCAAGTAACTAGAAATACTCATTTATTAATGTTAAAAACACAATTATTATAATTAATATTTTTTGTAACGTTGGTGCAGTCTTCGAGACATGTCGACGTTGAAGTGATTGTCGAGTGAACCAGGTTTTTAGAACTGTTACGCTGGCTTCTCATTTTTTCAACAAGGTTGAGATGGTGCTCTGCATCCAGCTGCAAATAGGGCTTGATGGACCCCGCACTTGAGTGACCGGTCATATTAATGATTTCCTGATCTTGCACACCCGCCTTTGCAAGATGAGAAACCGACGAAGAGCGCAGAGAATGATTTGTAATCTTAACTTTCTTCACATCAATCCCAATTTTACTTGCAGCCTCCACAGTCCACTTCGAAAGTTCATTCCTGCCTACTGGGATATTTTTATACCACAATGACTGTCCTGTTTGCCATTTCGAATTTGGTGTTAGAAAAAACCGGTCAATGGTTATCTGAGGCGTCCTCTTGCTCAATAGCTTCTTGTAGAGCCTAAAATAATGAAAAATATTATTATTTCGAACATTATTATTTATTTATTGGTGTAACTTACCTCACAGGGCATAAATTGGGATTTTCTGTATTCGTTACTAGCCACTTTGTTTCTGCCAGCCGCTTGTCTCCACCTTGAGCAGTCTTGCTGAAGATAGTATTATATGCTATTCGTCCTGTAGGGGCACTTGTATTCGTGACCTCTTAATGAAAGTGTTGCAAAATACATTTGGATGCTTCTCCGCCCCTCCATGCCAATTCTAGGGCAGCCAGGTAGTAAAATTTTCTTTGTAACCCTATTGGTGTGTCTTCATCCCAAAGCTTAACAATTTTTGTGTGTTCCTCTGGAGTAATCGCCGCCGAACTGGTTTTTCTTTTTTCTGGTATTTGCTGCAATTGACGGCGCTTTGAATTTCTGGCATCTCGGGCTAATTTGAAGGTAACATCCTTGAAAGGATCAAACACTGTTCCATAATTTTTGTAATAATTTTCCTGTACTAGCTTTGCCACACTGTTCCACAAGAGCTTAACGACACTTTCCTTGTACTCAGTTCCGTCTTCTTTCCTCATGTTGAAAGCCCAATCAGCCAAAACTGCGGCGATTTTCACTACCGACAAGTTTTCATCCAGTATGTAGTTTTTTTCTTGGCAGAACTTTTCAAATTGCCTCCATATATATTTTTTGGACTTCTTGGTGTTTTCTGGCATCGTAAAACTCACAATTTTTTCTATATTTAGCACAGATTTATCACCAAAACGTTTTGCCATTTTCGCTTTGGCTTTACAGAAAAAATGATTTGTTTACTTGTTGCTATGTTTAGGCTATGTTGTCAAAGCGACCCACAAATTGTTACTACTAGATTTCAAAAGCAGTTTTAATTTTTTCTCTAGCTTTTTCTTTTTACTTATGCAATAGTCACGCAAAATGCATTTCGTGCATAGCGACTTGCTTCGATAATACTGACCGGAGACGCACTCTTGCTTGTTGCTTTGGAAAATTTGCACTCCTGCTTCGCAGTCGTGCAAATTTTTGTCGCAACATGCAGTCGTGCATCTCTCCTGTCAGTATTATCGGCAAGTCGCTATGCACTTAATACATTACTGTTGATAAGTATTTTATTAATTATGCTCAATATCCTTTTTTACCACACAACAAAGGGTTTATGTCTATAGAGTTCTGAACAGGTAAAGAAAGACTTTTTTTATAAACGAAATAATTTTAATAATACGTTGCAAATGAACCCCAACATACACACATAAGTGAAAAAACTTTAAACAAGAAAATTTGTTTTCCGCTAAGCGCCTCGGGAACCGAACCCAAGACTTTGCTATTTCCTGTAGCACGCCTATACCTAATACGCCAGCAGATTACATAATTTTCTTTGCGATCCGGCATTGTTTTAAATGCGTCGAGAAAGCGAAATATATTTAAATCAAATTAGTATGCATACAACAATCATACGTGAATAAATTACAAATTTTTAATTATTTAGGGTTAATTAGTTAGATAGATCTAATACGTTGCAAATGAACCCCAACATACACACATAAGTGAAAAAACTTTAAACGAGAAAATTTGTTTTCCGCTAAGCGCCTCGGGAATCGAAATGCCTAATGATAAATCTAAGTTTTCCACCTCGGCAGACCTCCGGATCTCTGTTAAAAATCGAAGAAACCGCGAAATCTTTGTCTTTTTCAGTTTCTGGTAGTTTGGACCTTGAAGGATTACTTTTTCGGCAAAGATAGTTCTATACTTTTTAAAAGTATACTAATGATTCTACAATTTGAGACCAGAATTGCATCTGTAGACCTAATAGTGTCCGAGATACAAGTGTACAAAGTTTGCAATTTTATCATATCTTGTCATTTTTAACAATACGGGGATCCGGATTATTTACCATCTATAAAATGGAGTAATTACTTTTTTAATGTGGTATTTTACGTCCGCATTAGCTACTGTGGTTATTAGCAGACGGGATCTACAGCTTTAGGTGGGTTTCGAACCACCAGGACCAGGGCATTTGACACATAGAACCACTTCAGTGGTGCCAGTCGGATTTGAACCAACGACATCTACATTTGTATGCAACGATGTTAGCCGCTAGACCACCCCGGCCCTTCTGGAGTAGTTATGATTTTTGGGTTGTTGTACATTTGATGCAAGGTAAATGATTCGGATTTCTGTCAAAAGCCTTATCCCAAAAAATGACAAAACATTTTACATTTACAAAGTTTGTACTAGTGTATCTCGGACATAATTAGGTCTACAGAGACAATTTTGGTCTCAAATTGTAGATAATAGTCTAATTTTAAATAGTATGGACCAACCTTTGCCGAAAAATCAACCCTATGGGCTCCAAACTGACAAAAACAGAAAATGATAAAACTTTCTTCGAGTTTTGACAGAGATCCGGAGGTCCACCAAGTCTGAAAACTTGGATTTATCATTACACATCCGTCATAGACAACATACCAAAAAATCAGAACTATCCGCTATTCCGTTTTATGTAAGGTGGGATTGTGAAATTTACTGAACTTTTTTACTTTAACATAGTTACGTCACAAATCGCGTGGGTTGTTTCGGGGACGGGGACACCCGAAGGGTTTCGTCGGTACACAGTTTAAATATTTATTTTTTTAATATATCTTTTTAATTATTATGAAAATAAATAAATTAAAAACAGTTTTCTTATAAAACTTCTATATTATGATCTTTTCATTTATGACAAAAAAATTTTTGTTCACAAGCCCAATTATACGAATTTTGCGTTCCTCGGTTCAAAAATGAAATAAAATAGCGCTGCAGGCAAAAATTTTTGCTTGTTTAAGGTCAAACGGCTTAAAACGAAGTTCCGCAATTTTAAAAGCAATTGATATTGTCTCCAAAAAAGATGTTTTATGTGAAAATTTTTTTGATTTTCTAGCTGAAAATTTATTGGCAACATCTAAAAGAGCTGGAAAAGTTCTCGTACCGACTCAAGTAACGATTGTAGAACCAAAATTGAAAATGCCAATATTGTTATTTTCCGCCATATTTATGAAAGATTACGGAGGGTAAATTTTATTTTTTGATTTGGTGTAGACATAATTCAAGAATCATTTTTTAACCAACTCTTTCGTTTATAAAAATCTGTTTGACCATGATCTATGATATAGTTAAATTATCATGAATTACTTATATTAGATGTAAAACTTTTAATTTGACTGTTTTTTGGAAACAAACTCACTGCAGTAATATTTTTCAAATATTTTTAACCATTTTAGATAGAAATCATAACACAAGAAAATCCCTCCATTGAAGAACGGTCTTTATTATACGTTTCTCCGTACTTCTGCATTTAACATTCGGGCTTCTTTGGTACTTAACATTACAACATTTTAAAACTTAAGGGCGTAGACTAACAAAAACAATTTAAAAGTTTTTGATTGAACTGGATTTGTCAGAATAGATAATCTGGTAAATAAAAAATCTGCTAAATAAATAATCGGACAAGTCCAGTTCAACCAAAAAATTTTTAATTTGTTTTGTTAGTCTACGTCCTTAATTTTTAAAATGTTGTAATGATCTGAGGAAGCCTGAATGTAAAAAGCACAAGTACGGAGAAACGTACGAGGATATATTGAAAAATTCTTAGCCTACTATAGAACCAAACAAAATTTCAATTTCAAAATATTTTATTACTCAACATATTCTGCTCTTAATTGGATACATTTATTACAGCGAACCTGCAACGTCTCTAGACCTTTCAAAAAAAAAGTTTCTTTTTGCTCTGCAAACCAGACCTCCACAGCTTTTATTACCTCCTTGTTGGAAGAAAATTTACTACCTTTTAAACTTTTTTTCAGTTGAGGAAAGAGATGATAGTCGGACGGAGCCAAATCTGGAGAATAAGGGGGGTGTTCTAGTAATTCAAACCCTCAATCACGAATTTTTTGCATGGCAACATGAGATTTGTGTGCAGGGGCGTTGTCCTGCAAAAACAAAACACCTTTGGATAGCTTTCCGCGTCTTTTCTCTTTAATTTTTTCCCGTAGAGTGGTCAGTAATGCCGAATAATAATCTCCAGTTATTGTTCTACCCTTATCCAAAAAATCAATCATGATTACTCCATGGCAATCCCAAAAAACTGAAGCAAAAACTTTTCCAGCAGATTTTTGGACACGAAACTTCTTATGTCTTGGAGAACCAGAGTGTCGCCATTCCATCGATTGTTGCTTTGTTTCTGGATCGTAGAAATGTACCCAAGTCTCATCCATAGTAACAATTCGGTTTAAAAAGTCTACTTCGTTTTCAAATCGAGCACAGTTCGAACGCGATGCTTTTACCCTTGCACGCTTTTGGTCAACATTCAAGCATTTGGGGATCCATTTTGCAGAAATTTTTCTCATGTCCAAATTGACGTGAACTATATGATGAACGCGTTCGTATGAAATATTTAGTGCTTCAGATATCCGTTTTAGTCCAATTCGACGGTCTGATAAAATCATGTCATGAACTGCATCGATATTTTCGGGGACTGACACAGAAACTGGCCTTCCCGATCGGTCATCATCTTCAATTGAAAATTTACCTCTTTTGAAGCTTGCATCCAATTTTTCACGGTTGCATACGAAGCACATTGATTACCAAGGGTATTAACCATATCTTCGTAAATCTGCTTACCTCTTAACCCTTTTAAATACAGGTACTTGATGATGGCTCGATACTCCAATTTTTCGATTTTCACAATTTCGGTGGACATCTTTTTTCTTTTAATTTATTGCTTAACTCTGGTTTACTATTTTGACGTCAAACTTTACACTGACACTTCTAATAAGTTATTGTTCGTTGCTATGGTAACGCAATATTTTGTTTATGCATGGAACTGGTCTAGGCTAACTAGATATCAATACATCCTCGTATAATAAAGACGACCCTTCAATGGAGGGTTTTTTCGTATTATGATTTCTGTCTAATAGTTTCTTTTGAGTAGTTTTGATTTTTTGGTATGTTGTACATGATGAATGCATAATGATTAATTCAAGTTTTCGACCTCGGCGGAACTCCGGATCTTTGTCAAAAACTCAAAACAAAATCGGAGCTAAATCGTATATCTTTTGGAAGATTTGACAAAGATCCGGAGATCCACCGAGGTCGAAAACTTGGATTTATCATTGGGCTTTCTTCTAGAACAACAAACCAAAAAATCATAACTACTCCATTTGATGCAAGGTAAATGATTCGGATCTTTGTCGAAAGCTGTATCGCTAAAAATGGCACAATATGATAAATTTGCAAACTTTTTTACTCGACCACTATTCATCTGATTGAATAATGTTTCTTAGAAAAGTTTTGGAAATTTCATGCTCTATAATCATTGTAATATCTACTTATGCCCTAGGTAGCGCTAGAGAGAAGATATTTTTAAAACACTTGTTTTCGGCCCCTTTTTTCCACTATAGCGGCGCGAGCGGCTAATAAACTGTAATAAATTAATAAACGTAGTAGTGTTTACTGGGCCAGTTTTACAATTTTATAAATTGGTAGGTACCTAATTTTAAAAAAAGGAAACTTAAATTTGACGTATTTTAGCCAATTTACTCTTCTTTGATTATTGCCGATTTTATTTAATTGAAGCCCAAGTAATTAGTAATTACATCAAGAGTAGAAGGATGAGAACCAATCAAACTTGGCTTTATCAAATTTATGGATTAGAACCAATTTTCTCATAACTCGATTTGATATTTTCTTTAATTTATCCGACCAAGTTCTGCTAGTAAAGTTTTTAAGTGATTAAATATTCGATAAACTTTTTCCCAACGGCCGTAATCATCGTGGCTCGCTACTACAATAATATGTCTCTCCATTACACATAATGGCATTATCATAAGTGCATGATTAAGGAAGAGGGGACATTTTGAAGTTTTATTGATTTATGGAAAACTTATATCCAATAATTCGTGATTGTCTTCTGTCGATAGTTGATGTGTACACTAGTACGCTGAACCGGCCTGTCGGGGACTCTACGTACTCTCAAAATTTAACAAAATAAATTTGTTCATTGGACTTAATATTGAGACTAACGAATGTACGAATGAAATGAATACTTGTTGACTCTAATAAGACAGAAAAAAGGCGGACATGTGGAGCTTGAAAGGAAGAAAGATCCATATTTCTCTTCGTAACTCACTCATTTATATTACACTCGCACTCATTTGTCCATCAACTGGCTAATTACCAACAGGCTGTTTACAAAATGTTGCTAAAACAGTGGCGTTTTTTAGAGCGAAGCTCAGCTGAGCCTCCCTAACCAAAAACAGAAGAAGAAAGAGAAAACAGAAAATTTACAGTGGGCAGTGTTGTTTGAAATTAAAAACGAACTTAGCTCTCTTTTTCCTGTGGTACTCTCTTTGCCTCGCTTTGCTCTGCAGGCTTTCTTTAGCCTCCTCAATTTTGAAATTGATGAGCCATTGGCGGCTTTTCAGAGGACGCTAGGGGGGCCCAGCCTCCCTAACCAAAAACAGAAGAAGAAAGAGTAAACAGAAAATTTACAGTGGGCAGTGTTGTTTGAAATTGAAAACTAATTTTTAACCAAACCAGCTATTTTTACAAAAGCTAAATTATTCCACGCCCCCTTTTACCTGCTGAGCGCTCTTTGCCTCGCTTTGCTCGGCGAGTTTTCTTTAGCCTGCTCAATTTTGGCAAGTGGTGGGCCAGTGGCGGCTTTTCAGAGAACGCTAGGGAGGCCCAGCCTCCAAAACAGAAGAAGAAAGAGAAAACAGAAAATCTACAGTGGGCAGTGTTGCTTGAAATTGAAAACCAATTTTTAACCAAACCAGCTATTTTTACAAAAGCTAAATTATGCCACGCCTCCTTTTACCTGCTGAGCGCTCTTTGCCTCGCTTTGCTCAGCGAGTTTTCTTTAGTCTGCTCAATTTTGACAAGTGATGGACCAGTGGCGGCTTTTCAGAGGACGCTAGGGAGGCCCAGCCACCTTAACCAAAACAGAAAAAGAAAGAGAAAACAGAAAATCTACAGTGGGCAGTGTTGCTTGAAATTGAAAACCAATTTTTAACCAAACCAGCTATTTTTACAAAAGCTTAATTATGCCACGCCCCCTTTTACCTGCTGAGCGCTGTTTGCCTCGCTTTGCTCGGCGAGTTTTCTTTAGCCTGCTCAATTTTGACAAGTGATGGGCCAGTGGCGGCTTTTCAGAGGACGCTAGGGAGGCCCAGCCTCCCTAACTAAAATAGAAGAAGAAAAAGAAAACAGAAAATCTACAGTGGGCAGTGTTGCTTCGAATTGAAAACCAATTTTTAACCAAACCAGCTATTTTTACAAAAGCTAAATTATGCCACGCCCCCTTTTACCTGCTGAGCGCTCTTTGCCTCGCTTTGCTCGGCGAGTTTTCTTTAGTCTGCTCAATTTTGACAAGTGATGGGCCAGTGGCGGCTTTTCAGAGGACGCTAGGGAGGCCCAGCCTCCCTAACCAAAACTGAAGAAGAAAGAGAAAACAGAAAATCTACAGTGGGCAGTGTTGCTTGAAATTGAAAACCAATTTTTAACCAAACCAGCTATTTTTACAAAAGCTTAATTATGCCACGCCCCCTTTTACCTGCTGAGCGCTCTTTGCCTCGCTTTGCTCGGCGAGTTTTCTTTAGCCTGCTCAATTTTGACAAGTGATGGGCCAGTGGCGGCTTTTCAGAGGACGCTAGGGAGGCCCAGCCTCCCTAACCAAAACTGAAGAAGAAAGAGAAAACAGAAAATCTACAGTGGGCAGTGTTGCTTGAAATTGAAAACCAATTTTTAACCAAACCAGCTATTTTTACAAAAGCTAAATTATGCCACGCCCTCTTTTACCTGCTGAGCGCTCTTTGCCTCGCTTTGCTCGGCGAGTTTTCTTTAGTCTGCTCAATTTTGACAAGTGATGGGCCAGTGGCGGCTTTTCAGAGGACGCTAGGGAGGCCCAGCCTCCCTAACCAAAACTGAAGAAGAAAGAGAAAACAGAAAATCTACAGTGGGCAGTGTTGCTTGAAATTGAAAACCAATTTTTAACCAAACCAGCTATTTTTACAAAAGCTAAATTATGCCACGCCTCCTTTTACCTGCTGAGCGCTCTTTGCCTCGCTTTGCTCGGCGAGTTTTCTTTAGTCTGCTCAATTTTGACAAGTGATGGACCAGTGGCGGCTTTTCAGAGGACGCTAGGGAGGCCCAGCCACCTTAACCAAAGCAGAAAAAGAAAGAGAAAACAGAAAATCTACAGTGGGCAGTGTTGCTTGAAATTGAAAACCAATTTTTAACCAAACCAGCTATTTTTACAAAAGCTTAATTATGCCACGCCCCCTTTTACCTGCTGAGCGCTCTTTGCCTCGCTTTGCTCGGCGAGTTTTCTTTAGCCTGCTCAATTTTGACAAGTGATGGGCCAGTGGCGGCTTTTCAGAGGACGCTAGGGAGGCCCAGCCACCTTAACCAAAACAGAAAAAGAAAGAGAAAACAGAAAATCTACAGTGGGCAGTGTTGCTTGAAATTTAAAACCAATTTTTAACCAAACCAGCTATTTTTACAAAAGCTTAATTATGCCACGCCCCCTTTTACCTGCTGAGCGCTCTTTGCTTCGCTTTGCTCGGCGAGTTTTCTTTAGCCTGCTCAATTTTGACAAGTGATGGGCCAGTGGCGGCTTTTCAGAGGACGCTAGGGAGACCCAGCCACCTTAACCAAAACAGAAAAAGAAAGAGAAAACAGAAAATCTACAGTGGGCAGCGTTGCTTGAAATTGAAAACCAATTTTTAACCAAACCAGCTATTTTTACAAAAGCTAAATTAGGCCACGCCCCCTTTTGCCTGCTGAGCGCTCTTTGCTTCGCTCTGCTCGGCAAGCTTGCTTTAACCTCCTCAATTTTGAAATTGATAGGCTGCCACTGTAGCTAAAATGAATTTGTTCTTATAATAAATAGTGTCTCTACTGCAGAGACTTAGGGCGGTAAGATAGAGTATACATATCTATATCAATATTGTGAAAAGTCCTTGTAACGACACTCGTTTGCAATGAAAACTCAAAACTTGGCTAATATATTTATTATAATTAATTAAATTTGTGGCAACTTACAGGGCACTTCTAAAAACAAGCTTTGATTAAGGGGTAGTCGCTCTCTTGATGTTTTATTAATAACAGCACTCGTTAGTCGTACTTTAAAATCTTACAAGTGCTCTCCTGTTTATGAGTTTGTAGTAATATTATACGGATGTTAATTAAAAGGTATTTGTTACACAGTAATTAGAATTTTCCAAGCTTTTCTTGTAGTAAATTATTACGTATTTGATTTTCTTTTCAAGTGGAAAAAATTATAATATTTTACCCTATCATTCAAAGGGTCTAGCAATCAATTTCTTTAAAATATGCACTGGAATAAATATGGAATATGGAAGTTTACATTAGGTAGGTACATAGGTTTATGAAAAATTTAAATAATTACTGATGTCGATTGTTATTATAGAATATTATATATTTTTTACATATTTACATTATTACACCGTAACTGACATATTTAAGCGCAGTAAAATGCATTGGCGTATACAATATGTCCCTGGACCGCGTAACAAAGAGCGACACTTTTTTTTTTATTGGCGAGACTATCTCTCATTTTATGACATGGTGATGTCGTATGTCGTGTGCATTGTAAACATTTAATTAAATATAAATTAATGTAAATAATAAAATAATTAGGGGTGCCTTCTATTTCACTACGAAACTAGTAAAATCCGAGCCTGAGCTTAAAATCAACTTCGTTGGCAAATTTTTGAAATTCGCCCACGTTCTCGTTAAAGAAAACGTCTTTTAAGGTTTAATTACGTCTTCAGCGACCACCCTAACATTAATTTTTTGTGTAGCTCGTCTAACTAGACAGTTGCCATAATGTGCCTTCATTTGTCATCTTATGACTCGTGGAAACATTGGTATAAATCACAAAGATACCCTATCGCATAACCATCGCTAATTAAACGCATTAAGGTCGAACTGGCTCATCAATGCGAACATTAATGCATTGTGTTCTGTTAATAATACACTTTAAAGGGCGAAAATAATTTTTGGCCGTTGTTCGTAAGCTTTTCTTTACAACAAAAATTGAATAAACGTTAAACGTTAACACTAAAAGCATTTTTAACGGTTTGACGTAATACACACTTTTATTCGAAATTAAATTTATAAAAAACACAAAATATTATAAATTTAAAATCGATTTACATCGTCGAAATAGTATCCATCAATCAATTTATCAATACACTTTATTTTATCAATGGCACGAAATAAATTTTTTGTAATCTCACCTCGGTGTAGCTCAAATCTAATTTATGCAAAGTTGTAATTTAAAATGTACGATGTAGATTTAGTTTTGTGCATCTTTTGAAATTGTTTCAGTTATACGAGAATGACGGAATAAAGTTGCACGATGCTGCGAGAAACTGCTATGTTGGAAAAATCAAGCAGACACTTTTTTAAATCGTAAAATTGTATGGCCGTTTCGTTTTTGAACTTTACAAAAATTAATTTGCACAATTAGATTAAAAAAAGGCGTACTACATTGTGATGTGACAAATTTTAATTGTTTTTTTTGTTTCAGGTAAGAACGCGGTTTAATTACTACGTACACGTACGCGGTGACGGGTATTGAACGTGAGTACAAAGCAGCTATTTTGAAAGTTATTAATTTGAAAAATACGTTTAATGACAGCAAAAGGTGGTAATATACACGTTTTTATTTAACAAAAAAATTTAAGTGGGCGCTCAAATTAGTAAAAACTAATGGGTAAAATAGAATTTGGATGGTTTTTCACCAGTTCAAATTTTCAGATGTAACGACTCGCACATTGAACGTGACTTGCTCATAAATATAAAATAGTGCAAAAACGGTTTTATATTTACGTTAAAATAAATAATTGTCTATTACACAATAAAATTGTAGGTTTGGATGGCTTTTCGCCACTTTGAAATTTTAGACGCAAGCTCATAATTTGATACGTAAGTATGTATGACCAAACATAAAGTGTATAAATTTATTTAGTTTCTTTTATATAAGTTTGTTAGTCGCTAACAATGTTGAATAATTTTGTATGAAATTTACATTTTTGGAATTGTATAACATTCGTTAATCCGCGACTTCGGGCGTTGTCTGTTGTGAAGAAAGTGCAACTAGAGTTGAATAAAAAAAATAGAAATGTTAGTTAAAGAAAGAAAAACAAATTGTATACACAAGCACGAGTAGGTTGTGTATCTAAACTCTTCAGTGCACCTTAGGGCATGGAAAGTTTATTCGGGACACACAAATAAAAAACTGAACTCGCGGACTTATAATTTATCGCAGACGGTGTTTTTATTAGTAATTTCTAATTAACGATTTTATTTAAAAAATTTATGTTTTGGCATAATTTGTGAATTTTTTTTAGAAAAAAATTAAAATTAAACCATTTGGAACATTTACAGTTTATGGAGTGCTCCCCTTCTGCATTTTTATGTTTTCCTCATTCTAATTCTAAACGGGTAAGACTTTTCCATCATAAGCCAATACAAATTTCCACCTGGTTTACAAAAAACTCGGAAAAACCTCCCTCTTTTATTATTTTTCAACTAAAATAAGAACCAAACGGTTTTAGTTAAGTGCGTCGATGTGTGAATTTTCACCCAACACACACGCGCACGTCTCAAATCCAGTCTAAAATAATACGCTAACACTTAGTACTAATACGCTTCTCAACTACTAAAAATAAATTAAATTGCCCTCTATTAAAAAAATAGCGTTCCTATCTAAATATCAACTTTCGGTAAAAGAATCAGTTGATGTCAGAGTGCGGCGTCGGGACGGACATCGAAGCACGTGGTTTTCAGAAGCATCCCTTCGAGAAAAATAGAGTGGGGGACGCACGCGCTTCTCTATTGCCCGCTCCACTTAATAGAAGCACTTGATACACGTTTCAGAAGAAGAAATACACGGAAAAACACGTGTCTCAAAATGATATTAGATGATTTGTACATCTTTTAATTACCAGTCTGTTGTTATACACAAAACGAATTTAATTTGACCTCGCGCTTTTTACTTGGTGAAGTGATTAAAACACGTGTGATTTGTGATAAAATAATCTTATTAATAGGTACGTTATTTATTTTAATCGCTAATTACAAGCCTTAATTTTAATTAACCCATTTGTGAAAAGAAAAGCTTAACTCGAACGAATTAAACTTCGTTACCAGCCCACTCGTTGTCGCAACTGCAAATTTTTAAAAATCAACCAATAGACAAATCGGAGCTTTCGAATTAAGTCCTATTCGTAGTTTGAAAGAAAAACCTCTCCTTGCGGAGAAAATTACCGCCAACTTTAATAATTTATAAACTTCAACCGAAAGGTTTAAATTTAAACAACTAATTTGTATGAAAAGCCTAACGCGAGTCAATTTAATTTAGGAAAAAGCTTTTCCCATCTCATAATCGCGATGGAGTCGATGATTAAATTGGATTATAATTGTCAACAGAGAGGTTTCTACTTCGTGATAAGAAAAGCCGCTTTAAAGTTGACGTTTTCTCACTTTTTTTTTCTATTAAAATGTTCGTAAATAATTTACAAGAGTTGTAAGCTACGGTAATGCTATTGTTTGGCGCGACTTCTTTAAAACTTGGATTTTGTTTATGTTGAAGTGGTTTTTGACACATTATCGACGCTTTAAAATCGGCTTTGTTTACGAATTGAATATTTTGAGATTTACTTTGTTCGAAACATTATAAAAAAAAGGGATTTTGTAATTAGTTGGCGGATCAAAAATTTATTGGCTTGTTTGTTTTAAAACTGGATAAAGTGGCATAGGTTTGCGGTAAAGGGAAAAATGCTCTATAAATAGACCTTTATATAGAAGGGTGTAAAATGTTAAATAATTTAAAAAATGTAAATTGAGGTTCGTGGTTTATGTGTTGAGTTTACAAAATTATCGCGGCGCTATATATGGCAAATAATCAATTCACATCATCAATCAATCAAAGCGTCTATACATTATTAGACACTGTATCAAAAAATGTTTCTCTTTAAAGAGATTTGTATTGGTCATAAATATGTATTCGTATACAATATTTGTTTAGATAATTATACAAGGTGGTTCAAAATTGGACCCGTTCTTAAGCCCCGTACAGATTGGAATACAATTGATTGATACATTTTCCATTACGTCCCAAATACACAAAAATTAAACGCGCTCTAGAGGGTAGAGCCCTATCTAAATCGTTCGTGAGACGTAAAAAATCTGCAAGTCATAATTTGTAGGAAATTTACTGTAATATATTTTTGTATAAAAACAATTTTCTTTAAAGGTGCCTAATAGTTTTCGAGTTCTAAGTGATAAATTAAAAAAACAATCTTTTTGACTATTTTAGAATTATCAAACTTCAATGCGATATCTTGCCTAAACCGCTTGTCTGAAGAAGAAAATTAAAGAAACATAATTTGTAGAAAATTTTATGGAGGTTATTTTTGTATAATGTTTTTTTTTTTAAAGTGCGCAGTTTTTGAGTTATAAGAGAACAACTAAGAAAAAGCAGGGTTTTGAACGATTTTAGAATTTTAGTCAAATTTTCACGCGCTCTAGCGTCTAAACTCTTTGTCGGACGAAAAGAAACCAGGAAATATAATTTGTAGGAAATTTTATGTAGTTCAGGTTTGTATAAATTTATTTTTCAGAAAAAGTGCATAGTTTTTGAGTTATGAGTGATAAACTAAAATAGCAGGGTTTTGGCGGATTTTAGAATTTTTGTCAAACTTTCACGCGCTCTAGCGTCTAAACTTTTGTCGGACGAAAAGAACCCAAGGAATATAATTTGTAGGAAATTTTATGTAGTTCAAGTTTGTATAAATTTATTTTTCATAAAAAGTGCGTAGTTTTTGAGTTATGAGTGATAAACTAAAATAGCATGGTTTTGACCGATTTTGAAATTATTGTCAAACTTTCACGCGTTCTAGCGCCTAAAACCTTTGTCTGACGAAAAGAGCTAAAGAATATAATTTGTAGGGAATTTTATGTAGTTTAGGTGTGTATAAAATTATTTTTGATAAAAAGTGCATAGTTTTTGAAATATGAGTGATAATCTAAAACAGCAGGATTTTGACCGATTTTGGAATTTTTGTCAAACTTTCTCGCGTTCTAGCGCATAAAACCTTTGTCTGACAAAAAGAGCTCAGGGAATATAATTTGTAGGGAATTTTATGGAGATTAGGTTTGTGTACAGGGATTTTTCTTAAAAAGTGCGTAGTTTTTGAGTTATGAGTGATAAACTAAACAAAGCAGGATTTTGACTGATTTTGGGATTTTTGTCAAACTTTCACGCGTTCTAGTGCCTAAAACCTTTGTCTGACGAAAAGAGCTCAAGAATATAATTTGTAGGGAATTTTATGTAGTTTAGGTGTGTATAAAATTATTTTTGATAAAAAGTGCATAGTTTTTGAAATATGAGTGATAATCTAAAACAGCAGGATTTTGACCGATTTTGGAATTTTTGTCAAACTTTCTCGCGTTCTAGCGCATAAAACCTTTGTCTGACGAAAAGAGCTCAAGAATATAATTTGTAGGGAATTTTATGGAGATTAGGTTTGTATACAGGGATTTTTCTTAAAAAGTGCGTAGTTTTTGAGTTATGAGTGATAAACTAAACAAAGCAGGATTTTGACTGATTTTGGGATTTTTGTCAAACTTTCACGCGTTCTAGCGCCTAAAACCGCTGTCTGACGAAAAAAAACCACGGAATATAATTTGTAGTAAATTTTATGTAGTTTAGGAGCGTATAAATTTATTTTCATAAAAAGTGCTCAGTTTTTTATGTACAAGCGAAAAACTAAGAAAAAGCAGTTTTGCGACCGATTTTGGAGTTTTGTCAAATTTTAACGCGCTGTAACGCCTAACCCGTTCGTTTGACGTAAAAAACTAAATCACGTAATTTGTGGGAAATTTAGTATAATTCGTTTTTGTATAGAAACACTTTTCCCTGAAAGTGCGTCGTTTTCAAGTTATAAGCAAAAAACTCGAAAAAGAGCAAAAATCCACTTTTCTTGAGCCGCCCACGTTAATGTTGCCACTTATGAGCGGCAGGTAGTTGGTTTTATTACTAATTTAGATGCTTTTATTCCTGCATCGTCAAAAATGTTGTACGAATCGTTAAGTTTAGTATATTTGCACGCTGCCTCCCTGACCACAAGTAAATGTGCGGTGACTTGAAGTTGCCATTAAATTTTCTCGAGAGTTTTGGTTTTCAAGTCTGATTTGTTGCCAACTTTTCGAACCAATCTCAAAACGGAAGACGACAAATGTTCCCAATTTCGGCTCGCAATTAAGAGCACTATTTATTAATCGTTTTGTTTAACCTTGAAACTGTAAATATTCGTACCTACATAAAAGTCACAACAATGAAATAAAAAGTTCCATTTTATTGGCACTTAGTCGCCAGCCTCATTCTCAATGCATTATCGAATCGTTTTATATTATCCAACCATTATCAATTACAATAGAATAATAATTATGCCGTAAAAATTATTTATATAACTTCCCAAATACTTATCTATTTGATGACATTATCGAAAATCCATCCGCTTCTAAATTATTTGTAATTTACCTATTTTATTCGGGTCAAGGTAAACCGTAATATTTCTTTACGTTTGTAGGACTTGTTCATTATTGGCTTAATAACTATTTCTCCGTAGAGTCCGTAGTTGTCATTAAATATTTAAGGGTAGAAAAATGCCCTAAAATGAATATAGTGGACTGTATATTATTACGTGGCGTATTAACTTAACGTATAAAAACAGCACGACTAAATTTGAACCTTAATGAGCTGTACCTATGATCAATTGTTTAAAAGACTATCACTCACTTTTAGTAGATTTTTATATTGACGTTTTTTTTTCAGTAGACGGTAAAAGTAAATAGTGTGTTGAGCGCACACTAAATTCAAGTACCTACAACTTTTTATTATCGTTGTTTCAGTGACAAAGTTGTAACTTTACAGAATTGGATAGATGGCGAAGTGTCATAGCTACGTAACGATCTAATTAAAAAATGTCCTTTATTTTAAAATGTGAAAAGTTGTTCTTTGTTTTTTTCATTTGGACCGCTTAAAATTGCTCGTCGACCTATAAATAATTTTAAAATAATCACTTTTGTATCAGAAACTCTCTTTTCTTGAGTGGAACTCGAGCAGAAGGTAAAATGTCAAGTGGTTGGATCCAAAATAAGATCCGGGTACGAAAAAGTTAAAAGGAGGGATGATTTTTCACGACTCACAACGTTATGAGTCATGAGTTTGAAAACATTATAAGATAAGAGAAGGGTATAGATAAAGGTTATCGAAGGATTAAATAGTTTGTGAGCAGCTTAGAGACCATCTGCGAGTAAGCTCTTGGTAAATAACTTCTAAATCAGGTGGTGCGACTTCGCTATAGTTTCATCGGTAAATATTTCGGGAAAATCCCGAATAAGCTATGAGCAGTCGTAACTGATCGTCGAACAACGACCAATGGCGCAATGAATACAAGAAATATATTTTAGGAACAGGAAATATACTCAAAAAGAGACTACCGAATGCTGGATCGCGTTTCCGTTCCGTTGCGTGTTAGGCTAGCCATTCGGGCTAGCACGCCCCTGGACAATTATCAGTATATTGGTATAATATACCTCAACAAGCTTTTAGCTTTACACTTTTTAGAGTAAAAAAGTGTATAAAGGAATTTAACTTTTCAGCCACTAATAATCATTATAGTTCATTAAGTTGAAATTCATTAACACGAGATTAAAAACTTTTAGCTCTATCCGGGAATTTTTCAGAATAAATCTGTAAAGGAACAAAGCCATTTGCCCTTTTCCCTTATGGAAGTACTTTCAACTTGAATGTAATCCTTTTATAACTAAAGCTACAAAAAATGAAATTTTTCGTGTGTCAGTAGATTGGCGTCGCAAGTGCATTAGAATGTCAAGTGCTAAGCTAAGTTAAATGTAAAGGATTTAAGTCACTCAAATAGCAAATTTATCACTTGGATTTGTACATTTAAACTGAAATAAGGAGATACACACGGTGTCGTTATTAAGTTTTGCTTTTTTCGTTAATCTCGTCTAGTAATTTGATCGTAAAAAAGTCGCGTGACGTGTCTACGATTTTTTTAAAACAAAATCGATAGAAAAAATAATCACGTTAATTTAGAAAATGCCTCTTAAATTTTTCAATTCAAAATGGCGGCCAGGATAACGATTGTCTCATTTTCCAAGTTTTTTATTATAACTTGGCAGATGATTTTTATTATAAAAATATAAAAACAGGAATATGTAGACAAAATATAGGACTTTAATTTTGGCGTAGTCGATTTTTAAAATAATTTAAAAAATGACAACTTTTGAAGGATTTTTATTTGTTTTATTTATTATTACATTTTTTGTTTTTTGAAATTTTACAAAAACTTTTACCACCATACGCTACGGCCATTTTTGTCTATTTTTGCATATGTTATAGATATCGAAGTTCTTAATCCAACGCCCTTATTTTTGTTTATTCGCTACAACCAGAACCGAAGTTTCGATTTTTTGAAGGTCACAATTATAAATATTAGAAATAGCGACATATGCGCGGGTGCCACGCCATTTTTCCAGTGTATTTTAAAAAATTTCTTATCTAGTCAATACTTTAAGAGCTCATTGTACATTTTGATTCTTTCGAGCTAAAATATTATGCTCGCTTTGTGAGAATTGTCAATTTTGAGGTAAAAATGTGATATATCATCGGCAAGCCAATCTCCGAAGCGATTTGTTTATGTCAAAAATTGAAAGCTTTATTATCAATCAGTAAATACAGTAATACTTTTAATAGTAAAAACGAATACATAATTCAATATTATAATACAAAAAATTCTTTTTACACAAAATAACGTAAGTAAATCGAATGTTATTGTCCCAAATTGAAAATGAAAACGTACTACGCGAGATAAAATTAGATGAATGAATTTTTAAGAGAGTGTGTTAACATCTATAATTAACAAAAGAGCTCATTTTTGTAAATTTTGTCCTTCCAGACGGCGATGAGGAGAAAAATTAATTTTTGCTAATTTAAATAACAAAAGAATTCTGCGCTTAATCATACCACGCACTGTATTTACGTCTTTACGATTTATTCCAGAAAAACGGATTTTAATGGTTGCATTATTTTGTTTGCTAGACACTCGATGCCTTCTTAAAATAATCATTGGATAAAATTTCGACAAGCGTTAGGTACAATAATCAAAGAAAAATATTTTTAGATCAGAGGAATATTAACAATGCTCAACCTGCTTTTCTCAACTGTTGTTACGAGTTACGAGCGTTAAACTGCATCCCATTAAAGCTCTTCACCATTTACAATAAAAACGGAAAATAAAATCCTTTTGAAATGGTATACGTATTGGATTATTATTTTTTACTTTTTTCACAGATTTACATAGTTCGTCAGTTATAAATTTAATCTTAATAAAAATTCTAGCAAACTCGCGTTTCTTCTAATCGGAGGGAGGGTTTGTGCCCCGAATTCTTCAGAAGAAGTCTGAAGTTTAGTGGTTTCGTGGCTAACTGTCTAAAGTCTGAAAGTCTAACTGTTAATTGTTGGCACTCACGCCACTCACTGACTGACTGTCTATTCGCTTTAAGTGGGTTGGCTGGGGTTAAAGCGTCCGACTCAGACAGGCGATGACTTATTAATGCACATTGCACAAGCACTCGGGATGCAGTAGTACCTATACACAAAAATAAGAAATGGATAGATGGGAGCGAGCACTCTTATGTACTGTAATTTTCAACATCGTTACCAAACTTTTCCGACCTTTTGTTACTGGGGTAAAGCGAAATGAAGCCAATCTCGTTAAAACTTCCAAAAGTATATTTGCAAACAAAAAAGTTAAAACGATTTGAATAATTCGCAATTTTTTAGCGTTTTAGCCCGCATTTTAGCTTTTAACTATTGAGCCTCAAATCGAAAATTTTTTAAAAATATATTAACCGAAATTATAAACTTGTACGAGTAGGCATTTTGAAATTTTCTTCCTTCGGCCTTAGTTTGACGGTTCGGTGAGTGTTTTAAGAAAATTTCTAGCTGCTCATCACAAAGCCGTTCCAATAAGTTAAGAGCATTACCAATTTATAATTTATTACTTACCAAACTTGGCCGAATTGGAACAAGGAAAGCTCGTTAACGTCTTGTATTTAATAAATTTCTTGTTATGAGAACAATTCACAATACGACGAAAAATTCTGCGACAAATATGTATTACGTTGCGTTATCGAAAGAGGAGCTTTACCTCGAAACATTAACTTTTAAGTTTGTTATCATACACTCTCGTATAATAATACTTGTTGGTAGTTGGCAAGTGGTGAAAAACCCAAAAACGTATCTACAAGTAGTTCCTAACATATCAAATTGAAATTTATGCGATTACAAAGGACAAGCACAAAAACTAAGCTCAACTTTATAGGAGGAATTATTGGTGGAACTGGAGGAAGAATTGGAGGTATCGGAGGAATTAGCGGTGGAATTGGAGGAATTAATGGTGGAACTGAAGGAAGAATTGGAGGTACCGGAGGAATTAGCGGTGGAATAGGAGGAATTATTGGTGGAATTGGAGGAATTAGCGGTGGAATTGGAGGAATTGGAGGAATTAATGGTGGAACTTGAGGAAGAATTGGAGGTATCGGAGGAATTGGCGGTGGAATAGGAGGAATTATCGGCGGAATCGGCGGAGGTATTGGGGGTAGTATTGGTGGAATTGGTGGAATTAATGGTGGAACTGGAGGAAGAATTGGAGGTATCGGAGAAATTGGCGGTAGAATAGGAGGAATTATCGGTGGAATCGGTGGAGGTATTGGGGGTATTATTGGTGGAATTGGTGGAACTAAAAGTGGAACTGGAGGAATAATTGGAGATATTGGAGGAATTGGCGGTGGAATGGGAGGAATTATCGGCGGAATCGGTGGTGGTATTGGGGGTATTAGTGGTGGAATTGGAGGAACTAATGGTGGAACTGGAGGAATAATTGGAGGTATTGGCGGAATTGGCGGTGGAATGGGAGGCGGTATTGGTGGAACTGGAGGAAGAATTGGAGGTATTGGGGGAATAGGAGGAATTAACGGTGGAATTGGCGGTGGAATAGGTTTAATGAACGGAATAAGAGCTGTTATTTCTGGCGTAAAATATCCAATAGATCCCAGCAATGGAATAAGTATATGTGGTAACGAACTAAACTCCAAAGTTCGAAATTTCATTAGTTCGTACGACTGAACTAACGTAAACGTAACAAGTATGGCCAAACAACCAATTGGAAACTTCATCTTAACGAATAACTTGGTTAATAAAAGTCGATCGCTGTATTTATATGATTTTTCTTATCTCTTACACCTTGGTTGATGAATAGTTTCACCACACGTGACATTTTAAATGCGTTTTAATTATTTGTTTAAAAACGTGATCATTGATTGTTGATAATCGCTTTTGATTGTATATGAATTCCGGTCGCAAACTCTCAAATATCAGTTTAATAAAGGAAAGTTTTGGAAATTCGACTTTTGCCAAGTATAAACTAACGAAATCTGGTATGTCTAATATTCCGGTTCAGACGTGCAAAGAACTTGTGGGTTTACCGGCGAAAGTGGATTGTTTGGATTAAACAAGTTCAAAGGATTGCCCGGATTTAGAGGATTTGAAGGGCCGACTGGACTTAGTGGATTTTGCGGACTCGCGGGATTCATTGGATTAGCCAATATACTTAGCGGGTTTAGGGGATTGTTTGGATTTAGTGGACTTTCCGGCTCGAGCGGATTTAGTGGATTTTGTGGGTTAAGTATGTTTAATGGATTTGACGGGTTAAGTGGATTTGCGGGATTACGCGGATTTAATGGATTTAACGGTCCCACTGGACTTGCCGGGTTAGTTGGATTGAGTGGATTCAAGGGATTTAATGGATTTAGTAGATTGATCGGGCCGAGGGGGCTTAAAGGATTTACGAGAGGACCCGATGCGGGCTTTACGAATGGTAAATCATACGGGCGTGGCGCTGTTGTTTGACACGGTTTGACGATTAAACCCAAACAAAACCCCAAAACCAACGAACTAATTGCTACTTTCATTGTGGTTACTAACTTAACTACAATCGAGCCTGATAGAGCACATATTTATAAAGATTCTAAATCTTAAAATCTCTAAATGTCTAAGATGCGTGACATTATTTCTTTTACTATTCTTTCGCGATAATTAAATTGCACAATTTAATCCATTCAAATCACGTTATTTGCCATTATTTTGATACTTTTGCTCATAAAAATGTAAATATAGATCGACGACGTCTCGTTTATTAAAAAAAAGTAGAAACAAACTTAGTAACGTATTGTAAACAATCAGTCTATTTTTATTTTTGTTTGGAGAAGGTCTTCTAAATTTAAGTTTGTCAAAATGTCGATTCAAAAAAACAGAATCACCGACAACATCACAAATCACGTCCTCGACGTTTTGAAAAATGTAAACGAGTCTACGGCGTTCGACATTTTCGATACGATTAAAGCGGATCCCGAAAGATCGTCAAAATTGAAGTGTAAACCCCACGATTTGGTGTTGATTGTACGAAAAGCAATTGATAACGGGGTGAGACGTGGATTAATAAAGGAAAGTTTTGGAAATTTTCCTTTTGCCAAGTATAAACTGTGTATGGAGACTATAAGAGCTGCGAATAGTCGCGAAAAAAGTGTAGAGCGCAAAAGTACTTGTGGAGCCAAGTCTATGTCTAAGCTAAGCTTAATAAGTACTAGATCCAAAACGAAGTCTCGTGAGTTTTCTTTGGTAGTCAATGGAACTCGTTAGTAATTTGTTTTCTTTTTTTGAAGGCGCAGCTGGTCGAAAGAAGTCGTGCCTGTGTACGGAATGTTGTGGGTCTTCACCATGCGTCTTTTGCGGACATAGTGAGGAAGAATTTTAATTAAAAATTGTATTATAAATTATAATTACGACAATAAAGGCGTGTTCTAAATTTTTTTGGGGTTAAAGTGATCTGAAATCCTAAAACGCCACAACTTCATCGAGCGACCGCAATGTTGATCCTTAACTATGGACATCCTTCTATGAAAATTCTCTTACCAATTTATTGAAGAGGTTAAAGAAAAACTGCCGAGCGGAGTGAGGCAAAGAGCAAAGTGGCCGTAGCCTAATTTAACTGGTTTTTGTGAAAATAGTCTTACCATTTTGTGCCTTTAAAAGAATATAGTAGTAGCATGATTTTACTTGAGGTGTTGTGTATAGCCAGAGAGCGAAGCCCGACGGCTACAAAGTACCATATCGATGGTCCCACTGTAGCAATGAAAGCTTAACTGACTTAGGGCCGATATTTCAATCTTCTATTAAAGTTCCTAATAGCTATTTGCCTAATAATTTAGTTAGTTGCTAATTGATTTTAAAAATTAGCCAATTATAAAAAAGGATTTATGTACCAACCAAAACTTATTCGCCAAATAGCTATTAGGAACTTTAATAGAAGATTGAAATATCGGCCCTTAGTCTTGACTATTTTATACTAACGGCTAGTGCCTATTTATTTCAAGCAGTGGCGGCTCATCAATTTCAAAATTGAGGAGACTAAAAAAAAACTACCGAGCGGAGCGAGGCAAAGAGCATAGTGGGCGTGGTCTAATTAACTGGTTTTTATAAAAATAGTTAAGTTGGTTTTTAGTTTCAACCAACACTGCTCATTAAGTTTTCTCTTTCTTCTTCTTTCTCCTTCTACTCTGCTGGCGCAATCTGCGTCATTTGAGATTTCTGCGACGAGCCCAAAGAAGTCAAGTATACGAGTAGGCACTCCTCTCCGTGAGGCGATAAAGCACGATCTAAGCTGCGCTGAGTGAGAACAAGGATGCAAATAATAAAATTATAGATTTTAGTGACAAGATCGTACCCAATGAACTCTTTTCTTTTCTTTCATTTTTATTTAAAGTTTGTAATTTTCACTCTTTACATGCAAATAATAAAAGTTCCCCTGGTACATTCGGGCGTGAACCGGAGTAGATAGAGCTCGCATTATTTGTATCACAATATGATAATAAACGAACGCGCTGGTTCCAGAACTGGCAACTCCTCCAGACGAACAAACGAACGCAGCTCTAATAATCAGTTGCTGGTCTTTTCTTAATCCATTCGGCAATTCGTGGCACGGCACAAATTCTCTCTGTCAGTCCTCTCACTGATTTATAATTACCCACATCTTCATCAAAATACAGTTTTAGATTTTCTGAACATACAACCAATACACAATCGCTCCAGGTGACCTAAAAATTGATTGTTAAAAGTTCAGCGGCACTTCTAGAAAAGCTCACGTTCGATCCAACGGTAAATCCATTATTTTTGGCTATGACTTTATCGAAAGCGTTTAGAAAAAATGGAATTTCGTCCGTTTTTAAATTCTTCTCACGTTGGGCCTTTTTAGACGAATCTTCTTCTTCGATGTATCTGTACATTACTAAATGACTGTGAAATGAAATTTCCAAATTGCAAATGCTTACTTTGTTTTAGATTATCGATAGCGTCCACGATGACGTCGCACTCGAGTCTCGAGCGACTCCCATTCCGTTCTTCCCGCCAAATTGTACTTCTTTGCCAAATATCTAGCTATCGAGTTGCTTTCAGGAACCACCTTTCCATTAATTTCCAAAATTGGCAAACGTCCATAAGAAGTCTCTAAAATTTAATTTTAATAACAAACAATCAAGTTTGGTCGATTGTGTAGTGAGGAGCACCGTCCCATTGACATTGGGCCATTTATCAGTGATGACGCCCTAACTTGCAATATAAACAAACATTTTTTGGAATATAAAGTGATTATAAAGTACCAACATATTAAACAAAAAACTTTGTGATTATTTACATATTTGAGGAGGACAGTATCGAACGAAACTTTATTACAGCCGTCAACAGACGTTCAACGTCACGTGTTAGTAGGCTCTGAAATTCTTTGGTGATGGTCCAGAACCCACGTATTTTAAAAAAAGGGGGCAGATACGAAAACTTACATACTGAGAGCATTCGTTGACAGCATTCTTCGTAGTGCATGAGATGTCACAAGAGACAAGAGTCTGGTTGAATTTATGCGGGTCGTCTAAAATTAACGTTTATATACGACCTAGTTGTTGAATTCTCCATAGATGCTTGTATTCACCAGAGTATTGATATCGAGAGTGGCTCATTTAGCGAAATTGTACATCACTCTACGTGAAAATAATTGCTAATTAGAGCACATCATTATTGAATAAAATCAATGAAGGTGTGCTTTCGAGACTGTTGCTTGGTAATGTTTACAAGTTACAACTTACAACGACAGAAGATCTTAAAGAAATACTAATTGGTGCAAAAGTACAACTAACTAAAGGTCATTTCCAATAAGAACTCTATTTTTTAATACTTTTATCGTAAGTCGGGTCTAACGGATGTAAGGCTTGATATGCGATTTTTAATCATCAATGGCGTCTGTAGAAGGTCCTACTGATTATTTTAACACAAGAAACACTAATTTGGGTCGTTGGCGGATTCACTTAGCAAAAATTTTTTTGAAAAGTCGTTTTTTACCGAAATTAGGATCAATTTCGAGTTGCTCTACACCTCTACAGTTTACAGCCCAATCGGCAAACTCACGCCGGCTACGATGGTCCATTTGCTTCAGTTCTAGGGCCAGCATGATCTTATGAGTGTGTAAACCTTAGTCTTTTCGCAAAATACGCCAAGTTGCCGTTAAAAGGGCAAATTCCTAAAAACGAAGATCAATCGATAAATTTACACCTTCTGTACCGCCTCTTACATCACCAATATTCGCTTCAAATTAGAAAAAAATATTGTATTTTTGTTTCTATATCGTTATTTAAGTATTTTGGGATGCTGAATCCGAATTTCAACTTAGACACCTCGGAAAAGTGATGTGTTCTGAGAAAATAGAAATATGCGGAAAAACTGCTTTTTTAAAAATTAACTTAAACTTAAAACTTAAACTTAAAACTTAAAGTAAAACTTAAAATGTAAAACCAAAACGTGGGATAAAAAAATTTGGGCTTAGTGGGAACAAAAATAATTGGGCAAAGTTGGAGAAAAAAATTGGGCAGGTCAAAATTTGGGGGTATCAAGAAAAGAGCCCCACGTTGGGATTGAGAGTCTCATGCTCTACCGACTGAGCTAGCCGGACTGAGTAAGCGGGAAAATCGGTAGCTTACTTATTTTTCCTGGAGCGTCGCTCAGTCGGTTGAGGGGTAGGTTCGACGTCGGAATAAAAGTCACACATACCACAAATGAAAAATGTTTTATTGTAAACCCAAATAATAAATAAAATGTAATAATTACAAGCAATAAATGATATACTATACAAATTTACAGTAGCACGGGCAGGGAACAGGGGAAAAGTGACAAAGACGGCGGCTATATGGCTCTACGACGGCCCTTGCGGGCCACTACAAAGCAGTAGCCACTCGGGAGGGAATACGGCGGCTAGGAAAAATTCCACAGCGGCTCTTGCGAGCCACTACGAAATTCTAACCCCTCGGAAGGGATGTATTTGGTTGCCACACTTGGGACCACGGACAAGACGAGACTTAACACGGACTACTATGAAGACTCCGGATTCTTCCGGCGCACGGCTATTTATTAAATTTTCCCCTCCTTGGGAACCTTGGGAACAGCTAGCGTTGTGATTGAAAGAATGGGGATAGTATTGGCGGACGGGCTATCATCCACTAACTAATTATAATTATAAAAATGTAATTAGTGGCCTTTGGGAAAAATTAGGACGCGGGAAAAATGCGCTGTAAAAAGGGCATTCGAATGGTGTTTGTCTCGTCGTAATCGGGGAAAATTTGGGGACGAAAAAAAAAAAAAAAATTCAGGGCCAGTAATTAATAAAATTAATTATTTAATTTAATTTAATTATTTATTAAATTATTAGTTTATTAAAAATAAACTGCATTAAATTTTCTATAAATTGTTTTTAACTTTTTTATTACGGTTAGTACGGTTAGCACGGTTTAGGTGCTAGAGTGTGCTAAACTTTGCCACAAATTCCAAAATCGGTCAAGAATGAAGAAAATGAACTGAACATGTGTATAAGTAATTTAATTAAGTATTAACGAATTTAATTATTTTAAATTAAGATATTATGAAAATATAGCTCACCACTCACCACGAGAACTAAGAGAGCCTTGTTCTGGATTTAGCAGCTACGTAATACGATATACACGCTCGAGCACCTAAACCGCTAGCCCGATGAAAAAATCTAAGGAACATAATTTATGGGAAATTTTATGTAGTTTATTTTTTTATAAATTTATTTTTCTTAAAAAGTGCACAATTTTCAAGTTATAAGAGAAAATGTAAGGAAAAGCAGTTTCTTGACTGATTTTGGAATTTTTGTTAAGCTTTAACGCGCTCTAGCACCTAATCCGCTCGTCTGACCGAAGCAACTAGACTTAGTTCGCGGAAAATTTCATTAATTTATTGTTATATAAAAATAATTTTTTCTAAAAGTACGTAGTTTTAGACTTCTAAGCGATAAACTAAAAAAACAGTCTTATGGACGATTTTGGAATTATTAGATTTTAAAGCGATCTGTTGCCTAAACTATTCGTTTGTAGAAAAAACATAAAGAAATATAATTTGTAGGAAATTTTTTGTAATTTAGTTCAGTATAGAGGTAATCTTCTTTAAAAGTGCGTATTTTTTGAGTTATAAGGGAAAAACTAAGAAAAACCAGTTTTTTGCCGATTTTGCAATTCTTCTCAAATTTGAACGCGCTCTAGCGCCTAAACCCTTTGTCCGAAGAAAAAAATCTCAAGGAATATAATTTGTAGGAAATCTTATGTAGTTTAATTTTATATAAATCCATTTTTATCAAAAAGTTCTAAGCAAAAAACTAGGATAAAAGCTACAAAGAGCTTTGTTTTTGACTTAACTCCTACGTACGATATACAGTAATCTTAAACGCGCTCGAGCACCTAAACCGTTAGCCTGACGAAAAAAATTTGAGAAGCATAATTTATGGAAAATTTAATGTACTTCATTTTTGTATAAATGACTATTGTCTAAAAGTGTATAGTTTCCAAATTATAAGCAAAAAATTGAAAAACAACAGTTTTTTGACCCATTGGAGTTTGTGGCAAACTTTAGCACGCTTAGCACCTAAACCGTTTATTTAAAAAAAACATAAGAAACATTATTTGTAGAAGATTTAATGTAGTTTATTTTTGCGTAAAAGTAGTTTTCTCCAAAAATGCATAGTTTTCAAGTAATTAGCCAAAAACTGAAAAAAGAGCAGTTTTTCGCAATTTTCTTAGAACGCACCACTTTTTCGAGGTAGCAAAATTCTAATCCAGCATCCCAAAGTACATAAAGAACGACTGGAAAAAAAACTTTCCCGAATTTAGAAAGGACTCGATAAATAGAAAGACGCACAACTAGGTCGATTAAGTGGATCATAGTTTTCACGAAGTTCACGCCGCGTTGTGTGATAATTACCCACAACGTTGCGGAGGCGTCTTTTGCTATAATGAATTAATTGCCAGATTGTACTAAATACAAATTACATGAATGAGTTGTTTCTACTATGCTAAATATCGTTAACATGACATCTTAAAATCATATCGTCGCTATTGAAAGCCCAATCCTGTACCAGAGAACCGCCCAAACGGGACCAATCAATTTAAATTTATATAGAAAACATTTTCGACTTAAAATAAACTTAAAAGTGGGCTTAAAGTTTGTTTGAGTGTATAGAAAAATTGAGAAACACGAAACGAATTTTTTCACCTGTAAACTTACTACTTTATTTTATGTCTTCATTAATTTGCTCCAAGTGGCTGGAAAGGAAAGTTATGGAAAGTTTTTATTTATTAGTCTTAGTGGTTTGAAAAAGTAAAGTTTTTTTCTTTCTTTAATTTAACCTTTGTTCAAGGCTGTATTTTTTATTACGAAACATCCCTAAAAATATCGGTGCTAAAGTATAAGTTGGTGGAAATTTATGTTTTGTGCTTATTGCGCTCCAAAGTTTTAAAACATCGGCAACATCTTTAGCCGCCATATTTATGATGTTTATTTTATTGCGAGTTTGTACACTAATATTGAAATGCTACAAAGATAAAAGAAAAATTAAGCGTCTTTGTTTCTAAATAAATACTAATAAAGATAAATAGTATAAAAATTACCGAGTACATAAACGCGATGAACAGGAAAAGACTCGACGTTTGAGTTGTCAGGAAAATTGTAGAAAAATAATCATTAAATAGTGAATGTTCAATTGATCAGAAATGCATTATTGCCTCGTTTATAGCATTTGGAGTATAAAATGAATTTTCAGTTCGACCTAAAATACGAATTATATTCGATACATGCGGTAACGCAGTTTATAATAACTGTAAATTAAATAAATATTGAAATTAGTTCGGTTAATTGTTAATTTACATAATGGGATGGTGATCGTCAAATCTCCATCGTTTACCTACTATTCCTCCTGTGCTAATTTGCTAAAAGGTGGTTGTAGGTCCTCCAATCGACCGATCTCGAAACCACAAACTAAACGGAGCCATCGTTAATTTCGCACTTCTGCCCTTCTTTAATGGATTCATCTAACATTCTTATAGGACTTGGCTAACCAAGGTACCAAATTTAAACCCTTTTCAAGCACTTTTTCCAACTTGATGGTTTTGAAGGAGAAACAATCGAAGACGTAAAATTTTACGTCAAACATCGATTCGATTCAAAAAGCGCTTCAAAACTTGATTGTGTTTACATAGAGCCAATTTGTTTGTATAATAAGAGTTGGAAAAATTACATTTTGCACAAAAATCGTTTATTTAAAAGTTAAACGATTTTTATTATGAACAAAAATTGAAGGGTGGCTAAAATGGGAAAAATTGATGTCGCTGATGCGATGGGTTTTTAAAAACTATTATTTGTATAAATGCGTTGTTTAGGAAAGTGGGAAAAAAAGTTGAAACGTTTTCATTTTTGCAAAAAAATTGATGGTTATTGTGGTTACTATTTCCACCCTTAAATTTTACATGCGATTTATAAAGTTTAATATTCAACAAAATTTTGGTATAATTTAAAATAATTTTAATAGACTAGCAAACTGACGTTGCTTATTACAAAAGTTTCAAATAAATAATACACAGATAATTTGTTTAATATTTACCAATTTAAACTATTAAAACAAGTTTTGTGATTGAAATGTGAGAATGAGAGAATAAATGACTAATTAATAGATTTATTGATAAATTTCATAATTCAAATATACGGATTATTTATACTACCTATTGTTTTCTGCACTAATTGAAAATGGACTTTTTAACAAAAGGTTTTAATTAAAGCCTTCCAATTAATGCCAACTTATACCACAAAGCGTTAGGGTGTTTGTAATTTAACTTCGACTTGCTATGGACCTGCCCAACTTATTTGGACTGGAGTTTCGCACTACTCTATATTTATGAAAAATAAAATAAGTTTAATCCACGCTTAACATTAAGAAATGGCATCACACACCCATTTGTTGAAGTCGTCGTTATTTGACTTCTAAAAAAATTGTTTATTGCAAATATCGCGTAAACTATCCCTCGCAGTGAAAAAACGTTTTAACAAAAATTGCCCCTGACTTAACGCTTTACTAATTTGATCTTTTTTCATTTTTGCGTAGGTGCCAAGGTTAGGCCAGAAAATGGCTTGAAAGTCACGTGAAAGTTTGCTCTACTTCACAATAAGTTGGGAGACTGACTGAAACAATTGTTTATTGCAAATATCGTGTAAACTATCACTCGCAGTGAAAAAACGTTTTAACAAAACTTGCTCCTGACTTAACGCTTTACTAATTTGATCTCTACTCATTTTTGTGTAGATGCCAAGGCTAAGCCAGAAAATGGCCGGAAAGTCAGGTGAAAGTTTGCTATACTTCACAATAAGTTGGGGGACTGACTTCAAAAAATTGTTTATTGCAAATATCGTGTAAACTATTGCTAGCAGTGAAAAAACGTTTTAACAAAAATTGCTCCTGACTTAACGCTCTACTAATTTGATCTCTACTCATTTTTGTGTAGGTGCCAAGGTTAAGCCAGAAAATGGCCGGAAAGTCACGTGAAAGTTTGCTATACTTCACAATAAGTTGGGGGACTGACTTCAAAAAATTGTTTATTGCAAATATCGTGTAAACTATCACTCGCAGTGAAAAAACGTTTTAAAAAATATTGCTGCTGACTTAACGTTCTACTAATTTGATCTCTACTCATTTTTGTGTAGATGCCAAGGCTAAGCCAGAAAATGGCCGGAAAGTCAGGTGAAAGTTTGCTATACTTCACAATAAGTTGGGGGACTGACTTCAAAAAACTGTTTATTGCAAATATCGTGTAAACTATCACTCGCAGTGAAAAAACGTTTTAACAAAAATTGCTCCTGACTTAACGCTCTACTAATTTGATATCTTTTCATTTTTGTGTAGGTGCCAAGGTTAGGCCAGAAAATGGCCGAAAAGTCAGGTGAAAGTTTGCTATATTTCACAATAAGTTTGGGGGACTAACTTCGTAAAAATTGTTTATTGCAAATATCGTGTAAACTATCACTCGCAGTGAAAAAACGTTTTAACAAAAATTGCTGCTGACTTAACGTTCTACTAATATGATCTCTACTCATTTTTGTGTAGGTGCCAAGGTTAGGCAAGAAAATGGCTTGAAAGTCACGTGAAAGTTTGCTCTACTTCACAATAAGTTGGGAGACTGACTGAAACATTTGTTTATTGCAAATATCGTGTAAACTATCACTCGCAGTGAAAAAACGTTTTAACAAAAATTGCTCCTGACTTAACGCTCTACTAATTTGATCTTTTTTCATTTTTGTGTAGGTGCCAAGGTTAGGCCAAAAAATGGCCGAAAAGTCAGGTGAAAGTTTGCTATATTTCACAATAAGTTTGGGGGACTAACTTCGTAAAAATTGTTTATTGCAAATATCGTGTAAACTATCACTCGCAGTGAAAAAACGTTTTAACAAAAATTGCTGCTGACTTAACGTTCTACTAATATGATCTCTACTCATTTTTGTGTAGGTGCCAAGGTTAGGCAAGAAAATGGCTTGAAAGTCACGTGAAAGTTTGCTCTACTTCACAATAAGTTGGGAGATTGACTGAAACAATTGTTTATTGCAAATATCGTGTAAACTATCACTCGCAGTGAAAAAACGTTTTAACAAAAATTGCTCCTGACTTAACGCTCTACTAATTTGATATATTTTCATTTTTGTGTAGGTGCCAAGGTTAGGCCAAAAAATGGCCGAAAAGTCAGGTGAAAGTTTGCTATATTTCACAATAAGTTTGGGGGACTAACTTCGTAAAAATTGTTTATTGCAAATATCGTGTAAACTATCACTCGCAGTGAAAAAACGTTTTAACAAAAATTGCTGCTGACTTAACGTTCTACTAATATGATCTCTACTCATTTTTGTGTAGGTGCCAAGGTTAGGCAAGAAAATGGCTTGAAAGTCATGTGAAAGTTTGCTCTACTTCACAATAAGTTGGGAGATTGACTGAAACAATTGTTTATTGCAAATATCGTGTAAACTATCACTCGCAGTGAAAAAACGTTTTAACAAAAATTGCTCCTGACTTAACGCTCTACTAATTTGATATATTTTCATTTTTGTGTAGGTGCCAAGGTTAGGCCAAAAAATGGCCGAAAAGTCAGGTGAAAGTTTGCTATATTTCACAATAAGTTTGGGGGACTAACTTCGTAAAAATTGTTTATTGCAAATATCGTGTAAACTATCACTCGCAGTGAAAAAACGTTTTAACAAAAATTGCTGCTGACTTAACGCTCTACTAATATGATTTCTACTCATTTTTGTGTAGATGCCACGGTTAAGCCAAAAAAAGGCCGGAAAGTCGCCTGAAAGTTACAGGAGGTTTTCTATACTTCACAATACTTAACAAAAATTGCTCCTGACTTTTTCAGGCCAGTTTTCCGGACTTACCTTTGCACCAACAGAAAAATTTGTAAGAACCCAATTTGTAGAAAATTAAACGAGGGCCTAGTTCTGTTAAAAAATTTTTCATAAATCATGACCATCTCTACTCAACCTTAATACTTTTACAATAAAAATCTGAATTTTCAGGACACTCGACGATTGACAGTTTGTGTACAGTGTACTATCTACGTCTTTTCATGAGGCTTTTTATACTTCACAATAAGTTGCAGGACTGAAATTTTCAGGAGTAGTTACGTACGGTTACATAATATACAATATACAGGCGAAAATTTCCAACGTAATAAATCTTCCTGAGGCGATGAAAAGTGGTTTCGAACTACATAAGACGCTGATGTAGTGACCTCTTGAAATGAACCCTCTATTCCCAATAATTGCCTTAGGAACAAATGTAGTCTGGGGCAAAACTTTCGTTTTTGAAACTTTGAGCTTGTAGGACACGAATACGGTTCTCTTTACAACGACCCATTGGGCACGCAGTATACGTTTTTCAATGGTTGAAATTATTAGGTACTCGTCGTTTATAGTTAAAAATTCATGTTAAAGTAGGTAATTACTAAATACACCCTTATATCAATTTATTCAAGTCTATGGGAAACCATTTAATTATATTTACAAAGAGAAAATTTACGAGGAAAATTAGTTATAATAGAAAATTTCATGAATGTTTTATAAATCTCCAAAGTAGTTTTAGAATTCACATTCCTCAACATGTGATGTATTAAAATAGAACAGTTCTGCCCTTCTGTTTTCTAATCGAATGTGAGTTTAGCAATTAACTAAGCAAACTTAGATTGCCGTAAGATGTTTATTTCTCCTTGGATAAACTTACTCGGAGGAAAGTATAAGATGGAAAGGTTGTGCGATCGGAATTTTAATTTTTAAATTGGAAAAATAATTGATATTTCGAACGGACTAAACGAATTTTAGTTTCTCGTGACGGACATTTAAAATGATTCTTTTATAACTCGTATAAGAGTCAACTTACTGTTCGATGTTTGTTATAAACGATCGGTTGTAGTCGTAGCAGTTATTTTTCATCCAGTTTGTTGATTTTGCTCATCCCAATTTTAAGGAGGACCCCCAGTACCTCAAATTCGTTTTATTTGCTTTATTTTTCCACCGACTTTTAACAGAAATGTGCACTTCATTTTGGAAACTGTGCTATCTATGTATCTATACCCTGAACCTGCCTTTCTTACTTCTAGGTCACAATAATCTTCTTCTACCTTTAGTAAATACCTTTCCATTAGTCAGGCGAAGTGACTCTAGCCACCAACAAATCGAGTAGTGAGTTTAGAGCCTTGAATATTCCGCCGTCGAGGGCCCAGTTGAGCGTTTTCGTTAGAATCTAATTTTCCGAAAAATACGTAGCGTAATATCTTTACATGGAAATTCTTAAAAGCACAGTCTAACTAAAAAAACGTATTTCATTTATGCTACAACGACATTCCATTTCTCGAAGTACAGAAAATGTTAATATTATACAAATATTTTTAATAACTTCGATATGAGTTTCCAAATAAAGCACAATATACGATATGGGGGTGGATAATTTTTAAATTAAAAGTTTGTGTGTAAATTCTCGTTTGCTCTTTGAAAAAACAAATTAGAGCGCTCTCATTGAGCTCTCTTATTTTTTCGGTCTCAAATTTCCGTATTACAATATATCTAAAAAAATTCAAAAAGGCAAATCCGATCAGTTTTTTCACAAAACAATTCATCTGGCGTATTTATACACCGAAGTTTTTATATATTTTTTTTAGTTTCGGTTTCGTATTACACGCGAACGCGAAAATTTGTTGGTTAACTTTATTTATTGTGAGGAACGCAGCATAAAATGAGTTTATGTTTGAATACACCGAGGATTAAAGTTGCTTGATTAAATTTAAACTAGTAACCAAATTGTGTTTGTAATATATATCTAATCAGACCTTCGACATTAGAATTCAATTATCCAGCAGAAAAAAAGGCCCACAAAAGCCAGTTATAAATTACAATAATGTTCATTTCATTATACATCTCTGTAGTTTCTTTGTGTGCAATGCTTTAATTATTTAATAGTAAAAAATTTCGTGCGAGTTGGAGTTGATTGTTCAATTTATATTTGAGGTCGTTAGGTGAAGGAAAATAACTCGATAGGTAGTTCAATGTTACACAATATAAAATCGAATACTACAAGTAATAAGCTACCCGACGTACCCGAAGGCTTAGATAGATAGTGTCTTCTCAGTTACTTGTGATTTTTAATAAAAATTATACAATTGTTTTAAGGTGTCAAATTCCCCATAAAATTCTTTTTGGGGTTGGTTGGTTGGGTTGTATACTCTAAACTTGAAATAATAATAGAACACTATTTATTATCTTAACTCTTAACAAAAGAGTTACAATTTTTGAAAGTGCTAAATAAATACGTAAAATTTAAATTTGTAACAGTAATGTTGAAAAAATGCAAGGTGTGTTGCCTAACCTGCAGATTTAAGATTTCTGACTTATCTTTGGTAATGAGTAATGACAAATGACCATTTCAATTGCAATTCTTGTGATTACTCGTAACGAAATTTTATACTTTTATGATTATCACAATTATGGTAACGCCTTATTGAGTTTATTTTCTAAAGATTCCTTGCCATTTTGACTTTTTCGGTGGCGTCTACTTTGAAAAAGTAGTAAGTAGATAATACGATTTAAAAAAAAGTTTTTGATTTAATTTCTCGACGTTTGTAGTCCCCTTGAATCCAAAAATGTAAAAAATTGTCGGAAAAGTCTGTCAAGGTGTGTGTCTGTGTGTAATGTCTTAAAACAAAAACGACTGAGGCGATTTTGATGAAATTTGGTTACAACCACTTAAAATAAATTTTGTCGACAAAATAAGCTTTTAAATGAAATCGATGCAGGATGGCTTAAAATAAGGGCCTCATTTTAGTGGAATTTGGGAAAATCCAAAATATAAAAACGGGAATATAGGACTTTAGTTTTGATATACTTGGTCGATTTTGATACTAAGCACCTTATATTTTAATTGGTTCACGAAACTTTCGTCTCACATTTTCGAAATGTCCCTAACCATTTTGCTTGACGCCCTGTGCCTTATTAGCCGCGACCATTAGGTAAACCAAAAAAACGTTGGCAAGCCACTCCTGTAGCTTTACCGTATATTATGTATGAACGTAAGTGCGCTAGAAAAACAAAACTGAACGATTTGAAAATTAATCAAACAAAACTAATTTAAAAAGCGAACGTAAATTAATGTGATTGTTATATCAAACCACGAACCGTGACTAATACAAATTAATTCAAATTTGTATTACTATTTTTACTTAATTACTTAACGACTTTTGTACGGTTTATTGTTAGTAGTTCAATATTTAGAGCTGGAAATTGATTTTAGTCTATTTTTAAATGAAATAATCAATAAGCGGGAGTCAATAAGTCACTCGGATAATTAAATATTTATATCAATTATTATGGCTACAATTGAAATAGCCTGGGAAATGCACATATAGGAAATTTGAAATTTACGATAAATATCATCTTTTCCAAACGGAACTAGTTGATTGCTCTTGTTAAAATTTCACAGTGGCACACACTATGGCCTCAGCTGTGTTTCTGAATGCTTTTTATCTTCGAAGTGCGTTAATTGATTTTTAGCTAAATTAAATTTCAAATGTCTGATTAACCCGCTATAGCTTGAGAGTCAATTATTAAATAATTTATGAGCAACGAGATACTAAACTTTTGCCCTAATATTTATACGTCTGGACGTAAAACATAAACTCATAGTTTAAATTTTTAATTCGTCTCCAATTTACAACATTTCAAATATACGAAATTGAGTTTGTTTAATGTATTAAACGTCTACAGTTTGAAACTTTAAGTAGGTAGGTACACGAAATAGAAAAAAAAATACTAAAGTGGATTCGTTTCAATAAGTTTTGGTTTTGCATATTAAATTAGAGAACCTATGGCGTCCTGTAGTTATCTATTTAAAATTACTCAATTTAAGCACTGAGTAGTTAGCCCATTGCTGCCTCCAGACATCGCACATCTTACAATTAAGGGGCTATTTTCGGAGTGGTGGGCTTTACAATTTTCGTAATTTTAAAAACACTATCTGAAACCCACGACTCCATAGACCAATTTAAAAATTTAAAAAACTAAATCCGCAATAGAAATAGAGGGGTCTATTGTTAGAGCACTTCATTGGGGCAATTGGCGCGCTTAAGTCCCCTACACACGACCTGATTTGGTCAGGCGGTCGGGCCGATTTGGTCAGATCAGGTAGAATATCAGGTCGTGTGTAGGCTTGTCGTCTGACATTTATTGTGTCGGGTCGTCGGGTGTTGTCAGATGGCCCGTTCACCTGACTACCCAACCGCCTGAACAAATCAGGTCGTGTGGAGCGTTGCCAGACGATTTGGCGTGTAGGCAACACCTGATTTGGTCGGACCGACTGTCAGGCCGACCGCGTCAAGTCGTATGTAGGGGACTTTTCTCTGGGCTCAAACCTCTAGTCCATTTCTCATGACTTTATCCACGCCTCCATAGACCAATTTAAAAATTTAATAAACAACGAAATCCGCAATAAAGGTGTCTTGTACACTAACGGATTTTACCACATTGCGTCAATTTGCGCGCCTACTCTGGGCTCAAACCTCTACTCTCTCTACTCTATTTATTATGACTTTATCCACGCCTCCATAGACCAATTCAAAAATTTCAAAAATTACGAAATCCGCAATAGAGGTGTCTATTAATAGTACACCAACGGAATTTACCACATTGCGCCAATTGGCACGGCTACTCTGGGCTCAAACCTCTAGTCTATTTATCATGACTTTATCCACGCCTCCATAGACCATTTCAAAAATTTCAAAAATTACTAAATCCGCAATAGAAGTGTCTACTAATAGTACACCAACAGAATTTACCACATTGCGCCAATTGGCGCGCCTACTCAGGGCTCAAACCTATAGTCTATTTATCATGACTTTATCCATGCCTCCATAAATCATTTCAAAAATTTAAAAAACTACGAAATCCGCAATAAAGGTGTCTATTAATTGTACACCAACGGATTTTACCACATTGCGCCAATTGGCACGCCTACTCTGGGCTCAAACCTCTTATTTATCATGACTTTATCCATGCCTCCATAAATCATTTCAAAAATTTAAAAAACTACGAAATCCGCAATAAAGGTGTCTATTAATTGTACACCAACGGAATTTACCACATTGCGCCAATTGGCACGCCTACTCTGGGCTCAAACCTCTAGTTTATTTATCATGACTTTATCCACGCCTCCATAGACCATTTCAAAAATTTCAAAAATTACTAAATCCGCAATAGAAGTGTCTACTAATAGTACACCAACAGAATTTACCACATTGCGCCAATTGGCGCGCCTACTCAGGGCTCAAACCTATAGTCTATTTATCATGACTTTATCCATGCCTCCATAAATCATTTCAAAAATTTAAAAAACTACGAAATCCGCAATAAAGGTGTCTATTAATTGTACACCAACGGATTTTACCACATTGCGCCAATTGGCGCGCCTACTCTGGGCTCAAGCCTCTAGTCTATTTATCATGACTTTGGCCACGCTTCCATAGACCATTTCAGAAATTTAAAAAACTACGAAATCCGCAATAGTGGTGTCTATTAATTGTACACCAACGGATTTTACCACATTGCGCCAATTGGCGCGCCTACTCTGGGCTCAAGCCTCTAGTCTATTTATCATGACTTTGGCCACGCATCCATAGACCATTTCAAAAATTTCAAAAATTACGAAATCCGCAATAGAAGTGTCTACTAATAGTACACCAACAGAATTTACCACATTGCGCCAATTGGCGCGCCTACTCAGGGCTCAAACCTCTAGTCTATTTATCATGACTTTATCCATGCCTCCATAAATCATTTCAAAAATTTAAAAAACTACTAAATCCGCAATAGAGGTGTCTATTAATTGTACACCAACGGATTTTACCACATTGCGCCAATTTGCGCGCCTACTCTGGGCTCAAGCCTCTAGTCTATTTATTATGACTTTGGCCACGCCTCCATAGACCATTTCAGAAATTTAATAAGCCACGAAATCCGCAATAGAGGTGTCTATTAATTGTACACCAACGGATTTTACCACATTGCGCCAATTGGCGCGCCTACTCTGGGCTCAAGCCTCTAGTCTATTTATTATGACTTTGGCCACGCCTCCATAGACCATTTCAGAAATTTAATAAGCCACGAAATCCGCAATAGAGGTGTCTATTAATTGTACACCAACGGATTTTACCACATTGCGCCAATTGGCGCGCCTACTCTGGGCTCAAGCCTCTAGTCTATTTATTATGACTTTGGCCACGCCTCCATAGACCATTTCAGAAATTTAATAAGCCACGAAATCCGCAATAGAGGTGTCTATTAATAGTACACCAACGGAATTTACCACATTGCGCCAATTGGCACGCCTACTCTGGGCTCAAACCTCTAGTCTATTTATCATGACTTTATCCACGCCTCCATAGACCATTTCAAAAATTTCAAAAATTACTAAATCCGCAATAGAAGTGTCTACTAATAGTACACCAACAGAATTTACCACATTGCGCCAATTGGCGCGCCTACTCAGGGCTCAAACCTATAGTCTATTTATCATGACTTTATCCATGCCTCCATAAATCATTTCAAAAATTTAAAAAACTACGAAATCCGCAATAAAGGTGTCTATTAATTGTACACCAACGGATTTTACCACATTGCGCCAATTGGCGCGCCTACTCTGGGCTCAAGCCTCTAGTCTATTTATCATGACTTTGGCCACGCTTCCATAGACCATTTCAGAAATTTAAAAAACTACGAAATCCGCAATAGTGGTGTCTATTAATTGTACACCAACGGATTTTACCACATTGCGCCAATTGGCGCGCCTACTCTGGGCTCAAGCCTCTAGTCTATTTATCATGACTTTGGCCACGCATCCATAGACCATTTCAAAAATTTCAAAAATTACGAAATCCGCAATAGAAGTGTCTACTAATAGTACACCAACAGAATTTACCACATTGCGCCAATTGGCGCGCCTACTCAGGGCTCAAACCTCTAGTCTATTTATCATGACTTTATCCATGCCTCCATAAATCATTTCAAAAATTTAAAAAACTACTAAATCCGCAATAGAGGTGTCTATTAATTGTACACCAACGGATTTTACCACATTGCGCCAATTGGCGCGCTTACTCTGGGCTCAAGCCTCTAGTCTATTTATTATGACTTTGGCCACGCCTCCATAGACCATTTCAGAAATTTAATAAGCCACGAAATCCGCAATAGAGGTGTCTATTAATTGTACACCAACGGATTTTACCACATTGCGCCAATTGGCGCGCCTACTCTGGGCTCAAGCCTCTAGTCTATTTATTATGACTTTGGCCACGCCTCCATAGACCATTTCAGAAATTTAATAAGCCACGAAATCCGCAATAGAGGTGTCTATTAATTGTACACCAACGGATTTTACCACATTGCGCCAATTGGCGCGCCTACTCTGGGCTCAAGCCTCTAGTCTATTTATTATGACTTTGGCCACGCCTCCATAGACCATTTCAGAAATTTAATAAGCCACGAAATCCGCAATAGAGGTGTCTATTAATAGTACACCAACGGAATTTACCACATTGCGCCAATTGGCACGCCTACTCTGGGCTCAAACCTCTAGTCTATTTATCATGACTTTATCCACGCCTCCATAGACCATTTCAAAAATTTCAAAAATTACTAAATCCGCAATAGAAGTGTCTACTAATAGTACACCAACAGAATTTACCACATTGCGCCAATTGGCGCGCCTACTCAGGGCTCAAACCTATAGTCTATTTATCATGACTTTATCCATGCCTCCATAAATCATTTCAAAAATTTAAAAAACTACGAAATCCGCAATAAAGGTGTCTATTAATTGTACACCAACGGATTTTACCACATTGCGCCAATTGGCACGCCTACTCTGGGCTCAAACCTCTTATTTATCATGACTTTATCCATGCCTCCATAAATCATTTCAAAAATTTAAAAAACTACGAAATCCGCAATAAAGGTGTCTATTAATTGTACACCAACGGAATTTACCACATTGCGCCAATTGGCACGCCTACTCTGGGCTCAAACCTCTAGTTTATTTATCATGACTTTATCCACGCCTCCATAGACCATTTCAAAAATTTCAAAAATTACTAAATCCGCAATAGAAGTGTCTACTAATAGTACACCAACAGAATTTACCACATTGCGCCAATTGGCGCGCCTACTCAGGGCTCAAACCTATAGTCTATTTATCATGACTTTATCCATGCCTCCATAAATCATTTCAAAAATTTAAAAAACTACGAAATCCGCAATAAAGGTGTCTATTAATTGTACACCAACGGATTTTACCACATTGCGCCAATTGGCGCGCCTACTCTGGGCTCAAGCCTCTAGTCTATTTATCATGACTTTGGCCACGCTTCCATAGACCATTTCAGAAATTTAAAAAACTACGAAATCCGCAATAGAGGTGTCTATTAATTGTACACCAACGGATTTTACCACATTGCGCCAATTGGCGCGCCTACTCTGGGCTCAAGCCTCTAGTCTATTTATCATGACTTTGGCCACGCATCCATAGACCATTTCAAAAATTTCAAAAATTACGAAATCCGCAATAGAAGTGTCTACTAATAGTACACCAACGGATTTTACCACATTGCGCCAATTGGCGCGCCTACTCTGGGCTCAAGCCTCTAGTCTATTTATTATGACTTTGGCCACGCCTCCATAGACCATTTCAGAAATTTAATAAGCCACGAAATCCGCAATAGAGGTGTCTATTAATAGTACACCAACGGAATTTACCACATTGCGCCAATTGGCACGCCTACTCTGGGCTCAAACCTCTAGTCTATTTATCATGACTTTATCCACGCCTCCATAGACCATTTCAAAAATTTCAAAAATTACTAAATCCGCAATAGAAGTGTCTACTAATAGTACACCAACAGAATTTACCACATTGCGCCAATTGGCGCGCCTACTCAGGGCTCAAACCTATAGTCTATTTATCATGACTTTATCCATGCCTCCATAAATCATTTCAAAAATTTAAAAAACTACGAAATCCGCAATAAAGGTGTCTATTAATTGTACACCAACGGAATTTACCACATTGCGCCAATTGGCACGCCTACTCTGGGCTCAAACCTCTAGTTTATTTATCATGACTTTATCCACGCCTCCATAGACCATTTCAAAAATTTCAAAAATTACTAAATCCGCAATAGAAGTGTCTACTAATAGTACACCAACAGAATTTACCACATTGCGCCAATTGGCGCGCCTACTCAGGGCTCAAACCTATAGTCTATTTATCATGACTTTATCCATGCCTCCATAAATCATTTCAAAAATTTAAAAAACTACGAAATCCGCAATAAAGGTGTCTATTAATTGTACACCAACGGATTTTACCACATTGCGCCAATTGGCGCGCCTACTCTGGGCTCAAGCCTCTAGTCTATTTATCATGACTTTGGCCACGCTTCCATAGACCATTTCAGAAATTTAAAAAACTACGAAATCCGCAATAGAGGTGTCTATTAATTGTACACCAACGGATTTTACCACATTGCGCCAATTGGCGCGCCTACTCTGGGCTCAAGCCTCTAGTCTATTTATCATGACTTTGGCCACGCATCCATAGACCATTTCAAAAATTTCAAAAATTACGAAATCCGCAATAGAAGTGTCTACTAATAGTACACCAACAGAATTTACCACATTGCGCCAATTGGCGCGCCTACTCAGGGCTCAAACCTCTAGTCTATTTATCATGACTTTATCCATGCCTCCATAAATCATTTCAAAAATTTAAAAAACTACTAAATCCGCAATAGAGGTGTCTATTAATTGTACACCAACGGATTTTACCACATTGCGCCAATTGGCGCGCCTACTCTGGGCTCAAGCCTCTAGTCTATTTATTATGACTTTGGCCACGCCTCCATAGACCATTTCAGAAATTTAATAAGCCACGAAATCTGCAATACAGGTGTCTATTAATTGTACACCAACGGATTTTACCACATTGCGCCAATTGGCGCGCCTACTCTGGGCTCAAGCCTCTAGTCTATTTATTATGACTTTGGCCACGCCTCCATAGACCATTTCAGAAATTTAATAAGCCACGAAATCCGCAATAGAGGTGTCTATTAATTGTACACCAACGGATTTTACCACATTGCGCCAATTGGCGCGCCTACTCTGGGCTCAAGCCTCTAGTCTATTTATTATGACTTTGGCCACGCCTCCATAGACCATTTCAGAAATTTAATAAGCCACGAAATCCGCAATAGAGGTGTCTATTAATTGTACACCAACGGATTTTACCACATTGCGCCAATTGGTGCGCCTACTCTTGGCTCAAGCCTCTAGTCTATTTTTCATGACTTTATCCACGCCTCCATAGACCAATTCAAAAATTTAATAAGCCACGAAATCCGCAATAGAGGTGTCTATTGTAGGCCAACTGATTCTACCACTTTGGGCCAATTGGTGGGCCTACTCTGGACTCAAACTTCTAGCGTTGCTTCTAGCCTATTTATCATGACTTTACAAGTCAAAGTTCAGTCACTCTATCTAAAGTTGGTTAAAAGTTACGAAACCTACCCCCACCCCCGATGGAATCACCAATTATTTTACATTAAATTGGATGCTCCGTCTGGAAGACTACATTTAGGAATTTTCTCCGAAAACAAACTTTTAATTGAGTTAAAAAAGTTTTTAGCCACCTCTTTAAAAACTGTTTTTACCTCCCCATTCTTGCGTTTTAGTAAACCATAAAGATTTTTTAATTGAATTTTTCACAACATGAAATTAATATACCCAGACTAATTAATTTTTCGAGTGCACGAAAATTAACGAATTTGTTGAAAATCGCCGATGAGTGTCTCCTCAAACAATTACAATAATTGTTGTATTGTGTAGGTAACGTGTTAATTATTGGTGATTTATCAATTTAAAAAGTTAAAAACATCCTGATTAATTCCTACCAACAAGTCTGATGAAGTGACGAATAATAACACGGTGACCTTGTTGTTAGTATAAAATCATCGCATCTCGTCTAAGGCCCTCGATTATTTGTTCGTCGCCGTCGAGTTGTTGTGTAATTAAAAATTGTAATTGAGGCGTCTCGTAGTGTAAGTAGGTCGATTGGAATGAAATTAGAGTAAAATAAATTTTTTTGCAGCTCAAAATGAAGGGTTTGTTTATTTTAACCGTCGTTTGCGTCCTCGTATACAACGCTAGCGCCGGTCCTTGCGACGAAAAAACGCCGCCGTGTCAATGTAAAGTTGGTAAAGGATCGTGGTCCGGAAAAGCCGATAATTGTCATTACGTGTGTAAAGATGGAGAAGTCTTGTTGAGCTGTGAGCAAGCCGAACATGAGTACGAACGTCAACATCCGAAACAATAATTTGTTGCACCGCTCTGCGTCCTTTATTATGTTCGAATAAGTTCACTAATTAAAATGTTGATTAAACAGAGTTTTCGTTTAATTATCAGGTATCAATTACAAATTAATGGCATTGGAATAGAAAAATCTTTTGTTTAATTAAAGTGCATGTTTGAATTTCAAATATATAATGACCTTTATTTTAATTGGTTTATTAAAATATCAATATCATGTATAGCTAAGGTATGATTTAGTGTAATGTTGCACAATATAGTTAACATACATTGTTAGACTAATACGTACAACGAACACAAAATTAATCGAAGTTAAATTGAAAGAGGAAATTTCCATGTTGCCCAGAATTATTTTTGAGTAGACTAGTTTAATTATTTAACTCCAAAATATTTTGAGATAGTTTCGAAGGCTCTATTAAACTTCAAATTGCAAAGATGCGTTTTAAATATTGAAAAACAACTTTTGGATGGCTCGGGTGGTTCCACAGAGCCACAGACGGACTTTACCACTTTGCGGACGTATCAAAGGGTCCACTCGTAGTCCTGTGGTCTCGGAAAAGACTACAAGTCTGTTCGTACGGATCCTTTATAATTCACCAGTTCCAAATCATCATGAAAGTTGTTCTCCTTCGTTTAGCCTTTATAAGTGGGATCTTCCCAAACGTCTGTCTATGTCTATAGCATGTGGGATGGTACTCAGAAGGTTGTCTGCCTATTGCCGTCCTCGAGTGTTTTTGGCTAAAATTTATCGGTAATTTGCCTTTCACATCATGATGCATGGTCCTTTTGCAAGAAGTCGTACCTTCCCAAACCTCTTTATTTAATCAAATCCCTCTTGTTGTCTGTTTTCTGGATATTTTGCCAACAACAACGCGCCGATGAAGCTACGGATTTGCCGCCTGAGTCACTGAAATTAGTGAAAATAATTTTAAGCAAATTTTGGGCCTTAACTAAATATTATTACTTAAAAAAGTTAATGAGTGTGATCTTTAGAAGTCCTTTTAACGTCTAGAGCCTAGAGCGTCTACCGGAGTAGTGGTATCAGGTTCCAGATCACTTTCAGTGAGTTTTTCGGTAGTAAATACACAAAAAATAGAAAATTACGAGACGAGTGGTTTATGGAGAATAAAAACTTAAAGTATCCGCAGTAATTAATTTCGAAATTTTAATTTCATCGATTCTTAAAAAATTAATTTGGTGCGATCTAAAGAGTTTTTAATTAAATATCGAGTCCGATAATTAATTTTTTAATTATTTAAATATTAAGTTCTTTTTTAATATTTAAAAAAAAATTTGGAAGGTATAATAATTTTTCGTTTTTCTAATAATGAATTTATGCGCGAAAGAGGAATCTCAAATGGACGCTTAATTTGACACTATTAAAAAATATAATTTAATTAAAGAGCTTAGTCGACCCAATAAAATGAAAGGGGATTAATTAATTTATTGGTGTTATAACTTGACTTTATCGTCAAAAATATGTAAAAATTGTTAATAAAAGGAATTACAACTAGCGGCCAAATTTATATTTAAGTTCTCGGGCGTGCAAAGTATTTCGTTCAACCGCCTGGGAGTATTATTTTAAATTAATCGCTCTGCCCAGTTTGGAATTCTCTAGTGTCCAGTCTTCTCGCAAAGTCTATTCTACATGTAGAGTACCTTTTTGGACGCTTATAATATTTACAAGCTTGGGTCCCATTTATGGGACCCTTCATTGTTGGAAAATAAATTTTTTTTCGCCGGTTCTATTTTATCGGCCCCATGAGTCTTCGAGAGTCGTCTTGAGGAAGGTTTTTGTGGTGATACCTCATCCACGTAATTTAGGCGTTTAAGCCAAGACCGTCGACGCATAACAAAATTCGCTTCACGAGAATCGGTAACGCTCAGGAAGACGCAGAATTGCCCAAAATAATTATGCGTGGCTAGCCGTTCATTTGTTTATCTCTTCTCTAGATATTTTGTCTTCTATCTTCTAACTTTTGCGATTTAAATATGTGCAAGAAAGCAGCCAACTACGTTAGTAAGAAGACGAAAATACTCCCTAACTATTACTAAGGCCCGAGGCTATTTAATTTAAATTTCATGCCCAACTTGGACCACCTCATTTAAGTTCGTGTTTAATTGAACAGTCGGAAATGAATTTGCTAATTTCCTTCGAAAAAAGCGCTTTTGTTAAAATTTAATCTTTTAAGAGGTAGGGGTCGACCGTACTTAGGTCAGGTTGTTTACTTACAACTCATTATTGTGAGTAGTGACCGATAGTTCCTAGTAATATTTGCATATAAATCGAAGAGCTAATTTTTGAACTTTTGCTTATTTGCGCGTTATTTTAATGAACGTGCTCCCGCAACGGCTCTGAGCGCGGACAAGCTGTTCTCTTTACAAATCTCAAAGTCGTAAATCGGCGGGTAGCAAAAAAATTCACGATCCGCAAACCTTTTACGGCCTCATTCTTTGGACAAAATTTAATTAATAATTAATTAATAAACAACAAGCGGTAGTAGTATCTGACCGTCCAACTGCATACGAAATGGAGCCGATTTAAGTGATTTTTTAGCCCGTAGTAGGCCGCGAATTTAAATTACAACTCCGGCCCACTTACGAAGTTTTGCCTCAACTCGACTTTATTAGTTTCTACATAATTAACGTCAAGATTGAAGCGAATTCGGCTTTGTCAAAATTATGTCACTGCTTTTGAATTTAACGAGCAAGGAAAGGAAAAGTTTGCTACCTTTGAAAATAAATAATTTACTACGTACTACCTGTTCCGTGCACTTATATTTTATGTAAAACAAAGGAAAACGCAAATTGCATGGAATATGTAAGTCTTATTTTGAGTTACGTAAACTTTTACGGACACTCAACTTCACTTGTGACGACGTCCTATTAACTTCTACGAGAAGTTCAAGTTAAGCTTTTCTTTTAACGGCGTAGGTGTGATGTTTTGTTGTTCAAAAAGATTTTTTTTTAATTTCAGACAATAACTTTTCATGAAACTTAAGAGGCGAACGTATTTTATCGAAAAAATCGAAGACCAACTTATTGTGGCTGTGAATAATCCATTAATCGAGTATCGCATCGTTTCGTTCGTTTGGGTGGTCAAAAGAGCAGTTCATTATGTGTAAAGTTTTTTGAGTGTAATTATTGTCTTTGTGTTAAATTGTGTCGTTTTGTGTGTTACGTGATAGTGCTTTTACAATAACGAGGAAATATACAACACACTGCTAAGGTACACAAACAGGAAATATTATGTTGTATTAATGTTGCCTGATTGTCGCGCCCCTTTCAACTTCCATTGTTGACAAGATGTGTAAGTAGACAATGCTTGTTACTTTTCTATTAAAACTTACGTGTAAGTGCAAAAACTTTTTTTTTCTTATTTTCAACAACAACCCTTTTGGTACTCCTTAAAAACATCCAACACCACACCCACTAAGGCACAGTTAAAAAAAATTTACTAAAACGCCCTTCCTTCATTGATGGCCAAACTTTTCTTGAAGAAAGTCGCTATTTGTGAAAAAAGTGTATCGCGAAATTACAGTCTGCTCTAAATTCAAACTATATACCTGTGTAAGTCAATAAAAAGTTTTTATACTTGTCACGTAAGGTCCTTTTGTCTATCTGCCGCTTAAACTTAGAATATAAAATTTTATGCATCGAAACTGCTTGGTTTCACACATACACAACTGCATACGTAATGAATGAATAATTTAATATTAAATATTAATAATATTTAATTCCAATTTCTTACAAATTGCAACTCTTGTAAAACGTCATTGTAAGATTACATTCAGTCCATTCATTACAAATTGAATGTGTAATTTCGCATGAATAGTTGAGTGAACTTGCAGTTAATATGCACGAATTAAGCTCTAGGTAATAGGTTTATTGTTACAATGTTGTATGTTTGTTTGTTTATCTCCACAGAGGGTACATAGTTCAGAAAGTTACTACAAAAGCTTTTGCTAGCACTAGAACAGATTTTCAATTATTCGTTTTTAGTTTATATATAGGAACTCCATTTTAACCACTAAAATTAAATCGGCTTTTCAAACAACATAGTGCAAAATTTTGTTTTGAATTCAGTTTCTTGTAAGAATTGAACTGTTTAAAACCTTTAATTGGAGCGTTCTTTGGGAGGCAGAAGTTTCATAAAATCAAAAATTATATTTGTCTTTTTTCACCCACATAACAATCGTTTTCAACTGTTGACGCTGAGAAATTCGATGCGCGAGAAGCGAGAGCAGTAAGGGAAGTGCACCGTGCACTATTGAAAACTTTCAGTTTTCAATACTTCAACAACTTTGCCAAAGCACTTTAAATAAAAAACTTCTTGTGAAGTATCCAATTCTTTCAGTCTTCATATCTTACATCATTTCTTATTGAAAATATTTTTTACATGCCCTATAAAAGTCTGGAAGGCAGGGAACACTTTTACTAAAAATAAAATTGCAAATCAGGAATTAAACTGACCGTGTGCCTGTTAAGTGACGGCATTAACTTGTGGGGGGTTCAAGAAAGGTGGATTTTGGCTCTTTTTCGTTTTTTCAAATATTACTCGAAAACTATGCACTTTACAAAAAAAGTTTTTTATACAAAATTAAAGTACATTAAATTTTCTACAAATAGTGTACTTTTAGTGTTTTTTCTAAGTTGAACGGTTTAGGAGCTAGCGCGCGTTAAAAAATTTTGTATAAAAGCAGTTTTTTGCCGATTTTGGAAGTTTTTTTTAAACTTTAACGAGCGCTAGCGCTTAAATTGTGGATTTGAGGAAGACACTTACCAAATATCATTTGTAGCAAATTTATTTTACTTTATTTTTTTGTAGAAAAACTTTTTTAGAAAGTGCGTAGTTTTCAAGTTATAAGCAAAAAATCGAAAAAAGAGCCAAAATCAACATTCTCGAGCACCTCCGTGTGTTATCGACTCTCGCTCGCTCGTTCTGAGAAAGTCACCCATCAAACTTCAAAGGGGTTTACCTCACGAAGGCTGTGTTTAAAACCGTCTGTCACAATAAATATATATAAAACCTACACTCAAAATGTAATGTTTTGGTATAATTAATAATTTTCATGCTTTGTTCTGTCTCTAAAAACCACCCTTCATACTTCAACGCGCTCTAGCACCTGCACTCGTCATTTGATGAAAAAAATCAAAGATACAAATTTGTATGAAATTGAATATTATACTTTATTTTTGTATAGAATCCCTATTTACCAAAAACGCGTAGTTTTCGAGTTATAAGCAATAAACAAAAAAAAGCAGTTTTTTTGGAATTTTTTTAAATTTTAACGCGCTCTAGCGCGTAATTCATTCGTCAGAGAAAAAAACCTTTCGGATATAGTTTATAGGAAATTTTATCTAATTTTCTTTTGTATAAATGCAATTTTCTCTAAAAGTACGTAGTTTTCAAGTTATAAGCAAAAAATCGAAAAAAGACCCAAAACAACATTCTCGAGCACATCCGTGTATTATCGACTCTCGCTCGCTCGTTCTGAGAAAGTCGCCCATAAAACTTCAAAGGGGTTTACCACACGAAGGCTGTGTTTAAAACCGTCTGTCACAATAAATATATGTAAAACCTACACTCAAAATGTAATGTTTTGGTATACTTAATAATTTCCATGCTTTGTTCTGTCTCCAAAAACCACCCTTCATACTTCAACGCGCTCTAGCACCTGCACTCGTCATTTGATGAAAAAAGTCAAAGATACATAATTTGTATGAAATTGAATATTATACTTTATTTTTGTATAGAATCCCTATTTACCAAAAACGCGTAGTTTTCGAGTTATAAGCAATAAACAAAAAAAAAACAGTTTTTTTGGAATTTTTTTTAATTTTAACGCGCTCTAGCGCGTAATTCATTCGTCAGAGAAAAAAACCTTTCGGATATAGTTTATAGGAAATTTTATCTTATTTTCTTTTGTATAGATGCACTTTTCTCTAAAAGTGTGTAGTTTTGAAGTTATACGCGAAAAACTGAGAAAAGAGCAAAAACCCACCCTTCTCGAGCCTTCCCAAGTTAATGCATAATGCTGCCACTTTTAAGAGGTAGATGGTAGGTTTTATTATTAATAATAATAAATTTATTTATTCTGTCCTTAAGTACAGAACGATAAGGCGCCAGTTCAGTTCATTATTCATTAGCAGTGCTCGTTCATCCTGTATAGTCACAAAGTTTGTACTTCATGTTTAGTAAAAGTATTCGCTGCCTCCCGGACTACCATTGCCTATCTTAAAGAATGAGAAGAATGGGAAAGAAGAGTAATTATAAATTATAGAGTATATAAGCAATAAGCAGCTTCTCTGAACTCCATTCTCAAGACATCTCACCTGCAGGATAACCTATAAAATTTTGGGAAGGAAATGGGTGCTGATTCTGGTCACGCCGAGCCATCAATCTGTCTGTTTCTATTTTTTAAGGGGTTTGGTCAACTTGTTATAACCAAAGTATTTCTTGATTGTATTCTAACACAAATATTGATTTATCGATGCCTCAAAAACCATCACAAAATGTTTAGAACACTTAAGCAGTCGAACACAATGATAACAATACGTACCTATTGATCAATTTGTCGAGAGTGTAGACAAATCCCATTTATTTCTACACTCACAGGGTTGGCGTTATAGAGATTATGATTGTTAACTCACTAAATTATTGTATTTCACTTCATTTTCTTTTCAATTCTCCCCGGAAAAGCTGCAACTCTTCAGCAGTTACTCATCGAGTCCAATTTTGATAATTAAATATTTTTGACTTATTTATAATTGGAGAGGGTAACGTAAAAATGTTAGGTTAGGCACATTTTAAACAAAATACCCTGTATATTTCTTAATCTCGTTGTAGACCTTATCGTTTATAAAAACTGCCAGAGCGCTTTTCTTTTAATTTTTAAATCACCCAATTTTGAACCTCTTACAATTCCGGCCGAGTTTCCATATTTTTTTTTATTAAAGAAAAGAGAATAAATTTATTGAAATTTTCATTTTATTCAATTTTTTGAGTCTATATGTAAAGGAAATAATATGTTTCCACACGGTTGAAGACACCAAACTTCATATACTACCTACATTGAAATAAGAGCGACGATTTGATTGAAAATACGCGAATATAAAATGATTATGACGATAAAATTAGATTGAATGTAGCAAATTTAATAAAATTCAATTTTGCGAAATTTCCGGCTGGAAATAATTTCATTATTAAACGAAATTTTGCATTTTAAGTTTTCAATCCTTTTTAATTAAAAAAAAGACTTTTCTTCTGCACCCCCTTCTTTGTCAATATCCACCTACAAATGTATACAGCACTTAACAAGATGTTTTATTGGATTTTTACAAGGACAACTTTGTAACAAATATTTACATATCTACTTGCAATTTCTATCGTGGATTTACCCAACAATTTCATTTTCTGCTTCGGTGTTCGTCAAAAACGTAAATACGAAATGTGGGTAAAAATTCGCATTTTGTTTAATACAAACATCAAAGCATATTTTCTGTTATTTTCAGGTACGTTTTTGATATTTTGCCACTGCACGTACTAATGAGGACAATTTTTAATTAAAAAGTGTAATTCAATACTATAAATAAAACGTTAACCTTCGTTCAGCGCAAACAATACGCAAATCCACTGCCTCACTATTTTTTAGCAACTCCATTATTTTTCGTCTTTGCAAAAACTATATGAGAGGGGAGTGTTCAGATTCTTCACAAATATATTTCCAATAAACGTATAATCTGCCGACGTACACTTTCAAATATATCAAAATTAGGCTCTTCAAATCCCTAAATCGTGACTCGATGTGAAAGAACGTTTTATTGCAAGTTGGTTGTTCGCTTAAGCACTTATTATATCAGTTGTAAGGCCGTCTTGAACAAAACACACAAAGCTATGCTTTTTTTAATATAAAAAGTGTTCACAAAAGTCAAAAACCTCAAGTGGGAAGCTTCGAGAACCGTTATAACTTGATTTGCTTGCTTTAACGTCGTAGCGTCGTAGCTGATAACGTCACTAGTACCCACTACGGTTAATAAAGTTGTAAATTGGGAAATGGATAAAATTTGCACACCAACGTTTTACGAGCCTACTTTTTTAATAAACTGATGACTGGTGACTCGTGAGGCTACCAGTTGTAGGAAGATCGAGGTGACGCTACGAGAAGGTGGTAGCGGGTGGAAATGCATTTTGACCAAAATTACCAAAAATAATAGTTTTATCGAAACGTGTCACGAATAATTTTTTTAAGCAAACTAAATTAGCTTTAATTTGTTACTCTTCTCATATCTATGCGGTTAAAAATGTCCGAGATAGAATTTTCTGAAGACCTCATCGGTACTTTTTGACAAAAGTAGTAGTTACTAACTCGGACGTTTTCTTAACGGAAGCTGTTCCTAAATTGTAACCTGTAACGATTTTAGGCTAACTGGATGAACTCGAGCATTCTTTCCAAGTTTCCACCAACTTACGACCAACTGTTAATTTTCCCCTGCGGACCTCCAACTGCACTTTTAAGCAGTTTAAAGTTTAAAGTTGTAGCCCGAAGTTAAAATACATTTATCGGGGTTAATTGACTCCTTAATTACTCGAGAAAATTGAATCAAGATTCTTGTCCTGTTGTGGGCGCCCCATCCTTTAGGATAATTTGTTGGGTTTGATTTAAATTTTCGTGCAAACGTCGTAACGTAGACTCGGGTGGGTGTTCGTGCGCTGTTTCTTAATTGAGTATGAGCATTAGATAAACGCTAGTTCCTAAATAGTTAATTTGATTTTAAATGAAAGTAGAAATTTTTTACCGAAACTACGAGTGTCAAATATAATGAGTTCCACTCGGAAACAAACGCGGTTTGGAGTATCTTGTTAAAAGAAAGAGGTCACGTAGAATCTCCTGTAGTGAATTCAATTTGTTAGGTGGCTCTTCTTATAATTTTCTATAAAAATGAAGACTTACGTTTACTTTATTATTATTATTATTACATTTATTATAGGTAGTCTCAATAGCTAATTTATTCCCCTAACCTTTTGAACTGTTCGTTAGTAATTTTGAGACGAACGTTTTTACGTTTATTGCGAAAAGAAATATTTATCAACTTCTAATCCACTCAAACATCAATACTTTTACTTCCTATTAGTTCGACCTTTTTAAGTTAGCTTGGGTGGTGGCAATATTTTTTCACTTAAACATTTCTAAAAGGAAACTCGTATAAACACTGACGAGAATTTGATTAGCAGATTATGAGGATTCGAATTAAGGACGTAAGGGAGGGCATAATTTGGCGAAGCGATTCTACGAACGAAACAAAATAGTAGAAGTGTTAGCTATCCCCAACGACTTCTAATCTGTCGCACGCTTTTCGATTGTGATCTAAATATTTTATTTACGTCGATTTGTAGCAAAGTTGGCCCTTTCTTTCGAGCGGCTTGAGTGTTTGGCAAAGTTATTTACGGCTCGCGATATGTTCGCTAAGTGAATAACTTTGAAACGCTTTCTTACAATAAAATTAACGAAGGAAATTTCCTAAGTAGTTACTTTTTAGCTGTCGATTATTATACGAGTAAAGGGGAAATGTGTAGCTTCGGGACGTACAACCTCGAGGAAGTGGTTACAAACAACAGTTCATATACCAATAATACAAATAACAGATAGTTGGCTTCTATCGATTGGGTAGCCTGCCAGGTTGCCACTATTCAATCACTTTTGTGCCATTTATGTTTACTGCTAAAAGTTAAAAAATTAGCCAAAAATGCTTCTTTGAGAAGAATTTCCCAGCACTATTATTAAAAAGTAGGCCGTCTACTGAACGGGTGTGGGGTTTTAGGAGAATATAACCCATTTCTCATCATTTTTCTGATATAAATTACGTGGTGAATTTGTAACGACTTTATACGCCGTTTAACGCGAGAAAAGTTGCCCGCACAAAAATTTTTTTCCTACCTTTCTTGTAGAGAATTTCCCAGTCTACAATTTTTATTTAAACTAGTTTTTTGCCGGACCAACAAAAAACAAGCTATTTAGGAAAAAGTGACTCGGTGACTTGGCACCCTGTTGAACTTATATAACGCCCACTACATTGATATGTTGTATGCCAAAATGGGCTACAGCATATATCTGCGATTCACGTAATGTTTTTTAATTTTTAAAAGACTTCATTTCTCATTTTTCCTCTCTTCATTTAACATCAATTACTTCTTTTGTTTTTAATCAATTAAGCATTTTTCCGAATTCGTTCAAAGGATTTACATAGATTCGGTTTTTGTAAGCTTTTTGTTAAGTTAAATGGAACACGTAGAGGCCATTATTAAATTTATATTTTATGATGTGTTTATAGAGTTATTTTTTCACGCAATTTCCCTAATGCGTTATTTCTATATTGAATATAAAACACGTTTCTGAAATAATCTACGTTGCTCTGAATTAATTGATTTATTTATTCATAGTATGATAAAATCAAACTTTCACATCCACCCCAAATGCTTTTTCTAATTTTTGTAGCACAGCTGGTCGTGCTCAGGATGGCACGTTAAACCGAAATCGCGTTCCAAGATCTGATGGGCTCGGGTACGTTGCTTAGAGGAGGTACAATGGGCTCGAATAACTGGCCTAAGTGCTAGGAGGTAGCTCCCCCTTCTTGAATAATTCTGAGTCTAGCACTGAATGCAATTGAAACCCGATCGTTACAAAAACTGCGTTTGGGAAGACCACAAAACTTTGTTTCAAACAGGTTCCTTGGGTGCCTGGTGTTGAAAAGCCACTGCACACCTAGGGTGACTTTTCTCCATTGTTTTCTGAGAAGCAGGACCGTAGTTGGCTTTGGCGGGCCCCGGACAAACCTTATTTCCTTGTCCCTGCTCTACCGGGGGGTCTGGGGAGTATTCCATACCCCCCAGCCAAGAGGGGGTCCGGTTTCCTCCCCGGAAAATTTTTCAAAATTACATACTAAGACATCACTTTTTACGCTATTTCAGCTCATAAAAACAGTATACAATTACTGTGACTTTCGTGAGGGTTATTTTCTTTATGTTTAGCGTTAGCCAGTTAACACAGGGAAAATTTCATTTATCAATTATCATTTCATATAAAATAAACATTTTAGGGTTTGTGGGATCCGCTACCTAAACTTCATTCAAGCTGAAGAATTTAAATTTTTTATAGGGCCAGGCCGGGCCCCTAAAAACAAGGCTTATGGCCGGGCCTCGGACAAATGACCCGAGAAAACCGGTTTGACTACGGGCCTGCTGAGAAACAGTAGCATAATGGTTCCATTTTCATTTAACCGATCACCCAATTCGCTACTTCACAGCACAGGGTAGTAAACTGTTGTGCCCAGGATGGTACGTTAAACCGAAATAGCTTTCCAAGATCTGATGAACTCGAGGATGTTGCTTGGAGGAGGTACAATGGGCCCGAATAACTGGTCTAGGTGCTAGGAGGTAGCTCCCCCTTTTTGAATAATTCTGAATCTAGCACTGAATCCAATTGAAACCCGATCGTTACCAGACCACAAAACTTTGTCTCAAACCAGATTCCTTGCGTGCCTGGTCTTGAAAAGCCACTGCGCACCTGAGGTGACTTTTCTCCATTGTTTTATGATAAGCAGTCGCATCATGGTTCCATTTTAATTTAACCGATTACCCAATTCGCTAATTCGCAGCACAGGGTAGGAAACTGTCGTGCCCAGGATGGTACGTTAAACCGAAATAGCTTTCCAAGATCTAATGGACTCGGGGATGTTGCTTGGAGGAGGTACAATGGGTCCAAATAACTGGCCTAAGTGCTGAAAGGTCGCTCCCCTTCTTTGAATAACCTTGAATCTAGCACTAAATCGAATTGAAACGCGTTCTTTGTCTCAAACCAGATTCCTTAAATGCTTGATCTGGAAAAGTCACTCGAGACTTTCCTCTATTTTGTTTCTAAGAAGCAGCGCATCATGGTTCCATATTCATTTAGCCGATCACCCAATTCACTAATTCATAGCACAGAGTAGAAAACTGTCATTTTAGAATTGGCCATTTAGAGCAGTTTTCCCTCTGTTTTCGTTAAAAAATTTTTTTTCTAGTGATGGGTTTCAAAGAGCTTGCAAAAATTCTAAAGTGAGAGAATCGACCCACCCTCATTTCGATCCGTCGTCTTCTAAAATTAAATCTTTGACTCTATAATTAACAACCGTGGGGAAAACACCTGTTGCAAGAAGCAACGCGCATGTTATTTCTTGGAAAATTGCTACTTTTTAGGGTGGGACCGTTTGGTAAATTTATTTCAACAAAATGGAAAGTTTTCGCAAGAGTGGCTTTTAAAAATTAAGAATTTGAGCAGTCCTACCAACTCTGATTGAAGAGTTTAATCAAAGTTGATGGCACTGGCTCTTAGTCTCTACGTCTCTGCTTAAAAATACGTATTTTTGGCCCCTGGCTCTTCTTTCGCCTTGTAAAGCCACTTGTGAAGTCTTCGCTAGCCAATGAAACAAGAGTTATAATTCGAGACTGCTGAGAATTGGTTTACGGTACCAACTTTTCGCAACCAGGGCTCTTATGTGTTGTTTGTGAGAACACATTCGCCAATTTCCAACGCTTCTCACAGGATACTTTACAACTGGATTGGCAAAGTTGCAATTAGTGTACCTAACCCATAATTTTAGAACTCGTTCTGAATGTCACAATGAGCTCACGGTTATACTATTTCATCAATGAAAGTGTCAAATGTTAATTTTTGGAGCTCACTCAAGCTCACATTCTATACTATTAGCTTCAGCTACTCAAATACCCTAATCAAAAAATGCAAATTTTTTAAACGCGCAACCAAAGTTTATAATTTCAACTGACTTACGCGATTTGTTCTATGGTTAACGAATAAAACTGTGGACGTTTTCCCAATTTTTTCTTTCATAAAAGTTGGTTCTTTTACTACCAAGTGGCAATAAAATAACGAATATAAATTCAAATGTGCTTTGAACGTTTATGGCCGATTCAATCCATAATATTCAAGCTCCCAATTTACCTTTGATGAGATGACTATGACGTCGATTTACAAAAGTTTGAAAATTTAGTATACGATGACAGCGGAACGAGACTACGTTTTAACTGAGAGAACAAACGTAAAATTAATAACGTACACAATCAAAGTTGGAATTTTCTGGAAACGACTTTAAATTGTTAAACTTTCCTACTTAAAACGCTTCCTGTGCGAATTGTTTACGACTGCGCCAAAATCCCACCACGCAATTCTTGATTTTTTAACTTCATTGCCAATTCGATGCCAATATTTTTTTCTTAATGCCTATTTTTTATTGGCGAAAACATAAATGCTTCGAATTACCAAATTTTATAAATCGTTATCGAAGTTTGTGTTCTTATCTTTATTGTTTACCCACCAATTGCGTTTGTGCGTTGGAAAAATCGATTTCAAATTAGTAATAATTGAACGATATTATATTCTAAAAATAGTTTTTTATTTGTATTGATCTTATGGGGAAAAATGTAACTCGGTATGTAGTTTTACTTTGAATGGGCTTTCCTTTGAAAAACGTTTTAATTTCATCGCCTCGATGTAACCGATAACTAATCACTGCTCAATCTTGTTATTTTTATTTTTGATTGAAAACGCTTTTTACGTTATAACTTTAAAGGTGAAACAGCCAATAAAATGTTTATCAAATCGAATTACTTAATCTTAAAAAATTGATAGGCACCCCTATACGAGAATATGTGAGAAGAAAATAAACGAGTTTTGAACTGATAACTTCTCTCAAAAAACTGAAAGGAAAATCGCATTTCAAATCGTGGCTTTCGCGGCGTTCAGACGTTTTTCTGCATCGTCTCAGGAGCGCGATAAGTCGTAGTCGCTTTGAAACTAATTTAGTCCCACTTGGAGTAAAATTCGACCTCACCTGCAACTCGGACGTTTATAACTCGACGATTTATGCGTCGACACGCACCTACTTATCTCCTCATCTCGAGGAGAGAATTCCATTTTGTGTTAGTGCAAGGCTTGGTTGGGAAAAAAATTAAGATCTAATCAAATAACAAAGTAATTAATTCAATTCTGCGTGAAAATTTCCACGAGAATAAAGATTTGTTCATAACACTGTAACTAAACTTAATTGAATCAAGGGACACTTTATTTAGGGGTTAATTTATTGAAGAAAGTGGCACACCAGAGAAGAAATTTTCCTATAATTATATTTTATGATCTCATTTTTCAAAGTTCAGGTCGGAATATTATAATAGAGGCGGCGCCATTTCCTTGTCGAATGTGGTAAAGACGTTTAAAAGTTTATGCACCACAAAACTTGCATAACAAGCAATATGAGCCCAAAGTTTAACTTTTGATTGTTTGTAGTAAAATTTTAGTAGTTCTCATGTAATATGGGGTTATGAGGTATAGACGTAATAGGGTAATAAGATAATAAAGAAAAGTTAACAAAAACATTGGAGAAATTCGATCACTAGTAGAAGGCGAGAATCTCCTTTAAGAGTTTCTCAAGTAACATTTTGCTAAAAAAAGTTCAAGAAAAGTGATTATGTTATTATGTATACTACTTACGATAACAAACTAATATTAATTAAAATTCTTTATTTTTCTTATTTCCGAGGAAGTGTGAGGAACTAATTCGAGTAGTAATTTTTAATGCCTCAAATTTACTATCTTTTAAAGAGAAGAGAGAGGTAAGGTATACGTAAGAACGAACTACAACAATAAAACAGAAACCTAAAATAAATTATTATTGGACATTTATAAATGAATCTCGGTTAACCTTTACGTATTTTCGAAATACATAAACACAAATTACAGTATTTCGAAGTTTCACTGTTTCTTCTGCGCAATACTCGTTATTGGACAAAATGTAACTTCCAAGTCTAAAATTTTATAATTGGGTGGTTCATTTAGCTAATTTCCAGTCACTAAAGAAAAATAAGCGGCAAAACTATAAAAACAGTATATGTATAAGTTTACTTCTGTATAATATCATTCGTTATGTTTTTTAAGACGCTGAATCCGAATTTCAGCTTTACCACCTCGTAAAAAAGAATGCGTTTTGAGTAAACTGCAAAGTAAATTATACAGAAATAAACTATTCGATTTTTTAAAAATTATATCTCTTAGGTCTCTACTTCAGACGATCGGTTTAGCCGCTAAGGCGCGTTAAAATTTGATAAAAATTCTAAAATAAGCTGCTACGTTCGATATACACTCAACTTGAACGCGCTCTAGCGCCTAATCTCCGTTTGTCTTGTGTAAAAAAAAATAGAGAGACATAATTTGTAGGAAAATTAATGTACTTTATTATTGTATAAAACTGCTTTTCTCTAAGCTTGTGTAGTTTTCGAGTTATAAGCGATAAACTAAAAAACCCAGTTTTTTAGACGATTTTGAAATCTTTGTATAATTTTAACAGGCTCTAGCGTCAACTCTTTGTCTTAAAAAAAATCGTGGGAACATAATTGGTAGAAAGTTTATTGTGCTGTATTTTTGCATAAGAACACTTTTCTTTTAAAGTCTGTAGTTTCCGAGTTATAGACGAAAACTAAAAAAACAGTTATTTGACCAATTTTGGAATTTTTGTCAAGCTTTAACGCGCTCTAGCGCCTAAACCGTTCATTTCAACCAGAAAACTTAAAATATATAATGTGTACAGATATTAACATAGTATATTTTGATATAAAAACACTTTTCTCAAAAAGTGCTTAGTTTCAGAGTTATAAAGGAAAAACTAAAGAAACAGTTAGTTGGTCAATTTTAAAATCTTTGTCAAACTTCAACGCGCTCTAGCACCGAAACCGTTAATCTGAATCAGAAAACTTTAAAGGTATAATTTGTATAGAATTGAACATAGTATATTTTGATATAGAAGCACTTTTTTTAAAAAGTGCTTAGTTCCAGAGTTATAAAGGAAAAACTGAGAAAGCAGTTATTTGGCCAATTTTAGAATTTTTCACAAACTTTAACGCGCTCTAACGCCTAAAACGTTCATCCGAACCAAAAAACTTAAGAGGTGTCATTTCTATAAAATTTAATATAGTTAATTTTAATATACAAACACTTTTCTCAAAAAGTGCTTAGTTTCAGAGTTATAAAAGAAATACTAAGAAAGCAGTTATTTGGCCAATTTTAGAATTTTTCCCAAACTTTAACGCGCTCTAGCGCCTAAATCGTTAATCTGAATCAGAAAACTTTAGAGGTATAATTTGTATAGAATTTAACATAGTATATTTTGATATAGGAGCACTTTTTTTAAAGTACTTAGTTCCAGAGTTATAGAGGAAAAACTGAGAAAGCAGTTATTTGGCCAATTTTAGAGTTTTTGTCAAACTTTAACGTACTCTAGCGCCTAAACTGAACTAGAAAACTTAAAAGAGGTATAATTTGACATACCTAGTATATTTTTGTACAGAAGCACGGTTTTCAAAAAATGCTTAGTTTCCGAGTTATAAAGGAAACACTAAAAAAAATTATTTGGCCAATGTTGGAATTTTTGTCAAGCTTTAACGCGCTCTAGCGCCTAAACCATTCGTCTGAATAAGAAAACTTAAGATATAATTGCTATAAAATTTGACATGTTTATTTTGATATAGAAACATTTTTCTCAAAAAGTGCTTAGTTTCCAAGTTATAAAGGAAAAACTAGAAAAACATCTATTTGTCCAATTTTGTAATTTTTGTCAAACTTTAACGCGCTCTTGTGCCTAAAGCGTTTATCTGAAGAAGAAAACTTATAAGATATAATTTGTATAGAATTTGACATACTTAATTTTTTATAAAAACACTTTTTTCAAAAAGTGCGTAATTTTCGAGTTATAAGCGATAAACTTCAAAAACAGGTTTTTAGACGATTTTGAAAGCTTGTCAAATTTTAACGCGCTCTAGCGCCTAAACCGTTTGTCTGACCAAGAAAACCTAAAGGTTATAATTCGTACAAAAATAAATTGAGATAATTTATTTTTGTATGAAAATACTTTTCTCGAAAAGTGCGTAAACAAAATTGAACGAACAGAGAGCAGTAACGCTTCAACGATTCAAAAAGTGGTTTAAAAGGGAAGGGTTTACGAAATGAGGCGAAAATTGGGGAGAAAACGAACAGCCAACTGTCAATACGCTCATATTATTACAGTTGAGCTCGTTCTTCTTTTCATATTGTGACCTAAAATCGATCTTTGAATACTAATTACGGCGCCCTTGCGCGTAAACTAAAAATTTTCACGTTTTTAACATTCGACAAACAACCGACACGTCATTTATTGAAAAGAACGTGTTAATTCGTCATAAAATTACCATTTTAAGTGTCGACTAAAACAATATGTTCTTGTTAAGCCATATATTTAAGTTCACGTCCAACTAATTATTGTTTTCCACCCCATTTTAACCTACACTCATTTCCTATTATCACCTAAATTTTCCAGCAGACACAGTATTAGTACAAACGTAAATTTATGGCAGTGGGTTTAATTCCATTCTTTGTAAATCGAAAAAGAACGCCCAATAAAATTTCTAGAACAAAAGCTTCAAGAGGGCGTTTTTGTTCCTTCAAATGAAAAAGGTCAAAATGGCGTTTATCGGGTATCAAAAGTCTAATGAAGTCTCAGCAAAATCTCTCATTAATATCTAAAACTTGTGGAGGTTGAGAGTTCTAAAAGTTAATAGTTTCAGCAAAGTTTATGCCCTTATAATGTTGCCGGCTAAGTTGATGTAGATAAGTTGAGCCAGCTAGTTGACCCACTATTTTTTTTCCGTAAGCAAACTTACCCACACCAGTTATGTTTTACAAGACAAATTTGTAGTATTTAAAAATTTATTCAAAACGTCTCCCACCCCTGAATTCGATATACTTTATCGTAACTACTTTAATTTGCCTTCGTGTGGATATTTTATTTTTAAAAAAACGTATCTAATTCGGTTTTATTTTGTTTACCTGTGTACCTTGCTAATGAAATTTGTTCAATTCTAGCTTCTTCCTTACACGCAACTTCGGTCGAATATAATTTTATCCAAATTGCGTTTCGTGGTGGTTCGAATTGTATAAATTTAATTTTTGTAAGCGGACCATTCAAGAACTGGGATGAACAATTTTAAAAGACGGCGTAGTGAGTCTTGCCTCCTACTCATTTTTTGGGCAACTTTGGCTATTTATTTCAATTGGAGAAAATTTATTTGAGCTTTTCTTTGAAAGTTTCCGAAATATTTCTTAATCATCATTGTTTCGTGTGCGTGTTCCGGGGGTTCATTAGGGAAAAAAGTATATTGGATTAGAGTTAGATGGTTCTGTCTTCTCGAGAAAAGCTACTAGTCTGCTCAGATAGATTATTTGTATGTCTTTCAGCTCCGTAGGAGCTGGGCGTCGGTTCGAAATGTGTTGACCTGTTGATGGGACGATTTGCCTTCTTTCCCGGACTCCAATTTTTACACGTGGAATTTTACTGAAAGCGCAGACCGGAGGTCTGCAGATCTCAGACAAAGCTCTATAACTCAATTTTTGCAGACCCACGCATAACTTTTTTTTTTCTCTTTTCCTGGCTCGGAGTGAAAAGCGCTAAATTTGAAAGAGCTCAATTATTGTAATTCCCCAACAAATACGAAAGCAAAAATGTTATGAATTAGCACAAGCATGTAATCTGCGTAGCATGTTTTAATTTTTATCCGTTGTTGTGTTTAAAAAAATTTATTTATATTTTTGCTTTGCTTGCGCGTTCGTTGTTAAGCGTAGTGTTTATTATATTGTTTAGGATATTGACGTTGACGATGCTCATGCAGAATGTCTATGTACTTCTTCCGGCTTCACAATCTTCGGAGAGCCGAAGAGGACAAGAAAAAGAAACAACAACAACAGCGCCAGCGCCGCAATCCTTGCTCACGTTACACCAATGCAGCTTTGACGCTGGCGCCGAGTCGTTTATTTGAGCGTCCACCACTGACACCGTCTGACAGTTTGGACGAAGTGGCCTTTCAAATTCCCAGGTGCCTACGTATATCTTATGTAAAACTTTTTTTTTCTTTTTGTTTCGTTTTGATTAATTTAGGGAAAGATCGAGTGTCGCGAAATAATTGAATTTCACTTTGTACGAATCTGCTGAAAGCAACTTTAGCTTTTAACTTTTAACCTTTAAAAAAACAAGAGCTAGAAGAGTATCTAAACTTAATTTTCTTTTATTAATAATTTTATCCTTAAATTTGCAAAGGAAAGTAAAGTGTTTATCATTAATAACAAAATCAAGCTCTTTCAGTTCTAAAATGAAATGCAAATTATACGAAATGTTTCAGGAAATATTTACATTAAAGTTGTGTTCAATGTTTACCAGCCCTTAATTGACCTCATTACTTGTTCAACACCTTTCATAAAGCATTTAAATTGTACCCCTAAACCAATAATTAAAATTTGAACGCGAAATTGGAAAACCTCCTAATGAGAGAGTTATCTTACCCATAGCACCACCCTCGTTTAATCCTTGACGTTTTGCAACCTCCAAACCGAGAATATCGGCGAAAGGAAACGTAAAATGAATTTTGTCGAATTTTCCAGTCGGGTAGGTAATGGTTTATTAATTTTTCTAAAACTCACTTAACTTCACTATTAGAGCGCAAACTTTTAAAAAGTTCTTCTTGAAAAGCGAGTCTCTACAAGAGTTGTTTATATCTTCTACAAGAGCAGTAGTAATCAAAAGAGCCGTTTTGCAGCTTTTTTATTTTTAAATCTGCATAAACTGCGAAAATGTTTCCAGATAACGTCAGCCACAGTCAGAAACGTTCGAAAAGTTTAAGATATTTGCAACTCTCCTTCCGACAATCGCTGGTTAAAGGAAACCAACTACTTTTTTAAGACTCTCTTTCTATTCGTGACAGTGGAAACGTTTATTAAAATTTTCTCAACTGACAGGACAAAGCGTCTCCGGTTAAGAGTAAAATTTCGACTATTTGTTCATCGTTCAACTGCCCGTCAAATCCAAGTGTCAAGCTTCGCCGTTTCGTGGTTTCGTGGTGCTCTTTTGTACGTTTTAACTTTCTGTATCAATTTCCAATTGGATGTAGCTTATGAGTGGCCACTAACCACGATGAGGTTTTAGAAATGTCTTGAGCAGGCCGAATAGACTCGAAAGCTCCGGAATGCAATAAGCAGGGTGTTCCTAACCGACTAATACTTCAATTCGCCTACAACTTGCTGAACTGGTGCTCCTAAGCTACACAGAATATTGCTAATTCTCTGAAGACGTCTATACTACCAGTATTTACTACAGTTGCAGGCGAAACGTTAGGTCCCAACCACGGCCAATTAGCCCAAGAAGCTTTCGTACGAGAGTCGTGGAAGCCCAAACCTAATCAATAATTTAATAATTTCATTTGTAGTTATGTAATATAGTATAGGAACAGTTTGCCGTGTGTCGGGTGGAAATATTCAAAATTGTGTCGCGCCAAAACATTAATAAATTCGTTTAATTCGTAATCGTTCCGGTTGCAACTTGGTATTCGTGCTGTTTGTTCAAAGTTACATTTCGTTGTTTTACTATTACATGGTGGTGCTTAACCAATGCAGCGAATAAATCAACAAAGTTTGCGTAGAACAAATATTTTAGTTTAATTTCTCAATTTTACACATGTTACTTTATAGTCTCGAAAGTGTCGTTACTCTTATAAAAATTGTTTTTCCTAAAAATTCGTGAGCGATCTTAAAGGTGAGGCTTTCAAAGAGTCTCGTTATCTGAACTTTTTCCTTTCAAAAAATATGAAACATTGTCAACAAGATTTTTCTTGAAAAAGTACGAGTGCTTTTTACATCGAATCACAATTAGAAAACTTTTCTGAAATTAATTAGTATCGTCGCTATAGGAGAAAAACTTTCCGAGCGACCTTTTCTTTTTATTTCAACTTCTAGAGTCGCTTCAAATTGATTTTAAACTTAAACTATTTATTGCCGTGCTTTGCTTTTTATTAAAATTGGCAATTAGAAAAAGAAAACTCATTTATACACAAAACCTCACGAAAATCGTACAAAGGAGCTTTTATTTTGTTGGTTGCCATGCAATATTTAGAGAGCGTCTTTTTTTAATTTCTCAAAATAGCCATTTTGTAACTACATTTTATCATTTCACATTTATAAAAACGAAACGAAACGACTGATAGTACCTACCTACTAATGAACAAGCTAAAACAATTATTGAAATCTAATTTTTCATTCAAATAGAGTAGCTTTGTACTCTCATTTCGAAATTTAAATTAATTATAACTTAACGAACGTTAATTAATAGTAGAACGAGTTAACGCAATAAATGCATTTAATGCTATCAAAATTGATTTGTTTATCATTTATCACACTCAATTAAAAATTTATATTTTTGGAGTGTATTTAGACAGATTTAGGTTGTCAATTTATTGAACTTAAATTATTATTTTTGACTTTGTAATTTTGCAGTTAATTTTAATCGCAAAAATTTTTTCAGGTAAGAAACTAATTGCTGCTCAACATCCTCCGACCTCAAAAACGCACGTCAGTAAGTAGAATACTTTAATAAACTGTGATCAGAATTAAAGTGCCCTTTACGGCCTCTTTGAAAAGCTAACGTCATCAGGCATCAGGCTTTTGATATCTACGCGATGGAGAGCTGTCGCTACGAAATAGGACTTCCAGAGCTCAGGAGTCACTTTAATTACATCTCGTGTCAAGAGAGTGCATAGAATTCGAGTGATTCAACTGTCTTAACCCTATTTATGGCTAACTAACAAGTTCATGTTTAGTATAAACTAAACTTCCACTCTCTCTAGCGCCTAAACCATTTGTCTCAAGGAAAACCCTAAGAAACATAATTTATAGTAAATTAGATGTACTTTATTATTGTATAGATCCCTTTTTCTCATCAAGTGTGTCTTTTTTGAGTAATAGGCGAGAAACAAAAAAACAGTTTTTTGGCCAATTAAAAATTTTTGTCAAACTTTAGCGCGCTCTAGCGCTTAAACCGATCGTCGGAAGGAAAAAATATAAGATACATAATTCATAGTAAATTTGATGTGGTTTGATTTCGCATCAACTTGAGTTTTTCGAAATTGCGTAGTTTTGAAGTTATAATCGAGAAACTAAACAATCAGTTTAAAATCTAATTTTGGAATTTTTGTCAAACTTTAACGCGTTCTAGCGCCTAAACCAGTTGTTTCAAGAAAAACTTAAGAACCATAATTTATAGTAAATTTGATTTTTTATTATTGTATAGAATCGTTTTTCTCATCAAGTGCGCCATTTTGAGTAATAGGCGAGAAACTAGAAAAACAGTTTTTTGGCCAATTAAAAAATGTTAGTCAAACTTTAGCGCGCTCTAGCGCTTAAACCGATCGTCGGAAGGAAAAAACATAAGATACATAATTAACAGTAAATTTGATGTAGTTTGATTTCGCATCAGTTTGCCTCTTTCAAATTGCGTAGTTTTGAAGTTATAGGCAAGAAACTAAACAATCAGTTTATAATCCAATTTTGTAATTTTTGTCAAACTTTAACGCGCTCTAGCGCCTAAACCAGTTGTTTTGAGAAAAAACTTAAGAACCATAATTTATAGTAAATTTGATTTTTTATAATTGTATAGAATCGTTTTTCTCATCAAGTGTGCCATTTGAGTAATAGGCGAAAAACTAAAAAAACAGTTTTTTGGCCAATTAAATATTTTTGTCAAACTTTAGCGCGCTCTAGCGCCTAAACCGATTGTCGGAAGGAGAAAACATAAGATACATAATTGACTGTAAATTTGATCTAGTTTAATTTCGCATTAACCTGGCTTTTTCAAAATTGCGTAGTTTTGAAGTTATAATCGAGAAACTAAACAATCAGTTTATTATCTAATTTTGGAATTTTTGTCAAACTTTAACGCGTTCTAGCGCCTAAACCAGTTGTTTCAAGAAAAACTTAAGAACTATAATTTATAGTAAATTTGATTTTTTATTATTGTATAGAATCGTTTTTCTCATCAAGTGCGCCATTTTGAGTAATAGGCGAGAAACTAAAAAAACAGTTTTTTGGCCAATTAAAAAATGTTAGTCAAACTTTAGCGCGCTCTAGCGCTTAAACCGATCGTCGGAAGGAAACAATGTAAGATGCATAATTGATAGTAAATTTGATGTAGTTTGGTTTCTGATAAAACTGCCTATTGGAAAGTGCGTAGTTTTAAAATTGGAAGCGAGAAACTAAAAAATCAGTTTATAGTCCAATTTTGGAATTTTTGTCAAACTTTAACGCGCTTTAGCAACTAAAGCGTTCGTCTGACGAGAAAAACGTAAGAAACAGAATTTATAGTAAATTGGGTGTAGTTTATTCTGTGGAAAATATTTGTTCTTAAAAAATGCCAAATTTTTTAATTATTGGCTTGAAACTAAAGTAAAGTTTTTTTGCAGATTTTGAAATTTCTGTCAAATTGAAGGCGCTCTAGCGCCCAAACTGTTTGTCTGATGACAAAACTGTAAGAAACCAAATTTATAGTAAATTGATTGATATTTATTTTTGAACAGAATCAATTTTTTGAAAAGTGCGTAATGTTTAAGTTATAAGTGAAAAACTGAAAACAGCATTTTTTCGCCATTAGTCGCAGTCCTCTCAGAACGCACCACTTTTACGAGGTGGCAAAGTTGTGTTATTAGATTCAGTTAGAACGCCGCTACAACTACATATTTATTTTTACTCGGTCAAATTATATCTTAAGTCTCAGCTAACAAATAACGCATGTAGAATATAGAAATCCTCGCACAGTGTAAGTTTTTAGAACATTTAACTCGCGCGTTTGTCCCATTATCAAAAAATGCCGAAACAAATTTAGCTCTCCTGTGATTGTTAAAAACTTTCGAGTCAAATACCTTGCTAATTCTAAAAGTCTCAAAGGTGATCTTTATTGCTGTGCGTTTTTACAATATTTTCCAAGTCTAAGTTTAACCATCACTGCGTCGTCGTGTGGGCTTTATAAAAAGCTTCTAGACTAAAAGTTTTCTTATTCTCCAATTTGAGTTGATTACCATGGGAATCAGAGCTCGATATTGAACTAAAGATAGCTTTTATTCTTTTTTCAATCGGGATGGATGTGAAATTTTGTATTAGACAAAGTGTAGTTTTTGATGGAAATTTTAAAACACTATCGGGTAAAATAACATTTTTAACCGCTAAAGCTTTTACGAGCCTTTACACACAATCGATTTTAATTAATAATTAAAAGCTATGAATTGGTAATTTTTTAACGTAATAACAAAGAATTGAAATAGCGCACAAAAATCAATTTTTTTAAATAATTAACCACCTTTAGTATATTTTTAGCGCCTTTCCAATTTAAAGTTAGTATTTTGGATCATTTTAATGAATAGTACATAATTTCTGTTAGCTATTAGGTACGTCCTATTCAAATTTTTACAAATATAATAAAATCGCTCGAATTGGAAGAAGGCGACACCTGTCGAACGGTGGTTAAACGAACGTGCGTCGATACTGAGCGTAGCATTTGGTTGGTTTTGAATTCCACTGAAGTATATAGAAATCGAATCAATTGAGCGACGTGTTTAATATTTGATTGATTCTTGAAGTAAGGTCAGGTTTGTGGACAAGATGTTTAATCACGCACATTAATTACTCGTGTTCTTGGAGGAATTGGATAGTTGTTTGGGTTGTTTCATGTGGCTCTATTAATTGTTAGGCGCAGGTATTCAGAAAGAAACGACCACAAATGAGGTTTTTTGTAATTTTTCTCGTTGGTGTCAGTTGTTATCTTCTAGTCGCTTCTACGAGCTTCTTTGAGTTTGAATTTTTAATAAGCCAGAAGTCGTCAAAAGACGAACAGCTAAGGGCACTAGGGCATTCCCGTCTGAAAGCGTCGTAACTTACGAACGGTTAGAACGAAATATCTGAAGTTTGATGTAGGTTTTGCACAGCGCGTGCAGATAAACGTAAAATATTAAGCAAAATCGCGAAAAGAGTTGGGGGTGGATTGAGCTTAAATTTTATATTTCGCGTAAATGTTGCTTTGGGCATTAATGGCTTCTCTTGTGCTTCCTCTATTACTCTCGATATACATTTTTAAAGATAAACTCGATGCAAGTGTCTATTTCTGAAATTCTTGAAATAAACCAAGAATTACCGCTATCTCAAACTTTCGTCGACTGTAAAATCCCATTAAACTTTCTCGAATTGATAAGGCAATTATTGTAAAGCTTACAATGTTATTTTACTCGAAACTTAGGTACTACATTAAAATAGAAATATACTCAAGTGGAAGAATTTTTATTAGCTTTCCCAACTATAGGTTTAAACTATTCATTTTGTTTGTTAGTCGTTCTACTTTCGAACTTGAGCAAACTCATTCTAACTTTACACTAGAGAGATACCATTTTGTTCTGTTTAATTTTTATCTACAAAGTATTTTAAACGTACCTTGGGACTCCAAGACAGTTACCTCTTTTTATGATTTGCACGCCATTTAACCCTCTATACGCGTTCTCCCTAGAGGAGTTTTTAAAGCACTTCGTATATACCTATCGTTCATGTTTCAACGTTACGTTGAAACGAAACCAAAAGGGTCATTTCTAATTTTTACGATAAATATTTAAAATCGAAAACAGAAACGAGTTTCTGTCCGAAATTCCAAAACGCTTTAGAGCTTAAAACATTTATAGAAACCCCTCCACTACGAAAATCCCATAGGTAATTGATTTTTTATTAATTTTTTTTTGAAATCAAATTCTACTAGGCAGGTTCTGTTAGATTAGATTAAATGTTAGAGGAAAAAAAATCAAACCTAAATTCACAATCTTTTTCATCCATTTTGTAGTCATGTTTCTTACATATCGACTCACATTGACCTTTTAGTAATTTATGATTTGGTTGTTAGTTTACCGTGGTAGATAAATATTGTAGTGGATTTACGATTGAATTGAAAACTAAATGGCGTGGAAGCGTACAACCAAATGAAATTGCAAAATTGAGTAGAATCCAATCATGCTGTTGCTTATTATTAAAAAGTAAATGATGTGTGACTGTGGTAGAATTGGCTTACCAACAACAGTTCTGCGGCAATTTTTGATTTTTATTCAGAAACCCAAATTTTTACATTTTTACTAAAAAAGTTCTAATATACGATCGAAATTAAGTCAGGGTGAGTGTGGATTCGGTCCGTCTATAGAGCGTGGAAATTACAAGGGGACTGTTAAGACAAAAGTCTACTGTTTTGAGAGTTAAGACGTTCCTGGCTAATTCTGCGTCTGAATAGCGCAAATATACTAACTTGATGTTTTACCTTTTCTCATGTCGTTAATAATTAATTTAATTAAATATTAAGTAATTCAATTGTTTTAAATAAGGATAGATATTCTGAAAATGGCTCACCACGAGAAATAAGCGACTTGGTATTGGCTTAGCCGCTACGTCCGATATACACTAAACTTAAACGCGCACTGGCGCATAAACCGCTTATTCGACGTAAAATATCTAAGAAATATAATTTGTAGGAAATTTAATGCCCTTTATTTTTGTAAAGGGAGACTTTTCCAAACAAGTGCGTAGTTTTTGAGTTATAGACAATAAACTAATTATACAGTTTTTTGGCAATTTTTGGCAAATTTCAACGCGCTCTAGAGACTCGACCGTTTATCTGAAGTAAAAAGGTCACGAGACATAATTAGTAGGAAAATAAATTTACTTTATTTTTATATCAAACAACTTTTCTCAGAAAATGAGCAGTTATTGACTTATATACATTAAACTAAAAAACCAGTTTATAGTATAGACGATTTGACAATGTTTGTTAAACTTGAACGAGCTATGACGCCTAAACCGTTTTTCAGAAAGATAAACCGAACAACCATAATTTGAAGGAAATTTTAAGTGCGTTATTTTTGTATAGGAACAATTTCCCACAAAAGTTCTTAGTTTTTGAGTTATAAGCGATAAACTGAAAAACATTTATTTTGCCGATTTTGTAATTTTTGTCAAATTTAATTTCAATGCGCTCTAGCGCCTCAACCGCTTATCTGACGTAAAAAACTTAAAGAGACATATTTTGTAGAAAATTTTATTTACTTTACTTTTATAAATATCGTACAACCTTTCTCAGAAAGTGAGCAGGTCTGAAGTTACACGCAATAAACTAAAAAAACGTTTTTACGGCCGATTTCGGAATGTTTGTTAAACTTGACGGAGCTATGACGCCTAAACTATTTTTCTGATGAAAAAACCTGACATGCATAATTTGAAGTAAATTTGATATTCTTTATTTTTGTATAGGAACACTTTTTCCCTAAAGTGCTTAGTTTTCGAGTTATAGGCGATAAACGGAATAAACAGTTTCTTTTGCCGAATTTGCAATTTTTGTTAAATTTTAACGCGCTCTAGCGCCTCAACCACTTACTTAACGTAGAAAACTTAAGAGACATAATTTGTAGAAAATTTTATTTACTTTATTTCTATATTGAACATCTTTTCTCGGAATGCGAGTAGTTCTTGAGTTATAGGTACCTGCAATAAACAAAAAAAAAACAGTTTTTATGGCCGTTTTCGGAATGTTTGTAAACTTGAACGGGCTTTTATGCCTAAACCGCTTGTCTGAAAAAAAAACCTGACGGGCATAATTTGAAGTAAATTTGATATTCTTTATTTTTGTATAGAAACACTTTTCCCCTAAAGTGCTTAGTTTTCGAGTTATAGGCGATAATAGTATATTAAAGTACAAGTTTCATAAGGCACCGTGTTAACGTACGAGTCCAAGTTTTGAAAATGAGCCGCTTGCGGCGAGTTTTAAAAAGGACGTGTACTTAACAAGGCTTATGAAACGCGTAATTTATACTATTTTTTCTATTTCGCATTTTAATAAAATTAATTTGTTAAAATATTTAAACAATTAACATCATGGAGATTTTCTTTTTATAATAATTGTGGTGGCACTGACTGTGAGATGTCACATCATTTAGTTCAATGATTCATAGATGTCGCAAGTTTATTTTTTTAAATTTAAATAATGCACCTACTCCTGTCTGTATAATTTAAATTTTAACAAATAAAAATGAATGAAATATGTAAAACCATTATTCTTTATTACATTTCAATTCTAATAAGCTCTAAAAATAAACATTTTAATAAATGATATTTGACATTTGTAAACGTCAGTTCAACTTGACGCGCACTTAGCAGAAGAAAATCCCCCAGAAACAGTACGTTAAGAGAGCTTCTTAACGCACTGTTTTGAGACCAAAACAGTACGTTAAGGAGTGGATTAAAGTACCGAAATAGAAAAACTAAATAAACAGTTTATTTTGCCGAATTTGCAATTTTTGTCAAATTTCAACGCGCTCTAGCGCCTCAACCATTTACTTGACGTAAAAAACTCAAGAGACATAATTTGTAGAAAATTTTATTTACTTTATTTCTATATTGAACAACTTTTCTCAGAATGCGAGTAGTTCTTGAGTTATAGGTACTTACAATAACCTAAAAAAACAGTTTTTATGGCCGTTTTCGAAATGTTTGTAAACTTGAACGGGCTTTGATGCCTAAACCGCTTGTCTGAAGAAAAAGCCTCAAATAACGTAATTTTTAGCAAATTTGATGTAGTTTATTTTGATATAGAAGCACTATTTCTTACAAATACGTGGTTTTCAAGTTATAAGCGAGAAACTTAAAAAATAGCTGATACCAACTTTTCTCGGGACACCTCCGCCTCCAAGTTAATGCATTGAAAATTACTCATTTAGAATGGTCTTTGAGCCTGCGGCGTTAACAATTTTTTATTTTAAAATTTAGTTAATATTTAAACGCGGCCTTCCAGACTAGAAAGAGTCACATGACACCATGCTTCGTGTTCCTTCTGTGCTACTCTGAACAACGTAATATGAGAAGTTCTGTGCCATATTTTGTCGTAACAGAACCTCAACTACCTTAACAACTATCAAAAGGATACGATCGATAGAGTCATGTAGATCTAAAGTAGGACGCATGGGGTTTGTTAAAACAATTGATCTTCTGCGAACTTGAAAAATAGGAACGCACAGGAAACTTTGTAGAACTTTTGATATAATGTTCAGAGTGCTTGTTAAAATATAAATTTTTAGCCACCACGTTGTTCGATGTTTTGATTAATAAAAATGGGGAAAAGTAATTGAATTTTAATTTTTTTTTAAATCCGTATAAATTACGGTCTAGTCAAATTACTATCCCTATGTTTTCTTCCTGCGCGATCCTTATTTTGATGGCACGCAGGTATTAATATTTAATTTGGGCGAAAATACCACTACGGTTAAGGTTGTTAAAGTGGATTTTGATATCTGTTGCAAATTTTGTTTATTTTATTTTTGTTAATTAATATACTAAATGAGTTTTTACTGGTTTCCACTAGTTGTAACTTGTAAAAAATCGTATTTGGGGTTTCGGAAAGTGAAACCACTGCAAAGTTTTCATAAAAGTTGTGCCAATTAGAAAGCCTACATAATACCTGTTTTACGCTTTATCGAAACAAAAAACTTTGTACATTAACAAAACATTTTCATTTTCTTTAAATTCGTCTTTGAAACGAGTTGCTTTACGTTGTTCTCGGCCAATTTCTAATTAATAGAGACGTATAGGTTTTCATTTATTTCGCTCTTCTCTTGCTCTCTCTTCTTTTTCTATTCTTCTTTATTAGTAACTTTTTTTCAGATCAATCTTAATAATTTAAATATGCGTTGTTTTCACGATACGTCTTCGGACTTACAGTGATCAAACTTAGCACCATAAAAACGCGCGTATTGAAACGAATGAGTTTGGAAAAAGTAAACTTTTGTGAAAAAGTAAATGAAAATTTTTAATGCGGCCATTTTATTAAACATTATAGTAAATTATAATGTTAATTTTGGTAATGGGTAACACATAAGTGTACTCCAGTACAACTCTAGGGTTTGTTTTAAATTTTTCAAATAAATTCAAGATTTGAACGTTGGTGTAATAGCAACTATACCAACTACTCTATTGATCCCTCGGGTTACGTATGTTGTGGTAAGCATCCAAGTTGTGTAAAAATGACGTTGATAATATAAACAGGTGAATAACAAGGAGTTGTTTTCGAAAGCATCCCTAGAAGGTACAAAGTTTTCCCGTCTCCTACGACAAAAGTCCGAGATGTGACGCAAAATTTCGCAATTTAATTAATCCGCAATTTATAAGTTTAAGGTGTAGCGGTTAATAAAATAGTAATTTCTTTAAACAATTCAATAGATAGTGGCAATGCGAGTTAAATAACTGAGTTGATTTACATTTTCATTTCGTTGTATTGAATCATTAAAGTTGAAGGGTTGAAACTTGAGTGGCAGGTTTGAAACCACTCTAGCATTTCGGTCTACGAACATGCAAGTATGCCAGATACACATTCTAATTCATAACCTAAAAGGACGTGACAATTGCGCCGAACTTCAATGTTGAACAAATATTGATATTTTGTTAAAATTTTAGTTATATAGCTATTTTACATATTATTTTGCTTTTAATTCCATTAATATATTTATACTATTATAAGGCATGTATTGATTTCTAGATTAAATTAACTGCGCAATATTATTTAGTTGCTATTCGTATCTAGATAAAAAACGTTGGGAGCTCGGATAGCTGCAACAGTAGCCATTCTTGAGATGTCCGCCACTAAATAAACATCAATTGCACTTTTGTCTCATTTTTAGAATGTAACATCCTTTGATATAGAAGGAGCTTTCGAGAAAGCTACTTAGGAAAGCATAAGGAGTGCTTTCCAAACATTTTATCTACCTCCAATCATTGGCAGGTTCATTAAGAGGGCGCTGAAATGCAGAGAAGTTTGAGTAAATGTTACTAAAGGGAGCCCTTTGACGGCAAGGATTGGGGTTGTGGTTCACCAAATGTGGAATTTCCAGACACTAAAATCTTCGAAGATTGCTCCAAGAAGCCACTTCTCCACATGGGTCCAGATGGATACAGATGGATCCAGATGGATGCAGACCGCATCTATCCAAAATATGCATTTCATACTTTATTTAAAACTTGGATGGATCCTACTGAGAACATTGAAGCAGACGTAAATGGGTCTAAAAATCGAAAGGGACCTGGAGTGGGTGTGTAGTGTGTACTGTGCACTCACCTGAGCTTGTCCTTCAAAGCAGTCCTTGTCCTCCATAGGAATACCAATGTAATCCTAAACAGGGGAATCATATACAAAAATTGACATTGACGGACAGTAAAGCCGTCTTAATAGTCTTAACACTTGCAAAATGTCATCTGGCCTCTTTTAGGGCTCTGCTGAACCAGGTAACCAATGCTCTTATACTCTGCTTGGTCTGGACATCACGGAAATAAGAGTAATGATAACTCAGACGAGCTGGCCAGAAAAGGACCCAACAGTCTTCCTTGTAACTCTGAGCTCATCCTGAAACCAGCCGTAAATATAACACCTTTCTTAAAAGTAATACCCATCTATTAGAAACTGAAAGATGCAAACGTAAACTGAAAGATACTTACGTTGTCAGTGCCTCGACTAAAGAAGCATCTCTGTACGCTGGGATTAGTAGACAATCCGTGTTTGGAGACTTCTAGCTCGACATTGCCAAAATTTTAGAGTTCATTTTACAAGTAGAGTTCGAGACCTGATGGGCTGCTTAATGAACCCGAATAAGGGGCTTAAGTGCTGGGAGCCCTCTATGAATAATCCAGAATCTAATAGAAATGTAACACTCTGTATATTGATAAAATATTGAATTCCGAATAATATTTAGATAGAAAATGTTTAAAGAATTGGGAACTAGCACCAAAAACATTAAAATGAATAGCAAGCCAATCAGATGACGGTTGGGTTGGACAGTTGGACTTAAAAATACTTGCAGATAATGGATACTCAACTACTAGGTACTCGTATCCACGGTTATCTGCAAAAACTTGGTATAGTCTATTAAAGTAGTATGCTGCGGGGTGATAGGGGAAGGGGGGAAAACTAGTAACTCACAATAAATAAAAATTGTGCCTTTCTTTTACGTTAGACCGTAAAGGTATATACAGAGGACTTAGCAAGCAGAGCAGATGGGTTTATTTGTAAAGGCGGAATTCAATCACGCGCATAATTTGTCAACATCAAAATCTCCTTTACAACTAACTTAATTGATAATTAATCGAACCGACTAATTTAATTAGGGAACCTCTTCAAATTTTACCAGGTTTGCCATTACGGCGCCAATTTAAAAAGGGACACTTTTGCGCCCAAACAGTTCAACGAACTTGGATCGTTTTGTAGCAAGAAATCTTCCGTTAAAAATTAAACGTGCCCTTAATTAACGAATTAGGGGATTTTTTAAAATTCGCTCACCTAAAAGTTTAAACGACGTAATTTTTCATTCGATTTAAATCGTTTTGTTTGTTCGCGCGAAAGGGCAAGACGATTTGTTTGGCAAGTTTTGATTATTGTTCGAGAACAATTTGTGCGTTAATTAAATGCGAAATTTTTTGAACGAAAAAAACAAACTATTACGGCGAAAGAAGGCGCGGTAGACTGCATGTCTTTGAGGTGGGGGTAACGGCGCTCAGCGTCGCGTCGCTTGCAGTGGCGTGTAGCGCCCGTAACGAGCATGAAGCCCTCGTGGTGCGTGAAGTGAAAAGCATGGCATCAACCAGTAGATATAGTTCATATAATTGCCTCACAAGTTGGGACAGTTACGATAAAATTCCAAGGTAAACTTAAGTAATTAATTAAAAATAATTTAATTTAAAAAAAGTTAAATTAACTTTTGTTTACGGAAGAAAAACTGTTTTTTTTTAATTTAATTTCGTAAGAGCTGGTAGAAAAGTTCTTTAATTTTTAATTAGTAGTCAAATACTAACTTCTGAAAGGGAAGTGTGCAATTACAATATTAGAAAAATTAATTCAGACTATCTCTTATCAACGTAATTACTTAGATAAATTTGCGTTAAATTAAAAACCGTTCGAGACGACTTTTAGAGATATTAACAAGTGAAAATTGTATTTTCCTAAAAGGCGTACTACGTAAACTTTACGTTTTTCCCCGACACAAAAGTCTACTTGTGCATTCAAATTGCATTAAGTTGACAGCGAGCTGTCTAAAAAGTTTCAAAAGAAACATTGAAATGCTAATGGAACCCTTTAATAATGAAAATCGGTGGTTGACTTTGTTATGCCCCCGAGAAAAATTTTTTACGTCTATTTTTTTCTTAATATTAATAAATGATCGTTCAATTTAGAGCCATTCTTAGAAGATCAACTCAACTTTAGTGGGTTGATCGCTCTAGCAGCCCACAATAAAAAACACATCAATAGTAAATTAATTATTAAAATCGATTACTAGTTAGTTGCTGTCTTAAAGATACCAAGATCGTCGAAGTTTTGAGGCGAGAGCCACTGAAAGTCGAATTAAAAAAAAATTTCATTAACTTTTCCTATGGAAAAAACGTCAAAGGCAAATAATAAAGAGTTCTTGTTCTTAGTAATAGTAATTAACTTGGGAAATACATGAAAAGGGAAAATTCAATTATAAAAAGGAAAACAAAAAACGTTTTTCTAAATTTAAAATTTTTTTTTCTGCCCTCTTCTACTGAAATTATGTAACAACGTCTGACATCTTTAGAAGTACTTAACGCTAAGTGAATTTTCCATTAAATAATTTTCTATAAAATTAAATTGCAAAGAGGCGATATACGTACAAAATGGATATTGCTCTTAAGTGATACCTTTTTTGTTTGACTTATTTCGTGGGAAAGATTTCAAACTTTGCTTCTTTGCCTTCTTGTCGCGTCTCGTCATTTTCCGCAAAAAAGTGTCTCGTTAATTATTTTGCGACGACAATTTCGTCTTGTTTTGACAAGTCTTGACGACGAATTACGAATATTGCCAAAAAGGATGGAATGAGTTTTCCGTGGAGTGGGTTTTTTACAAAACGTCCCGTTTGAATGAATAATCTAATCAAAAAACGACACTAAAAGAGCATCGCTTTTAATATAAAATATAAATTTTAAAAATTTATGGAAAAGTAGAATATACAATGCTTTGACTCTTATGCATTGACTGCATTGAGTCTCAAAGGGGATGCAGATTAGTAGCTTAGAAGTAGTTTGTTCTCAATAGCGAACTTTAAATCCCTATAAGTCTTACCTATCCACCCTCCTCATAGCTATCCTACTACGTGAATAATGGCATCTTCTCTGTTTCATTTCTCCGTAGTTTTAAGGTAGAACGAACGTGAGAAGTCCATTAAAAAAATTTCCAGTTTCTTTATATGAAACGTATTCATGTTACGTTCTCAACATTGGACAAGTGTTCATTTAAATTTTGCCGTAGAAACCTATAATCTTGTCTAAAGCTCTGATGCAGCTGTTACCATAATAGCAGTCATTCTTGAAATGTGGTGGTCACATACTTCTCATCTAAGCCCTGACTGAGCTTCTACTAGGTAGTGGTAATTGCCTCTAGTTTACAAGCTGCAGCAAGTCCTGAAAGTCGCCGCACAAGTCTGGACTGCACAGCATAGTTTCTGTTCGTGGGAGGTCAGCAAAGTGAAGGCTTGCGTCGGTTAGAAGCCATCGACAAGCTATTCCGGTGGTTTAGCGCCCAAAATTGATTCATCCATTCTGCAAATCGTTTCAGAATGGCGTTGATCCGCAATTTACTAATCTCTGAGAGTCGATGCACATCACACATCAGTTCGAAAGTTATCTTTTTGTATTGGCCTCTATAATCGCAAAAATTTTCCAATTATCTCAAGTCTGGACTGCGCAGCATAGTTTCTGTTCGTGGGAGGTCAGCAAAGTGCAGGCTTGCGTCGGTTAGAAGCCATCGACAAGCTATTCCGGTGGTTTAGCGCCCAAAATTGATTCATCCATTCTGCAAATCGTTTCAGAATGGCGTTGATCCGCAATTTACTAATCTCTGAGAGTCGATGCACATCACACATCAGTTCGAAAGTTATCTTTTTGTATTGGCCTCTATAATCGCATAAATTTTCCATTTATCTCAAGTCTGGTCTGCGCAGCATAGTTTCTGTTCGTGGGAGGTCAGCAAAGTGAAGGCTTGCGTCGGTTAGAAGCCATCGACAAGCTATTCCGGTGGTTTAGCGCCCAAAATTGATTCATCCATTCTGCAAATCGTTTCAGAATGGCGTTGATCCGCAATTTACTAATCTCTGAGAGTCGATGCACATCACACATCAGTTCGAAAGTTATCTTTTTGTATTGGCCTCTATAATCGCATAAATTTTCCATTTATCTCAAGTCTGGTCTGCGCAGCATAGTTTCTGTTCGTGGGAGGTCAGCAAAGTGAAGGCTTGCGTCGGTTAGAAGCCATCGACAAGCTATTCCGGTGGTTTAGCGCCCAAAATTGATTCATCCATTCTGCAAATCGTTTCAGAACTGCGTTGATCCGCAATTTACTAATCTCTGAGAGTCGATACACATCACACATCAGTTCAAGAGTTATCGTTCTGTATTGACTTCCAGAATCGCATAATTTTTCTATTTACCTCAAGTCTGGACTGCGCAGCAAAGTTTCTGTTCGTGGAGGTCAGCCAAGTGCACACTTTCGTTGCTTATAAACCACCGACAAGCTATTCAAGTGATTTAGCGGCAAAACTTCAGTTCGAAAGTTATCTTTCTGTATTGGCTTCTATAATCGCATAAATTTTCCATTTACCTTCAGTCTGGTCTTTATTTAATGAGAACAGTTTTTAGCAAACATTTCCACGACCATAACGACCGAGCTGCTTCCACTTTTTCAATTACTGTTTCGTTGTCTTGTTGTTGTCTTTGTTGTCTCCCATGGTAGTTCGTTTTGCGTCACTTTGCTCTCCCCCACTTGCGAGCTTTGTGATTCAAATTAAAATTTTTAACTATTAGTCCCTATTGGAAGACCGTGAACCGAGATAGGCGTAGAAATAAGTTTTCGAGCCCTTTTCTCGCCAATGACATCAAATTTACCTTTATTGGAGCAGATTTTACTTTAGTGCGCGAAAAACTGCCCAAACTGCAGTTAAGGGTAGGTAGGTTAGATCGAGATTTTACTAAAGTACGTTTCTCAATTCGTACATGAGCGCGAAAGCCTAAATACGTAAAAAGGGCTCATTTCAGAAGCTCATAGTGATGGCATGTATTTAGCTGTAAATTAGACTCCGAATGAAGTAACTAAAGACTTTTAAAGCAAAAAAAACGTCATTAGGTGTGTTAATTTGATTTCATGAAGCTACCGCGGCGCCACATGGCTTTTACTAGTTCTTATTACCTACTAAAGTCTGCTTTCTGCTAACGATCGTACTTTTAAATCTTCTTTCATAGCCGCCTTACTGCAATGTTATACAGACGTTGCTTTTTTGTGATTTTTTTCTCTCGGTCGTTAAAAAAAATCAAAAGTATCGCGATTTTATTCTCTGGTGGCTAACCAATACTACTGAATCGTGACTTTTACCAAATTGATGTACCTAGAACCTCCTAGGTAGTGCTTGCATGCTCAAGAGTGGGTTTATTGATATTTTGAACTTTTCATCTCTCTAAACTGAAGATTTATCAACGTACCCAATCTTGAAAGCTTAAAAATACGATACGAGAATAATGATTCTAATAATAAGACCCCACTTTATATATTTTTTTCGATAGTACTTTGGGAAAACTCACTTTGGGAAAAACGAATTTTTTTCATTCAAATCAAAACGAATATTTGCCAATCAAACGCAAAGAAAGGTTTTTATTTTTTTTATTGTGATGGATTACCTTACTTGTAAAGCAATTTTTGGAATTCAACCCTTGTAACTGTTTCCTTGGAGAGCATAAAAAAGATTTTGAACCAGAAGACAATTTACAAGTTTTTTCTTCTCTCCTCCAAAAAACTTATTTATTAGAGTCATTGCAAAAATACATTTTTAAAATTACCCCTAATGTACTCGTATACGTGGACAAAATTATGAGTAATTTCCCAAAGTAAATAAATTTAGAAATACATCGTAAATATTGAACTGGAGGACAATCGTAATAATACACCTCTACTACCTACTACAAATATAATGATCGAGTATAATCTTTTTTTTTTCCAAATTGTTGTTTTTCAATGGATCGTAATTAACGAAAAAGCCCTGAAACTAACGTTATCGTTACAATTATTCTAACAAAAGATGACATTATTTGCCCTTTATGGAACGCAATGAGAGGCGGAAGTTGTGCAATGTGTTTTCATTGTTCGAATACAAATTTTTGAATTAATTGCACCATTTTTTTTCAACTTTCCAAAACGAAAATTTTAAACGAGCACTTCATTAGTATTAGTACCGAATGTACTTCTTCATCTACACGTGAAATTATCAAGCGCTGTAATTGCGACTTTCCTCATTAAAACTGCAGTTACGGACGCAATTTTCTTGAAATAGTCGCTCATAGTTTTATTTTGCCCCTATTCAAATTTGCCACGCTTAAAAATAAGGGTTTTAATTTGCGATTCGATTATGTTAATCAAATTTCGTTAGCTTCAGTAAACTTGAGAAGAAAAAAAAGTGATGGAAAATGTGTTGCTTAGTAAATTGCGGAGAGGGAGTTTGAAACAAATGAGTTACCAGACCTGAAAATTGCTAAAACGAAAGTTGTAATAAATTTTCTCGAGAAACTTATAAAAAGAAGAGCTCTTGTTGCTCGAAAATTAAACTATTGTGGACCCGTTTCGAAAATTACGGATCCACTTTTGAAAAATGACATGTTTGTTCGCGTCTGCTACTGTAGAAAGGTTTCCGGCGTTTTTTGGATTTTGACTTGGTGATACTATTTATATTGCCACAAAAATCACTTGGCTAACTGTTCACGTTGTATTTTAAGGAATATAACAAAGTTTGCCATGATACTGTCCACCACAAGCGTATTATTATTATTATCAAGATGAAGAGAACTTACGGAAGTTTGAGAGCTGATATTGATAATACTTTGAAACTAGTTTTAGTGCATGTATGGTTAAAGTGGAAACTTACACTAGCGTAACAGTTTTCCTGTGTCGTTATTCCTCTGCGGCACTTTTATGGCCCTTATCTATCTGAAAGATAAATTTTTGCAAGTTCATAGTATACGATTAGTACCTAGGTATTCGATAGAATATGACTCAAATTTACACAAAAATTCAATCTTTTTGAATTTTGTTTGCTACTAATTTGTGTCCAAATTAAGACAATTTCATCTACAAAATAAGCTTTTAAGCAAATCGATACAGGGTGGCCCAAAGTAAGGGGGTTATTTTGTTCTTGTTCTTGTATTCTTGTTCTTAACCCAAATAAGACCGAATTGTTATTGTTTGGGCCTAGGAATTTGAAATCTAGATTTCTTCAGCTTAATCTGGGCATATGTCTTGATGGTAAGTCTTTATCGTATGTTCCACATGCAAGGAATTTGGGACTTGTAATAGATGATAAGCTTAGCTTTAACGTGCATGTGAATAAGTGTCTGCAGAAAGCGTACTCCTCGCTCAGGGTTGTCTACACGAATAGAAGGTACTTATCGATAAGAATGAAAGCCACATTGTGCAATTCCTTAGTCTTGTCGCACTTTAATCATTGCGATAGCGTCTACGGACCGTTTCTCGATTCCCAAAATCAGCGAAAGATACAACTGATGCAGAATAGCTGCTTGAGGCTCATCTATGGCATCCGCAAGTACGACAAAATATCTTATAAGCTTTCGGAAATAGGGTGGTTAAACATGTCGGGAAGGCGCTATTATCATTCGGCGTGCTTGTATCATAAAATTATTATTTTTAAAAATCCACCCTATTTGTACAACAAGATAACTTTTAGGACTGATGTGCATAGTCTTAACATTAGGTTCAGGGGGACTTTAACGCCTCCTATGCGCAACTCTGAGATGCTCAGGAGATGTTTCAGCTACCAAATAGCTATGGTATACAATGGCCTAAGTGCATCTCTGAAAGTTCTACCCTTGAACCAGTTTAAGAAGCAGCTGTTTTTGCGGTTAACGTCGTGATACCTTCTGCAGTGCTCGTGTTTATGTTTGGGTGTGGACGGGGTTGGCCTGACTGGGGGTCGGTTTGCGGACCGGTGTGCACACGATCATGATCATTAGTTTGGTTTTGTTAGTTCGAATAATGAGGTGAATGGAAACTTTTCCTTCACTGATTTGCCAAGGTTTAAATGGAAGAACAGCAATGTGCTGAACTTTACCTTGTGATTCTCTGCACATCTCTTTTTTGTTTTTTATTTATTCATATTTCTTTTGCTATATAGTTTGCGGTATTGTTTGTCATTTTTTTTGTTGTAAATTGTTATAGTTATTTAATTTGCAGAGAATAAAGACAATTATTTTGATGGCGTTTCAGAAAATCTTGACCTACACTATTTATTATAGATATTACTCAACTATAAGTTAGTACGCATCAGCCCTAATTTAAAAAAATACCTATTCAAATTTTTTAATTCAAAATGGCGGTCGGTATATAACGATTGTCTCACTTTCCAGTTTTTTATTATAACTAGGCAGTTAATATTATCATTATTAACATCTAAAAACAGAAATATATAAGCAAAATATGGAACTTTAGTTTTACTATAGTCAATTTTTAAAATAATTTCAAAATGGTCTACTTTTAAATGGCCCAAAGTTGATTAAAATTTAATTTTTTCTACGTTAGAATATGTTGTAGCTTAGCTGTAGCGCCGTTTGTTTGGTTTGCTTGCTGTGGCCAGAACCGGAGTTAAGATTTGTTAAAGTCAAAATTTCAAAAATTTATAATTTTTATCGACGCATTAATTTATTCTGTACAATTCAAACGATTCCGGTTAACCGGAAACTAGCAAAAAAAAAGTTTTTGAAAACTCATTTGAAAATTATCTGTCTAATGATACTAAACACTTTGTATTTTGACTTCCGGTTTAACCGGAAAAGGGGCCAATTTTCATATTTTAAGTGCAACACTCTGTATATTTTTAGTTGTTTTGAAGATTGTAAAATTATCTGTTTACTAATACCAAAAATTTTACATTTTGACTAGTAGTTCAGTCGGAAATGATATTAACTTTCTTATTTGAAATGTAACACTCTGTATAATTTTCTATTTTGAAAATAAGTGAGAACTTCAGAGGGTACTATTGTTTGGCACTACGTTTTGTATTTTTTTTTTAAATTTTGAGAGTGTTTACCTTCCCAAATTTTTAAATTAAAAATGGCGGCCAGCTCAACGGTTGGCTCATTTTCTAGTATTTTTATTATAACTTTAGCGATAACTATTATTTAAAAAATCAAAAAACAAGAATATCTAGACAAAATGTAAAGGGCTAGTTTTGATATAGTCGATTTTTAAAATAATTCCAAAATTGGCTACTTTTAAAGAACCAAAGTTGACTAAAGTTTTCAAACTGATTTTCTCAAAATCGGCTACGGTCGTTTGGTCTATTTTTGGATACAACATTAAAATTTAAGTTTATGATTATACAACTTAGTTTTATTAGCCGCTACCCGCCAGTTTCGTAGCTATGATGTTTTTAAGGCAAAAACTTCAAAACATTTTTTCCGTTAGTTGTTACAATTTTTATTTAAAAGCCACTTCTGGTTAAACCGGAAATTACCCAAGCAAAATAAAGTTTTGGATACACTCTGTACATTTTATGCTTTTTTAAATATTGCAAGATTGGTCATATAATGACACCAATGTTAAATTTTACTCCTGGTTTAACCGGAAATGGGATTAGCTTTTATATTTTAAATACAACACCCTATATATTTTAAGTGGTTTGGAAGATTGTAAAATAAGCTTTCTGGTGATACTAAACATTTTATATTTTGACTTCCGGTTCAGCCGTAAATTAGATTAGCTTTGTCCTATTTCAAATATAATTTTAGATTTTTGAAATTTGAGAGAATTCCGACCTTTTTAAATATTTTCAACGCGTACGAAAAAGTCCTGTTATGACCACATGAGTCGTTTGTTTCTTTTAAACTTGTCGTAGTTTTAAAGTGGGTCAATTTTGTTGAAATCGGTTGTAGGTACAGCTGGGAATCAAGAATCGTGAAAATTCTTTCTAACTCGATTTTCAGTGAGCATCTCCTATTTCATAAATTGCAACTGAAGTATAAGATTATGGAAACCTAAAACTGTTACAGAAATAAAGATAATTATATTTGAAGAAAATTTGATAAAGTAGACATACGTTATCCTTTATTTATTATCACTATAAATTTATAGGTATTGATATAAATATGACTTTTTGTCGATGTTGAAGCACGCGTAGGTACTTAATATAAAATTACAATGTAAATTATTTTTTCTACCTCACCCCTCCAAAGCGTGTATAGATAGTTAAAAACTTAATACTACTAAAAGAAATACGAGATATTAGAGAAAATTTTAAAATAGTACCGATTTACCGACAACTAGTATACAATCAGTGAATAATTTCGTAATAATTTGCATTGCATGGAATTTAAATACTCTAGCACAGTATAATATTTTAAACTGACGATTATTTTTTATAGAAAACCAGGTCGTGAAAAGTGTTCAAATTGATTTTCTTCATTAATTGAATATTTATTAAGTCCGTAATGTGTCGATGTAGAAGGCTACGGTAATATTATGCAATAACAATATCACGATAATCAGGCGTATTCTGTATCATAAACTTTAAGGATAGCGGGAAAACTTTAACGTTAAACTGAACTTCTATCCTTTTTATTTAGCTGTGACAGAACGAGATAGAACGTCTTTTTAACGTCAAAGTTTTCCCGCTATCCTTAAAGTTTATGATACCGAAGACGCCTGATTATCACGATCTAATGCGATTATTTCTAAAAAAATTACTAGGCCACACTGTAATAAGATCAACCGAAACTTTGTTTCATTTACTTTCACGTAGGCGCGCCTACTTGTGCGTACCAAAATTGTATAATTGAGTTGGTGGGGGTGGGGGTGTCTCCACAACCGCGCAATGAAATTTTTAAATTTTTCAACATGATTTTGCCCCCACTCCTTATATAAAGTTGTTATGTCGCAACTTGAGCGAAAACTTGGCAAGTTTCGGAAATTTCAGGTAAATGGCACATTTTCAGTTTTCAGGTATCTGATTTAGATTTACGAGACTATATTAAAAAATTCTTAGCCTACTATAGAACCAAACAAAATTTCTATGTCTAAATATTTTATTACTCAACATATTCTCCTTTTAATTGGATACATTTATTACAGCGAACCTGCAACGTCGCTAGACCTTCCAAAAAAATGTTTCTTCTTGCTCTGCAAACCAGACGTCCACAGCTTTTATTACCTCCTCGTTGGAAGAAAATTTACGACCTTTTAAACTTTTTTTCAGTTGAGGAAAGAGATGATAGTCGGACGGAGCCAAATCTGGAGAATAAGGAGGGTGTTCTAGTAATTCAAACCATAAATCACGAATTTTTTGCATGGCAACATGAGATTTGTGTGCAGGGGCGTTGTCCTGCAAAAACAAAACACCTTCGGATAGCTTTCCGCGTCTTTTCGCTTTAATTTTTTCCCGTAGAGTGGTCAGTAATGTCGAATAGTAATCTCCAGTTATTGTTCTACCCTTATCCAAAAAATCAATCGTGATTACTCCATGGCAATCCCAAAAAACTGAAGCAAGAACTTTTCGATCAGTCATCATCTTCAATTAAAAATTTACCTCTTTTGAAGCTTGCAGTCCAATTTTTCACGGTCGCATACGAAGAACATTGATCACCAAGGGTATTAACCATATCTTCGTAAGTCTGCTTACCTTGTAACCCTTTTAAATACAGGTACTTGATGATGGCTCGATACTCCAATTTTTCGATTTTCACAATTTCGGTGGACATCTTTTTTCTTTTAATTTATTGCTTAACTCTGGTTTACTTTTTTGACGTCAAACTTTACACTGACACTTCTAATAAGTTATTGTTCGTTGCTATAGTAACACAATATTTTTTTTTACATGGAACTGGTCTAGGCTAACTAGTTATCAATACATCCTCGTATCTAAAGAATTCATTGTAGAAGTGCGTCAGTGTATAGTATAAACACCCTGTAGCTATGAAGATTAAATGTCTTTATATTATTGCAATATTTCGAACAACGCATTTGACAGGTAATTAACTAGCAAAATATTGACGTTGATGAGGATTTTCATGCTGGCAATCCAATCCAATCCAATCCAATCCAACATTCTCTTTTTGTCAAATAGAACCGAAAGTCAATCGAACCTTGTTTTGTCGGTAATTGATAACGAGCGAGGATTAAATTACGAAAAATTAAAAAAATTGTTTCGCCGTTTTGTGTCGTTTGAAGATATCAAGATTTGATGGGGCTTTCAAATTCGCTTACAAATTCTATTGGAAGGAATTAAATTTTGAAAAATTTAATAGAAAAAAAATTTGTTATAATGGTGACTCGTGTAATTGGAATATGCCAAGTTTGATGGATATTCATAATTTCGTACTCATCTATGTGCCCTCGAGAGTGGCCGCGCCTTGTTAATAAAATCTGCATGTGTGGCAGCCATTGGGGTTTTAACCGTAGTCATAAAAAGGGAGATAGGTATAAATTCTTAAATTCGTTAAATTAATTACAGTTGTGACTATTTGTAGTTTATTTATAAATTAAACTAAATAATTTAAGCTTTCATTTCGCTGACCTTTAAGCGTTGGCCATGAGCTTTTGTTTGGAAGAGTTAACATTTCGAGGTTTGTTAACCGGGGAGTCGACTTTTCTGCGTAGAAAGCTCCATCAGGAAAATGACACTCAATACCACATTAAATTTCACGGCTCGGGGGCTTCGTAACTGCGCACAAATAAAAATATTTTTGTTTCCGCAGAGTCTTATCGCTTGTCGCCATTGCTTCAGCTTTGACTTCTGTACAGGAGTTTAGTGCAGGAAGTGCAGGATTTAGGGAATATGTAGCTTAACGCTTAACATACCTTTATTTTAGACTTCCTAAATTACGTTTGGGATTTTTAGAGGTATTTTAAACGTATATTATACGTACTTAAAATCTATTTCTTTCAAGTATAAATTTAGACGTTTTTTAGGGATTTTTTAGAGGTCTTTTAAACGTATATTATACGTACTAAAAATCTATTTCTTTCAAGAATAAATTTAGACGTTTTTTAGTGATTTTTAGAAGTATTTTAAACGTATATTATACGTACTTAAAATCTATTTCTTTCAAGAATAAATTTAGACGTTATTTAGAGATTTTTAGAGGTCTTTTAAACGTATATTATACGTACTTAAAATCTATTTCTTTCAAGTATAAGTTTAGACGTTTTGTAGGTATTTTTTAGAGGTCTTTTAAACGTATATTATACGCACTTAAAATCTATTTCGTTCAAGTATAAATTTAGACGTTTTTTAGGGATTTTTTAGAGGTCTTTTAAACGTATATTATACGTACTAAAAATCTATTTCTTTTAAGAATCAATTTAGACGTTTTTTAGGGATTTTAGAAGTATTGTAAACGTATATTATACGTACTTAAAATCTATTTCTTTCAAGTATAAGTTTAGACGTTTTTTAGGTATTTTTTAGAGGTCTTTAAAACGTATATTATACGCACTTAAAATCTATTTCTTTCAAGAATTAATTTAAACGTTTTTTAGGGATTTTTAGAGGTATTTTAAACGTATTTTATACGTACTTAATATCCATTTATTTTAATACGTTTATTTTGCGAGAAAGAACACACGTACAGTTAACGTTTGAAAAAATACCAAGTCTATAGGGGGGCAAAAAAAATATACGAGATACGTATATTACACTACGTTGACGTCTTTTTGACGTAAAATAAAGATAGCTGTATTTATTGGGCACTAAATATTCAATAAGTTGACAAATTCTTAATACGAATCTCAAAATTATCTACTGTTGGGAGTATAAAGCCGCATATCGATCATTTTGCTGTTTTAATTTACCTTTCGCACATTTTATTTTTTATAGCTCGTGTTTGACCCAAATTTCAGAAAAAAAAACAAATGCAACTAAAAGATTCTCTGCAAACTTCCTTCTATTAACAATTTATTGCGACCTCTTAATCTTGTAGTGGTAGCGCTTCGATCTCGGCTTACTTCGCAAAGAAGATTTGTTACTTAATTTGCCATCCACGAGACCGCACAATTTGAAAAAGAATTAAGTAGAAATTTAGGTTTATTTGTGTAATTTACTAACTTATAAATCCTTTCGTATCAACGGAATTGGGCTCGAAGAGATATTGTGTATAAAAGCCAACAAGAGAGGTAAAAGCGGCGAAGCGTGTCTTTTGTCCTTTGATACATCGATGAAGCTCATAACGCCACATATTTTAATCAATTTTAGTTAATTTAACGAAAGGCTCGTTAAATGTGATTGAACATTGAAACATTGTTTAAGTTTGCGCTTGTTATAAAAAATTTGAGGTGAAACTTGTCGATTAATCCGTTAATTTCCAAAGCATCGAAAAGGTCTAAGTAGGTTTCAACGAAGTTCCCAACTTCCATAAACTTTTTAAGTGACGAAATGATTAGTTTATAGTCTTAAGAAACTTCATATACATACAGACCATCGGCACGATTTTCAATTAGACTCTACCAACAACTTTCGATTACATCGAGTAATTCGAACATTAGTTTTTGTTCATGAAATTCGAATTTCACGAGTTAGTTGACGGGGTGGAAATAATTGATCTAGGTACAAAGTATATTCGATAACTTAACTATGATTTTAAACTACTATACGCCATACTTAATTCAAAATCGGCTAGATTATAGCGTTCGCTGTGTAAACGACGGACGAGCTGTGCGGTATGGACGCAAAGTGAGCATTTCAAGGGAACACAAGCAAATATTTGCTCTAGAGCCTGCCTCCTTTGGATAGACTCGTCTTAAGAACATTGTCAGATTCGCTACAAATAGTCGTTAAAAAGTTTAAGTTTTTTAAAACACAAGAAAAGCGGAAATTTAATGCGCTTACATGAAAAAGAGATTCGTGTAACTCGATTGGACGTGTGCATTTCGCATAAGCATAACTCGGAGTTTTAAATTAAATTACTTGACTGTGCTTAAATAATTGGTTTAAAGTTGTGTAAATAGGAACTGCTTACTTATTTGTTTATTAAGTTACTCGCAAATATCATCTCCAAATCCGGAATACGTGCTAATTGGCAAATACGCGTGGAGATACGGCTTTACGTACGTATTAAACAATAGTCAACATTTGATTAACAATATTATTTGTTGCAAGCTAATTATAATTAGTTTTAGGTAAATTTACTTGTTTATCCACTGATAATATATTGCCGAGGAAGGATTGTTTCGGTTTTGGTTAAATAAAGCAGTTTGAATTGCCTAGAAAGTACGAACTTTGAGGCGAATGTACCTTTTTTGTCGGCGATTTAATTAAAACTTTATAAGCACTCAATATTTCGGGACGAATTGACTTTTTAAAAAAGCTAAGCAATTAATAATAAAATAAGATCAATCGATAACATGTCTTAAGTGTTCGGAAAATGACCCAATCATTAGTACTTACACGCAAGGAGTTTGCTATAGAAATGTTGCCTGAATTTGCGTACGTATCGAATATGTCTGCCTATTTCAAGTTCTTTGGTTAATAAGTCCTTAATCGTTGTAGATAGAAAAAAATGTTTTAGATAAAAAATGTACATCATAACAAGGTAAATAATTTCTGTTATATACAGTTTTTCTCTAAACTTAGCGGTTTTTGAATTATGGGCTATTTAATGTAACAAAATATTTTAAAATGCATCAAATATGTAGCTCGAGCGAGTACTACTACTACGATGGAGGTGGAGATGCTGCATGTGCCATCACCTTCTTGTTTCTACCAAAAATGGCATTTCATAAAAAACTTTAATTTAAGAAAACAATTGCTCAATTAAAGTTAAATTAATTATAATTTTTTCCGAGCAATTATATAATTGAATGCCAAAGAAAACCTCGGCTTGAAGATTTTTATCTAAAGACCCTAATCCTTGTGCTTTACAAATCTCTCAACAAAAGGGCATTATTTGGGAGTTTCGACTCGGTCATTCTTTTTTTAATTGTTAAAACGCCTCGCTTTTCTTATCTGATTGAAAATTTCCAATCTTTTACAAAGGAAGAGGCTCTCAAATAAGTATTAAGTGCCTGAAAAATAATTTTTTTGCGGCAGACTACGGGTTAATATATTACAATTATTGTTTGGTCTTCGTGTTTTATTTCGAGCTAATAGACTGTTTCTATTTTATTGATTGTGATGGTTAAAAGCGCACCGAGCAAGTAAATTTTATGGATGTGGTCAACTAAAAGCTCTTGGGAATTGTTGGCGCTCACGAAACTAAAACTTGTGTAAAAACTATAAAAAAATAATTTCGATGACTCGTAAGTTACAGCCCAACTTGAGCTTTTCAAAAATATTAACTCGAGTCGACTATTTGAGAAAGAAATAATTGTAATTTTTGACCAATTTTTTTAAATCAAAAACAACGAATTTAAAATTTAATATAAAACATAAAAGTGTAACTTGTGGGCGTTTTTATGACACGTGTTATACGCAGGGAGAAAGTGTAAAAATTGAAAAACTTTTTTGGGACTGAACTAATTAAAACGTATACAAGGCGTTTATGGAGACATGTAGGGCATTGTTCTAAATAGTTCTCTCGACTGTTGATTAAATTAATAAATGTGAGCCACTAACCTGAGGTTTCACAAAGGTAGGGTTAATGTTACCAGCTCATTAAAATGACGCACTCGAACTGAAATTCCTGAAATACAAAGTCATTTCTGAATCATTTCACTAGCACGTTACTATCTAAGAGAGCTTTTAGGGGCGACGTCTTGTCCAAACTTATAAGACACGTAAAACGTCTCTTTTCGGAGTCACATCCCTCTAAAGGAGAGCCATGCAACTAACTTTACATTTTTTATTCGATAGAACGTTGGTTAGACACCTTTTAACCCTTTCGCCGTCATCTTGGAAAATTACTTTTTTCATGTCGTGGCCCATATCTCGCGTTCTATCCACAGCAACTTACTGGTTTTAGGGTCGTTGGACTCGTTAGCGTTTTTACTTAAAACGCATTTATTTCAGAGTAAGCGCTGAGATGAATGGAAAAAAAACTTATTCATGTTCAAAGTCAAATATATTTTTTTAATATTCAGGCGGTTTTTAGCTAACAGTTTTCTTATGGTGCATCGGAGCAGTTGATGAGTTTAATGGTTTTTAAATAAGACTCAATTACGCGTATTTTGATATTAAAATGAGCCTGATTGGTTGATTGGTCGCAGACCAATCCAAGTTCAAAGTTGCGCTCTCTATGCCGCACGCAACTTGGAATATTTCTAACCTAACCTAGTCCGGCGCGATCGCCACGCTTGGAGTTTGTTTCTCCTCGTAAACATTATGGAGCATTTTTTTTATAAACTGCACCTGTTATGTCTATGTATGTAATTTTTATTGTAAATTTCATTATTATTAATATTATTAATATTTCATACAATCGAGCATTTTTTTACATTATAGGTCATTTCAAGTATAGTCATTTTTCAAGATGGCGTTGAAAGGGTTAATTTCGAGAAGACGCAAAATCAGGGTTAAGGTCTTCGACCAACCCCCTATCGAATAAAAAGATAAAATTTTTAGGACAGAAACCTTTAAGTCGATCTGTAAATGCACTGGACTATTACTATGGCAAGGTATTGAAAAGTGTGATCCCCGTGTTCGTTTTTTTATCACAACTTTGCGGAGGGATAAAATTTTGCAATTTACCAATTTTCTTCCGAAGGTGGATTTATTTGCAAAAATTTCTTTATTCTTTACATTTTTCCCCAAAACCAACAGTTTTTGAGTAAGAACCGTACAAACTTGTTACAAGTTTATACAAGAAACGTATAACCAAAGTCACAAAGTCGTTTCGAAATAGAGTGTCACTTAAACTATTTATTTAAATTGATAAAATCGGGGCCATTTCAATATTTTTTAACAACCCTCAAAGTTAATTAATGAACAAAATACAACTATTGGTAATGAAGAAGAACGTAAAATGAATTTCCCAGCCCTTCTTATTGGTCATTTAAAACCAATAGTTACAAGGGGCTCAAAAATAAATATAAATAAGCTTAAGAAGGCTTTTATTTTAAAACTTTTTGAATAAAACGCAAACGAGTCGAAAATTTAGAAGACAATTTAATATCCCACCTCATTTCTCCTTGATTATAGGTAATTTAAGGGCAAGAAGAGCGCGTTATTAGAAGTAATTAATTTGCTACCTGATTCATTACGATGCTCAAATACGTAAATGAACAAGCAATCATTAATTTGCGGATATTTTAATTTATTATAGGTACTTGAGGCGCGCGCTTAACGCACCATTACCCCACACCAGGTTGGTAGGCTCCAGTTTTTAAATCAGAGCACTCTGTATATTTATTTGCCAGACGACTTTATCTTCAATTTTCTTCTCACTTAATGTACACGAAGTTGAAATTTGCATTAGGTACTTAAACACCCGACGAAAAAATTAGAAGAGTAATACAATGAAAGGAAGTAAAATCTACGAGGGCTTTACAAGCCCATCATTTGAAAATTGATTGTAAATATTTAAAAAAAACCGACTGTAGCATTGTCAAAAGTGAATTTCAATAAACTGAATTCAAGACTTGCAAGACAAGGCCTGTATTGTGCCTGTTTTGGGGTTAAACGAAAACTTAGTAATTTTTTTCAACCCCCGGGACAGTTTGTTGTACGAGTAACTTCGTAATTCCTTCAAAAATCTTTAAATACAAACTTTAAAATTATTTTTTTGTAAGCGACGCTTGTGTAGTTCGCAACTTGAGCAAATTGAAAAGTTTGCGCTTAATTGAATAATTTAACTAAAAATAATTAGCTTAAAATCAATTCGTTAAACTTAATAGCGGAAGGAAGACGTCTCGAAACGAATTAAAAGAAAATTTTTCAGTCGATTAGACAATTCGCGTTTTTTTTCTTTTTTCCTTCCGAGCTCCTATTACTGATAAATTTGAAACGTTTGTTTTGATAACTTGTATTTGTTAAAACAAACTTGGTAAATGTTATTGTACAAAGTTTTCTTTGTAAACTTGAGAGAAAAACCCTTTTATGAAAAGCTTTCTGTAAATCTACCCTTAAGGGCGTGTAAGTGCGAGGGGCGAAAAACGCGAAAATGTTAAACCATTTCCTCTTGTGCGCTTTTGTTATTAATAATTCACAGTCTGCTCTAAACGACGTATTTAAAAATTGATGCTCTTTGTTATTCTAATGTACGTATATTTTATTTATTCAAATCTAACTCTCTTTTGCTCCTTTTCACCCTTCCAAGTCAGACAGGAGATTTGCATAAATTTCTACTGTAGTTTCTACAAATGAACTCTTTTACTTCGTTCAGATCAGAGATCAGTTCAGAAACGGCCCTTTCTTTATCAATTAGTTCGAATTTGCGTTTTTGCTTTAATTAACAGTTAAGAATGAACGCAAAAGAATTTATAAGTCCGCCCCTGTTACCTCTTATTACTTTTAAACTTTACTTGCGTGAAAATGATATTTTGGGGGCAGTTTCTTCGTGTTTTTTTAATTGATATCGTTACACGTGTCCGAGTTTATCGATTGGCTCATTAAAAATGTACAAAAACCTGTTGCTGCTACCAATTTCAACATTTATGCGAAATATCCTCTTGAATTATTCACAAAAATTCGAAATTTGAAAAAAAATTTATTGTAAAAAAAAAAAGATAGTAGGATGTCATGAGTTATCGTCTTCAATTCGTCCTTAAATCTCTCCGTGATCCGTGAATCTTTTTATACGGTCGTCAATTTGGATTTTCTTCTTATTTTACCTACACATTTGCGCTATACGTTCGACACGGGTAAAATGGATTTTTTGTTGTAAAGACAACTAACGTTGTAACTTTAATTTTGTAAATTTATGCATGTTTTAGTTGTGGTTTACACAATGAGGCAATAAATTATTGTAGGATAAATGAGATTTCGTCATGTTTAGCCTTATTTATTAGTATTAGTATCGAATAGAATGGGAAAAGTTCACACCAATTTCTGGATGAAACATCATTTTTCTTGAAAATAGCAATCTCTAATAGAATCGATACTTTTTAGTAATAAAATATGGTCGGGATGAAAGGTTCGACGTTGAAAATTTTAAAAGTGCGCTTTGTTTTGACCTAGAAACCTAAATGTTTATTTTTCAGAATTAGTCGCGAGTCAAACGAAAAAGTAAAACGAAGCAAAACAACACTTCACATCGAATCTCTTAACGTGGACGTATAAGTTTGAAAGAAAATATAAAAAGAAAAATAGTTGAGGTGGTCCAATGGTGTGGCATCAGGGTCACTTTGAAATTGAGTGGACCTCAATAACCTGTGGTAACTAGTGCCGGCCACAGTGCCTTCACGTGCGGCCACACTAGTACTAGTTAATCCACTAGAGTGTCATCGCACGCTAAAAAATATTATTAATTTAATAAGCAAAGAAAAAATGTATAAAAATCAATATTTACCTTGAACTTGTGTAAATTAACGAATAACACAATTAAAACGAACGCTTTCAGTTTATCAATATTATTCGCGTACTTAATTTACGTATTTTTTACGGTAAAAAATATTTGTCGTCGTTAATCATCGGTAAATATAACAATTGCATTTATGTACGGCGATACACATTAATTTTCCTATAGGAACTTACTTATTAATCTAAATTTTGTGGTCGCTCAAAATAGCGTGGTTTATGGTTGTAATATACAACATGCGAGGTATTTCGATTATAATGAGATATTAAGATTAAATTGTGTTTTGGAATTCGTAAAGTATCACACATCAAATAAAGTAAATTACTATAAACGCTTTAAATTGACGTTATTCACGAATGTAGGGTGAATAACGGACTAACTAAAGGTCTGTAGTGTTCACAAAATTAAAAAAGAATTCAATATACTAGATAGTCATTTTGAAAATAAGAGTGCATAACAGTCATTAGTCATCGCGTCATCGCTACGTATTTTAAGTTTAATTCATTCTGAAATTGAGTTTTGAAGTGTTAGCGTCACGACAGAAAACGTAAATTATTGTATTTTACAATTTAGTGTTATTTTATTACTTTCCTTACAGTATAGAGAGCTCGTAAATATTATTCCACAACTTTATTTGTAAAAAGTGCGACCTACATATAGCAAAGAAATGAATATGCTACTGTATACCGGCTTCTGAAAACTTTATCCAATACTATACTACTAAAATTACATTTTTTTATACAAATACTATTTCTATTAAAATATTCTTTTTTGCAGGGTGCGAGTTGAATACTACGTCAATGAAAATACATTTAAGGAACGACTGCAACTATATTTTATTAAAAATCAAAGATCTAGTAAGTACTTCTTTTTATTTTTTATTAAAGTTGAAATAACAAACCACAGATATTTAACGTCAATTCGTGGTAATTAAATTATTTTGTGAAAAGTAGAATGATAATAAAATTTTATATTCGGCAAAGCACAGCAAATCAAACTAAATTAGTTGTCGAGAGTACTTTATTGTTTACGGTTTAATGAATATTATGACAGAAGTTGTTAAATATATTGAATATTTGCGCAAAATAATATTTTTCAAGATGATTAAAATGTAATAAAAATGAAATAATATTTTTTGAATATTTGAATAGATTTGAATTACATTTAAATTATTATTGAAAGTGTATACGTTTTATATATACTGTTGTACTCTGTATAATATAATTATTTGTGATTTTTTCAGTCCGAAAAGCCTACCTACTTTAGTATAAACGTAATTCCTTGGGAAGAATTTCTCTACTATCGTTTGCTTTTAGATGATAACATAGATGAGTCGAACAATCTTTTTAGGTTTCCCAAGAGACAATTTTATCCCCTACAAGTTGAATAAGGCAAAATAACTTTGTAAGTTCCTTTAAAGCTGGCACGTGCGGGAGAGGCGCTGCAAGTCGCTAATACTTTCTGTGAACGAATATTTCTACTTTCGTTGCACTTTTAGATAATAACAATAACGAGTTGAGACGATCATTTTAGGGTTTCTAGAAGGTGATTTTGCCTTCTACAAGCTGAATCAATGAAGAGAACTTTTTACGCTTATTTGAAGCAGGTACGCGCGGGAGAGACGCTGAATGTCGCTAATACTTTCTGTGAACGAATATTTTTACTTTTGTTTCATCTTTAGATAATAACAATAACGAGTCGCGACGATCATTTTAGGGTTTCCGGAAGGTAATTTTGCCTTTTACAAGATGCATGAATGAAAACAACTTTTTAAGTCTATTTGAAGCTGGTACGTGCGGGAGAGACGCTGAATGTCGCTAATACTTTCTGTGAACGAATATTTCTACTTTTGTTTCATCTTTAGATAATAACAATAACGAGTGGAGTCGATCATTTTAGGGTTTCCGGAAGGTAATTTTGCCTTCTACAAGCTGAATGAATGAAAAGAACTTTTTACGTCTATTTGAAGCTGGTACGTGCGGGAGAGACGTTGAATGTCGCTAATACTTTCTGTAAACGAATATTTCTACTTTCGTTTCATTTTTAGATAATAACAATAACGAGTCGAGACAATCATTTTAGGGTTTCCGGAAGGTAATTTTGCCTTTTAAAAGCTGCATGAATGAAAAGAACTTTTTAAGTCCATTTGAAGCTGGTACGTGCGGGAGAGACGCTGAATGTCGCTAATACTTTCTGTGAACGAATATTTCTACTTTTGTTTCATCTTTAGATAATAACAATAACGAGTCGAGTCGATCATTTTAGGGTTTCCGGAAGGTAATTTTGCCTTCTACAAGCTGAATGAATGAAAAGAACTTTTTACGTCCATTTGAAGCTGGTACGTGCGGGAGAGACATTGAATGTCGCTAATACTTTCTGTGAACGAATTCTTTTACTCTCGTTTAATTTTTAGATAATAACAATAACGAGTCGCGACGATTATTTTACGGTTTCTGGAAGGTAATTTTGCCTTCTACAAGCTGAATGAATGAAAACAACTTTTTACGTCCATTTGAAGCTGGTACGTGCGGGAAAGACGCTGAATGTCGTTAATACTGTCTGTGAACGAATATTTCTACTTTCGTTTCATTTGTAGATAATAACAATAACGAGTCGAGACAATCATTTTAGGGTGTCCGGAAGGTAATTATGCCTTTTACAAGCTGCATGAATGAAAAGAACTTTTTAAGTCCATTTAAAGCTGGTACGTGCGGGAGAGACGCTGAATGTCGCTAATACTTTCTGTGAACGAATATTTCTACTTTTGTTTCATCTTTAGATAATAACAATAACGAGTCGAGTCGATCATTTTAGGGTTTCCGGAAGGTAATTTTGCCTTCTACAAGCTGAATGAATGAAAAGAACTTTTTACGTCCATTTGAAGCTGGTACGTGCGGGAGAGACATTGAATGTCGCTAATACTTTCTGTGAACGAATTCTTTTACTCTCGTTTAATTTTTAGATAATAACAATAACGAGTCGCGACGATTATTTTAGGGTTTCTGGAAGGTAATTTTGCCTTCTACAAGCTGAATGAATGAAAAGAACTTTTTACGTCTATTTGAAGCTGGTACGTGCGGGAGAGACGTTGAATGTCGCTAATACTTTCTGTAAACGAATATTTCTACTTTCGTTTCATTTTTAGATAATAACAATAACGAGTCGAGACAATCATTTTAGGGTTTCCGGAAGGTAATTTTGCCTTTTAAAAGCTGCATGAATGAAAAGAACTTTTTAAGTCCATTTGAAGCTGGTACGTGCGGGAGAGACGCTGAATGTCGCTAATACTTTCTGTGAACGAATATTTCTACTTTTGTTTCATCTTTAGATAATAACAATAACGAGTGGAGTCGATCATTTTAGGGTTTCCGGAAGGTAATTTTGCCTTCTACAAGCTGAATGAATGAAAAGAACTTTTTACGTCTATTTGAAGCTGGTACGTGCGGGAGAGACGTTGAATGTCGCTAATACTTTCTGTAAACGAATATTTCTACTTTCGTTTCATTTTTAGATAATAACAATAACGAGTCGAGACAATCATTTTACGGTTTCTGGAAGGTAATTTTGCCTTCTACAAGCTGAATGAATGAAAACAACTTTTTACGTCCATTTGAAGCTGGTACGTGCGGGAAAGACGCTGAATGTCGTTAATACTGTCTGTGAACGAATATTTCTACTTTCGTTTCATTTGTAGATAATAACAATAACGAGTCGAGACAATCATTTTAGGGTGTCCGGAAGGTAATTATGCCTTTTACAAGCTGCATGAATGAAAAGAACTTTTTAAGTCCATTTAAAGCTGGTACGTGCGGGAGAGACGCTGAATGTCGCTAATACTTTCTGTGAACGAATATTTCTACTTTTGTTTCATCTTTAGATAATAACAATAACGAGTCGAGTCGATCATTTTAGGGTTTCCGGAAGGTAATTTTGCCTTCTACAAGCTGAATGAATGAAAAGAACTTTTTACGTCCATTTGAAGCTGGTACGTGCGGGAGAGACATTGAATGTCGCTAATACTTTCTGTGAACGAATTCTTTTACTCTCGTTTAATTTTTAGATAATAACAATAACGAGTCGCGACGATTATTTTAGGGTTTCTGGAAGGTAATTTTGCCTTCTACAAGCTGAATGAATGAAAAGAACTTTTTACGTCTATTTGAAGCTGGTACGTGCGGGAGAGACGTTGAATGTCGCTAATACTTTCTGTAAACGAATATTTCTACTTTCGTTTCATTTTTAGATAATAACAATAACGAGTCGAGACAATCATTTTAGGGTTTCCGGAAGGTAATTTTGCCTTTTAAAAGCTGCATGAATGAAAAGAACTTTTTAAGTCCATTTGAAGCTGGTACGTGCGGGAGAGACGCTGAATGTCGCTAATACTTTCTGTGAACGAATATTTCTACTTTTGTTTCATCTTTAGATAATAACAATAACGAGTCGAGTCGATCATTTTAGGGTTTCCGGAAGGTAATTTTGCCTTCTACAAGCTGAATGAATGAAAAGAACTTTTTACGTCCATTTGAAGCTGGTACGTGCGGGAGAGACGCTGAATGTCGCTAATACTTTCTGTGAACGAATATTTCTACTTTTGTTTCATCTTTGGATAATAACAATAACGAGTCGAGTCGATCATTTTAGGGTTTCCGGAAGGTAATTTTGCCTTCTACAAGCTGAATGAATGAAAAGAACTTTTTAAGTCCATTTGAAGCTGGTACGTGCGGGAGAGACGTTGAATGTCGCTAATACTTTCCGTGAACAATTTTTTTATCTCATTTTTGATGGTAACAGTAACGAACGTGTAGAATATTTTAGTGTTTAAGAGAGGTGATTTTACCCTTTATAAGAGACCGCTTGTCTTTAATACTTTCTGTAGACTTAGTCCAGTCAATGAGTGCTCAAAAGA